>OV743443.1:15376993-16576993 GCA_928269145.1 Agriphila tristella
TTTTTGACTGGCCCGCACAACCGGCGTTGGTGGGCACACAAATCTGGTGGACTACTGAAACAAACCAAGCCTTTGAAAAATTGGAAGAAGGTTTTAACATTTTCAGATTCGAACAGTTTATTTATTTGGATAGTTTACAGAAGAGTTTTTAATTATGATTTGGTAGAATTAGTCAGAATTACAATTTTTTTAATAAGTATCTATATTATGATGACCTAATATACGAACCAATATTTCACAGGTTACGAAGGCGCACTGAAAGATTACCAGAAAAAACAAATCCAGCAATTGAACGCGCTAATTGTTTTGCTTTTGGGAGACTTGACGGTTGGTGACCGACAGAAGATTATGACTATTTGTACTATCGACGTACACTCACGAGACGTGGTTGCGAAGCTTATCGTATCCAAAGTTGAAAACTCTCAAGCATTCCAATGGCAAAGTCAGCTAAGGTATTCACTAGACAATGCAACAAAATTTGTTCCTGCTTAAAATACTGAAAGAAATCAATTAACTGAAGCTTATTTTTTGCAGGCATCGTTGGGATAATAACTTAAACAATTGCTATGCTAATATTTGCGATGCTCAATTCCTTTATGATTATGAATACTTGGGTAACACACCTCGACTTGTCATCACACCATTGACGGATCGCTGCTACATCACCCTTACACAGGCAAGGGAATAATATTATATTTTAGACCATTTTTGCTTCACAATACACCACTAATATAAAGTTACACCATCTTCTAGTTAAAATTAGAAATTCAAGAACACTTGCTTACAGAGTCTTCACTTAATTATGGGTGGTGCTCCAGCTGGGCCTGCTGGTACTGGCAAGACAGAGACTACCAAGGATCTTGGTCGAGCTCTTGGCATCATGGTCTACGTATTTAATTGTTCCGAACAAATGGACTATAAATCTTGCGGCAACATTTATAAGGGTAATTAGATTTATTGTCTAATTTTTGATAATATTTTTTTTTTATAACATGGTTATGTCACCGCTAATGTGAGTAAATCATATTCATTTTTCAAGCTTACGCGCTCACTAGACATGAAATAAAGCAAATTTTTAATGGATACGTGCTTCAGTCCCCCGTGACCACGGCAGCTGCAAAGGTGTCGAAACGTCGGGAAAACCAAAAATCAAACCAAATACCAACTAATTACCAAAGTACTTTCAATAAAACCGCGCTAGTTAGTATCCGTTAAAAATTGATTTATTTCGTGAGTAAATCAGTCAGATTAACTATCTCTCACTGATTTACATTGATACTGATTGACAGATTAATTAGTCGAGTCCGTTAAAGTGGAGAAATCTGCTAGGTACTTTAATAGAAATTTCACACTTTAACGGATCGTGCCCAGTAATTTGCAGATTACTAGTTGATGCGCACACTAACGTATTCCGTACTCTAGCGGTAAAATTTACATTTATTTTGTTACTAATTCTACAATTTTATCCATAGGACTAGCTCAAACTGGTGCATGGGGCTGTTTCGACGAGTTCAATAGAATTTCGGTGGAAGTGCTGTCCGTAGTGTCTGTTCAAGTTAAAAGTGTTCTTGATGCCATCAAAGCTAAAAAGAAGAAGTTCGATTTTATGGGCGAATATATAGTGCTCATACATACAGTAGGAATGTTTATTACCATGAATCCAGGTTACGCTGGTAGGACTGAGCTACCAGAAAATCTAAAGGCACTGTTCAGGTCAGTTAGTTTGATTATGTATAAAAAATACGCTAATTCTTCGTGTTTGGTATATGTTTTACGTAAATTTGTTTTTATTTATAGACCATGCGCTATGGTAGTCCCGGATTTCGAACTGATTTGTGAAATCATGTTGGTCGCAGAAGGCTTCCAAGAAGCGCGTCTACTAGCGCGCAAATTTATTACTCTGTATACCTTATGTAAAGAGTTACTCTCCAAACAAGACCACTATGATTGGGGACTGAGGGCTATCAAATCTGTATTGGTGGTAGCTGGTTCCTTAAAGGTTTGTTTAAAACTCATGCACGCATTTTTAAAACCGTTCTCATTATGCTAACGTATGATTCTATTTGACATTTCATAGCGCGGCGATCGATTGAGACCCGAAGATCAGGTGCTAATGAGAGCCTTGAGAGATTTTAACATTCCTAAAATTGTAACGGATGATACACCTGTTTTTATGGGTTTGATCGGAGATTTATTCCCTGCCCTTGACGTACCCAGGAAGAGGGATTTGGACTTCGAGAAAATGTTGATAGATGCTGCATTGTCTATGAAACTACAACCTGAGGCAGGATTTATATTGAAGGTTTGAAATTTGATGAATTGATTTAATTGATTGGTAAAGGCATCGCCTCACCTGTTCAACGGCGAAGTGAAATCAAGGCAATGCCGATCCCTTTCCGCAACAGCTTAATCAAATGAGCTCGTTTACTTCAAAATGCATACATACACCCATACATGCAGACCCTGAACACATAACACTCTTTCTTTGGGCAGTCGTATCGTGACATCGTGTAAAAACTACTTAGTCATAATATTTACCACGATAATGATTCATAATTATTATCTGTTACAGATGGTTCAGTTAGTGGAATTGTTTGCTGTCCGACATTCTGTATTTATCGACGGTTTTGCCGGCACGGGTAAGTCAATGGTATGGCAATGTCTCAATAAGACTTACCATATGATGAAGCTCAAACCGTACTATAACGATCTGGATCCAAAAGCGGTGACCAATGATGAGTTGTTTGGAATCATCAACCCAGCGACGAGAGAGTGGAGGGATGGGTTGTTTTCTACTATTATGAGGGATATGGCTAATATGCCTGGTGATGGACCGAAGTGGATTGTACTGGACGGTGATATCGATCCAATGTGGATTGAGAGTTTGAATACACTAATGGACGATAATAAAGTAAGTACTACATTGTATTTATAGCAAATGAAATACGCGCTCTTAACTAATTTAAATTTGAATTCCTCTGCCAAGGTGTTGACGTTGGCCAGTAATGAAAGAATCGCTTTGACGAAATGTATGCGTTTGTTGTTCGAGATTTCAAACTTGCGTACCGCTACACCCGCTACGGTGTCGCGTGCCGGTATTCTATACATCAACCCACAAGACTTGGGATGGAATCCGTAAGCTAATTTCACTATTATTATCATACTATTTTGTTTTAAGTTGGAAATCCTTACTAATGGTCTTAACAATTACAGATTCGTAGCATCTTGGATCGAAACGACAAGAGACGACGAATCCGAAAAGGCCATGTTAACAGTATTTTTCGATAAATACATTCCTTCTCTATTGGAATCGTGTAAAAAGTATAAGAGGATCACTCCGTTAACAGAGTTGCAGCAGATACAACTGACATGCTATTTATTAGAATGTTTCTTGAATAAAACTTTGCTACCTAGTGAATGTCCTAAGGAATGGTAAGATCTTTAGTACAAAACTTATTCTTTTAGTGATAAATTATAATTTTTGAGTTATAAATATGTAAAAAAAAACTGTGCTGGGTAACATGTTTAGTAAATTCTTTTACATTATACTGCTCGGCAACTAGGATTTACTAGTATAGTAAGAGGCCGTGTAAGTTGGCATGTGCAACACAGTGCATTGTTTAGATAGAACCTTAGAGTAAGACGGGCTTCTACAGAAAGAGAAGCCATACGAAGCGTTTCCCCTCTGCCGAAGTACAAGCCCAAATGGGCATACGCGTTAGTAAAACCAGTTGCGCCCGGATTTCTTTCTAGACCGAGTCCAGTCGCGCATGTGAACGCTGCTCTGTTTAAAATGTCGAATTGATGAGTTTTTTGCTGTTAAAAGAGATCTTGAACATCAAGTATACAAAAAGACGGTTTTACATTTCACATAAAAGTAATTTTTTATCGTATTATTGCTATTTGTTTACATTTAAACATTAAATTCGTATATTTTATTCTTGATTAGTTGTCAAATTTGTTCAGTGACATCGGGTCTGCTAGTCCATGGCTCGTCCGTACAAATTTTAGATCTGTCGCTAGATAAATCCGAGTTCTCGCCGATGGGCAACTTAAAGTAGGGCCACTTTAATAGGCCACATTTGACATATGTCAGTCCATAGTGTGATTTGTCAAAATAAATCGTAAATTAGCTTCATTTCCTGATTATTACAATAAATATGTATTATGAACTGAAAAAAGTTAAGCAATTATGCCTTTAAATAAATAAATATCGTGTTCCCACCGTTAAAAGGTTACGTTGTTGAGTTTTCATGAACTGTCAAATGTGACCTATTAAAGTGGCCCTACTTTAGTGATGTTACCGTTAAATAATGTTTGTCGATAAAGTGTTGGTCAATCTGGCCCTGATTCTGCGCCAAATTCATTTGCGAGATTTTTGCATGATTTGCTCTGCACTGATGTAATCGCGACAGATATCGCGAAATAAATGTCGAAATAGTAGATTATACAACAAGTGAATAAAAAGAGAATTTAGTTCGAGGGACTAACGGCCGTCTCTCGAGCAAGATAATTAGGCGCATGATAGCTGCATGACAGCTAAGTTCATGACACCGTTTTAATTTGGTCGAGTTGTAGTTAGGAAAGACTTATGCGATTCTTATCCAAGCTGAATACTGACCGTAAGTAGTACTGTTAAATAAACTATATTCAAATTAAAGCAAATAACACTGCTAAGAGCTGAATAGTAGCCGAAGATTCAGCATCGCTCTGTATAACTTAAAATCGCTTATTATTCACTCTTATGGTTGAATTAAACGCACTTTTTAGAGTGGCGATGGTAAAAAAGCAATTATTCAATGATGTAACTGTGATCAACGTTATGACGGGGAGCGATCACCGATTGTTGTAAATTCAAATTGTTGGGTGTGCAGATGGCAGTACTGTCATGGAGCGATGTTCAGTGTCAGCAGCCTGAGCCCAACTTCCCTGGGTACACATTAGTCCCAACCCAATCACCTACACTCTCGAGCTTTTTGTATAAAGCTCGAGCGTATAAAAATGACCTCTTTGTTGTTATTCACCCCATTGTAAAATGATTGAGTTTGTAATCTTTATTCCTTTTTCCGTATCGATATTGCTGCATCGACAGTTGAGCCCAGCCCTTTATGTCAAAAACCTGTCATATTTTGATGTGTGACTCATCCGTACACAAATTTTTGATGTTTTGTTTTATTTTTTATGTGTGAGTGTCGTCATTACAGTGTAGTTTTTGTATGTGGGTATGCGGAACTGCACTTGTGTGCATTTCCCCCCCCCCCCGCAAAAAATGCCAGAATAATTTGAATAGAGTAATATCGCTAAGGCTTCTCCCTTCGTGACAAACGAAGCCTTTTGTTGCTCGAAGGATAGAACGTTCCATTTTCAAATCACTTTACAATTCAAGCATGGTGAATGCTTTAACTGTAAAGTACACTTTACAATTCAAGCATTTAAAACTCCTTAGTGAACCAATCTCTTTTCTTATATTATAAACTGTGGAAACTTTTTACTGAAAAAAAAAAACAATAAATATGGCGGCATTTCATCTCCGTTCAAGCTATGCAAAACTCCTTGGATTTTGATTTTGATTTTGATTTTGATTTTTATTTTTATTTTTATTTTTATTTTTATTTTTATTTTTATTTTTATTTTTATTTTTTTTTTATTTTTATTTTTATTTTTATTTTTATTTTTATTTTTATTTTTATTAAATTTACCTCGCATGAATGATGTAAAGTAGTATGCTTACCTCGGTTGTAAGTAGCTATTACACCCTCGAACTGGTGCACTCGATCCATTAGCGCCCTTTGCGAGCTGCGCTCGCACGGGCGCCAAATTGGATCTTGTTCTGTAATAGCTCACTTACGTCCCTTGTGTAACAAACTACTATTAAGTGTATCAAATAATCGACTGTTACATTCCTTTAGAAACGTATCAAAAGAATTAGTTATAGCTTAATAATTTATCGTCTTAGGAGTAATGTGCAAAATATTATGTTCCTTAGGTACGAAACATACTTTGTCTTTTGCATCGTTTGGGGCTTCGGGTCGGCTCTATTCCAAGATCAGCTTGTCGACTGGCGTAATGAGTTTAGCAAATGGTTTTGCAACGAATTCAAGCAAATCAAGTTTCCATCTACAGGAAACGTATTCAGCTTTTTCATCGATCCGGAAACAAAGAAGTTTTTGCCGTGGTCAGAGAAAGTGGAGTCATTTGAATTAGATCCTGAAATACCTTTGCAAGTAAGAACAACATTGGTTTTTAAATGAAAGACCACAGACCCGATTATTGCAATTTTCATAACGTTGCATCTGTGTCCAAAACTGTTTAATTTATTAAATCCCTACGCGCTACATATTGCCACAGAACAATGAAATATGCTATTGTCTCATTTTCTTGTATTACCTAATGGGTTGATAATATTTATCAGGTTACTGTAAGAGCTAGGGTAATTAAGGTAAGTAAAGATTGTTGATGCTTAAATCTTGTGTCATTTTCAGTCATGCTTAGTGTCAACTTCAGAAACGACCCGTATCAGATTCTTTATGGACCTGTTAATCACTAAGGAGAAGCCAGTCATGTTAGTCGGGAGTGCTGGCAGCGGTAAGACGGTGAGCGTGGCCGCCAAGCTCAACGCTCTACCTGACTCCTATGCTATCACGAACGCACCTCTCAACTTCTACACTACATCTGGTAAGCTATTAATTAAATACCATAATATAAAAAGGAAGTTATTGCAGTGTCAATTTAATATACTTATTTTATTACTACAACATACGAGCACAAGTAGAGGGATGGATTAGGATGGACAATAAATAAAAGGCGAATAATAAAATTCCAGACTGACTAAACCCAATTATATAAAAGACACGTGACGTGAGAGTTTTAGTTTGCCGAGTACCACGTTGCAACTGGCATATTTGCACTAACTTAACTAAACGATAATAGAATAAACTATGTCGGGATTTACACCATGTACCTGTTTATTTTTGAGACTCCGATATTTCGGCGCAGTTGCATGCGCCATGATCACGGAAGAACTGTCGATTGTTGCGTGCGGGTAGATATTATTGGCAGACGAAACGGTCTACCCTCCGTCTAGTTCTTTTATTACTACGTTCGATACCGGTACCACTGTCACTCACTGTATCTGTACGCGAAACGGCACTTTTTTATTTTTGTTGTTTTTACACAACCGGACTACTGGATTCCAGACACTCGACAATTTAAACCCATCCTCACGATTGAAATTTTTGTATTTGGTAATTTCAATCGCTTCCCTGACCATTCTTGGTATGTAGTGGCGTTCTGTTGAAATAATCTGGGGGTTATGTAACTCGATCCAGTGATTTGTGTCCGAATGAATTAAATGTGCAGCAATGGCCGATTTTTGCGTATCGTTGTTTTGGACAGCTTTTATGTGCTCCTTTATACGGCATGCTATTGTGCGTTTAGTTTGGCCGATATATGAGCTACCACAACTGCAGTCGATCTTATAAACGCCAGGTTTCTCCAAAGGAAAACTATCTTTCGGGGACCGTAGACATTGCGATACCTTTTTCAAAGGAGTGAAGTTAGTTTTTATTGCGTACTTTTTCAAAATATTTGAGACCTTATCTGTCACTCCCTTTACATATGGCAAAAATACTGGCTGTCTATCTACATCCTGCCTCTGTAACTGGTGCTTTTTCGTGTGTCTATAAAAATAAACAGGTACATGGTGTAAATCCCGACATAGTTTATTCTATTAACGTCAATAGCCACGGAAATTTAACTAAAGGATATTGCGCTTTCATGTCTTTTTTCTTTCATATTACAGAAATGATTCAAAAAGTTTTAGAAAAACCTTTAGAAAAGAAATCTGGTCGTAATTTCGGTCCACCTGGTAGCAAGTTTATGATTTATTTTGTGGACGACATGAACATGCCCGAAGTAGATAAATATGGTACTGTGCAGCCACACACGCTGGTCAGACAATTCATGGACTATAAGCACTGGTATTTTTTTATCAGATTCTTGCTTTTATAAAAAAAAATAAGTACCTATAAAGCTTTTTCATAGCCTCTTTGCTCTTGTAAGCTCCTTGTTTGTAGATATTCGTATACACAAACATTACTACGAGGTCTCACCAGGTTCCCGCGGACGCACAGCGTCCCAACTGCCAATTACACGTAATACGTAAAACAAACGAACCAACCGGATCACAGCACAGAGCTCCATTCAACGCAGTGCGTTCGCATGGGCACGGGTCGTTAGAGAATTGTCTTGCTATTTTGCTATGTATACAACTACCTACTGTTATTAGTAAGAGCGTAAATATTGGTAGACTTGATTCTGTTTCCACTTTTCACTGCATTGAAAATTTGCAGGTATGATCGACAAAAATTGAGTTTGAAGGAAATAGCAAACTGTATGTTTGTCTCGTGCATGAATCCTACAGCTGGCTCATTCACGATCGACTCCCGCTTACAGAGGCACTTTTGTACCTTTGCTGTAAGGTAAAATATTTTATATTATAAGTCATTGAACACTCATGTGAATATCTAATATCACAATAGAATAAATAATAGTGCTATATCACTAAGATAAAACATATGCACCTAAAAATTTATCTAGTTAATTTTTTCTTAAAGCTTCCCTGGGTTAGACGCTTGTTTCCATATCTACAAGCAGATATTGTCCCAGCACATGGCCAATCCACTGAACAAGTTCGGTGTCGCTTGTCAACGCTACGCCGAGCCCCTCGTCAACGCTGCACTGGCTCTCCACAACAAGTTATCAAGCGTGTTCTTACCGACTGCCATCAAGTTCCATTACATATTCAATTTAAGAGATCTCTCCAACATTTTCCAGGTTACTATTGTTTGAATGTGGCGCGTACCTATTTATTTCCACATTTTATTCTGGGCCACATTTAGAACTTTCATAGATTTCAGATAAGTTCAAAATATGAGTCATTTCATAATTGTTTTAATTTTACAATTACGCCATAGGAGTCGATATCCTGAACCTATGAAACATTCCTAAGAAATTATTTAATTTAAAAGTCTGGATAAAAATTAAGAGTCTGGATATAAAAATATATAGCCTGTTTATCCTTCAGGGTATTCTGTTCACTACCGGAGATGCAATAAAGCAACAGTCGGAATTAATAAGATTATGGATGCACGAAGCTACACGCGTATATTCCGATAAACTTGTGGATTCTGTTGACAATGAGAACTTCAATAAGCTTATTGTGGAAGTAATTAAGAAGAATTGTGAGGTGAGCTTAATAAAACCTCAGAACTTTGTTAAAGTATTAAATTAACATAACTCAAATATAACTATATCTTCAGGATTTCGACGAGAATGTAGTATTTGAGAAGCCATTGATTTACTGTCATTTTGCTGAGGGCATCGGTGATCCGAAGTATTTCCCTATCAGGGATTGGCCCCAAATCAAGAAACTGTTGGATGAGTCTCTCTCTGGTTACAATGATTTGGTTGCTACGATGAACTTGGTGTTGTTCGAAGATGCCATGTACCATATTTGCAGGTAACATTTTGTTAAGTTACTTATATAAATGACATTAAATAAGGAACCGGATGAGGACAAATCGATACCTGTTTACAGAATAAATCGTATTTTGGAGGCACCTCGAGGTAACGCTTTGTTGATTGGCGTCGGAGGGTCTGGTAAACAGTCGCTCTCTCGGCTTTCTGCTTTCATTTCCTCATTAGAAGTCTTTCAAGTACAGCTCAAAAAAGGATACAGCATTAATGACCTCAAATTGGATTTGGGTGAGACATTCTTTAGAAATAAACAATAGGGAATATGCATAAGTCACTGATTTTGATAAATTTGAGCTTGATCGCTTCGGACACGTATAAAAACATGATGGAACAGGAAAATAAAAAATTATAATGTATTATTTTAGTTTAATCACACGATGAAATCAGGGAAAAATAACGAATATCTTTTTTCACTTTCGAATATAATAAACTTAACAGTCAGATACAATATCGAATAAGAATTTTTTTTTTTGTACGACACATATGTACTTAAACGCAAAATTTAGGGAGATAATTAAAAATAATTGAAAATTCTTTGCTAACTCCATAGTAAGCGCGCCTGAAACGTGACATGTGACGTCATATATCATATCCGTTTTATATGGAGCGTTTTCGGCGGTTGCTGCTGCCTGCTAACTTCAAGTAACTATATCACAAGAAAAAAATGCAAGAAAAAAGTTTTAATATTACAGTTGATTTTCTCACGCATTATACTTTTGATTTTGATAATGATGCATATTCCCTATTGACAACCGTTAAATATTTTGTTGGGGAAGTGGTCACTAACCATAAGAATGACATACCATCAACAGCTGGTTTGTACATGAAGGCGGGGTTAAAGAACATCGGCAACATATTCCTGATGACGGACGCACAGGTCGCCGAAGAAAGATTCTTGGTGCTAATTAACGATCTCCTTGCCTCCGGTGAAATTCCCGAGCTGTTCGCTGATGACGAGATTGAAAATATAATCAACGGTGTTAGAGGCGAGGTAATTAAGTTTTTCATATTCACTCATATTTATATTATTTTATTATTTTTAACCAACTTCAACAAAAGGAGGAGTATCTTCGACATTTATGGACCGATTTTGATGATTCTTTTTTTGTTCGATTAAGTTTGCTTGCGAGATGGTCCCATTTTTTTTAAATCGGTCGAGTAGTTTTCAAGTAGTCCTGTAAATACTATGATTTTGCATCAACTACCTTGACGACTTTCTTATTTATGAACCGAATTAGATGATTTTTTTTGTTGGAAAAGGGATACTTTAGTGTAGTCTTTTTAACCGACTTCAAAAAAGGAGGTTCTCCGTTTCACCCATATGTATGTATGTGTCTCCGCGATTATCTCACCTTTGGTGGAGTCGATTTTTCTAGCTAAATAATTTACCTAACCTACACTACCTAATACAGAAGGTACTTACACTAAAAATAAAAATAAAAACAAAATTGTTTAAAAACCAAAAAACCGACTTACCCCAAAAAAGTTTTTTGTTTTTTAAACAATTTTTAGCACACAACGACGTTTAATCGGCAGTTAGTAAAAAATTACATATCGATAGTACCTGTGTCAACAATATTTTATCCCTATCTTATTTTCCAGACTAAAGCGTCCGGTGTGCTGGACACGCGTGAAAATTGTTGGAGATTCTTCATCAACCGCGTTAGGACCATGTTGAAGGTTTGTTATTTCAATAAATCAGGCCACTATTCCAGTATTCAATTAATTCATCGTGTAGTCAAGCTATTGAAAGCTAAGAATAAAACAATATTTATTTCATAAGAAGTCAACAATTAAGTATAGTAGGTAGGTATAACCCGGTCGAGTTAACTCGGGACCTGAAGCGCGATAGACCCTTCTCGTTTTCTCCTTGCCTCACGCCACTGTCGTCATGCCAATAGCGTAATTACATTCGTTAGCGATAATTTATCGATAATCTATCGAAAACTATCAAAAGTTCACAGATCTCGTGCCTTTCACGACCTTCTGGTACATTGAAAATGAATTTAATGAATTTAACAAAATATTTTTTTATTCCTTTCTTATAGACATTAATATTTTATTGAAAGGTAACCTAAGTACTTTGTATGACTAAAACATCTGAATTTCTACATTAATTAACCCTATTATAAAAATAAATCAAAATCAAATACAGCATGCGAGACTTTCGCACCGACTTCATCATCACTCGAATGTGCGATAACAACCCTCATTTTATTGCAATTGCAAACTATGTTTACCTAGGCATCATCATCACACTCTCATTCAGAGATCGTTGTAAAAATTCATTTGGAATCGCAGAGTCACTAAGAAAGACGTGACTGATCGAGTAATTTCAAATCTCGAAATTGAAATAACAGCAACCCACGATATACCTAATATTTTGGATCTACTTTTCTGTATCTACTCGTAACTAAAACCTCTCTTCTGGTTATCTACGTAAAACCTCTCTTCTGGTTATCTACGTTTATCTACACACAAAATTTTGTTTTGCAATACACGTGCTATTGGAGATTATAGCGTCATCTCTTTTGCTCCTACAGTTATTGCTAACACTACATTACTTTTCACATAGCAAGCGACGTCACTTACTTGAATATGGACTTATGGAGACATTTCAGTGCAGTCACACTATGGTACGGTCTTGCAACGAAAGTTGTTAAACACTTTAGTACTTTGTCATAGTAACTTTTTTGATTAATGTTTCAAACTGGTAGGCGTCTGTAAAAAAAGTTGATGTGACAAAGTACTAAAGTGTTAAGCCATTTTCGTTGCTGACCGTACCGCCCCGCGCCGCCGTATCTAACGATTTAAATCTTTGACTAGATCTGGAATCCGCACTCGCTTCAAGCTCTATTCACGTCATACCATCTGTTGACCTGCTAGAGCTAATCAATATCAATATTATTGTTTTTATATATATCTAAAAATACTTTTTTATTTATAAAAAATGTGGAAATAAAATATAAAACACTAATACAAGCTTTGAAATATACAATAATTTACAAACTTCAATCGTACTACGTATTATTATTATCCCGCGCCGCGCACGTCGCCCGCGGTATCCCAACATTTCGCTACATAAAGGATAAGCTACAGCCCAGACCGTAAGAGTCAGGGACATATACTGTTTTCAATAGGTATCCTAACTCAATAACTCTAGGGGTTTTTTTCATTTTTTCGATATCGCTTTTCGTTTTTGAGAAATTGTCGATTTAGTGAGAAAAGACCCCGAAAAAGTGTGTCATTTTTCTACATTTATGCGATTTTCAAAAAAAGTTTTTGACTTTTAAAAAAAAAAAATCCACCATATTGTAGCCCTTGCTGAGACACATCTTTTGACATATATCACATTCACGTAGACTCAAAACTGACGGGACCAGGGCGATGTCTCACTCTGGCTGAAATTGGGTACCTTACTGAAACGATCGAAAAAACATTTTCAATGTTAAAAATTGATGACGGTGGCGTGAGGAAAGGAGAAAACGAGAGGGGTCTATCGCGCTTCAGGTCCCGAGTTAACTCAACCGGGTTGTATACCTACCTGGATTAAAACAAAGGTACTTTTTATCCCGTTCTTTAGGGGCACGCGGGAGAAGTTACTAGCGCAAGCTACTTTTGATTAATCTACGTATTTGTATTTACTTGGAAAGGTGGTGCTATGTTTTTCTCCTGTGGGCGCTACCCTACGTGTGAGAGCTCGAAAGTTTCCTTCGATCGTAAATTGTACTGCCATTAACTGGTTCCACGAGTGGCCGCAAGAAGCGCTGCGCTCTGTCTCTAAGAGATTCATATCAGAAGTATCGGCATTACCGGTAAGTTTTTTAGCTCCTTATTTTTGGGCTATAAAATTTCCTTTTTTCGCCAAATGGCAGATTCTGCAAACGGCAGATTCTGTAAACGGCAGATTTTTAAATGACAGATTCTGTAAATGGCAGAAGTACAGTCCCAAACAACATTCTAATTCTAAAGATATTTTTAGGCTCTATCAAGAAAAATGAAAACGGAAATAATGACACACGATAACCCCGACCAACCCGTCGGAAAAGAAAATTATAAACTTTTTTTCGTAAAACCATACGTCACCAAAGTACCAGGATCTCATAAATATGGAGAAGGTTAACCACCACCAATATAAACATTAAAAACATTATTAATATTGAAATAAATTCTGGTCAAAACTAATGTTTACAAAAAAAAACCCATGTCAAAAAACTTTTGTTTTTGCTGTCTGACTGTACAATATCTGTCGTTTAAAGAATCTGCCATTTACAGAATCTGCCGTTTGCAGAATCTGCTATTTAGCGACAAAAGGTAAAATTTGACCATCATACCACAGCTTCACCATATAGATTGTTAAATTGTGATCATACTTATATTAAATGCTTCAATATTTTAAATTCAGGTGCACTTAATAGAAGCAGTGGCAGTATTCATGTCACATGTGCACCAAAGCGTAAACCAGATGTCTGCGGTATACTTCCAAAACGAAAGACGCTACAACTACACCACGCCCAAAACCTTCCTTGAGCAGATCACCCTTTACAGCAAGTTGCTCAGCGAGAAGACATCGAATCTCAAAATGATGATTGCGAGACTCGAAAACGGTTTGGAAAAACTAGCGTCTTGCGCGGGAGATGTGGCTGTGTTAAAGGTGTTTAATCAGCAATTACTATTAATAATAATATCAGTTCACATTATTGAATAATTTTGTGTGAGTAATTTAAATCATAATCTCTAGACATAATTATTCCTTCTTTTATGAAGTATATGTTTTTAAGGTCACTCTTGCTGAACAAGAAATCGAATTGAAAATTAAGAATAGAGCAGCTGAGGAGCTTATTGAGGTAGTAGGGGCTGAGAGTGAGAAAGTATCAAAGGAGAAGGCATTTGGTATGACGCGTTCCTATAATATTTCCCACTAAATTTCTTACTCGATTAATATCTTCACTTATAATATCTAACAGCGTAAACAATTAATATAATGTTTGAACAGCGGCCGAGGAGGAGAAGAAAGTAAAAGTGATAGAAGAGGATGTAACAATAAAGGCCAAGATTTGTGCAGATGATTTAGCTAAGGCTGAACCTGCTCTGATTGCGGCACAGGAGGCGCTGAACACCTTGAACAAGAATAACTTGACTGAGTTGAAATCCTTCGGATCGCCGCCTGATGCCGTGGTCAACGTAACGGCGGCTGTACTAGTGCTGTTCGCTAAAAAAGGGAAGATACCAAAGGACAGATCCTGGAAGGCCTGCAAGGTACTTCTGCTTGCAATTTTTTATGCAAATAACGTTAAGAAAATTTGGTGTATGTATAGCTTTATATTGTAAAATATCTATATGTTAATATAAAAGCCCAAAATTATTAGTAAATCTTAGGTTTTACCAAAAAAAATTTTGAATTTACTAACAGGAGTTGGTAAGTGTAGGAATTTTATTTCAATTTCCTATCAGTTACAAAACAATCTTAAATATTCAAAACATTCTTTCCTGTCATTATTTTTAATTTATCTTAAGAGGCTTTAAGTCAAATTACAATAAATTTACCCATCAGTCAAACCGATTGGTAATAAGTAAAATATAATTTAAAAACCTTCAAAATAAATCTTTTCATTTACCGTGTCTTTTTAGGTTAAACCTAAGATTTACCAAGTGAATGGTGGTAAAAATTCGAAATGAACGATGATCACGGATGAATTCGGACTTACTAAAAGAAATCATGTAAATCTTAGGTTTTACCTAAGTTTGGGGTTTCACAGTAACATATACCTACATCGTGAATCAAAAAATCATGTTAGATCCTGAAAAAGGTGATAGTGTTGCTGAAACTGAACAACATTCTCCAAGGAACATAGGGCGAAAAACAATTGGTTTTTTTCGTTTTTCGACCTATGTTGCATGGAGCCTTTAGACGCACAATACCACATACGCAAAATACCAACTCGAGATTTTGTGGTGTTTTGCGGATTTGTAGAAAAAAATACGCAAAATACCAACTACGTATAATCCCATAAACGCAAAACACCACCTGGGACTTAGAATTATTTTGTCACTCAAGTGGAGTGGCCAAAGTGGTTCCTCAGCTACCCTAGCTAGGTTATAATTACCTATTCTGTGACTATGATTAAAACTAAAAGTACCAGGCTAGCAGAAATGAAAAGGAGGTCTTATCATACCTGTTCATCAGATTCTATCAGCATATTCCCCACAGCCCTCAACGGGAGTCCTAACTGCTGGAGACTTCGTCTTTAGGTACTGGTAGCAAATCAAAGTTCAGAAAGTCGTTTTTTTTCAATCAGTCAATTACGAAAAAGTTGGTGTTATGCGTAGTTGGTATTTTGCGTATATCAAAGTTGGTGTTCTGCTTAGTTGGTATTTTCCGTAAGTGGTGGTATTTTGCATTTATGGCGTATTGCGTAAAGGTGGTATTTTGCGTATGTGGTATTATGCGTCTAAAGGCCATGGAGAATGTTGTTCAGTTTCAGCAACACTATCACCTTTTTCAGGATCTGATATGGTTTTTTGATACACGATGTATAACGAATAGCTGTTTATGTATAGCTGAAAAAATTAATTATTACTTTACAGATGATGATGGCAAAAGTTGATCAGTTTTTGAACGATTTAGTGTACTACGATAAAGAAAATATTCATCCGGATGTAATAAAGGTAAAGTCATTTTATCGAAAATACATTAACTATTATTGCTAGGAAACAGATATAGATTGGCAAGATGGCAAGGCAATAGTTTGACAAAAGCTAGGGAAAGAAGATACATCAAAACCTTTTTTTCACTATCAGTATCCATAGTCTATACATGCCTGTCCTCAACTAAAACTTTTTGTCAGGCGGTACAACCTTACATCAAGAATCCGGAGTTTAATTACGACTTTATTAGTGCGAAGTCAGCTGCCGCCGCCGGACTTTGCTCGTGGGTGGTCAACATCTGCAAGTTCTACGACGTATACGTGGTGGTGGAGCCCAAGAGACGCGCGCTCAACGCTGCCAACGCAGAGCTGCAAGCCGCCAGGGACAAGCTCGCCTTCCTCACTGACAAGATTAAGGTTCAATCACTTCATATAAATAACGAGACAAATCTTATTGCACCAGGAACCCTCCTCGTTTAGTTTGGAAATGATTGCATTAATCGAATCAATTACTTTTATTATTATAACTTA
Source organism: Agriphila tristella (assembly GCA_928269145.1). Classification (NCBI taxonomy): domain Eukaryota; kingdom Metazoa; phylum Arthropoda; class Insecta; order Lepidoptera; family Crambidae; genus Agriphila; species Agriphila tristella. The sequence continues at coordinate 15,393,709 of OV743443.1, forward strand.
TTATTATTATTTTGTTTTTTGTTTTATTTTTCTCAGCTAACGCTGGTATTTTGTGTAATATTATTATATTACTTATCATTATTATATATTATTGTGCAGGAACTAGAAGAGAAATTAGAGATTCTGTTGAAAGCGTTCCAGGAAGCTGTGAATGAAAAGATGAAATGTCAAGCAGAGGCTGATGCGACGAACGCCACTATCGATTTAGCGAATAGACTCGTGAATGGTTTGGCTTCCGAAAAGATTAGGTAAAAAGTTCAAAACACTTTAAAAAGAATCAATGTTAAATTGTTCCTTACAACTACCGTGATATCAATCCGTAGATGGTCAGCCACGGTAGTAAACCTGAAAGAGTCCGGAGTGATGCTCCCGGGCGATGTGCTGCTCGTCACTGCCTTCATCTCGTACGTCGGCTGCTTCATGCGGCGCTACCGGCAGCAGCTCATGAGCGAGGACTGGGTCCCAATGCTCGAAAAAACCAATGTAAGAATCGAGTATACCGCAGAGCGATGATTATAATGCCTCTTATTCATAAATGAAATAGAAGTCAGTAAGTGTGTTTGTTTCTTACGCCTTCACGTCTTACTACTCGACCAATTCATCATGAAATTTTGCATAGGTACACGTTGGGGGTACAGAAAAGGACATACGGGTACCTTTCTTTCATCAAAAAAAAAAATACTGTTCCCAAGAAGGGACAGTCGGGTTTTAGGTTTATTTACAAGGAAGACATAATCTACTACATAATATTTCAATACGCAAATATATTACAGCCGAAGATTCAAACGACTGAAGGCCTGGACCCACTGTCGATGTTGACGGATGACGCCCAAGTAGCTGCGTGGAACAACGAGGGGCTACCGACCGACACCATGAGCACTGAGAACGCTACGATCCTCACCAACTCAGCGCGCTGGCCCCTTATGATTGATCCACAACTGTGAGACTATATTTTAAATTAGGAGCCGTTCAGTATTTTTTTAATTCTACCGATACTTTGTTCGATTTTTCATTCCCAATAAAGCCAAATTAATTTAATTATATTTCAGTCAAGGCATCAAGTGGATCAAGTCGCGGTATGGCGACGCGTTAGTAGTGATTCGTCTGACGCAGCGGAACTACATGGACCGCATCGAGCGCGCCGTCAGCAACGGGAACGTGGTGCTGATGGAGAATATCGGCGAGAGTGTCGACGCAGTGCTCGAGCCTCTCCTTGGCCGTGTGCTCATTCGGAAAGGGAAAGTGCTCAAGGTAGGCAATTTTGATCTAGGACACTTTCGTCAGATTCTTTTTCGTCAGAACAAAATATAGGCAGTTTTTTTTCTGACGAAACCGGAGTTTTAGTCAGATTCCGCTTTCGTCAGAAAATAATTAAGGCTGTTTTTTTTCTGACGAAAACGGAGTTTCAGTCTGATTCTACTTTCGTCAGATTTTTTTTCTGACAAAAACGGAGTTTTAGTCGTCAGATTCCACTTTCGTGAGAAAAAAATTGAGGCTGTTTTTTTCTGACCAAAGAGGAATTCCCTTTTCGTCAGGAAAAACAGCCTATATTTTTTTCTGACGAAAAAGGAATCTGACAAAAGTGTCTTAGATCGCAATTTTTATGAGTGTCTATGTCTTCTACGTCTAATGAGTTAAACGCTCGCATTGGGAGTAAAGTTCATAAACATACTTCATTTACCTAGCCTCGCTCCGCACAGCTCTCGTGGATATGGCCTTAGCAGAGCGAAGTTTTTTTATATACAAACAAGCGAGAAATGCGTGCGAGGAATGAGCGCGAGCGATGCCGTGTCCTGCACCACCTTACCAGTTAAAAGATACATACTTTACACATTTTTGCCGCGCAGTCCTAACAACGCTTACCTTCCTCGCACATAAAGTTTGACTGACCAATATAAAGAAATACCTATGTTGTTTTTTTAGATTTAAGGCAAAAAATACTAGATAAATCGACTCACTTTTCTAATATATTAATTATCTTAAAATACTTATGTAAAGGGGGTCTGAGGGAAAGTGCACTTTTTAATATCTCAAAAAATACGTATTTTATTTTAAAATTAAAAAGTGCACTTTTATTTTTTTTAATACTAGTAGTTGTGATATTTTTATTGGATTGTGAAGAAGATATTATATTCCGATTAAGTATGGAATAAAATATATTCGAATGGCCTCCACGGCTCTGATGCCAGGACATTACTCTTTTCATTAATAATAATAATAATAATAATAATATCTTTATTTCAGGCAATAAACCCATACAATAAATTAAAATTTAAAATTTACCCAAATACAAAACTAAACTACACTAAAATTATTTACTTCACGAAAAGCTGTCATTCGCGACTCTGTGAATTTTAGACCAGTGTCTAAAAAACACATTATCGACATCACTATTGATGTTCTTGAGAATAGAATTGTCGCTTTCACGGACTCTTTCCCAAAACGATGCTGATCGCGATCGGAGAATGGTAAAGAAGTCGGCAACACCTGCCTCGGTAAACATTCCCTTGGCGCTGCAATGTCTCGGCAGCTTCATCAGAATGCGGAAGGCGTCATTATATTGGACTCATTAATTTTCTATTACTTTTTCACAGATCTCACCGATGACGCGTTGTATCTCGGATTTGAGCTCAGGAATTGTTTCTGGTTTATTCGCATAACGACGAAGACGGCCCACAACGAGCAACAGTCTGGTTTTAGATTTTAGTCAGGCCATGTGTTTAAACCTTACTTTTTCGAAGATGAGGCCGAAATTGAAGTGACTGAACAGCATTCGTTACAGTAACATGATAACGGAGTTCTTGTGGCCTCAACTAGACGGCATGGATCTGGATGACGTGTGGTCAGCAGGACGGCCCAACCTGCCACACCGCGCATGAAATGATCGATTTATTGCGGCAACGATTTCCAGGAAACATTATCTCACGAAATTCTGATGTCAACTGGCCACCAACATCATGCGGTTTAACGCCGCCACCGTGCGATTTTTTTTTGGTTTTTTTGTAGAATCTCAGGTTTATGCGAATAAACCAAAAACAATTCCTGTGCTCAAATTCGAGATCCAACGCGTTCGGTGAGATAGAAAAGTCTGAAAAATTTCATGAAAATTCATAACCCGGGAGGCCATTTGCCGGATATTTTATTCCATACTTAATCGGAACATGTCTTCTCTATAACCCAATAAAAACATCATAACTCTTAAAAAAATAGGTGTTTTTATTTTAAAATTAAAAAGTGCATTCTTGCTAAGACAACCTTTATTTATTTACAATTTAACTGCTTTTATAGATTGGTGATAGAGAAATTGACTACAACCCGAATTTCCGCCTTATTTTGCACACTAAGTTGGCAAATCCTCACTACCAGCCCGAAATGCAGGCACAATGCACGCTGATTAACTTTACTGTCACTAGAGACGGGTAAGTCTGAAAAACATTTGCTTTTGGAAATTAATTTCTGTGCAATTCCAATTTATCAATCAATATTTATGATATACAGTTTAGAAGAGCAGTTGCTAGGGGAGGTAGTAAAAGCTGAAAGACCAGATTTGGAAAGCTTGAGAGCAGGACTTACTAAACAACAGAATGATTTCAAAATTACACTGAAGACCTTAGAAGATGATCTATTGAAACGGCTGTCTTCTGCCGGCCCTGATATTCTTAGCGATTCAGCGCTGGTGATCAACTTGGAAACTACCAAGAAGACGGCTGCTGACATTGAAATAAAGGTCCAGGAGGGTAAAATTACTTCAGTTAAGATTGACGAAGCCAGAGAAAGATACAGGTTGGTTTTTGTTATTTTTGTAAGTAATATTGGGATAGGTGTTATTTCTACTGAGTACAATGTACATCTTATGGTTATCAATATAATGATTGTATTGCAGGCGAGCGGCCACCCGGGCGTCCCTATTGTACTTCATCTTGAACGACATATACCGCATAAACTCAATGTATCAGTTCTCACTTAAAGCATACAGCGTCGTCTTCAAAGATGCCCTCGCGAAGGCAGAACCCGCTGATGACTTAGAAGGCCGCGTGCGCAACTTACTTGACAATATCACGTTTGCCGTGTTTGTCTACACAAGCAGGGGACTCTTTGAAAGGGATAAGCTTGTTTTCTTGTTCCTAATCACGGTTCAAGTGAGCCTAACACATTTTTTTCTTTGCTTAGTTTCTAATCAAAGTTTTTTGCAATTTGGTTGATTATAATTTTTCCATATTTTAATTAGATGTTACAAGTGGAAGGTAAAGTCGACCCACGGGAACTAGACTTCCTATTGAAATACGCTGTGGCACCCGAACCATCGCCGTACCCTTGGTTGACTAACAACTCCTGGGGCGGTATTATCGCTCTTTCCAAGATGGATGCTTTTGAGAATCTCGACAAAGATATTGAGGGTGCTTCAAAGAGGTAATAAAGTGACAATTGATCTTCAGAATCATGAATGAATTGCATCGGCTTAAAAAAGTTTAAATTTTATACCAGTAAAATCCACAAATCGTATCTATTTTTAGATGGCAGAAGTATACTGATGGTGAAGCTCCAGAAAGAGATAAGTTGCCTGGTGAATGGAAGAATAAATCACCTCTGCAGAGGCTATGTATCATGCGAGCCTTGCGGCCTGACCGCATGTCATACGCTTCATCGTAAGTTAATGCAGAATAACATTACACTGACACCATTTATTATCCCTGCATTTGAACGATGATTGGTACTTCTGGCGTGAATGGCAGAATTTAACTGCGATCTATAGGTAGATGTCAATCTGCGCCACATTGTACTAACGTTTAAAATGTTATATTTACGAATGTAGATACAGCACTCAAGTTTTCGTTCTGATATCCTTCGTTATCCATAGAGCATTCTGTGAAGAGAATCTTGGAACGAAATATGTAGAGGCAAGAACTCCACCGTTGGAGAAGTCCTTCCAGGAGAGCACATCCACCACGGCGATGTTCTTCATCCTGTCGCCCGGAGTAGACCCTCTGAAGGCAAGCTTCACTTCTGATTGACACTCTCGTTTTGACATCGAAAGCTGTAGTTGTAATACATTCAAAACTTAGACATAAAGAAAATTAAAAGGTAAGTACGTTACACTGCGGTCCTAAATTACTTAACGCAATGAACAAAAAAATTCCAGATTATTTGGCATAATGCTGAGATTCTTAATATTGTTTAACATAATCATATTAGAGTGTGATCATTATCATCTATTCACATCAAACATGGTATAAAATGTTGTTAGTTGTTACACCTTTAAATTTCTTCTTTCTTGTAGTAGCTAAGTAGATTTTTAAGGTCAAAATGTTTTAACTTAAATTTTTTTTTTATTTTTAACACTCTTTCCGGTCAACTGGTAGAGAATTCCATAATTAAGGCATTAACACCCGTATTCTCAAAGGACCCTTGACTACACAAACGCACTGCGTTGAAATAGAGCTGTGTGATTGGTTCGTTTTACGTATTACGTAAGATTTGTTTGTTAGACCCTGTGTGTTCGCAGGCACTGCGAGACCTCATAGTAATGTTTGTGAATACGGGTGTGAGTCTGCCAATTGTATTATCATTAGCAATAAAGTTTAAATAAAGCTAAAGATAAAATTATACAAAGGTTTTCCCACACGTAGTTGAAATTTTATCGGTCATATCACTGCCATTCATAATCCATAACCACAAGCATGGTACTGTAATACACTGAGCCAGGTATAGCACTCCGAGACAAAGGAAGTGACGTGGGTAAGCACAAGCTTACGTCATCTCCGCTATCGGTATTGAAAATAACGTTAATTCATCTTTAATTGAATTGTTTCGTTTGCCAAGAGAAACAAATCACAATTAAAATGCACTATAATAATTTTGTAATGAGTGTGACAGAAAAAAAACCTGCATTCTTTGCTTGTTACAAAGTCGCGTAAATGGATGGTGACGTATGTCTGTGCATCTCCCGGAATGATCTCATCTCCAGACCTTGTTTTCTTGGACCATGAACACAAAGTGCCGCTTACAGGATCTCGAGAAGCTAGGCCGCAAGCTTGGTTTCTCAACGGACAAGAAGAACTTCCACATAGTGTCCCTCGGCCAGGGGCAGGAGGTAGTGGCCGAAGAAGCGATGGGAGTCGCCTCCGCCAACGGCCATTGGGTGATACTGCAGAACATCCACTTGGTCGCCAAGTGGTTGGCTACGCTCGAGAAGAAGATGGAAGAGACGTTTGAAAATCCATTGCCGGATTATAGGTTATTTTTGATGTTTATTTAATGCTATGTCTTATGTCTAAACTAGGCTAAACGTAGGTGATTAACGTGACCATTAGTGCGGCAATTATTAGAGGTAAGCCGTTTACTGAGGTCCCGACACTAGCATGATTAAAAGGATTTTAACCGACTTCCATCGAGATAATATGTAAGTACATTTAACTCGATGCCGACTTCGAACTTTAAGGCTTTTAAAAAGAACGAACCTCTTCAAAAACCTCAAAATTAAAATTAAACAGATCTAAAAACCAAGAAATAAAAATGAAGTCATTATTATTAGATACGTATATCATAAAAAAAACGTTTAATTTTGAAGCTGTTTAGTCTTTTTATTCAGGTTTTTGAACAAGATTTACTTAATAAAAAAACCTTTTTCATTCTGAAAATTAATTAAAAGCACTTTGATTCATTGAAATTCGATTAACCGGACATTAACTAAAATCTGTCATAGTTATATAGTTAACCTTGTTATAGGATTAATGAAAACAACAACTTTACTTCAGGTTGTTCCTAAGCGCCGAGCCAGCACCGAGCGCAGAGTACCACATCATCCCGCAAGGGATTCTGGAGTCCGCCATCAAAATCACCAACGAACCGCCGATCGGAATGTGGGCTAATTTGCACAAGGTACAACTTGTTTTATCTACAACGGGATAGTGCTTGGCCTTCACCTAACCTGATGTTAAGTCCTTACGGCCGCCATGGCAACTGAGTTTCAAAACCAGTTGTGAAAAAGGAATTTTTATTCGTTTTTGGCAACTAGTTGCAAAAGAAGTTTTTTTTTATTAATACGCAACCAGTTGCCAACAAAGAAACCTTTCGGATTAAAGAGCTTAAAGGAATTAAGACATATCTTCGCGGTACGAAATCAAAATAACTCCTCGTAAGTTATGTTGCCCTGGTAGTTTTGACTGGATATTACATTATTTCGTTTTGAAATCATTAAATAGCGATATTAAATTATCGATACTTATAATAAGCCCGTCCGATGTCGAGGACAGCAAAGGAAACGGCGGTTGAAAGGGGAAAAGGAAGATATAATAGCAGATAAAAGGAAACACATTTACAATAGGCAAAGGAAGGCAATATGACAAGAATAGAGAAAAGAGACAAAACCACAGTATATATATTTTCACACCACATGCTCGACAATGCCGAATTATATGTCATGTAAACCTTACCGAAAGCAAGACATTATATCTCTTGGATTTAGCCGGGTTATAATGTTCTATTATAACCCGCTGGTCAATAATGTGATTTTCACTTTCATAATTCTTATTGCTATGTCCATAAAGTCTAATTTCACTAAACAGAATGTGTCCTCAGCGGGCGCGGCCAACTCGATTTTCGAAGACCGAGGCCGTGGCCCACTAGATTCGCACTGAGACGAACTTCATTTGTTTGTCAAATCGAGTAGGCCACGCCAGCTGAAAGAAGTTGCTATAGCCGTAGCTAGTAGTACTACTAGCTTTAGAAGATTCTATAAATATTTCAAAGAAAAAATAAAAAATGTCGAGTGATGAGACCCTCAGACACAAGTGTCCGAAGCCTTGAACACAACTCAAATAAACTCTAGCTCAACCTCGATAAACGTACCAAAGAAAAATATAACGTTATCTTTCCATAATTGGACTAATGTCTCCAATATCAATTTGCACTTTTAATATGCTGTAATAAACACTATCTACTGAGCCTGGTTTTTTATTGTCTCGCATAAAGTGAGAAAAGTAGAGTATACACCACCGGGATAAAACTGTTTTTTTCTTGGGCGCTTGAATCCCTCACTGCACTCAGGACTCAATCTTAATTCCCTCGCTTTGCTCGGGAATTAACTTATAACACCCTCGCTGCGCTCGAGAGTTAAATTTGGAGTCCTTCGTTACGTTCAGGATTCAATGTAGCGCCCGTGACATAAAACAGTGCTTTATCCCCTTGGTGTATAATCTACTATTACATGCAACAATTACAGAGTAAAATATAAGTCTATACATGGGTGGGCCTGTCCTTGACATAGTGTAACCTTTATTTGAATTTATCGAAAATATAAATTAATCGATTACAGGGTTCACACTAGCGTAGTGGGTGGAGGGGTAATTGTGAATTACCCGTCCACCCACCGGTGGAAAAATCCAGTGGGTGGACAGGTCGTGAAGGAAATAATTGTATTTTATTAGATTAGGAAGTACTCCATTACCACTTGAACTACAATGAGAAATTCTTTGTTGGCAGCTGGTTGCGTATTAATAAAAAAAAATCTTCTTTTGCAACTAGTTGCCAAAAACGAATAAAAATTACTTTTTCACAACTGGTTGCGAAACTCAGTTGCCATTGCGGCCGAAAGGTGTTAAGTGACGATAAGGCCGAAGGCGCACTACATCCGGAAATCGCATAACTGAGGAACTGGCTTGATGACTGGCTGACTGAATCTAACGGCCGGAACACATAACGTCAGACGTAGGTAAGATGGTATAGTAGCTAGCGGGGCGAACTTGAAATAAGCGCTACCACCAAACAAACCAAGTACAAATCCTAGGAATCGAACCCGAGACCCCTGCGTCTTATATGTGTGAGCGAAACACTAAACCACAGAGATGGTTAAAAAAATACTACTTAAATAAATAAATACATTAAATATGTAATTTAAAAACTTTACCATTACGGCAAAACGACGCTTTAATATAATATTAGTGAAAAAGACATCAACGCGCTACCTTTTATTACCCATTGAAACGAAAATTAATAAATTCTTAACTTAGTTTGCTATATCTCATATCATAATATTGTTTTATTTTGTATGTGGATACCTACTCGTTGTTTACCCAGCTTTGTTACTTTGTTTTAATGAAATTTTATCTAGAGATTTAGCATTTTTTAAGGTGGCACCCTGAGCGAAAGTGGCGCCGCGAGAATTTTATTTAATATTATAATTCTAATACACAATTTTAATAATGTTTTTAACGTGGAATTTTTAGGGCCCACAGTCTAGTATTTTTAGACGGTATCGTTACATTCCCTCGTAGTCACTGCTAGAAGTAGATAGCAAAACTGCTAAAAGTGGCCGTTTTTGACACAATTTCTATCTACTTCTACGAATGACTACGAGGGCATGTAGTGATACCTTCTATAAATACTAGACCATGGGCCCTAAAAACTGTACGTAAAACATTATTAAAATCGTTTTCTATTAATAACTAATTAAATACAAACCTCTGAGGGCGCCACTTTCCGTCATACAACCACCTTAAAAGACAGCTACATTTCCCAATCGGACTAGATTTAATGGGGAGGAAAAGCGCAATTTTATCCCGATAGGTGGCGTCTTGTCGTTGGTACCGAGCCGCCTCAAAGAAACTGTCAAAACATATGGGAATCTCTTGGAGTATTGCACTTTTTAATTTTATACTGAGAAAATGCCGCATTGTTATGCATGTAACTTGTAAAATATTGGAGTTCATCGATTTCCCAGTAACAAAAAAAAAATAGTGGGCAAAAAAATATCAAAAAAAATATGCTTTTTCCTCGATTTTCTCCTTTGCTGAGCCTGAGAAACATTATAAATCAAAAGGAATGTTTCATGAGTTTGATGAAGCTTCGCCAAAATAAAACAACATTTGAATTATAACAGCTTTGTTCTTTAATATTTCAACCTCAGCAGTTTCTAACATATTTATAACTTGGATGAATTTGATAGGTATATCAAATATGGAATAAGCCCAATATTGGGGCCAAACAGAGAATTAATAGAATTTTATGTGCCAGAGTCATTCAAGAAACTTAGAATAATAAAATAAATATGATAAAACGGTTCGTGTAATTTTGGATGGTACAGAAATTCCAGTACGGAAACCTGAAATTACTATTGCACAGAAGGCATCATCAGGCACAGGCAACTATAAACACGGAAATTCACACTCAGTTGCTTTGTTAAAATTTAAATCATATGCTTCTAATCTGAAATAAAAAGATTACTTGTAAATCTTACACGAAATTTAAAGAAATGTAATGCTTGTTAGCAATTTTTTGTAAGTTGCTATAAACTTTCTTGCCTGTTGTTTTGGCTTTTCTTTTCCGTAATTCTTATTTTATATGAGCTAAAGTTAGCACAAAATACATTGTTTGTCCGCAAAACCGAAAAAAATACAATCTAAGAAAGTAAAATCACGTAATACACAGTCAAGACAATATAAGCTCAAACTGACAATTGTTCCAAAGACTAAGTGCCATCTGTAATTCACTTTGCCTTCGCCACCCCATCACTTAGGAATTCACTATCTTACGTGAATTAAATTTTGATACAATCGTAACCTTTTAGGCGTTGGACAACTTCAGCCAGGAGACAATGGAAATGTGCAGCAAAGAATCTGAGTTCAAGTCGGTATTGTTCGCGTTGTGCTATTTCCACGCTGTTGTTGCAGAAAGACGAAAGTTCGGCCCGCAAGGGTGGAACAGGTATTGGACATTGATCTGTTACTAAAATTGAGTAGCGTACTATTCGGAATGTCTAAAACACAGATACTTAGTACACCGTTAATTTTTAAGTATATCTAAAAATGAAATGGAGAGTTCAGACAATGTGAATGAACAACTTTTACTATGGGGCCAACCACGGAATCTCGAAAATAAAATCTGCTATTCCATAGAAAAGTACAGCATCGACTTGACTATAATGTATGGAACAGCTGATTTTTTTTTCGCGATACCGTGGTTGGCCCTATAGTAAAAGTTGTTCATTCACGTGGTCTGAAAACGCCTTTTCATTTTTAGAAATACTTAAAAATTAACGGTGTATTCACATAACGGTCGATTTCAATAACATCCTCCCTCAGTAAGTGATTAGGCTTACTCTTAGAGAAGGGGGAAGTAAGGGGAGCAGGCATACCTACGAAAAAAGCGTGCATACCTACTTTTGTTCTCCATTCTTATGGAACAAAACATGGCGGCTTAGCTTAGTGTACATACACCTTATGTTAAGAGCATAGAGTTGAAATTGTAAAATGTGACAGGAACAATAAATGGCGGACACGGCACGCGCCTGACGTCACGAATGCTTTGTTATTGCAGTTTATGCCTGCTCCCCTTACTTCCCTTCTCTAAGGGCTTACTAAAGATTTGTTGCCTAAATAATATTTTTGTTAAATGACGGGAAATAACAAACAGTGTCCTAGTAACAGATCCATAGTAGGCTTATATCTTACTGAAGATAGATTATTGAAATCGGCCGTAAATGAAGTAGGTTTTTCCAGGTAATAAAAAATCCGAAAATTTATTTTGGCTACTTTAAACAATAATTGTAAACGCGGCCCGCGGCTGGTTCCTCTACAAGATTCAAGCTATCAATGAATATGATCTAATACTTATGTATATGTATATCTAATCAATGTCTGTCTAAGCTATTGTTGTGTAATTTTTAATAAACTCATATTTTAGAGTGTACCCATTCAACTTCGGCGACCTTACAATCTGCGTGTACGTACTATACAACTACTTGGAAGCGAACCCTCGCGTGCCGTGGGAGGACCTGCGCTACTTGTTCGGGGAGATAATGTACGGGGGGCACATCACCGACGACTGGGACCGCCGCCTCTGCCGCACCTTCCTGCTCGAGTACATGCAGCCCGAGCTAGTAAGATAACCTCATCAGCTATTTTAGGCCCGTATATAAACCGTTATCACCGTTAGAGGAACTGCGCTACATGTTCGGGGAGATCATGTACGGGGGGCACATCGCCGACGACTGGGACCACCGTCTCTGCCGCACCTTCCTGCAGCCCGAGCTAGTAAGATAACGTCATCAGCTATTTTAGGCCCGTATTTCTAAACCGTTATCACCGTTGGAGGACCTGCGCTACCTGTTCGGGGAGATCATGTACGGGGGGCACGTCGCCGACGACTGGGACCGCCGCCTCTGCCGCACCTTCCTGCTCGAGTACATGCAGCCCGAGCTAGTAAGATAACCTCATCAGCTATTTTAGGCCCGTATATAAACCGTTATCACCGTTAGAGGAACTGCGCTACATGTTCGGGGAGATCATGTACGGGGGGCACATCGCCGACGACTGGGACCACCGTCTCTGCCGCACCTTCCTGCAGCCCGAGCTAGTAAGATAACGTCATCAGCTATTTTAGGCCCGTATTTCTAAACCGTTATCACCGTTGGAGGACCTGCGCTACCTGTTCGGGGAGATCATGTACGGGGGGCACGTCGCCGACGACTGGGACCGCCGCCTCTGCCGCACCTTCCTGCTCGAGTACATGCAGCCCGAGCTAGTAAGATAACCTCATCAGCTATTTTAGGCCCGTATTTATAAACCGTTATCACCGTTAGAGGACCTGCGCTACCTGTTCTGGGAGATCATATACGGGGGGCACACCGCCGACGACTGGGACCACCGTCTCTGCCGCACCTTCCTGCAGCCCGAGCTAGTAAGATAACGTCATCAGCTATTTTAGGCCCGTATTTATAAACCGTTATCACCGTTGGAGGACCTGCGCTACCTGTTCGGGGAGATCATGTACGGGGGGCACATCGCCGACGACTGGGACCACCGTCTCTGCCGCCCTTCCTGCAGCTCGAGCTAGTAAGATAACGTCATCAGCTATTTTAGGCCCGTATTTATAAACCGCTATCACCGTTAGAGGACCTGCGCTACCTGTTCGGGGAGATCATGTACGAGGGGCACATCGCCAACGACTGGGACCACCGTCTCTGCCGCAACTTCCTGCAGCCCGAGCTAGTAAGATAATCTCATCAGCTATTTTAGGCCCGTATTTATAAACCGTTATCACCGTTGGAGGACCTGCGCTACCTGTTCGGGGAGATCATGTACGGGGGGCACATCGCCGATGACTGGGATCACCGTCTCTGCCGCACCTTCCTGCAGCCCGAGCTAGTAAGATAACCTCATCAGCTATTTTAGGCCCGTATTTATAAACCGTTATCACCGTTAGAAGACCTGCGCTACCTGTTCGGGGTGATCATGTACGGGGGGCACATCGCCGACGACTGGGACCACCGTCTCTGCCGCAACTTCCTGCAGCCCGAGCTAGTAAGATAATCTCATCAGCTATTTTAGGCCCGTATTTATAAACCGTTATCACCGTTGGAGGACCTGCGCTACCTGTTCGGGGAGATCATGTACGGGGGGCACATCGCCGATGACTGGGATCACCGTCTCTGCCGCACCTTCCTGCAGCCCGAGCTAGTAAGATAACCTCATCAGCTATTTTAGGCCCGTATTTATAAACCGTTATCACCGTTAGAAGACCTGCGCTACCTGTTCGGGGTGATCATGTACGGGGGGCACATCGCCGACGACTGGGACCACCGTCTCTGCCGCAACTTCCTGCAGCCCGAGCTAGTAAGATAATCTCATCAGCTATTTTAGGCCCGTATTTATAAACCGTTATCACCGTTGTAGGACCTGCGCTACCTGTTCGGGGAGATCATGTATCCCCATACATGATCTCCCCGAACAGGTAGCACATCGCTCCCCATACACGACTGGGACTACCGCCTCTGCCGCACTTTCTGCGCGAGTACATGCAGTCCGAGCTAGTAAGATAACGTCATCTGCCATTTTAGGCCCGTATTTATAAACCACTCTCAACGTTGGAGCTATTTTTTTAAGATCATTTTGATATTTTTGTTATATGTATGAAACAGCTGTTTTTTTCGCGATTTCAGAGTTGGCCCCATAGTAAAAGTTGTTCAGTTTAATGGTCCCTATCTACTATACTCGGCATTAGTGGTATTTTTGTAACGTTGTATATTATTATATTACGAAAACCCTGTAACATTGGAATAGAAAGATTCAAAAACAATCGGATTATGACAGGTTTTACTTAATTAAATATATGTACAGTTTATTTTTAACCTTTTTTCCTTGCTTTTTTCCTAGGTTGACGGAGAGTGTCAACTGGCCCCAGGCTTCATATCGCCCCCGAACTCTGACTACGCAGGATATCACGGGTACATCGATGACTATTTGCCCGAAGAGACGCCATATTTATATGGGCTTCATCCCAATGCTGAAATTGGGTACTTAACCACCGTATCAGAGAGATTATTCAAGGTAGGTACTTAACATGAACGATAGTTTATGAAATGAAAAAATAAAGCTTTTTTAGTTATTTATTGTTCAAGACATATTACATAGATACAGATTCTATAAATTCTATTATACATTTACTCACTAGCAAAACCACTAGGGTTTGTGTGTCCATGAGAGTTGGCAAGTTTTTAGCATAAGTACATTATATAAATCAAAACATGAAAATGGAAAAGAAGGAATGCATAACTAACATTATAAGGTGCACGTACGAACGTTAGTCGTTATGATTCATACTGTGAAGCAATAGTTCCGGCACAGTACCGCCACCATGATAAATAGGCATGATGACTATTTTTTTATTTTATGTTACATAAATTACCTCTCAAAAAAAGAAACATTGGTAAAAGAATTATTTCGCTAGCATGAAAACTGCCCGAGATATTACATTTTGAAATGCACAAAATTGGACTCACCCGAAAACGCTCCATACTCCATTGAGTAGCTGATAGCTACTCAATTATGACGTCACGCTTAAGTAGTTTGTATGCAACGCGTAGGAAATTTGTTCGGCAGCTATATTAAATACTAGCGGCCGCCCCCGACTTCGTCTGCGTGGAAAGTTTTTTTGCTATCCCTCGAGAACAATACTTTATCCTGGATAGCCTCTGCCCGCGAAATTGTCCGCGTGGACACGATCGAGTAATTTCTTTAACGTGGGGTAGATAGACAATAGAAAAATCCCCAGGTAGGTATCCCTTTTGCTCGCGATTTAACAATGAGGCGACCAGTTTAAATGATCTCCTTAGTGTATGAAATCTAGTGCTACGGAGAGTTCAAGCTGTTTCCCAGGTTCTACCCACCCGAAATAGGTGAAACATAGCTTAGGTTTTAAGTTGGACCCTATGCTACCAAGCTGTGAAAATCCCATCAAAATCTGTTCAGTGGTTTTTGAGTTATTTGCGCACAAACATTTAGAATCTTGTGTTTTATTATATGTATAAATTGCGTTTATCAAAATGGTTTCTTAGACAAATTTGTTATATATTTTATGGACTAATTAAAGGTATTATTTATTTTAATAAATTGTATACTTTTTAAATGGACTTGTCCGCCCAACTTTGAAGGGTCATAAAACAAATAATACGCAATATATAAAACCAAGAGGTATACAAGCTACTCTAAAAGTTTAATATGTTAACGATTTTTATTAGTATTTCGTTATTTTATTTATTAGTCGTCATCCCTATTATTGTTTCATTCTCTACGAATGCGTCTACACCTGTCAGCGTCAGTGACGAGACAGTGCTCAGTGTCAGTGAACGTGTGTTCATAGAGAATGTATGAAGAATAATAGGCATGACGAATTTTTATTTTATTTTATGTTACATAAATTACCTGTCAAAAAAAGAAACATTGGTAAAATAATTATTTCGCTAGCGTGAAAACTGCCCGAGATATCACAGTTTAAAATGCACACAAATTGGACTCACCCGAAAACGCTCCATACTACAGTCAGTGGCACGAATCATGACAATTTTTCGACGGAGTGGGGATAAGTTCGCGCATGTGCTCTTGTGAGCGACCAATAGCGCGCGCCCCTCTCCCGCCGCCCGCGCCCCTCACCGCAACGCATACCCAAAATACGCGTTCCGCGCAATCCCCACCCGATTTCATGATTCGTGCCACTGACTGTAACATAGAAAAATCAAATTTACTATACGTCACGCCTAGGTGTTTGTATGCAACGCGTAGGAAATTTGTTCGGCAGCTATATTAAATATTGTGTTTATCAAAATGGTTTCTTAGACAAATTTGCTATAAATTTTACGGATTAATTAAAGGTATTATTTATTTTAATACGTTTTATACTTTTTAAATGGACTTGTCCGCCCAACTTTGAATGGTTATAAAATAAATAATACGCAATATATAAAACCAAGAGGTATACAAGCTACTCTAAAAGTTTAATATGTTAACGATTTTTATTAGTATTTCGTTATTTTATTTATTAGTCGTCATCCCTATTATTGTTTCTACGAATGCGTCTACACCTGTCAGCGTCAGTGACGAGACAGTGCTCAGTGTCAGTGAACGTGTGTTCAAAGAGAATGTATGAAGAATAATTATCACGGTGGCGGAACTGTGACTTCACTGATATGTGTGAATCATCAGGCGTAAGGCTTATTTATAAGTTCAATTGGGTTGGTAAACTTTTTCGAAGAGAATTGTTTTATATATTTTTTTTTGATAGTCCAAGTTTGAATAATAAGGAAAATAATAATTTGATTTTTTTATTTCACCTTGTTAATCAAATATATTTTATTATATTATTATCGCGACAAAATATCAAACGAACGGCTGAATACAAAGTTCCCTTGCATTTACTGATTAAAAAACTGATTGACAGGACAGATTTGACAGTGAGTGACAAAGAGTAATCCAATTATTTTAATCTTTGGTAATCATTAATCTCGACCTTATGTTGTTGTTTGTTTTGCAGCTTATTTATTGTGATTTTCTAGTGTTTTTCTTGTTCAGTTATGGAAAATGGATCAGCTTGAAGAAATCCATTATTCAGCTTATTACGCCGATGAAGTACCGACACTGCTTTGTTCCGTTTTGTTTGAAATATATATGATCATCCGCAGAACATTTACAATTCCCATACCTTTGAAAGAGACGTGGTGCAGAGGATTAAACAGGAATTGCCCTCGAAGAGCTTTGTACGTTTGTGACGATCACGTAATAGTAGATTATACACCAAGGGGATAAAGCAGTGTTTTATGTCACGGGCGCTACATTGAATCATGAACGTAACGAAGGACTCCAAATTTAACTCCCGAGCGCAGCGAGGGTGTTACAAGGTAATTCCCGAGCAAAGCGAGGGAATTAAGATTGAGACCTGAGTGCAGTGAGGGATTCAAGCGCCCAAGAAAAAAACAGTTTTATCCCGGTGGTGTATACTCTACTTTTCTCACTTTATGCGAGACAATAAAAAACCAGGCTTATTAGATAGTGTTTATTACAGCATATTAAAAGTGCAAATTGATATTGGAGACATTAGTCCAATTATGGAAAGATAATATAGATACACCACAGGCTGCTTGACTTCTTTGTAGCTGATAAATATTCAAAATAGACCAGAAGCACTGATTCAGACACAGACTTTGCGTCTTTTGCAGTTTTCCATGTGTCAAAATCTTTATAGGCTTTCAGGTATTTTTCCTTTGACTTTTCTGGGAGTAGATTATTGACAATGCCTATGGCATCTAATTTAATAGCTTCTGGTGACAAAATACTTTCATCACTTGAATTTTTTTATTTTTTCTTTGAAATATTTATAGAATCTTCTAAAGCTAGTAGTACTACTAGCTACGGCTATAGCAACTTCTTTCAGCTGGCGTGGCCTACTCGATTTGACAAACAAACGTCTCATGCGAATCTAGTGGGCCACGGCCTCGGTCTTCGAAAATCGAGTTGGCCGCGCCCGCTGAGGACACATTCTGTTTAGTGAAATTAGACTTTATGTACATAGCAATAAGAATTATGAAAGTGAAAATCACATTATTGACCAGCGGGTTATAATATAACATTATAACCCGGCTAAAGCCAAGAGATATAATGTCTTGCTTTCGGTAAGGTTTACATGACATATAATTCGGCATTGTCGAGCATGTGGTGTGAAAATTAAATATATGTATATCTACAAACTTACAAAAGGGTTATTTTATTTATTTTCGCTGACTGTGACTAACATGACAACTAGTTGACATTGCCAATGCCAAACTTTTAATTTTTTTTCTTTGAGCAAAAGCATTAGGGGAAGGTAGTATAGTATCGGACACATTTTGTTTTTAACAAATAAGTCTCGAAATTAAAGACATGAAAACCATTTTATTCATTAATTCTCAAGTTTTAACATCACTTGTTATGTGCTTAATGGAAAAAGTAAGTTATCTTTACAAATAACTGATTTAAATCAATTATTATTTTATAAAAAGTTCGTATAATATCGGACATCGTATGATAGTATCGGACAGCATGCTTTAAAGGCCAATGAAAAAATAATTAATAAGAATTAAAATAATTTTATACTTGCACTAAGTACCTTGCAAATGAGTTAATTAGATAAGCTATTAATATTTCAAAACAACTTAAAATATATAATGCAGGGACTGTTTCGTTAAGTATCGGACAGTTTCGTTTAGTATCGGACACGTTATTATTTTGTTACTAGCTTCCGCACGCGACGTCGTCCTGCATGCGTGGACATTAGAGAAAATCCTTAGAGAACCTTTAACCAGGATAGAAAGTATTCTTTAATTGGTAATAAAATATCAAATACACTTGTTAATAATTATGTAGATTGCATTTAGATACCATATTATTGTAGTAAATAGAAGAATTGCATTTTATTCATTTTCATAAAATACGTCTCTTGTATGATTTTATCATCAAGTATTTATTTAAAACTACACCAACAAAACTATTTCACAAGCAATAATTCACAAATAGCTCCAATAAACGGTAATAAATTATTATCTCGTGGCCGTAGTAAAAAAAAACAAAGCAACCGTCATAGAAAAACACCCAAATCCCACCGGCTATACATACAATACATACTAACACTGTGGGCTAAACAAAATAAAGTATTATTATTAATTTTAGTTTTCTATTATTATTTATTATTAACTTTCGTGTAGTATTGGACGCGCGGACGTGTCCTATACTATACAAAACTTCACTGTCCGATACAATACGACGTGAATGACATTATGAAAAAAAATATTAAAAATAAACAAGCCATTTTTCATTTGTTTTGGGGTCATTTATTCAATCTGTAATAAACTTATGACACACCTAGTATCGTGAGTTGTTTAAAATATGTAAATTGTGGAGATAGTAGACTAATAAAAAAAAGTCATTCACTAATTTGAAATGGATTAATCACATAAATCGATTTTGTGCTCTTAGTGACGTTGTCAGCTAGTTGCAAACTGGTTCACGACGTGTCTAGGATGTTATTTTTTGGTAGTAATTTCTTATAGGGAGCTTATGTAATGAGATAGAGGTGTTATCAACATTGTCCGATACTATACGCTGTCCGATAGTATACGACCTTCCCCTACGCATACTGCCGTAATAGTGATTTATTGTACTATGTTGTAAAATTTAATTTTAAATTATTATTTAAATTAAAATGACGTATTATAAAAATTCCGCAATTGGTTATTCCTGACTCCAAAGCCAAAAGCTACCAGAAAATATACAATTCACAACAGTTTTGAAAAAGTTTACCAACCCAATTGCACTGGGTAAGCATATAACGCTAAAAAGTTATATATTTCTAGGTTGTATTTGAAATGCAACCTCGGGACACTGGAGCACAGGCAGGAGGCGGTGCTACCAAAGAAGAAACAGTATGTTATTGAAATAATAAAATATACCTAATTGATTTCATATAATCATAGAAAAGAGAGACCTTTGGAGCCAAGAAACCTTATATTTTCAGGTCCGGTACATTCTAGACGATATTTTGGATAGAGTCCCGGAACCATTCAATTTACAAGAGCTTATGGGCAAATGTGAGGAGCTCACACCATTCACGATTGTGGCTCTCCAAGAATGCGAGCGTATGAACAAACTCATGGGGGAGATTCGAAGGTCTTTGAAGGAGACGGAACTTGGTTTGAAGGTGATTTTATATTAATTAACCCATCTTGATCCAAGGTAGAAGGAATGGATCAAGATGTCTCAATCCTCTTTATTAATGTCTGACTTAATTCTCATTCCAATAGCATGGTTTCATTCAACATCGTTAAATATTAGCTTCCTTGAAAGTGGCTTAGGATGCGTGTTTACTAAATGTACCTTGTGAGGACGCCGGTGACGTCACTGCCTGGTCGACCTCGGGTATGGTTAGGAGATGGATCAAATCAAGTGAGCACTACTAAATGTACCTCTACAAGACACAGCGTCTCGGGTATATTTAGAAGTAACAAATAAAAAAAAACAACTACTAAATGTTACCCGATTTCGATCACAACAACTCTTGCACGCGGCAAGATAGCACTAATTTCAACTCATATTGGACTATGACTATTGATGAGTACCCATACCCAGCCTCTTATAATGATGGCTATACGAGACCCGAAACATTAAAATAATATATTCATACTTGTGCTAATGCAGTGTGCATAAACATTGTAAGAAATACTTTTTGAATTAGGGATCTGTTTGGGAAATATTCAGTTTTAAAGTTCAAAATTTTGTTAAAGTCAAGTGTCCCAAGGTAACTGCAGAGGGCTATTTTTTCCACTCTTCCCATTTTTTCCATTCACAAGAGTAGGAAAAAAATCCACGTATCCCAACTGATTGGGATAGCCAGTTGGGATATATGGAATAGCCCACTGCAGAACCCTATACTGCGCGTGGCCCGACACGCACTTGTTGTTGATCACACATTACGATGTATATTTAGTATTTCTAAACTTATGATATCATCGTCCAAACTATACTCGATCAAAACCATATAGCACGCCACCATAAGGTACATTCTGCAGACACGCAAATCAGTCAGTCGGCGCTCTGTCCAGATATATTTAGTAGTAAGTAATAAGAAAACGTTAGCTCCTAAATATACCCAATTACTACACCCCAAATCGGGTATGTTTAGTAGTCAGGTTTTATGTTAAGCTTACTCCTAACTATACCTAATCATAACCCTATGGGGTACCGACACAAGGTACATTTAGTAACAGCTCTATAAAAAGCAAGAAATAATGTTCAAATCGATTAATTAAAACACGTCTATTGAAGTCGAGTGGAGCTGGAAGTATTTTTTTTTACTTATTGTATAGTTTATATTCTAAAAAAAAATCATCTAAATCGGTTCATAAACAAAAATTCACAGATCTCGTGCCTTTCACGACCTTCTGGTACATTGAAAATGTATTTAATGAATTTAACAAAATATTTTTTTTATTCTTTTCTTATAGACATTAATATTTTATTGAAAGGTAACCTAAGTACTATGTATAACTAAAACATCTGAGTTTCTAAATAAATTAACCCTAAAAAAAAAAACAAATGCAGCATGCGAGACTCTCGCGCCGACTTCATCATCACTCGAATGTGCGATAACAACCCTCATGTTTACCTAGGCATCATCATCACACTCTCATTCTCAGAGATCGTTGTAAAATTTGGAATCGCAGAGTCACTAAGAAAGACGTGACTGATCGAGTAATTTCAAATCTCGAAAAAATTGAAATAACAGCAACACACGATATATAATATTTTGGATCTAGTAGAGACCCTCGGCTGAAGCTCGGGCCTCAAACTAAAACCTCTCTTCTGTTCAACTTTCGCTCAAGATTCGTTTATCCGTTTCTCTACACACAAAAACTCACTACGACGCGTAGCACTTGTACTGGAGATTATAGCGTCATCTCTTTTGCTCCTACAGTTATTGCTAACACTACTTTCTCTTTCGTTTTCACATAGTAAGCGATGTCATTTACTTGAATATGGACTTATGGAGACATTTCAGTGCAGTCACACTATGGTAGGGTAGACTGGGGGCAGTAGTAACAGTGGACGATTGTAACATTGGTGATATTTCTACTACAAAGCCACTTATACAGGTGTGCGTTAGCTAGAATACGCGCAGAATGAGTCCCGACCTGCTCACAAGTTGGCGGCGCGCGAGCTGCGAAACTGACGTATCAACGACGGATTTTCGTTTTCTGCAGGTCCAAAGTAAGTTATTCGTTCTTATTATCGGTCTGATATTCGCTTTAAATCACTATATTCTCTCCAGGTTTTTTATTTAGTCAATTACTGAGTTATCAAACTTGGCATAGCCTAGTTTTTGCCCATTAATATTCAGTAACTTATTAGATATTTACATTTTTCCATAGATTGTGTATAAAGGACAGTTGTACCACCACCATTGGGGACAATTGAAACGTTACATTCGTCCACATGTTACAATTGTCCCCGTGTCTGTTGGCAATCAATTTAAAATTGTTCTTTAAATTGTATGATGGTCGGTCAAATGGGGCCTGCCTAGGTAGGTAGGTATGTTAGGTTCTATATTGCGTGTTAATCTCCGACGTCGGTTTCAAGTTTTACTAAACATATTATGAAACTTTGTTTATATTAATGTATTTTTTTTTAATGCCACGGAACAGAGTAAGAAAGACGAAATGTTGCAGTGTTTTTTTTAATACCTATTTAAGTTGAATAGTTTAATTACGCATATATGCCAAATAATATGAGTCACGTGGCTGGGGACATTTGTAACGGTGGACAATTGTAACACCATAAATAAGATTTTTTTTGAATATTTCGAATTTTATACGAGCTATAATGCTAATAATAAGCTAAAATTTATCGTAAGATTTAAAATTATCACTTGTCAAACAAAGCAGTCATTTTCGTTTGTTTTGTGAAGCTAGAGAAGCTATGTTATTTTTTATAAATATTATTGTGTTCAGTTGTAATATTTTGGGAAAGATACTTCCCAAAATAATTTTAATTTGATTTAAGACTGATTCCTTACCTATGAGACTGCAGATATAAAATAGTTCAAGTATTCTTAATCAACTTACCAGTGTTTTGTTTCATATAAAACTTTTGTTACAATTGACCACACAATGGGTACAGTTGTAACACTCGTCTTCGTTCGGATTAAATTGATTTTTTACGTTTCTCTTATGCATTAAGTTCAATATTAGCAGAATAACCTCAGGTCCTAATTCCACAGATAAAGTATCTTAAAAACAAATAGATTTTACACTAGAGCCCGTCAAACAAAAAGTGTTACTTTGGCCCCCAGTCTCCCCTACCGCCCCGCGCCGCCGTATCTAACGATTTTTAAATCTTTGACTAGATCTGGAATCAGCTCTCGCTTCACGCTCTATTCACGTCATACCATCTGTTGACCTGCTAGAGATAATCAATATCAATACTAAATACTTTTTTATTTATAAAAAATGTGGAAATAAATAAAAAATACAAAATATAAAACACTATTACAAGCTTTGAAATATACAATTATTTAAAAACTTCAATCGTACCTACTACGTATTACCACTATCCCACGCCGCGCACGTCGCCCGCGGTATCCCAACATTATACAGGAATACTTCATAAAGGATAAGCTACAGCCCAGACCGTAAGAGTCAGGGACATATTACACTAATTTCAGTAGGTAGCCTAACTCAATATCTCTAGGGGTTTTTTTCATTTTTTCGATATTGCTTTTCGTTTTTGAGAAATTATAGATTTAGAGAGAAAAGACCCCGAAAAAGTGTGTCATTTTTCTACATTTATGCGATTTTCGAAAAAAACTTTTGACCTTTTCAAAAATTTTTTTCACCATATTGTAGCCCTTGCTGAGACGCATCTTTTGACATTTAGTACATACACGTAGACCCAAATCTCACGGGACCAGGGCAATGTCTCACTTTGGCTGAAATTGGGTACCTTACCGAAGCGATCGAAAAAACATTTTCAATGTTAAAAAGAAATGGTTGAAAATCCGCCTGAATTCATATAGAATGGTAACGAAAATGACAGTTTTTTCAAGATTACTTGAAAACTACTGAACCGATTTCAAAATTTCAAAAATGGGACCAACTTGGGTACAAACTTCATGTTATAACGTTTGAATCATATCAATCGGTTCAGCTGTCTTCGAGTAATCGGTGTGCATACATAGTAAAAAAAAATATACGCGACGAATAGATAACCTCCTCCTTTTCAAATTTTTGAAGTCGGTTAAAAATATATAAACCTATTCCCATTTTCACCATCTTGGTTCATCCGACATTCAATAATACGTATATAATTTTGCTGAAATGCGCTTGAACTAGCTAAACAATATAATTATTTTATAAATTTTTTTTGTATAAAAATCAAAAGTATAAAGCGTGAGAAAATCAACTGTAATATTAAAACTTTTCTCTTCCCTTTCGCTCTATACAAAACGGTCATGATTTGTGACGTCACGTTTCAGGTGCGTTTCAGGCGCGTTCATTAGGCTGGCCCCAGACCTACCAGTTTCATTTCTTTGCTTTGCTGTTCTATCTTGCTTAAAAGACCGCCGGCCAACCAGGGTAATTTTCAATCTATCGCATTTTGGGAATAGACCAAATTGGCAAGATAGCCATTAGCTTGGTGTTATCAAATATCATCGCCTGGATTGCGAAGTAGGAAGCTTTTAGGAGATATGCCACCCTGAACATGGTCTTCGATAGTTAAAAATAAATCGATCGCATATTTATTCAAGATGTTTGGTAAAGCCTTATAAAGCTGAATATGGTAGATAGGGACCATAAAACTGAACAACTATGGGACCAAATCTGAAATCGAGAAAAAAAAATGAGCTGTTTCATACATTTTGATAATTTCGTTATTAATTTTTGTATGAAACAGCAGTTTTTTTAACTAAAACTAAAACTTCGCATCGCAATCCAGACGACGATATTTGATAACACCAAACTAATGGCTATCTTGCCAATGTGGTCTGGTCAAAATATGCGATAGATTGAAAATGAGCCTCTTGGCCGGCGGTCCATGGTAGAACAGCAAAGCAAAGAAATGAAACCGGTAGGTCTGGGGTCAGTCTTATGGAGCTAGCCAAGAATTTTCTAATATCTCCCTAAATATTGCGTTTAAGTACATATGTGTCATACAAAATATTATTTCTTATTCCATATTCTGACTGTCAAGTGCATTATATTCGAGAATGAAAAATAAATATCGTTATTTTCCCCTGATTTCATTGAAAACTAAAATAATTCATTTTTTTTTTATTTTTCTGTTCCATCATGTTTTTATACGTTCGCAGCGATCAAGCTCAAATTTATCAAAATCGGTTACTTATGCATATTTCCTTTTGTCAAATAGGGCGAGCTGACAATAAGCAACGATATGGAGAACTTGATGGAGTCCCTATTCATGGACAAAGTGCCGGATTCGTGGACGAAGCTGGCATACCCCAGCCTGCTGGGGCTGGCCGCCTGGTTCTCGGACCTCTGCATACGACTTACCGAGCTCGAGAACTGGTCCGGGGACTTCAACGTGAGTCATTTATTACATAAGTTTCCTGTAGTGATAAAGGTTCTAGAATATGGTATACAATACATCTGTGGCGGCATCTACCTAAGCCGCACATACAACAACACATGGACAACGTGTCATCGCCGAGTTTCACTAGATTTTGCTAATATCTGTGTATGCAAACGACGAGACGAAATAGTATGGAAACCTTCATCTCGCTAATAGAGAGTTCTCTCAACGACTCAGCATAATATATAACTTCGATTGGACTTCGGTCCCCGCGTTAGTACCACCCAGCCCGAAAGAAGATCTTCCATTTCATTTAGCCTTCCTACTAGTTGCATACCTCCATACCATTCCATACTATAGGTACAATTCCTACATACCCATACAGTATAATATTATATTATGTAGTACCTACTTGTTATCATTTTTTGTTAAGCCCAGAGTCATTATAAGCAATTAATAATTAGACAGATACCTAAAATAAAATTATACTATACACGCTGAAATTTTAATCATTTGGTTCCCCAATAAAAATGCCAGGTCTAGGCTAAAAAACCATACCAGTGGTTAACCTACTAAGTTTAGGCGCTTTCATGACCGAAAGCGGCGCCGCGGTGAATTTTATTTAATATTCTAATTATAATACACAATTTTAATAAAACTACTCGTGTAATTTACATTTCCTAGTAGTCACTGTTAGAAGTAAATAGCAAAACTGCTAAAAGTAGCCGTATTGTCATTTTTGCTATCTACTTCTACGAATGACTACGAGGGAATGTAGGGATACCATCTAAAAATACTGAAGACTATGAGTCCTAAAAAATCCACGAAAAGTTTTAGTAAACTCTCATAAAACATCACCTTTTGACCCCACAAAATTAACTAGAAGTCGAAAAGATATTGTGGCTAACCCCCTTCCAATTAATACTGCGTTTGCCAGACGTCAATATTCCTCACAGAGTATTCACATTTATAATTTTATTAATCGCTCTTTGAACATATACCCTAAGAAAAGCTACGAGTGTAAAAATAATTTAGTAGAATGGCTTAAAGAATTGACATATGATAATACTGAAAATATTCTGGAAAGATTGGAGTAAGATAATGAACACTAGATACTTCTCTTATAAATCAGACACACGCAGATATACACCACAGATACAAACAAATACACACACACACACACACAAACACGCACACACACATACACACACACACACGCACAGACACACACTTAATATTACTTGTTTAATTGGAACGATAGATAACTTTTTACTACTTTTATAGATTTTAGTTTTATGTGATAAAATTGTACACTTCAAAATCTTTATTTTATAAAACTTCCTAATTATTACCTTTCATGTTGTACTCAATAGTTTTAATCTAGCACTAAGGCAAGAGCGAGTCACCTCAACACGAGTATTTATATTACTCTCTGAGGCTGTCTCAACGCATCTTTGTAATTGAATTATTGGGTAATAAACTATATTTTATTTTATTTATTATTTTATTTATAACTCCCGTTCTATTAAGAACTTATTAAATAAAAACCTCTAAGGAATCGCCTTAAATGAAACTGTTGGTGGTTGCAGCTACCTCCGGCGGTGTGGCTGGCAGGGTTCTTCAACCCGCAGTCGTTCCTGACGGCCATCATGCAGCAGACGGCGCGCAAGAACGAGTGGCCCCTGGACAAGATGTGCCTCAACTGCGACGTCACGAAGAAAAGCAGACAGGACTTCAAGTTCGTATCGACATATTATCTGGGACCCTACCTGCTAACTTTTCGAACTTCGATGAGTCTGCCGGGCTTCAACTGAAAACAGCCTATATTTATTTCTGACGAAAACGGAATCTGACTAAAGTGTCCTCTAACGTTATTTGATCTCTATCCTTTGGGTAAAAAAGCTTTTTTTCAATGAAAAGAACTCTTTGTCCTTCTCTGTACCCTTGACAACGTGTATGCAAATTTTCATGGTGATCCAAACAATCAAATAAACGGACTTTCGCATTTATAATATTAGTAAGAAAGATAGTAAAAAGTACTTAGATTATTAATTTCCAAATTAATAGCAACGTTTCCCTACAACAGTTCTAACAACGACACAATAACTTTGACAGTGCCCCGCCACGAGAGGGCGCCAACATCCACGGGCTGTACATGGAGGGCGCGCGCTGGGACACGAGCGTGGGCGGCATCGTGGAGTCGCGCATGATGGAGCTGTTCCCCATGATGCCCGTCATCTACATCAAGGCCGTCACCCAGGACAAGCAGGACACGCGCAACGTCTACGAGTGCCCCGTCTACAAAGTGCGGTAAGGAGGGACTCCCAACAACGACACAATCATATTGTCAGTGCCCGGGACACGAGCGTGGGCGGCATCGTGGAGTCGCGCATGATGGAGCTGTTCCCCATGATGCCCGTCATCTACATCAAGGC
Organism: Agriphila tristella; assembly: GCA_928269145.1. Classification (NCBI taxonomy): domain Eukaryota; kingdom Metazoa; phylum Arthropoda; class Insecta; order Lepidoptera; family Crambidae; genus Agriphila; species Agriphila tristella. The sequence continues at coordinate 15,421,526 of OV743443.1, forward strand.
CGTCACCCAGGACAAGCAGGACACGCGCAACGTCTACGAGTGCCCCGTCTACAAAGTGCGGTAAGGAGGGACTCCCAACAACGACACAATCATATTGTCAGTGCCCGGGACACGAGCGTGGGCGGCATCGTGGAGTCGCGCATGATGGAGCTGTTCCCCATGATGCCCGTCATCTACATCAAGGCCGTCACCCAGGACAAGCAGGACACGCGCAACGTCTACGAGTGCCCCGTCTACAAAGTGCGGTAAGGAGGGACTCCCAACAACGACACAATCATATTGTCAGTGCCCGGGACACGAGCGTGGGCGGCATCGTGGAGTCGCGCATGATGGAGCTGTTCCCCATGATGCCCGTCATCTACATCAAGGCCGTCACCCAGGACAAGCAGGACACGCGCAACGTCTACGAGTGCCCCGTCTACAAAGTGCGGTAAGGAGGGACTCCCAACAACGACACAATCATATTGTCAGTGCCCGGGACACGAGCGTGGGCGGCATCGTGGAGTCGCGCATGATGGAGCTGTTCCCCATGATGCCCGTCATCTACATCAAGGCCGTCACCCAGGACAAGCAGGACACGCGCAACGTCTACGAGTGCCCCGTCTACAAAGTGCGGTAAGGAGGGACTCCCAACAACGACACAATCATATTGTCAGTGCCCGGGACACGAGCGTGGGCGGCATCGTAGAGTCGCGCATGATGGAGCTGTTCCCCATGATGCCCGTCATCTACATCAAGGCCGTCACCCAGGACAAGCAGGACACGCGCAACGTCTCCGAGTGCCCCGTCTACAAAGTGCGGTAAGGAGGGACTCCCAACAACGACACAATCATATTGTCAGTGCCCGGGACACGAGCGTGGGCGGCATCGTGGAGTCGCGCATGATGGAGCTGTTCCCCATGATGCCCGTCATCTACATCAAGGCCGTCACCCAGGACAAGCAGGACACGCGCAACGTCTAGGAGTGCCCCGTCTACAAAGTGCGGTAAGGAGGGACTCCCAACAACGACACAATCATATTGTCAGTGCCCGGGACACGAGCGTGGGCGGCATCGTAGAGTCGCGCATGATGGAGCTGTTCCCCATGATGCCCGTCATCTACATCAAGGCCGTCACCCAGGACAAGCAGGACACGCGCAACGTCTACGAGTGCCCCGTCTACAAAGTGCGGTAAGGAGGGACTCCCAACAACGACACAATCATATTGTCAGTGCCCGGGACACGAGCGTGGGCGGCATCGTGGAGTCGCGCATGATGGAGCTGTTCCCCATGATGCCCGTCATCTACATCAAGGCCGTCACCCAGGACAAGCAGGACACGCGCAACGTCTACGAGTGCCCCGTCTACAAAGTGCGGTAAGGAGGGACGTCAAAAGACGATCGTAATGAAAAAACTAAATGCAGTAAAAGGAGGTTGCATACTCTCAGCATCTACATAATTTTCTTCTGTACAGAAGAAAATTTACATAACTTTTTAATTTATTGACGCCTATCTTACTAATAACTAGTTACCAGTATTGATCTGCCACATCCAGCATGCCGATAGTTTTGTGATAAGTATAACCGTTATATTTTTTAGCTTACATTTCAATTAACTGTACCTACGCTCATCATATTTTCTTTATTGTTAATTCTCAGTACCTAAGTAAATCAATGTTATTTTATAACCTTATCTATAGTTATATCATATCATACACATCGCGTTTCGATGGTAATGCTGGGCTGATGTAAATCTCCTCTTATTTCACATTTTGCTACCTCATGACGCTCGTCAACTTCATCAAGGCCCTCCTCCAGAAAAAGCATTTGACCACTTGCAATATCTACGAGTGTCTCGTCTACAAGATTCGGTAGGGAAAACTCTTGTTTTACCGAAGGGTATAGTTGGAATCACGAAAGATGACCACAAATGGCGCCCATCTTCGCGTCATAACTCATGAAGAAAAGACTTTAGACAAAATAATATTTCATATTCATATAGTTATATCGATATTATTTAAATATATGAAATATTGTTTTGTCTTATGTCTTAACTTCATGAGTTATGACGCGAAGATGGGCGCCATTTGTGGTCATCTTTCGTGATTCGAACTGTACCGACCGACCGGTGCATTTGGTCGTAAAGGATAATTTTGCTGTTATACGGACACGAGTGGGCAGCATCGTGGAGTTGCACTGATGAACTGTTTCCCATGATGCTCGTCATCTTCATCAAGGCCGTTTCGTTTTATCTAGCCATATTTTGTGACGAAGCAGGTTATGTTTTTTCGGAAATATATACATATTCTAGAGAAACAGTGAATTGATTTTTGATATTGATTTTCTGTCTAATTCGATTTTGTTTAAAAATTACAATAGTTTTGTTTATTTTATTGCTTTGTAAAGCTGTTATAAGTCTTAGTTCGTGGATGCATTATGCCAGCAGCGGTTATAATATTCGTATTTAATTACACTTCGACGGTTTCTCGTTTTCCCGTTTCCCAAGCCAGTTTACTAACGAATTATTCAAGCACAAAATATCATTTTAATAAAGCATCAATAATATTTCCTTGTCTATTCAATACGTGATATGTAAACAAATTCGAGTTTAAGATGACATAGATTTTTCTAAATTGTTAATTAATTTCTGGTTTTGTTTTAGTTTACGAGGCCCGACATTCGTCTGGACTTTCAATCTGAAAACTAAGGATAAACCTACGCGATGGACCCTGGCCGGCGTCGCCTTGCTGCTCGGAGTTTAGTTGTGCGAGTGGTGCGTTTGATGTATGGAGTAGTATTATTATTATAGTTTAATTTATTCTGCTATTTTATTAGATTAATAAAATAATACATAAAAATCACTTTCATTTATTTCAATATAACTTTTATTATAGACCCATCTACACTGCTGAGTAATACGTTTTTAGTAGTGCTACAAGAGACAACAAGAGACAGAACAAATAAACAAATAATACATACATCTAGTTAGATTTTGTGCAATACGTATTTTAGTAACATTTCAACAGGAAGACTACACAATTTGATAAAAATATAAATAATGTACTTAGATGTTCGCTATCATTTTACGATTCACCACTATACAGGATTTAGAAAAATAAATATTCTTATATCGTATTGGTCACTATCGGACGGCTTCGATCAGTCTAATCACAATTGAATATAATATATTGATAAAGTGCATATTCTTGTATAATAATTTCACTTTATTTCAATTCAACCCAAAGCACAACCTAATTTCAATCCGGCAGTGAGTATTTCCTTCATACATATCATTTTACTAATAATTATTTCCTCGCACTGCTGCTGATTCCTTATCTTCATAGTGTTCAACACCATTTAACTATTCTTTCTTCTTTTAATTCTCACCTGACACATTTTTACAAAATAGCCATTAGTCATCTGTCTTTGTGATAAAATAGATTCAAAAATTCTACATAAACCATATTTTTTTAATGAATGAATATATTTTGATATTGCTTTAATTACATGAATATTAGCCACTTTTGACGCTTTTGTTAGTAAGTGGGACACTTGCGGATGCGTTGTCATTATCAGACGTAGGTTCCGAGCCCTTGACCGTAAATGTTACATAGTACCTCTTATTTTTGTCTAATCTTTCAGCTGGTAAAGCGATTAGTTGTTTCTCGGTACCGTGAGATACTTCCAAAGTGACATGTGCTTTGCCAGAACCAAGTGGAGGTTTGGAATTAATTTTGGGCAAAAACCCTTTTGACTTGGTACTTGATCCAGCTGTAGCAGGTTTCGGCATGGTATGATGATCCCACTTGTAAGGAACTGAGAACAGGAAATAGAAATATTAATTTTCTGTTTTTTTTTTAACTTACTAATATGTAGTGTCGCTAATAATTAGTATAATGTTAAAGTAATTACTTTAGTTAGAGCATCTTTTTTACTCTAAAGTAATTTAATAGCGAGCACTAAAAATATTACATAAAATTGGATACTCGTACTTACTATAAGCGGAACAAGGTATTCCAGTATAAGCATGTACAGCATGGAAGCATCGATGCGTTTTGTTAGTGCAAAGACATGGGTTGTCTGGAATAGCACTCATTTTATAAAGCTCGCTTTCGCCATAGTCAAAATCAATTGGCTTTTCCGGCAAATTGTCCAAATGCTTTTTACCACTCTTCTGCAACTTCCTCAAACCGTCGTATAGAAATTTCTCAAAACTGCTAAATGAATAGTCAGGAGTATTATAAGGTCCCACACCAACAGTAGCTAAGCTAGATTTGTTATATTCTTCAATCGCTCTTTTAACCAGAACAGCCTCATTAGTTTTACTAGTCCTTATTTGTAGACGTTTTAACTCCAATAGGTGCTGAAATATTTTCCTTTCACAATAATATCTGAAACAAAAGGAAAAGTGACTCCTGTATTTCATCCTGATTTCTACGAGCTACTAATAATGAAAATTTGTAAAGCAGCATAATTAAAGTAAAATATTTAATGTAAAGAGTTAAGTTGTGTTTAAGAAAGTGGTGGGGAAAAGACCGTTGAATATCAGCAATTCGGCATCCAATTTGTTTCAAATAAATTGAAATATTTTTTACCTTCTCATATTTGTCTGAATCCGTTGAGTAACGGATTTCATATCAACAGCACGTTTATCCCCAGGCTTTCTTACTGGTATTCTACTATCTGATTTCCCTGAGTATCTTCCACTAGCATTCCTCTGTTGATAATACGCGGCAAGACGAGGACTCATAATGCGCCGTTGTATAGCTCTAGGACTAGGTTCAAAACCTGAATCCATCAACCCACTAGATTCGTACCCTCTTTCAGAATTTTCGCTTTTCGATCTAATTGTAGTTCGACTCTTCGTACGACCCTTTTTACGAAATCTTTTTCTTCGACCATTAGCTTCAGATTGACTGTAAATTTCATTATCACTCACACTAGGTACTCTTCCGATTGAATCTTTGCTCAACAGTTCTCTGTCAAAAACATCTTTTTCATCATCTAAGGACTCGTCATCCTTTTGGGTTGATTTTTTAAGTATACTTGTAACTTCTGGGGCGCTCACCACTTCAGAAAGTACCTTATAGCTCTCAGTTTCATATATACTTCCTTTTCTGCTACCTGTCTGGCTATCTTTAGAAGATTTCCTTGTCCGTTTCGGAGATTCGGATAAAGGCAAGTTTACATCGTAATCTTCTGCTAAATTTTCCATGATCACTTGTTGTAAAGCGCGCTCTGTTGAAGGTACTTTACTGTCTATAATTGTTACTATACCTTTATCTTCATTTTTGTCTATACTTTGGCTAATTTCTGTACTACTACCCGTCGTTGAAGCATACTGGTTTCGCTTTTCTTCAGAACTCATAACGTTACTCTCGCTGTTGTCTTTATGACTTTCACTTTTAAGTAATTGTTCTTTTCCTAAACTAGTGTGAGGATGATTAACATACTCTCCCATTAAGTGATCGGGTTGCTTATCGGAGTCCTTGCTCTCAAAAATTTCATCTTTGTTAGCAAAAGAAACTACTGGTGAAGAGCTTTTTTCTAGAGATTCAGGTTTATCTAAACTAGGAGCATCTAAGCTCGTTTTAAGTTCACTAGATGCTTCTTTACTCAGCATAGTCTCTTCGTTCGGACCCGATAAAACTTGGAATGATCTTTTACGTATTCTTTCTATTGGAGAGATGGCTATTGTTGTCTCACTGGCTTTTGGATCTTCACTAATCAAAGCAATGGTCTCAGCATCTTTAGGTGATTCTTGTAACTGCTTTGATTCCTCTTCTGTTTTTGTAGTATTGTCAAGATCCTGAGATTCCTCCTTATCATCTGCAATATCTGCTTTTTGATCTAAAATACCTTTGGTTTCTATGACAGACTCTTGTTTTCCCTGTTTTCCCTCATGGTCAATACTTTTTTGTTCTATATCCGTTGATTTTGGTAAGCTTTCATTCTCAACGGATTTCTTTTTTTCTTCAGATTCGTGTTCTAACATTTTCTTTTCTTCGGTTATATCTTTGTGATTAACAGACAAATTCGATGTTTCAATTGACACGTTGTTTGAAGAATCCACTGTTACCGTTAACTCTGAGCTTCCCTGCTGACTGGAATCACGTTCCATATGAATTTGAGCTTCAGTAACAATCATGTTAGTTTTGACGGAAACTGTATCGGTTTCAGTTTCACTAAGAGTTTTGCTTTTAGATATTTGTGTATCGGTTTTGTCGATTTCAGCATTTTCTTCTGATGAACCAATTTTCTCTGTAACATTAGTGTTATCTTTTTGATCAATTGGTGGAGTTGAGTTGGCACCCTTATACTTAACAATATTCACACTTTGTTTTTCCTCATCATGCTCAATATGAATTGATGTTTTTTTCCCTTTTCTTTTCATGCTTCGACGTTCACTTGATTCTGAACTGCTGCTTTCAGAGGGAGAACTTGACTTTCTTTTGCCTCGTTTTCTGTGCCGTTTGCTTTTCTTTTTTTCTTCATAACTTTCTTCTTCCGAAGAGCTTTCCGTGCCCGATTTGTAATGCCGGTGATGTCTTGCACTACTGCCATTACCACGAGATGGTTCACTTCTTGATCTATTTTTTCTTGAACTGTGTTTAGACGTTTTCGAATTATATTTATCTTTATTATGCCCTTCAAGGTCTGTGTCGTAACCATCGCTAAAACTTTTTTGACTGTCCATTAGTTTTTTTCGACGTCCATGATACTTTTCAGAATACCTACTATCTGATCTCCTTTTGGGTTTTTTTCTATCTAATGATGAAGACGATGTTGATCCACTATCACTTTTATTTTTTAACTGCCGCCTTTCTGTCATAGGGCTAGAAAGTTCTACTACTTCTCGTTTTTCTATTCGTATTCTATCCCTGACGTCGATTTTGGTACTAGTTACTCTTCGTGTCGGTAAAGCAGTTATAGAAGCGTTATCGATAAGAATTTGTGTATTTGCTAATTTGGAAGCAGGTAAACCTCCATGCATTTGTAAATACTTAGCTGTGGACCTATGTCCACGGCTGGTGGCGCAGTCTAAAGGAGTCAAAGGTTCATTCTTTGATGATCTTGCAACCGGATTGACTTCCGCACCACGATCTAACAGTAGCCGACAAAGATCAGCATTATCTGTCGCTGCTGCTATGTGTAGAGGAGTACGACCCTCATGATTGGTGGCATTAACTTGTGAAGGTCTACCGTCCAAAAGCCATTTGACTAACTCTCTCCGGCCAGACGCAACAGCTTCATGAAGTGGAAGATCGCCTTTTGAATTACGTAACCACAGGTTTGCTCCTCTTGCACCTAAAATATAAAATAATTAATCGTTTGTAATTTATAGAACATGGTGGAGGAACAGGAAATGATATCCAAATATATATTAGTACCTAGTATTCTCACAGTCTCAATCTGACCCTTGGCTGCGGCTGTATGCGCGGGACTGCGACCTCGTCTGTCCTGGCGATGCGAGTCGGCGCCATGTTGGAGCAGCGCGGCTGTGGCGTCTGCGTGGCCTAGAGCCGCGGCGTAGTGCAGCGGCGTGCAGCCATGAGAATCCGCAACATCTACGCGAGCACCACATAACCCAACTAGCGTCTCCAGCGCTTCTGTATGACCTCTGGCTGAAGCACAGTGCAAAGCTGTGAGACCGTCACTGCAATGTAAAAATTTTGACAATTTTAATCGTCTTCAACAAATAATTAGCTGTGTGTGATTAAGGTTCAAAACATATTTTTTTTAAATCGGTTTAGTAGTTTTTGAGAACTCTTCTAGTGCTGACTTATCTAGTTGCTGCAGCGACTCCTGTTAGTCTAACACTATGAAACATTTCTAAGAACCTGCTCTGAAATGAATGCAAAAAACCGCATCGAAACCAGCCCAGTAGTTTCCGAGGAAAATGGTAAGGTAACAGACATATACAAACAAACAACCTCTAACCCCAAACGGATATACTGCCTCCCTTCCGTTCCTCTGTCATGGGTAAAAACACAGGTACAGATTCGCCGATTTTTCCACATACCGGTCGGCATCATCGACGCGGGCGCCCGCCTGGTGCAGCGCGAGCACCGCCGCCGCCGAGCCAGCCGACGCCGCCCAAAGCAGCGGCGTGCGCCCGTCCGCGTCGCGCACGTCCACGCGGGCTTCACCCTCCCGCACTAGTGCACGCAACACCTCCAATGCTGCTCCACGGCTCTAAGCAACAGTAAATGTGTATTGTGTGAGCGAATACGACACACAGCTTAATCAAGGTTATGACATTTTAGTATTTTTGGCCCCATACGCCCATCTATGTGTTGTGTTGTGTGAGATGTCGGTGGTATAATGTGTATCAGGGCTTGCAAATATTCGAAGAAATCAATATTCGAATATTCGAAATTTTTTTAAGGAGGTATTCAAATATATTCGAATATTATTCGAATATTTCTGTAAAGTAAAACAGGTGGTCGTAATTATGAAATATTGTTTATTCTTGAAATTAAACCAACGTTAAAAGCTTCGTTTAAAAGGGCGCATTTTGTAAGATTTATCATAAATTGACTTTTGCATTCGACCCCACAGTTTTAGGTTTAAAACTTTTTTATAGGGCCATAAATCTTTACGTGGGTAATTATTTTATACTATTAGTCCGTTTTTATAAGTATGTTTTGACTAGAATCCGATTTATATACTTTTTAGTTCGTTTATAAAACGCGTTTTTTTTTTGTCAATAAATATGTATTTTTTGCTTTTTAGTCTAATCTGTGCTTTTTTCTCTGGTGTTTTCCGACTTCGGCATTACACCAGGGTTTGATACTATTTTCAACAGAGTACTTGTCAAGACGAATCAAACGACCCAAAACTCGATGAATTTGTATGGTTTCTTTTTTTTATCGGAAACTCGGCAGGCATTTGACTACCATCTTGGTGGTCTAAGGTGTAGCACACTTGCCCAAGAAATGCCTATTCACTGTTACCTTGAAGAGACAAAGGTTGTAACTATCGGGGAACATATGAGTAGCAGCGCAATCCATTCTTCAGCAGTCAAATGTATTGACAAAGCGCTCGGTACGGACCCTTGTAGCGTCTACTATGTAAGGAAGGGTGATATGCTAACCTGCATCTTGTACCCCGATGGTGGAAAGGGGCTAGAGGAACAAGCTAGTGCAGTTCCCTCGCACACTCTTTAACTTTGCGACGGTGACTAAGGCTCTGAAGTTCCGCCGTGGCCAATTTTGATTTGCCGATGAGCCTCCTGGCTTTCAATCTGCTTTCAATTGATTCAGGAAGTTTAAGCTGATACTTAGCAGAACCATCCCACAGGTGACAACAGTACTCCATGATTGGACGAATCTGCGCGTTGTATAACAGAAGCAGTTGGTTGGGTGAGAACTGAGAAGTACCGCTTAGCCCGTGAGAGGGTGGAATTTAATACAGAATTCCTGTGGTTTTCTTCCGGCTCCATCATCAGACCCTGGACACTGTTTCCCAACAGAATACTTGTCAAGATGAATCAAGCGAGCCCTAACTTAATGGATTTGTATGGCTTTATTACAGAGTGTGAAACATGGGCACTGACTCAAAAACACTATTTGAGTCTCATAACATGCCAGAGGAATATGGAAAGAAGCCTAATAAGTGTAACGCTGAAAGACCGCCCAAAATCAGAGGAAATGAGAACAAAAACGAAAGTAGAAGATATAGTAAGGAAAATAAAACAGTTAAAATGGCAATGGGCGGGTCATAATGAAATGAAATGAAATGAAATGAAATGAAATGAAATGAAATATATTTTATTTAAATAAGCTCACATAATAAGCATTTTTAAATCGTCAATTCTTTTACCCTACCACCCATTATGACGTCTTTTAACTGACAAGAAAAATGGGCGCAAAAAACTTGTCAGCTTTATCAGATGGAGCGATATTTACAAATATGTATATCGTTTCCAGACTTTATATTAACAAAGATTAACAAATAAATAACATTATTGAATTAGCTCATTTCTTAATGAATTTCAAATTTCTTAATCAATTTACAGATTTTAAGCTAAATTCAAAGTTTGAACTTGTTATTCAGTCTAGGTTGTTACAATAAATAAAAATAAAAGAAAAATATACAATACAATATGCGTTAAGATAGGTAGTCAGAAGCAGACCCATTCCCACTGGCCATATGGCAAGAGAAAGCTAGAAAAAATGGAACAAAATTATAACAGAAAGACGAAAAAGGAAAAGAGGAAGACAAACCAAAATATGGGCAGATGATATTATGAAAACTGGAGGAACACTTTGGACGCGAAAAGCAAGAGATAGAACAAAATGGAAACAGCTAGAAGAGGCCTATGTGTTGCAATGCAAGACACGATGCTCACTAACGCCAAGAAGAAATAAAATGTATTTTGTTAATTATTAGTGCCAATGTTTAAAATGTTTGTGTTATTTGCTTAGTGTCAGCAATAAAGTAAAGTATTACAGAGTTCCTGTGGTCTTCTTCCGGCTCCATTATCCGACCCTTTTGCCACTATTTCCTAACAGAGTACTCATCAAGACAAATCAAACGAGCACAAACATGGGGTCACATGGTTTTATTACAGAGTTCCTGTGGCCTTCTGCCAGCTCCATCACCAGACCCTGGAAACCGTTACCTATCTCCTTTTAGAGTACTAGTCAAGACGAATCAAACAAGCCCAAACCAGATGGGGTTGCATGGTTTTATCACAGAGTTCCTGTGGCCTTCTTTCGGCTTCATCAGACCCTGGACACTACTTCACAACAGAGTACGTGTCAAGACGAATCAAACGAGCCTAAACTCGATGGGTTTGTATGGTTTTATTACAGATTTCCTGTGGCCTTCTTCCAGTTCCATCATCAGTTCAGCTCAATGACACTATAATACTTAATTGTCTTCCTGTTCTGACCTATGTTTTAAGTTTAAAGTATTTTGCTCATCGGGAACTGGATTAAAATCGTTTGCAATTTGTGGACAAACAAACAACATAGCTAAACAAATAAATAAACGAGAAAGTGAACGTTAACGATCGCTTCTTTCTATGCTCACAAATGCTATTCGGGTTTTTAATTAATGTCTTTTGTCTAAATCGAACAAAGTAGAAAATATTCGAATATTCGAATTTTACCGACTTTAGTATTCGAATACCAAAATAAGGCGAATATTCGAATAATTCGAATATTCGAATATTCGATTTGCAAGCCCTTCCGGACTACCCGGTGGTCAGTGGACTCAGTGGCAGCTGACGCCCCCGCACATCTGCGCGGCGTAATGCAGCGGGTAGCCACCGTGCTGATCTGGCGTGGCGGCGTCTGCCCCCGCCACCAGCACTGCTCGCAGGGCATCCACTTCACCGCATACTATATGACTATAAAGGCACTCTGTTGTGTGACATGTTGGTGGTGTGATGTGTACCTGATGGTCAGTGGCAGCTGGCGCCCCGCACATCTGCGCGGCGTAGTGCAGCGGGTAGCCACCGTGCTGATCTGGCGTGGCGGCGTCCGCTCCCGCCGCCAGCACTGCTCGCAAGGCACCCACTTCGCCGCATACTATAAAAAGAAAACATCAGAATTTTGAGAAATATCTATACAAAGTAAGCAAAAAATATATAGGAACTAATAAAAAAATTACTTGCATTTACACTTTATGACTGTCAAATTAATAATAGAAAGAGTTGGTAAAGCTCGTTCGCTTAGATAGTGTCGCTACACCCGCAAGCAAATGTGTTCAGAGACAGGCATACCGGCAAGTTTTTGGTAATGTTACTGATAACGGTAAACAATATCGTTATCGGTATCGATAATTATTTAAGTTGTACCATAGTGTGCGGGCGGGGGGAGGGGGGGGGGGGGTGTCATGTTTTTTTAAGATTACGGTGTCCGTCCCTACTTGTGTTTATTGAAAAAAAATATGAATACAAATAATACACACAAGCGAGGTGGAAAGAGAATTTTAATTAAAAATTAAATAAAAAAATAAGACTACCTACTATTCTTCATCACTTGAAGTGTCGGAGTCATTATCACCTGTATTTATAATAATAGATCCAACTTCATCATGTTCCGAATCCATACCAAAATATCGATTTTCTTTTTTAATTGCGTTATCTAAACTTTTTTTTGTGTTTACATATTTTACAAAACACCCGTTTTTTTTTGTTGGTTCACTTAAAGTTTCATCTTGAGGCACTTCACTGTCCTCCCAAGGACGAAAATCATTTTTAGTATACGTAGCAGAGTCAAGAAACACAACTTTTCACTACGGCGCGGCGCTTCGATGTAAACTGCCAATATCCAAATTGACTTGCGGGTGTACGCCGCACGCGGTATCCTTTGTTTATGCGGCGGCATCCTTTGACAAGAAGCGGCACGTGCAAAGGCGGCGCGATGAAAGGGCGACACTATCTGAGCGATATGCGAATCAGTTCTATACCCATGCTTCGCGGGGCGAGTTTGCGGCTTCGCGCGCGATACGCGCGTAAGTCTGGAGAACGCAATACATCCTTGCTCAATAAACTAGTTTTTTCTGAATTATAATGTTAGTTCAAAAGACAAGTTTTCGAGGGGATAACCCGTCGTCTAACATGGTAATTATAGTATATTCACAGAATAGATATAAGTACTACCGTACAGAAAGGAAACTCTGGGGTGTGGTATAATTGCAAAAAGGCAGCTTGTGCTGCTAGAGCCGCGTTGGATTTTCGAAGGGCAATAGAAGACCCCCCCCCCCCTCCCCCCTCCTACGCCAATGGTTGAGGGCAGACCTAAGTTCCAAATAAATGGAAGAAAGAAGGCCAGCAGAAATAAGAGAAAATAGTGTTCCGGTTCCGATAGGAAAACAACTGGATCAACAAGGTCTGAACAAAACTGTTTTGACTGGCCTATCAAAAAAGGTTGGTTCAGACCTCTATCCACTGCTACAAAACTGGCCTCATCAGCTGGACGCGACCTTTAATGTTTGGCCCGTATAATTTAGTCCTAGCTAGGCACAGACGTCCGGCAGTTCAAGGGCCTGACCTTGCTGGACGCTCAATACCGACCCCACACAACTGCCCTACCACCCACGCGACTGCCCACAACCACCATAACGTAAGTCATAATGCGGCAATCAAATCTCGCTTTGCACCCTAATTCCCAAATTTGTTTATATGTAAACCAACGCTAAAACGCAATAAAAGTGATACTTACTTGTATATTTTATATTGGCTTTAGTTTTTGTCACCCCGATGTGTGAAAAATAGCACACCTGAATGAGGGGGCCGTTAGGTGCTTGCGTGCTTCAAGTTAGGTGCTAAATAAATAGTCATAATGAAGGAAAGCCTAAATCACTAACATCACTACATATTATAAATCAAAGTCCTCCGCTCCGCCGCCTCTGTCTGTCTATTAGCGATAAACTCAAAAACTACTTTGAGATACAACAAAAAAAGAAGATCTACAAAAAAGTCCGCGATGGCATTATATCGATCTTTAAAGAATAGTTTCTTATACCCATCAAAATCATCTCAAAAATTGGTCACGTACAAATGCCGTAAATGGAAAGATATATTTATTCAGACGGATTCAGTATTAATCTTTGTCAACTTAAGTAAATAGGTTAGTATTTCAAGCACATTATTATAATCTTTTACACAATATAATTTAAATGAATTTTATAAAAGTCATCGCAAAAAAAAAATAACGCGTGCGAAACCCATGATGTCAAATTCACACTACACAAGCCTTAGAATAATTACACCTAGAACGATAATTCTCTACAAATCGCGCTGTCAAAAGTGAGGCAACTAAAACAGCCAAAATAGCGCCGTTTTCAGATTTTTATTGTCCATTATTACATAATCATACTTAATAAGCACAAAACAGTTTCAATTTCCCTACCTTTATGAGATTAGTTATTATATTACTGGATTTTAGTTAGGATTAGGTAACTTATGAAGGATATAAATCTGAATACCAGCCATAGAGAGAATAGCCATTTTGGCTCAGTATTAGTTGCCTCACTTTGCATGCAAGGACACGGCTTCTAGGTGTAATTATTCTATGACTGAAGCGAAGCGACGGCGGGTCGCTAGTTAATAATAAAATATAAACAGTTTGGTGTTATTGAAATAGTCCTACAAAACCCCTTAAATTACGTAACTAGCGGACATACTGCAGTAGATAGTGGTACTGTACCTATAGGGTGTTATTGAAAAACAACGCTACAAATACTACCTTGCTTTGTTGTCACTATTTTAAGGGTAAGGTCGTTAAGTAGTTTTGTAAAGTAGAAGGAAACCAAAGGTCAGTGTGAGGATATCCGGCCGTCAAGACAACTGCAAACAGCGGAAGACACGCGACCTTCAATTCCAGAATACAATTTCTGAATGGATATGTCGCAGGGAAATGATAAAAATGGGGATTTGTCGCAGGGAGATGATAAAAATGGGAATCAAATAATAATAATAATATTTATTTATTTCCCAGTATAAATAACAAAGTAGCACATTACAAACATTTCAGGTATCAATAGCCGAATGTTACATGTATTACGGTCCTCTGCGTCCGAACTATCCCTAAAGCATATGACCAAATCCCTGCAAATGTTAAAATGACGATGAAGTTTTAACATTTCCCTTATGAAATAAAGTTATTTATCAAATCCTTAAACTGCCTTGGTGAAATGTTAAAAATAAACAAATCAGGACTTGAACGCTACCGTTTGGCTTCCCAGAAACGCCCAGATAGCTACTGCCACATTAACCGAAGCAGTACCACAATTTTAGCTGAACGTACTTATATTCGCAGCTAAAATATCGTTATTTGGGGTCAAGGGTTCAAAAAGTGTTTCTGTGACAAATCCAAAGTGCAGTGCGAGACATACACGATACCAGCGATTCGTTGCACGATACCTAGATGTGCCTGCAAAAGAAATATCGTATTTTGCAACTCTTAACGCTTTAAATGGTATTACTTGCAATTTCAAATGCTTATTTTTAAAATAAAATGCAATCTGGCCTGGCACATGTAAGTATCTAATAATAACAAATACAATTAGAAACATGCATGCAGAAAAACCGGCTGAGAGCGTCTCGAAGCACGCCCAATATGGGGTTCCGTAGTTACCCTTCACAATATTATTCTGAGTCTCTTATTTGATAAAAAGTTATCAAACTTACATTTGCCATTTGCTGTTGTATGCCACTCATTTTTTATTAAATGAACAACAAATTTATTTCGGAAACTTTATTTGTCTCAGTGTCCGTTATAATTTTTATTGAGACAATTTACTATGCTCTCAATATAAATTATAACACCATAATCATTTCAAAAGTCATTTTGAATGACATCCCACTATTCCCACTCAATGGGTCAGGGCTTAAAAAACACTTTAATCTCAACATTACATAAAGGTAATAAAGGTATATGTGGAAAATAAAAAATTAATGTTTTGTAAGTTAAAATTGAGATCGCTAACAGAAGTAAAACAAATTAAGTTTAAAACTGTACAGCTACGATGCTGTGACAGACGGGGACAGACGGACGGACGGACGGACTGAACGATAGAGTTCCTTAAATAAACTACGGAACCCTAATAAACAGAGCATTTTCGCACGCACAATACTCATAAAAAATATATATAAAAAAAAACTGAAAACAAAAACAGCTTAAAAATTAAATACCTCTAAAAAGCAAGAAATAATATTCGAATCATTCGTTACACATATCAATATTAATAAAACACGTCTATTGAAGTCGGGTGGGGCTGGAGGACAACTTAATTTTTTTCTTAAAGCCCCACCCGACTTCATTAGACGTGTTTTATTAATATTGATATGTGCAACGAATGATTCGAATATTATTTCTTGCTTTTTAGAGGTATTTAATTTTTAAGCTGTTTTTGTTTTCAGTTTTTTGAAGGCGGTTTTTCTTTTTTTTAAAAAGCTTTTTTATTTTCAACTTTTTAGTGGTAGGTATGTAAGCGCAGCGTGTAAATATTTTTTAACTTTATATTATAATATTTTCAATGGTAAAATGCCCAGAACTCAATTTCCAAATTTACGCTGTTTGTTTTTGAGGAGTTCCGTTGTGTCATCGTAGTCCAAGTCTAGTCCAGAACGTTGCATCGCAAACCATGATTTGGTTTGTTTTGGATTGCCATAAACTTACCAAAACCTAAATCACTTTACTTATACTATTTGATTTTGAAGAGTTCCTTTATGTATCTTCGAAGTTCGAAATCCAATAACAATGAAATTAAATTGTGACCACTCTTGAAGTATACCCTTTTAAATAAAAAAAGAATCATCTAAATCGGTTCATAAACAAAGAAGTTATGTCCGAAATTCCATAAAAACTCGTGCGATGGCGAGCTAAATAATTGATATTTTTCAGGATTATGAAAAAACTACTGGCCAGATCTCTGTAAAAAAATTATGGGACCACACACGAACTATGTTCTTTGAGTTAAAAAAAGAATTGTACAAATCGGGTAACAACTGACGAAGCTATGTTAAAACATACATTAAAAAAAAAAAAACCGTCGACTTGAGAACCTCCTCCTTTTTTTGAAGTCGGTTAAAAACTGTCGCATTGCCTTTAATAGCCTCAAGCTTACTTTGGACAGAACCTTAGAACGGTTGTTTCGTCAAACTATAGAATTATTAGGGATGTTGTTTTGGACTGTACTTCTGCCATTTACAGAATTTGCCATTCACAGAATCTGCCGGAGATTTCAAGAATCTGCCGTCAAAGAAAAAAGAAAATAAAGCTGTGCGCTGTTGTCAAGGAAGAGTCAAGGTAACAAATGAATAAAATTACGAAGATGAATCAACGGCACTAAATGGTTGTCTCTCCTACTACTTGAATAAATTGCACGTTTATTAGGTCCATACCTTGTTTGTTTGTCCACAAATTTAGCAAACGATTTTATACAAGCTTCTCGTTAAGCTAGGGACTTGAAATTTTAAACATAGGTCAGACCTAGAAGAAGACAATGCAATATTATAGTGACATTGTGCTGATCTGATGATGGAGTCGGAAGAAAGCTGAAGGAACCATGTAATAAAACCATACAACCCCATCGTGTTTGAACATGTATAATTTGTCTTGACAAGTACTTTGATGGAAGATGAGGTTCAGGGTCTGATAACGAAGCCGGAAGAAGGCCACAAGAACTCTGTATTAAATACATGCAACCCCATTGGGCTTGGGCTCGTTTCGTTCGTCTTGACGAGCACTCAGTTGGAAAATAGTGTCCTGGGTCTGATGATGGAGCCGGAAGAAGGCCACATCAACTCTATAATAAAACCACGCAACCCAATCGAGTTTGGGCTCGTTTGATTCGTCTTGACAAGTACTCTGTTGGGAAATAGCGTCCAAGGGCTGATGATGGAGCCGGAAGAAGGAAATAGAATTGTTGTGATTGAATAACGAACCATACCTACCTTTTAATACTTTTAATCGGATTTACAAATTGACAATTTAAATTCCTTTATCAGAACTTTTTCTGTCTAAGGATAGATAGGTAGAGATTCCAATCGGAGCTCCGATCGGAGGATAGGAAAACCTTTTGCCTCGGTGTAAGTAACTTTGAATAAGTGAGGTGTCGCGTTTGACGTCATCTAGCGATGATTAATACCAGTTTTGAGTATCTAATTGGTCGCGTGCGCGGCCGCAGTGAGCCGGCCCGTTGCGCTGATAGCCACCAAGGCAACAGTACGCCCGCCGCTCCGTGACACCAGTTAGATAACGCCTCACTGTCTGACACCCGCACAACCGCAAGCAGTCATTAATCTATTCGCACAAATAGACTTATATAAGAGAGTGACTCTTCATTAAACACTTTAGCAAAAAAAGGCATTCCCATTGTAAATGTGCTTAACTTTGAGATAATGTGAGCATTTTGTAGATTGGATTAATGATCAAGTCACGAATCCAAATGTGGTTTTGTATCGGTATGTAGATTTGCAGTTTTTTTTCCTGTTTTTATGCTTATTTATCTCGCTCGATTAATATTTCTTGGACTAATAAAAATAATTTTATGAACTTCAAGAAGCATCTACATACATATATTTTAATACTTATTTTAAGGAAAGTCTATCATTGGTCTTTATAATAAAATTTAATCAGTATGGACAGGTGGTAGCCGGAAGAAAGAGTGTGGGATAGTTTTTAGCTTTGTGCATTAACAAACAAACAAATAAACAAAGAAACAAACGGACTTTCGCATTTATAATATAAGTAAGGACTAGCGGCCGCCCGCGACTTCGTCTGCGTGGAAAGTTTTTTTGATATCCCAACCGCTTATCCAGTAATCAAATCCATTAAATTAATCGTTGACTTTCGTAAAGCTCTTACGTATCCCAAAACCCAAGTGATTCAGGGAAATACCCAGACCAGTTTTGAATCATGATTCGTTGTATTTGTCGTCTTACAGCAGAACTGGTTTACCTCCTACTAAGAAGGCGTCAACGGCAAAGATTAATATTGGCCAAGGGTAATCAATCATGTACTAAACTTACTACCTATCCACAAGGTATTCTTATTGCTTGTGATCGTATCATCGGAAGTCTAATCAAACCACTATCGAATTACACTAAAAATGGTTTTGTTTGAAGATAACCCAGGAAGACCCAGCGATTGCGATGTTTAAGCAACTTTCGCAAGGGTCGGTCATGGGATGGGTGACCAAAAATTTTATATCTTGAGCTCCTCCGTGCTTCGGAAGGCACGTTAAGCCGTTGGTCCCGGGTGCATTAGCAGTCGTTAGCCCCACCAATCCGCATTGGGCCCGCGTGGTGGGTTATAGCCCATACTCCATATCCACCCATAAGTAGGGTTGCCAGGCGTCCGGCTAAAGCCGGACATATGTAGGCTTTTTGATTCAGTGTCCGGCCAAATTAAACGGCGTCCGGCCTGTCCGGCTTTTGTTAGGCTTTTTACACTCACGCACATGGTCGTTCGTCGTTTCTTCCCACACCGAAACACAGACCGCACTTCACCTAGGGTTGCCAGACTTGCCAGATGGTCGGAATTCACCTGGATTCTCCCGGAATTTCAAGTGATCTCCCGACTCCCGACAAATCTAAAAATCTCCCGGAAAAACAGCTGTTCCGAAGGTTCTTTAGAAAATAATAATTTTCACGGATGAAACCACTGATCACAAGATTAGTGGAAGAAACTGATGAAAAATTGCGCTGCGCGGCCGTTTTATTTTACTATAGACAGGCAAGGGTACATGATTAGTGGATGAAACTGACTAAAAATCGCGATGCGCGGCCGTTTTCTTACTATATAAAGGCTTTTAAGTAACATCTTTATTTTAAATATTTGTTTCTTCCGACAATAACTGCAAAATCCCAAAATTTCAAATTTTCTCCAGGTATTTTGGACTTCCAATCTGACAACCCTAACTTCACCTCGCACCTCGGTAGCGTGACGCGAAACATGCGTGCGTGAGAGCGAGAGAGACAGCGAGCATCAAGCATAAAAAAGCCAAATTTACGTAAAAAAATGTCGTATTACTAAGACACAAAATCCTTAATAATTTAGTTAGGGTGTCCGGCTTTTTTACCGAAATGTCCGGCCAAACTGGCTGGTCTGTCCGGCTATTAGGTTAGACGACCTGGCAACCCTACCCATAAGGATGGCCTGTGCCCCAGCAGTGGGGACATTAAAAATGGCTGATGGTCATTGAAGATAACATTGTGACCATCTGAGAAGAATGAACTAAGTAAATCCATACAAACCTTGTACCTAACATCTATGATGAGATTTTAACTTTCAGTGTAGGTAGTTGACTAAGCGAATCTTTTTGAGCTAATAAATAAAACTGAATTTGAATGAAGAAAGGAGATACTAGCAGAAAATAGTCCGTTCAAAATAGTCTTGGTTTTGCATTTCCCTTCCAGTCAAAGAAAAAAGATTTCTAAGATCAAATACACCTAAAAATTATATGTAATAAGTGAAATTTAATAAGGAAACATACACTGATTGGGTTGGCATCTCTAGGGCTATCAGACAGGGATGTAGAGAGAGGATGAATGAAAGGCGAATCACGAAAGAGATATATTGTGCGAATGTGGAAGGAATTATTGCGCAAGGGCGTCCCAGAAAAATCTATACGCGGTTCAAAAAGACTGGTTACGCTGGTGACAAAAATCGCCGGGAATAAGTATGAAAAAATTGATGGATGTGAAAGAAGCGAAATAAGTGTGCAAGGAAAATAGCAATTGGCGATCCATAGTATCTGCCTACCTCTATGGGAAACAGGCGTGAGTATATGTATACCGGGTGTAACAAGACCTTCAACGAAGCCGAGGTCTACGTATTCTGCCCATCATCAGGACCATTTCTGTTCAAAATTATTGCTGGGAAACGATTTTGATTTAAGGTGTTAAAAAATCATTGCATACTTGCAATGTAACACGTACAACAGACCGCGCCTGCGACTGAATGCTACACAGCTGCGTGCGGCCGAGTTGAAAGGCAGCGTTTATGTGCGTGCTCGTGAGATACATCGAGTGACGACGTTTTGAAGCCATTGTTTGTTACGAAATACTTAAAATTTTAATAATGTTTCATTGGACAAAAAGTAGGCAAAAAACGAATAAAATAAGATTTCATAAAAAAAATATCATTTTTTTTTACTTTGACCTTCAATAACTAATACGTGGACTTCGGCTTCGTTGAAGGTCTTGTTACACCCGTTATATGTACCTGTAGCCCAGTGCACAACAGTGTGTTGCTCGTCGTCTTGTGCGTTGACGTCGGCGCCGGCGGCGAGCAGCGCTTGCACGAGCGGCACGTTGCCGTGCACGACGGCGAGGTGCAGCGGCGTCAGGCCGTCGGAGTCGCGCGCCGTCGCCAGCGCGGGCGCCGCCATCAGCACGCGGTCCGCGCACGCTGCCCGCGCGGCCTGCGATGCGCCTGCGCCGCTCGACGCACAGTAGTGTAGCGCGCACCGTAGCCCTCGGTCACGCACGTTTACTGATGCTGGCTGGTGAACAAAAACGTTATATCATTGTTACAGGAACTACGTAATAGTTACACAATTTGTACAGCAAATGTGCAGTCTGCCTGTTTCCATAGCAAACCCTAGTTATAAGATATAACTACGTTATGTTGTGACCTTAAACACTGATATGATTTTACCACATTGAAATCTGTACAGTAGCTCTACAATGAGTTGATGCAAACTGTTTTCGCTACCGTAAACTATCGGATACAGTATATCAGACAACACTGCTCACAGTCAATGCGAGACTAAACGATATTACGGTAGCTAAAACAGTTTGCATCAACTCATGATAGGGCCACAGTTGTACCGATTCAGGTGATTATATCATTCAGGGCCCGTGGAACTACCGATTTCCCCTATGGTATGCTATTCAATTGACAGCGACCCTTTGCAAGCTAGGGAAGTTATCTATTTGGCTGCGCTGGATCCAATAAAGTTAAAACGGTAAAGTCTGAAGCCTCCAAGTCACACGTGGGATGATTCACAAAAAATATTTTCTCATAATCTCATAATTCTACTTGAAATGAAACAATGTATTTTACACATATACCTACACTCTACATTAAATGCTCAAAAGAAAATAGGGGCCAGGGCCACTCTATGATTTTCCATAAAAATAATTTCTGAAAGATGGTACTTAAATTGAATCAGATTTTACTTGAATTTGATAGAGGGAATCATCTGTCTCGCATCAGTCCATTCCACCAGTTTGGTTACACGTTGATTTTTTTCCAGACTGATGATCCAAAATTTGTACCAGACATGAGACTGGACAAAATGGACTGATGCGAGACTGATCATGTAGTCTCCCTTATATTGTTCGAAAGCTGTAAGAGTCGACTTGCGGACTTTACTGTCGAATTTTCTGTATAATTTCTCTTGTTCGCCGTGTGTAAGTTAGAATTGAAAAAAAAAAAATTCACGTTATTCTAACCAGCGCACTACGAATACGAGATTTAGTATAATAAAATTGAAAACACCGTTAAACTGACCATTCCAGCTTTATTCAAATAAAATCAGATTAAATCTATCATAAAAATATCTTTCAGAAAATTATCTCTTTTGTATGGAAAATTATAGAGTGGCCCCTTTTTTCTTTTGACTAGTATATAATGTAAGTAAGCACTAATGACATCGGCATTTGTAATTTATGATAGGTACTGATGTATGATTTATGTTTGTGAGCAACAGTTGGTTAACAAATTAATGGTATAGGTATACATTCACATATCTTTAGAATAGAGTCCAAAATATATTATTACCCTAAGTACTGCCTTTCTTATACGATTTTTCTAAAGCGACTTGAGTATGTAATTTATTTCGTGATGATAATTTTATTATGCAAGTTTGTCGGAAAATAAGTATAAAACATGCAATTTTTGTGGTAAAAACTTTGTAAAACATGAAAAGCGAACATTATTCATTTATGAAGAATGATTATACTGCTTGAATCTCTCCTTTGACTGAGAACTTTTATCGGGTCATTTGTTTAGAGTTTGTTAGCACGGCTACACGTGTTCAGCAATGACGTCGATATAACCGTCATTATTCACTTGTAAAGACAGTTCCCCCGCTGTTGTGTTAGGGGCAGTCTATTCGACATCTATTGATTTACTATCACCCCCTACTTCAAACGAACACCACGAGGGTTGTTATAAAACTTTGGTAAATGCACCTGAAGTCGAGATTTTAGGTGCATTTAGGTACCAAAGTTTTATAACTATTAGTTCCAATTTCTAAGGTTCCAATCCAACATGTTAACCGGCAAGTACAAGTAACCTGATGAGTGTGATTAATTTTGAATAAAGGCGGCTTTAAGTAATGAAATGACAATTTTACATAACGCTGTTTCGCCGCGTTGTGTAATGGAGTTTTGCGTTTGTTGGAAAAACATTGACGGAAGCATTACGGTGCAATTTGCCGGTGTGTCGGCGTGTCGATTGTTTACAATTATTACAAGGCAAGCGATGCTCGAGCGATCGCGCCGCGGTTTCGCGTGCCTCGCCCGTGCCAACTAGCTTTTCTGATTCCATAATACCAAACACCTTCTGTTAGCCTCTATGTAACCCCTCTGATTTATAACAGCTCAACTGGTAAAAATATAATAAAATAATATCAGCGTTTCTAAACTTCTCACATAAAGAATTTTAATGTTTTTTAAAGTGTTGATTTTTCTATGTGCAATGGTGATGACGTGTGTAATAGCCAAAAGCTGCTTTGGATGCGACATCACTAATGATGAAACTCACATCCTTGTTAAGGATCTCGACCACAGCTTTGTAGTCTGCCTGCTGGCAGGCATACATGAGGGGCGTGCAACCCTGCGGCAGCGGCGTCGTCACATCACCCTTCTTGGAACCCTCCACCTTCTCCCGCTTGATCTTGGAGCTCTTGTCCACGAGGTCTCCCTTGAGGCGGGTCTTGGGCTTCTTCAGAATGCTCGGGACGGGTTCACCCCGGCCCTTGGCGCGCTTGTCCATAACAAATGTTTAAAGCATGTGTGGCATGTGCGAGGATGCCGAGCGCGGCGAGTGGGCGCGGAGGGCGCGGGCCTCCGACTGGCCGGCTAGGCGGCTAGGCGGCTGCCCACTCGGACAAGGCGCTGGGCGGGCGGCCACGCAACGCCGCCGCGCCGCCCCGCCGCCCTAAACTTAATCTATTACCTGATTGCATAAAATCAGGTCACCGTTTCGTTTATTCACGTAGTAAAATTTCGATTGTGTTTTTATCGTATTATTAAGACCATTAGATAATACTAGAATGCGTGTTATTGAGTAGAGGCTTTTCGTAACATAAATGTGAACAACTTTACCTATTTTATTCTTAGAAGTTATTTAAGTACCTACTTATTGTAAAGTTCTGTTTATCATAACATAATTCATAGCTTTTTACTTACTACCTAGCTAGGTAAGTAAGTGTACTTCATTCTTTTAATTTCATTGTAATTAAGATTATTCATCATCGGGGCATTTTATTGATAAACTATCTACATATAATACACAAATAGATATTGTAATACAAACAAAATAAGAAGTTTTGATGTCTTTAAAGTCTTAAACAATGCCTATTTCCAGATGTGATGAGGAGAGTTCCAACCGTCGCGCCACCATTACTCATCCAATTTGGACCGTAACGTCATGCCATCATGAAATGCCAAAAGTTAGTTCGAGTCGCGACGTGTGCCGATGTCGATGTTTTGTTTCTTCAAGGTGACCAGAATATCAAGAGCCCCCAACTTTCAAGTGGGTCTATACGAATCACAAACACAGCCTAGATTCATGAAGATCAAGTTTTCATGGCTGAATATTATTATGGTACTTACCTACTATTAAGCTGTTATAAGGGTTGGGGCTGTTTCGGTAAGTGTTACGTTACGTGGTGTAGAGCCTGACGTCAGCGGTAGGGTACCCTAAGGGGGTTCCTTTGTGCCCCCACCGATTTTATCGCACTAACATAATTTACGTCGCGGCCAACAGATGAGTTTGCCCATAATTTCATCGTGATAAAACAACTTTTCAAGGCAACATCATTATTGTTGAACCACCTAACTTCTATGTTTTAGGTAACCAATCATGACTTCATGACATTGAAAATTTATTTCAAAGTCAAACTAAATGGGGAGGAAAAGCGCAATTTTATCCCGATAGGTGGCGTCTGGTCTTGGTACCGGGCCGCCTCAAAGAAAGTGTCAAAACATATGGGAATCTCTTGGAGTATTGCACTTTTTAATTTTATACTGAGAAAATTCCGCATTGTTATGCATGTAACTTGTATATTATTGGAGTTCATCGATTTCCCAGTAACAAAAAAAATATTGGGCAAAAAAATATCAAAAAAAAGATGCTTTTCCCTCGATTTTCTCCTTTGCTGAGCCTGAGAAACATTATAAATCAAAAGGAATGTTTCATGAATTTGATGAAGCTTCGCCAAAATAAAACAACATTTGAATTATAATAGCTTTGTTCTTTAATATTTCAACCTCAGCAGTTTCTAGCATATTTATAACTTGGATGAATTTGATAGGTATATCAAATATGGAATAAGCCCAATATTGGGGCCAAACAGAGAATTAATAGAATTTTATATGCCAGAGTCATTCAAGAAACTTAGAATAATAAAATAAATATGATAAAACGGTTCGTGTAATTTTGGATGGTACAGAAATTCCAGTACAGAAACCTGAAATTACTATTGCACAGAAGGCATCATCAGGCAACTATAAACACGGAAATTCACACTCAGTTGCTTTGTTAAAATTTAAATCATATGCTTCTAATCTGAAATAAAAAGATTACTTGTAAATCTTACACGAAATTTAAAGAAATGTAATGCTTGTTAGCAATTTTTTGTAAGTTGCTATAAACTTTCTTGCCTGTTGTTTTGGCTTTTCTTTTCCGTAATTCTTCTTTTATATGAGCTAAAGTTAGCATATAATACATTGTTTGTCCGCAAAACCGAAAAAAATACAATCTAAGAAAGTAAAATCACGTAATACACAGTCAAGACAATATAAGCTCAAACTGACAATTGTTCCAAAGAATGAAGCGCCATCTGTAATTCACTTTGCCTTCGCCTCCCCATTGCAAAAATGCAATTACTTACTTATATAAAGCACAATAAAAAACATAAGAACCTTTCCCATACAGCCATTCTGGTAGCGGTTACGACTTAGAGTGCACACATTTGTGTCGAAACATATTTTTTCAGTAACTTTGTTCCGTCACAATGAGTAGCCGTGTCGACCGTTGTTCCGTCGCCGTTTCGAAAAGTGGGGACGATTTGTAACATTTGGTAACAGTAACTTTTAGTCGCACTGCGTTGTCGCCGCGTAGTCACATCGCGACGTATTTGTGCTCACTTCTATCAGGAATTCATTCATTCATTCGTTCAGCAGTTCCTTTGACTCGTGAAGTGACAAATATGGTGACATGAACTAATAATTAAAATAAAAGGTAGCGCCATCTTTTTCCAGGCAAGTAATATTTATAAACAGATTTTGTTCAATATTGTTTTTACTAATGCTCAAATCGTAATGGGAAAAAAATTTGACTGTGTAATTTCATCAAATAGAATGAAATTTACTAACGCGCCACAATATTATCACAATTTTAGTATTGTGGTGGTAAGTAAACATAATTTATTTGTACACACCGAGTGCTCAAATGCTTTTAATTATTCATAATAGTTAATGTCAAAACAAAAAATAATATATTTTAGCAATATTAAACAGTAAAATTGATAAATATTAAAGAAAAGCATTTTTTTTAGGTGAAAATATTCTCGTCACAACTAGTCACAAAGTAACTATAATGTGTCGACATGGTTACGTAAAGTCGTCACAAAGTAACGGGAATTCAAAAATGGTTTCTCAATTTTTTTGCTTCCAGCGTTTCTCAAAGTTTCGATATTTGTTGCAGGGTCAAAAAAATCCAACATTTCTGGAACAAGCGGTCGCAGTCAGAACAAAGAAAAATAAATGATGCTACTTATAAAAGTGGAATATTGGCTATTTCAACTCGTGAGATGTACTCGTACCTATTAAACTGAACAGATTGCATAACCTATTTTATTAGTAAAGGGGCTGTTTATTTATACTGAAATAAATATTATACCTTTTTCTTACAGCTTCTCATTTTACAACTAACCCCAATATTGTTATGCTAATAAGTCAATACCTAGTTGGTTTGATCGGCATGATCAAACCTTAGCCTCGCCCCCGTAGCATGTCCATCGAAATATGATAAAATCGCGTCTTGGCGCATAATGTCCTTTTCTCAAAATGTCCTTTTCTCGAAAGGTCCTTTCTCAGAAAGTCCTTTTCTCAAAATGGCTTTTTCTCAAAATGTCCTTTTACTCGACTTTTACTTTTAATGTTAATAATGATAAATAAATAATATTTTTGACTACAAATAAGGAGACTGGTTCATGATTATTATTACTTTTTTATTTCTGATCCTTTCCATCATTTTTCTACAATTTTATAACTACATTACTCATTACTTTATAACATTCTTAGGTCCGTATTATAGGACGAGACTCAAGCACTGCTTGCTGCTTGAGTACAGTTAGAAAGGGATGGTGCTATTCATCGCATATAGCGCTATCCTTTTCTAACTGTACTCAAGCAGAGATATGAGTTTGAGTTCGATTGTATAATACGAGCCTTAGACTTAATAAATATTTGCATGCATTGCATGTCTGTGTTTTTGATGATAATTTAGATAAGCGACTAACTAAAAATGCTTTAATATGTATTTGTTAAAAAAATATTGCATATTAAAAGGACATTTTGAGAAAAGGACGTTTCGAGAAAAAGACATTTTGAGAAAACGACTTTTTGAGAAAGGACATTCTGAGAAAGGACATTCTGAGAAAGGACATTTCGAGAAAAGGACATTATGAGAAAGGACATTATGCTCCAAGACGTAAAATCGCGTGATATAGCGTTTTATCAACATTCAACTGTCGAAATACATTGTCTTTTGACAGTTACACGTGATAAATCGCTATATTATATCGTGTTTCGGTAGGCATGCTAGGGGGCAGAAAACAAAGGCAATATTTGAGAGTGACTGGATTTGGTGACGCTCATTTGTATAAGATAGATTATCTGGTATTCCGGAACATTGTCGTAACGTTACAACACATTGTGTTGTAATGTTACCATCCCGTTACCACACATTGTTACAACTTTGTACTCTAGTTGCAAACTGAGCACAAAGTGTATAGAATGTATGGACACAGATCATTGTGAATTATGTCGACACATCGACGACACAAAGTTTCTGAAACTAGTTTCCGTAACTTTGTTACTGAACTGTTACAACACCTTTAAACAAAACCCCACACAGTCGCAAATAGTCGCAATGTGTCGTATCAGTTACGAAACTGTAGCGACTTGTTACATCTGTTGAAAATCTGTGACCAAAAATGGTTGTATGGGTTATTTATACCTTCAAAGGCTTCCGCGCGTACAGTTCATTAGGAATAATACACTTTTATGGATTACAGGCATTTCAGCGCGATTGGTTAATTCAGATGTTTATTTTAGAATTATTTAGTTTGGATTTGTTGGTTTTTTGAGTTTCCTAACGTTTCGACTCCTTTCCAGGTGCCGTGGTCAAGGACGACTAAAGAAAAAACCCAAAAACCAACAAAATCCAAACTAAATAATTCTAAAATAACATCAAAATTAACCAATATACATACGTGCTGTTATCCGTAAAAAGTGTTTTATTTCTAACAATCTTTATTTGTTAGTAAAATCACACAACACATACTTTTATGGCGTAATAATGGCAGATATAGCAGTTCATGATAACTTTTTGTGGAAAAAAAATTTAGCTATACGCTAATCAGATCCTATAAGTTTTTTTTTAAATAAATTTCAATAAGCAGCTAAAATTACTACCCATTTACCTCAAAAGTTGTGAAATTTTTCTTCATTTCCTTTAGTTTTTGGCTTGGCTTGCTAAATTTAACGGCTTCCATGACTAGTCGTAACGAGTATTCTAACCAATTATCCTGCTCGGAATTTTTGGAAAATGGTCAATGTTTGAAGTACTAAGATGCTATTTGACCTACAAAGTTGTAGTTGCAGGTCTATTTCAAAATTATACGGGTGATTTTACGACGCATTAAAAGATGAATTCACCGGGAGCATTCGTTTCACGATCGAGCATTAAAATTTGTTGGGAATATTTTTGTTCTCGTAGCAAACAGATTGACCACATTGTTCTCAAATCAAATATTTTGGTGAATACGCAAAGTACCTAATAACAAATATCAAAAGTTGTGCTCGCTATGCGAATGTTTGGGTTCCAATAAAAATAAAAACGCTTGTGCGAGAATGCTAGCTATAGTCTTTCCAAAGCGAATGCTCCCGGTCCCGTTAAGTACCGTCCTTCAAGGATATAAGGAAAGCTAGGTACGATGGTGAACAAAATCACAACTCTTTTTAAGTAAAACCAAAAAACTATTTTAAGATTTCGGTCCCTTTATCGTAGCTTATCAAAGCAACTAGGTATTGTGAAGGACGGTAGACGAGTGTGGTTAATTAATTTGTACCAAACATAACGGTACCTAACAAACATTATTTGCATTTCGGTTTAGCGTGACGAGGCTCGCACGCTCGCAGGGCCGCTTGTAAAAATTAAAAGGAGCCCTTTCTCGTAATGTTCCGTAACTCCCGCAGATCTGTATATTGGAGCTGACCTACTGCCCCCGATTAGCGAAAATAATAAATTGTGTTCCTTTGTTTTTTCCCACACAGTAGTAGGTAATACCTAGACTTTGACAGGCAAAGCAGTAAATTGTTAGAACAATTTGCCGTTTGTTCCGTATAGTAAGTAAGTACCATACCGTACCTATTTTTGTAATTCTCATGAAATATTTAGATTCGGATCTAAATGGCTAAAGTCGTATACTCTGGGTAGTTAGGCTTAATTAGTGCAAAGGATAATATCACAGGGTAAAAACTATTTTTTTACCATTGCCACTCGAAAAAGTGCGTTTTCACTCCTCTTGCTCTAAAAGTCCGTCATTGTAAGGTACAAGAGCCAGGATAAAATAGCAAAATTACCCCTAGGGGATAAAGTTTTTTCTTTTTTAATGTTTGTCTATTACCAATGAGCCTACTAAAACGAAAAAGTCTTTATTCATAATCACGAATAAAGACTCGCTCGACTTATACTGTTTATCATTTTTATTTTTGAAAATGGAACTAAAAGCAGCGATCTCTTCGGTGAAATCATAGACTTATTTATACTCTGTGACTTTAAGTTTGATCGTAGAATGCGTGCATTGTGTTTCTTAGCTGCTACAGAAGAAATTTAAAAAGGCGCGAAATCTTTAGAATTTTTCTCTAATACCAAACTGATTGAATTGTGTGACTGTAAGTAAGTAATAGGAAAGAAATAATGTTAATCTTTTGCCGTCAAGCACAAATCATTTATTTAAATACTGTATGAAAAGTTTATGAAGTGGAGGAAAGAAAAACGAGTGGATTCGTTTACGTAAGTATAAACTAGGTATTAATTATTGTATTTTATTTTCTCGCCATCGTAGTGAAAAGTAGAGTGTAACACACGACGCTAAAACCCATTGTAACTCGGTTTCTATTTATTCCCTCGCTAAAGCTCGGGAATAAAACTACCTCGTATGCAATGGGTCATTTTAGCGTCTTGTATAACAATCTACTATTAATAAAAATATTTTGAATTTGGAACAAGCGCGCATCGTATGAATTATGTACAAAAAAAAATAAAACGTGCTGAAAGTATGGAGCTATTCCATAGATAAAGCCATAGTTATACAATTAAATAAAAAAAAAATATCCCGCCAATTTTATTTAGGTTCTTTTTAGTGTCTTATCTTTGGGTTCTTTCCTAAAAAAATATCTCGCCAAATTAATTAGGTTCTTTTTAGTGTCTTATCTTTGGGTTCTTTTCTTTATATTAGAGGGAGATTAGATGTTCAGTCTTGCATCAGTCCATTCCATCAGTCTGGTACGATTTTCAGTCTGTAAAAATTCAAAGTCTATACAAACTGATGAAATGGACTGATGTCAGACTGATCATGTAATTTCCCTCATAGCATGGTTGTTTTATGTCATTGGAAAACAATATAATAAGTCTATGTTGGAAAACTTATAGTTTCACTATTTTCTAACGGTTAAATTACCGATTACCTATCTAAATAATAAAATTTGATTACTATAAATAGGTACTATAGGTGTAAGTACTGCTAATAAGTTTTTTCGCAGTCAATGGTAAAAAGTAGAGTACACAACTCGTGAAAAAAAAATTCATCTCGGTCCTTTGCATCCCTCGTTTCGCTCATGATTCTACTTTTAACCCTAGAATCCTTCGCTGCTCTCGGGATCCAACATAGTACCTTGAACTAAATTCCTTCTTTTTTCACTTGTTGTATAATTTACTATTTTGGGTGAGAATATCCTTTTTTTATCCACAACGGGATAGTTCTTGGCCTTTACTCAGTTATAAAGGCCAAAAGTGTAAGTACACAAGTACACCCGGAAGCTTCACTACTAAGGAACTGGCTACCTATCTTAGCTAACTGAAACACAACAATTTTCAAATCGTTTTTATGGCTTTAAACTTAGGTAAGACGGTGGTAGCTAGCCAAGCCGGATTATTCCCAGGAGTCCCCTCTAACACTGTCACCTGGGGTGACAACTGGGATTTTTTTTCCCAGTCGTCACCCCCGTGACGAATGGGACGAAAATTTCCCAGATGTTCCCTTCAAATTCGTGGCAGAGGGGACAACTGGAACTTTTTTGTAGCAATTGTCACCCGTGACGGACCTACCGATTTGACCTACTGGTAGGACCACGGTATACCACTATGTATGTCCTACTGGACTAGGGCTTTTTAGAATATCGTAGTGTCCGAACGATTATTCTGAACCTAATCCTATATTTATTTTATATTCAATTACGAAATAATGTTAAATTCCAGTCAAAAGTAACAGGGCATCATAACTTACAAGGAGTTATTTGGAGCTAATATGTTACTTTTACTTTGTATGTCAAGCTAGGTCTGGGTCTAATTGCATCATACTATGTACTTCTGTAAAAGTAGTTTTAAGCACTGAACTTTTTACGTTATAATTTCTTGCCCACCTAAAAGTTTTTTTTTAAATAAATCATAATCATAAGTTTTTTTGAGAGATAGAAGATAATATACTCCATATTGCTTGGTTTGGAGGGGGACAACTGGACCATTTTCGTAGCAATTGTCACCCCCTCTGGTGTCAGGGGCGACAATTAGGAAAAAAAAGTGCCAGTTGTCCCCTCTGGCACAAATTTGAAGGGAACATTTGGGAAAAATTTGTCACCCCCGTGACAACTGGGAAAAAAATCCCAGTTGTCACCCCGGGGGACAGTGTTAGAGGGGACTCCTGGGAATAATCGAGGCAGACTAGAAATAAGCCCTACCACCAACCAAACCGAGTACAAATGTACCACCCTCTTAGAAATCGAACAGTTTCCAAAAAAGCAAATGCATGAGTTACTTAATAAAATATCAAAATCGCCATATGTGTGCCTATAATATTTGAAGAGTTCCCTTGATTGCTCCAGGATCCCATCATCACATCCAATTTGTAACTATGTACTTTCAAACAAAAAAATAATTTCTAAAATCGTTTATAATTGACTAAGATATGAGGTAAAAATCATAAAAAAAATAAAAATTCAACCGAACTGAGAACCTCCTCCTTTTTTGAAGTCGGTTAAAAAGTGCCTCTGATTCTTCCTAGTTTCTGGCGGGGACTTGAAGAGTGATGTCGCTCTCGATTGTTTTTATTATTATATTTAGGAATAATATTTTAAAATTATACTTATAATTTTAAATAAATATGAATAAATAAAGCATACTTTAAACATTATGATTATCTTTTGTTTTTACTAAGAGTAGGTACTACATAATACTAACCACCTAATTTTGAAATTTAGAGGAAAATTAACAAGAATTTATAACTTAGAATAATACAGCGTTTAAATTAAATCAGTGATGATCATTGAAAACTTCGCACGCACGATTTAAATCAAGTAGATTTTTTAAATCAGCCGACCCTGCTCAGAAGCTTTTTCGATACTTTTACCGCTTTCAGCCCTTATTCATATTCAATTCAATGATTAGTATAGTAATAAAAAGGAGGAAAAAGAAACATTGCCTTTATTGAGTTATTGCGTTAGATTCTTGTCGTGAAACTAAAGATGATTCTTCCGTGTTAATTGGTGGATAAGGGGATTGGCAAGTTGAGTCCACACCATGTTTGCATAGCGATTTAAAATAAATTATAACGCGCGTAATTTATGTGCAAAGTAGGCCGACTATCGACCTACTTTCACTCACGATATTTACTTTTGCCATAAGCACACTACCTATCCAGATTTTGCGCGTCACGTAGATAGCATGCTTTCGAAGCTATTGGTCCTTGATTCGTGCACAAAGTAAGTAGTGGCGGTGATTTGTGTTTGGTAGAGTAAGTTCGGCACTAAGGACTTGAATTGAATATGATAAAAGCAGTAGAGTAGACGATGATGATGTGATAGTAAACACATGTTCTAATGATAAATACCTGTAGGTATTTTTAAACCTACTAATAATATATTAGCCTGTTACTATTATTTATTTTGTGGTCTAGAGCAAAGTTCGTGGTCTAGAGATTAGGCTTCAGGAATCGAACTGTTAAAAAACTACTTAAATTTTAGAGCATTCAAATGCTCTAAGATTTACACGATCTCGTGTGGTCTAAACGATTCTGTGTCATAGAATATGAATATAATTACATAGTTCTTGTTCAAAACTCTAAGCTTCAAGAATCGATAAAAGATTTTTTTTAATGTTAAAAAACTATTTAAACGATCTCGTGGTTAAAATCGAACTAAAATCTTTTTTATCTACACTCACAACGTAATGTTCCAAATATGAATTCAAAAAATGTAATATAAATACGTACTTTATTTTCGTGGATAGGTAAAATTAAAAAATAAACTCATTACGATGCAGTCAACTGCATCATAAAATAACTTTTTTTCTCATTACGATACAGGGCAAATCCAAAAAGAAGGCAGTGCCGTAAGATTAAAAAAAAACAACGATATTTTCCCACATATTTTCTATGATTAAAATGCACTCTATGGTAATCGATGACTTAGTGCGATAGTTTGTTGGAATGCACTCATCTCTTTTTTTTTCTAATAGAATGCGCGCCATTTCTAAAGCATTTCAAATAAAGTTTTGATTTCAATTTTTACACTTTGTTATAATGAATTATGTAGGTTTTTTTTATTCTTTCTTTATAATGTGAAAAAAAAATACTGCCCGATATTTTAGATGCAGCTAAGGAAATGACTTTTTACAAGGTAGGTACCTAGCTAATAGAAACAAAGTCTCTCTCTCTCTTTTCTAACGTTGATCTTTTATTTAGTAGGTTCAATCCCAAATGTATGAGTGTAGATAAAGTAGTGTATGAAACTGCACATAACTAGGTATTAAAACACTCGTGTGATACTATTAAAAACATCGCCTACGGCTCGGTTTTTAAACACACACTCGTGTTTTAATACCCCTCTTTATGTGTCAGTTTCATAAACTACTATTCCTTAACTTGATATTTCTTGCTCAATTTTTTTTCTGTAATGTGTAGGCACAGTTTATACTGTGGTGTAGGTACAAGTTTGAGAAGAGGAAGTTCGTAACGTGATATTGATATTATGTTTTGTATTCATTCAAAAGATATTTCCTGGGTTTGCTCAATAAGTTAGTAGGTAATGATGACATCTAGAAAATTAGGTAGTCCCATTATCTAAATCACTTTTTAACTAGGTTCTGAGTTTTCAATACAAGAAACTGTAGGTACACCTACCTAATTCAAGACTAAATATTACAGAAGTTCTAAACATTAAAACGTGGAGCGCACTAAGTAAGATTTATCATCAACTAGCGGCCGCCCGCGACTTCGTCTGCGTGGAAAGGTTTTTGCTATCCCTCGGGAACAACACTTTTTTTAGGGATGAAAGGTACCCTATGTCCTTCTCTGTACTCCTGACAAAGTGTGTGCAAAATTTCATCACGATCGGTTCAGTAGTTAAGACGTGAAGGCGTAACAAACAAACAAACAAACAAACGGACTTTCGCATTTATAATATTAGTAAGGATTTTATTGTCTTTTGCATGCGCCCCTACCGTTTTTAGATTTGAAACTTCTCATCTTCTACAGGAGAATTTATACTTTTTAGTACGTTATAAAATGTTAAAAAATTCAAGCCTCTAGCTCATTAGGAAGCTTCCTACTACATACTAGCTAGTATAAAATCGATTGCCAAATTTGTGGACAAACAAATAAACAAGAAAGCGACCTAATAAAACGTGTTAAAAACTGTTTATATTTTTGTTTGATTACTAAATTTTTATAATTATAGTCATTGACCACCTAGTCGTAAAGGAGATAATTATCTCTATGTTATCACCCCATTCTCTTATACAACGTGGATTTGACAATGCGACCATAAATGATAACACTGTAGACACTAGACACTGTAGACTGTAGACACTGTATAAAATGTTAAAATCGAAAAAATGTTTCTTGTGACTAAACTACTGGGTATTTTTAATTGATATTTTACAGGCAGACTGGGAGCGTTACTAGATATACGAAATTTCATTTATTGTTGCATTGTCCTCTCCACTTTGTATATTCGGAACCAGGATACGTGCGCTGCGCTTTCACCTAGATTTAATCAAAGATTTATCAATATGGTAAGTAAAGTACCCGTTGTTAAGAAACAATCAGGAGAGAAACAAGAAAAGCGTCATTATGTTGTCGAAAGTCGAAAGGAAAAGAAAAGAAAAATATAAATTGAATCTATAGTTTAGTAGTCCTTAAATAAACAAAATAAAATTTAAAAATAATAGTTCCTAACAGGATATTTTTAAAAGGTTTAACACGTAGAGGTACCTATCTACTAAAGTAGTAAATAAGTAATTCTCAAGAATTTTAAAATCTGAAAGGAAAAACTTTAGGAAGACGATTGGTTTACGACCAATGACTTGTCAAGGAGCCTATAAGGCTTTATATATTTATTAATATCATGGGCTAGATCGTAACTTGATTGTGTTTTTAATAAGGCTTGGAGACGTTGACGTTGGTCAGGGAACCCAAGAATGTGGGTCACCGATCAATCGCGATAGTGCTAAGCGCGCGCTGCCGTGATTATATGGAAATTAAACGATCACTAGCAATTTTAGCAATTTTCACACTTACTCCAAGGAAATAAAGATCCTAGAGGGTTTTCGTGCTACGGGCTACGGGCTACGACGTAGCTTTCGCAGTAAAGAAAGACATATTTTATGTGAACAATTACCACAGTGACCACGTTGACGTTGACCCATATTACGTAAGTAACAGTGTTTCTGTAATAAAACATATTTAAATGTATTATGCCAAGCATAACACATTTATATAAGTTTTGCTGAGCATCCATAGCTAAAAAAAACTTTTGGCAACAACTGTATAAGTTCGAGTATTTCTATTAGTTTAAACTTAGCGATCCAGATAACGCTTATTTAAGCAAAATAATAATTATTATCACAGATCATGTTCGAAGAATGCGTTTGTATTATCTACAACTAAATAAAATATTAGGTTTCGCTAACCAAAGCTTGAAAAGACAAAATCCTGACAAAAAACAAGATTTCTACTAAAAAGTCCTGACTTTGACTAGGTGGGCTGCAGAATTTATCCAAAGATGATACAGAATAACGTAAACTCGTAGATATTATAAATATAAATAAATGACATCTCCATAGCCATTGATAACATGAACACTGATCTGGCAAAAATCTGTGAATGACTCCATTCACAGATGAAAGCACATGGATTAAAGGTCAATCCTGCCAAAACACAAGTAGTCATAATTGGAAGCACTAGGTTAAGATCTAAAGTCGACTTTTCCCTATTGCCACCTGTCACCTTCAACGGAACAAATCTACAGCTCAGTGACCAGGTTAGGAACCTGGGCGTGTACTTCGACCGCAACTTGAGTTGGTGCGTGCAACTACAGGAAGTGAGCCGAAAACTTTTTGCTGCTGCCGGTTCTTTGCGTAGGCTCAGAAACTTCTTGCCAACTGCCACCAAGATTTCGCTAGCACAGTCCTTGTTGTTGCCCATACTTGACTATGCTGACTTGACTATGATGTCAGCTATCTCGATCTCACTGAAGAGCAACTAAACAAACTTGAGCGACTTCAAAACTTCTGCATCAGTTTTATATTTGGACTTCGCAAATACGACCATATCTCCGAATTTCGTACGAAGCTCAAGTGGTTGCCTATTCACCTTCGCCGGAATATGCACATTCTTTCCTTATTGTATTATATTCTCTTTAATCCCACCACCCCTTCCTAACTTAAAGATCGTTTCTAATTTGCAAAAAACTCCCATTCCCGTTCCTTAGGTCATCAGAAAACTTGCTACTGGAAATGCCAATGCATTCTACTGTGTTCTACGATCGGTCCTTTTCAGTACAGGCTGCTCGTCTATGGAATGCTTTGCCGGTGACGATAAGGACTGCTCAATCTCACCACACTTTTAAAAAACTTGTCAAAGAGCACTATCTTGCTTTTTAGGTTATTATTATTCTTATTTTTTTTTCCTAGATTACTACTGGATTTAAGTTTTTAGTTTATTTCTTTCTCTTCGCACTGTAGGTATACTATATATATAAGTTTATGTAGGTTTATTATATTTTGGTAGGTATGAAAATGAAAATGAAAATGAAAAAATATTTATTTCATAAAAAACAAGTGGGTAATACAGGGTATGGTTGATTCCCCCTTTTAAGTGTAAAAACACCTGTACCAGGAGAAAATCGCTCTCTCATAACAACATCAGTTATTCGTGTTTTTTTTAAGAAATAAAAATTAAATAATTAAATAAAAAATAAAATTATAACAAAAATATTAACTCTAGAACTCTAAAATGTGCTTTTGTATATGTGTGTGTGTGTGTGTGTGTGTGTGTGTGTGTGTGTGTGTGTGTGCGTGTGTGTGGGTGTGTGTGTGGGTGTGTGTATGTATGTGCGTATGCGTGTGTGACCTCGTATGCATTTGTATGTAAAATTATATTGTATAAAAAATAATAAAATTGAAAAGTAAAAAATAAAAATAAAATACATTATATAAAATGCAAAGTATAGATCTTAAGAAATAACTCAAGTACTGATATGAACTATTACTTCTTCTGTTTCCTCATAGTTCAGTTTTTTAACCCATTCTGTTACTAGCTGCTTGCACACGTGGTTGGTTTTTGTGTATATTTTAAGAATTTTATTAGCATGGTTATATATATGAGATGATTGGTAAATGTACTGGTGTTTGGCAAAGTAAGTATTACATGTACTTGTTTTAGCTACAATGTCATTACGTCTTTTTGCTAAAATACAGGAGTCAATTGGTAGTGATTTGTGTTTTAATGAAATAGTGTGCAAGATATACATTTGTCGAATAGTCATTACGTCTGTTATTGAATAAAGAGTATGTGTTGTGTTTTTTAAAGTACATTACTTTCAAAAGTATCCTTTGTGCACGTTCTGTCTCTAGAAATTTTACTTTAGACGCCCCTCCCCAGACTGGAATGCAATAGATTATAATCGATTGTGCCAAGGCAACATATATTGTTTTAAGTAGTTCTTTACTAGCAGAATACCTCAGAATTTTGAATATCCAAATCAGCTTCCTAATTCTGCTTGCAATAAGATCAATTTGAGCATGCCAGGAGAGCCTTTCATCGATCATGATTCCGAGGTATTTTGTAGTAGCTACCTTATTTATACCAGGGCAGTTGCAGGCAGTGTTGCTTAATTGGTCGCAGCTATGTATTTTAAGACTATAATCAGGATGTGGTTGAGTTCTGCTATTTATTGTGAAGCACATGAAATTAGTTTTGGCAGTATTTAATGTAAGTAGGTTGTGTCTGAGCCAGAGTGCAGTTGTAGCAAGTGCAGATTCCGCATCTTTTTTTACTGAGTCCCATGAATTACCGGTAATTACCAGGGCAGTGTCGTCAGCATAGGAAAAGATCCTGGTGTTGCTTAGGTTCATCTTGCAAAGGTCATTGATATATATTAAAAATAAGGTTGGTCCCAGGACTGAACCCTGGGGCACCCCGAAGGTCAGGCTTGCATCCTGGCTCACATATCGTCCCACCTTTACTCTCTGTGTCCTCCCGCTCAGGTAGGCCCTGAATAAATTTAGTGGAGCGCCTCTCACACCTATTTTTTCTAATTTTTGCACAAGGATGGGAACAGCGACGGTGTCAAACGCCTTTTTCAGATCTAAGAATACCGTTAGGCATTTACCTCCATTGTCCAATTGTTGAGTAATTAAAGAAGATAGAGCCATTACCGCATCCTGAGTTGATTTACCTGCTTGAAAACCATATTGTGAATCAGACAAGATTTTAAACTTATTAAGAAATTTTAAAAGTCTGTTATTTAAGAGTTTTTCTAATATTTTGGACAATGAAGGCAAGACAGAAATTGGCCTATAGTTATTGACGTCCTCTCTGTCCCCACCCTTATGGACCGGGGCAACAACAGCTTGTTTGAGAATGGTCGGAAAAATACCTTTTCTAAAACAAGTATTAGCCAGGTGAGATATGACGGGGATTAAGACAAATTTAGCTAGTTTGAGAAAGCTAACTGGTATGCGATCCAAACCAGCAGCACTGTTAGTTTTCAGGCTCATTAGAACTTCGTGTATCTCTTGTGGATCGGTTTCCAGTAGAACGAAGGACGAAGACAGAGAGTGATCTAGATGCTGGGAGACAGACGATTTCTCAGTGGAGCTGAGGGGTATAATACCATTTGCAAGATCCTTTCCTATGCCCACGAAAAAGTTGTTAACGTAGTCAACAGATATATTAGGGGTACATTTTACGTTTAGCAGTTTCTCATTGTCGGAGTTATTTTGTTTAATATGAGTAATGGTCTTAATATTTCTCCAAAGGCACTTTGCATTTTTCGTTGAATTTTCAAGAATTTCTTTTTCATAGTTGCGTTTGAGTTTTTTTATTAGTTTATTACAAAAATTGCGATGTATGTAGTTATATGAACACAACTAAAACTTATCATAATGTCAGGACTTTTTAGTATAAACGAGAACTTTTGCGGCCATCCTTTTATATTGTAGGACGTAGTATTTATGTCTATTCTGTGATGTGGGTCTGTAAGTATCGAATTCGAACCGTAAAGCTAGGGTTTCCTAGGATGAATGACGGTGCCGTCATATTACGGCCGTAATATGGCGGCGTTGAATTTTGTCTATGTAAACAATATGGCGACACCGTAACGTCAGAAACCGCGCCGTATTGTTTACATAGGCAACATTCTACGCCGCTAAATTACGGCCGTAATATGACGGCACCGTCATTCATCCTAGGAAACCCTAGCTTTACGGTTCGAATTCGATACTTACAGACCCACATCACAGAATAGACATAAATACTACGTCCTACAATATAAAAGGATGGCCGCAAAAGTTCTCGTTTATACTAAAAAGTCCTGACATTATGATAAGTTTTAGTTGTGTTGATTATTTACTGCAAATGTCGATTGTCACTGACAATCGACATTTGCAGTAAATTGTCAGCAAGGAAAAGAATAATAAATACGTGGCAGTGGGCTGGACACATAGCGAGGAGAACCGATGGCCGTTGGGGCGGAAAGGTTCTGGAATGGCGACCGCGCACCGGACGACGCTCCGTGGGTAGGCCCCCGACAAGGTGGACCGATC
Source organism: Agriphila tristella (assembly GCA_928269145.1). NCBI lineage: Eukaryota > Metazoa > Arthropoda > Insecta > Lepidoptera > Crambidae > Agriphila > Agriphila tristella. The sequence goes on from OV743443.1 coordinate 15,461,817, forward strand.
GTCGTGGAGAGTGGAGATCTGCGGGGGAGGCCTATACCCAGCAGTGGGTGTCGTGCGGCTGATATGATGATGATGATGATGACGTATGCGCGAACGCCCATAAATGGCATAAATAGTTTATAACAGATGCCAGAACGTTATTATCAAATATAAGACTTCACATATCAAGTGAACACGTCGTCTCTATGTTTATAAATTTACTGTTATCGTGCAGTTTTAACGTAGTGAATAAATGATTTTACTTGTCTCTCGATAGGGAAATGCGATGTATGGGGGAATGGTGCCAACGGTAAGGGTGTGGTAAAAAACAGGGAATATTTTAATTTTACGTTGTGGGTAAATAATTTGCATTCGTGTGTCAGAGACGAAGGTCATGAATGATTCACAACATCATAACAAAAACGAAAAGAATAGAGACACTCAACTTTTATTTTACTAGTATTTTTAATATTTTTTAAATCATATTTTATAACAATAATAATGTTATTTATTATTAAATTAGCAGCCGCCCGCGGTTTCACCCGCGTGGTTCCCGTTCCCGTGGGAATATTGGGATAAAAAGTATTCTATGTTTTAATCCAGGCTATCTTCTATCTGTGTGCCAAATTTCAACCAAATCCGTTTAATAGTTTTTGCGTGATTGAGGAACAAACATCTAAACCCACAAACTTTCACATTTATAATATTAGTAGGATATAAATTAGTTGAACTGATGAGATCTCCTTATCACCTTGTATGTACGTAACCGTGACGTGATGACCCCTTCTAGATACCCATATCCAGGGGCGTAGCTACCGTCGTATCTGCCGTATCAATTATACGGGGCTCCCGGGCTACGGGGACCCCAACGTGCGTAAGCAAAAATTCTTAAAAAAAAATCCAGAAATCGAAAAAGTAAAAAAGCAATTTCTTTTTTTCCCGCGTAAAGCGTGTGTTCAAAAGTTGGCATCACCCTACATTGGTTATAGCGGGCTGCGGGATTTCGGCGTTTAACTATGTATAATTGATTTTTCAACACACTTGCTCGTAAAGTGAGCCCTAATGCATCGCTTTTAGAGCCATAAACCGAGCAATAACAAACGCGTGCAATAATATATAAAACACTAGTACGTTATAGAATTAACCCTACAAAGTTAAATTAGTACCTTACTGCAAGTTCTTTGCAAGTAAACAGAGCATTCCCAATTTAACCGGGTTACTTTTTTCAGTAACAACAAAGAGGTTTTATGTTGCTGAAAATTCAAATACATTTTTGGAATAAATAAATGTGTAAGTCCTTAATTAAGTCAAACAAATATTTATTATTATTATCATATTATTCATAATTCACAACATTTGTTATAAAATATTAAAATATTTGCATTTTATCACTTAAAATTATAATTTTGAAGTAGGCTGTATGCTCCTCACCCCTTTGTCTGCAAAATATTCTTTTATTGGGCGTGTGAAAAAAATAATTATCATATATATCCCATAATTATCATATTTTGTTTTTGTCGTATTTGTTGCTGTGTGGTAAATCACTTTGTTTTTTCCTCGCAAATGTGTTGAAAAACGTCGTATGAAACTCGTGAGCTCTTGCTTATTGCACACTTGGCTGAGTTACGCCTTTCAGTTATATAAGTGTCTTTTCTATGGTTACGCCCTCGCCTGCGGCTCGGGCTGCAACCCACAGCCTTATGTGGAATAAGCAACCTAAGCTAACTTGTCTCATAATGTACTATAATAAATCAGTTTGCCGAAAAAAAGGCAAGGAGAGTATACAGGGTGGAATTTTTTAATGCCCGCACCCGAGGGAAAGTATTCTAAACAATGGAGATAGCAAATTTCACTTAAAGGAAACATTCCCTTATTTTAGAAAAGAAACAAAACTGCATTCTTAGATTTTTTAAAATACGCTTCCCACGCCCTGGAATCGAACTGGCTAACATTCGAAAAAACAACAGCCTGTACTTTTATAATTTATCAATCGTTAGGGTCAAACATAAGGATCAAATCTCTCGAACAAACATGGTAAATTAAATGAAAGAAAAACCATTAAATCTAAACTTATTTTAATTGAACGAGAAAAATAACTTTTTTTCGCAAGGGCCCCATGTTACTGGTATTTCCCTGTTCCATTTTCAAATGTAAAATTTAGATTACTGCCACACGCAAATGTCTCATCTGTATGCATTACGAACATCATCGAATAGTTCTAACTACGTCAAAGATAATTGATTGTGAACTACTAACGATGGATCCTGGAGTAAAAGTGCTTTATCTTGTCTTTCATGGATTTCCTTTCATTTAATTTGCCATGTTTATTAGAGAGATTTGATCCTTATGTTTGACCCTATCGATTGATATCATAAAAGTATAGGCTGTTGTTTTTTCGAATTTTAGCTGGTTCCATTCCTGGGTGTGGGAAGCGTATTTTTTTAAATCTTTGAATGCAGTTTTGTTTCTTTTCTAAAATAAGGGAATGTTTTCTTTAAGTGAAATTTGCTATCTCCATTGTATAGAGTAAAAATTTCCATCCTGTATATTTAATTTGGATTGTTTGTAAAAATTTGGAAAAGTGACGGATAATTATGATGAATAAATATGTATTTTAATTTTATGCATTTTTTTTCTTTTGTGAGAAATCTTTACTCTTTCTAAGGGCCCCCAAACTTTTTATACGGGGCTCCGCCAAGGCACGCTACGCTTCTGCCCATATCGTCGTGAAATCACACGTCGTAATATATCTCAACAAAAATACAATAATAATAATGACATTAAACAATCATAGCGAAATATGATTTTGAATACATCGTTACAAAAATTATAATTATTGTGAGCCAGGTATTTACTGCATATACTTATATTAAAAGCAAGAGGGGCTATTATAGATGAGCATTATAATACTGTGATTTAAGTCTTCCTGAAAATTGTTGAAATCGGTAAAAACGACCAAAATTATAATTTGAGCCTTATTCAAATTCGTCAAACAGACAAACAGCGCATCTATTTTAGTTTTCTGTAATAAAATGGTTCAGTTACTTTTGTCGTTTCGCGTTAGAGTATATAGGTATTCTGTGGTTTCGATCCGTTTGTGTGAAATTCAATCTCTTTGGAATAATTATTAATTAAATCAATAATGCTAATTATATATTCTATAAATAATATTCTATTCTATTCTAATTATATAGATTTCAAACATCCTTAAAAATCTAAATACGTTACTCATACATGTAGATTGCTATACTAATGATTCCTCAGCAATAAACTTCTCCTAATTCTTTAAGGAAATAAAAATAATCATCTAGGTTACGGCTAAGTTCTTTAAAATACGGAAGTATTTGTTTCAATCTTTCCATATTTATTTGTACCGTTTCACATTGTCAAACGTTGTATTTTCATTAACCACCCTCCTCTAATAAATCATTGATTGGGTACTAGTGCGTTTTAGTTTGTATGTATTAGTATTGATGATAATCTTGCCCATTTATTGACCATTCTGACGTCGTCAGCGCTATCGTGACTAATTCATGGGGTGGCATAATCGATGTGAAACTTTGCCTTCAGACTGTTTTTGAATGCATACGAATTATTAATTAGGTAGGTACCAATACAAAATTCACTGCTCACGTCAAAAAATTACTACGAATTATAATTGTAGAAAAAATATATACCTACTTAATTATTAATTATCTAATTATAACAACAATAAAATTAAGAGTTGTTTTAATAGATTGTTTTGTACTTCTTATTTTATCAGTTTTATCTTTTTAACTTTTTTTTACATTTTATCAGTATTTAAATTAATAATGTCTTAATTTGCAAAAATACAACAGCAGTCCTTGAATTTTATTTTGTACTAGTTTATGCAAAACTTTCTTTCTGTCAACTGTTAAAAGTTTTGCATTTTAATTCTGAAAAAATAATTGCTTAATAAAATAATAATTATGTATTTATTTTAAAATTGCTTAGCAGTAAGATGAAATAAATATGCAGAGTTTGACTGTATTTGCATAGAAACTTCGAAATTATTCCTTAAATTGTAAAAAAAAACTTACCAAAGATCAACACCATTTTAAAAAACAACACTGTATTATTCAACTGCTTATATAAGTTCACGAGTTCCTCCTTAACCTTAAACTTAAAACCATCAATATTTCCGGAAACATTATCACATGGTCCATCTCTGTAAACTTTAATATCTATTTTAATTTAATACGTGCTAACACTTCGATGTGCTTCGATGCCGTATGAATTAATTGGTAAATAAACTGCATGACAGCTCGCTGCCACCACGTTAGTTGCCATAGCGACCATTTAGGACGCTATTCGTTTCCAACCAACTCACCGCCATACCTACCCCTGTGCCATACCGAGAAACGTGTGCAAGAACGTTTCATTAAATCATTGGCCTGTTAGTTATGTAATCTTAGCAGTAATGAATAGGTTGATTTTGGCAATGAGGCCATGGTCATGGCAAAATTATCTAAAGCTTCGTTTGGTTACTTAGAGCAACGCCGGCTTCTGTATAAAGAAGCCCGTGTTGCTCTAAGTTGGGTTGTAAGGAACGAAATCTTAGGTAAGGAAAACCAATATCCGTTATTATCCTCCCGAAGTTATTTTCCTAACATATTTTAATATACTTACTGTTTTAACATTGAAAATGTTTTTGTGATCACCAGTGTATGTGCCCGATGTTCAGTCAAATATGCAGCACGGCCGTAGATCGGTCAAAGTTGGAGATATCCCTATGAGAGAGGTGTCAAAATGTGCCAAAAGCAGAGGTCTTGAATTTTGAAAATCGGTCGAATAGTTTTTGAGAAAATTTGAAAAAAAAGTTTCCTACTTGCTAGACAAAAATTAGAATAACTTTTTTTCAGGAGCCTCAATCAAAATTCGTAAAAAATTGCGTCTGAAGATTGAATTAAGCTATAAAATAAGCCCACTGGGTAGATGATCGGACGACAGATGTGGGCTGTGATGGCTGCGGAGGTTCCCAATAAGATGGGGGCAGTCTACATTAAGCGCAAACGCTGTCGTGATGTCTCAGTATTAAAGAGTAGTTTAAGTATATGGATGTAATAAATAAATGTATTATTTAAAGGAGCTCCCACACAGCAGCTTAGAAATTTTTCAAAAACAAATTTTAATAATATCTCTACGATTTCAATATAGACGAGCAGATGGCTTAATACCTAGTACTTTTTTTACATTTCCAATGGACTCTGATAGTTGGCGTGGAGCATGAAATCTGTAAATTTTTCTTAACTAGTGGTACATACTACATAACTATAGCTTTATCGATAGTTGATTAAAGGTGGTTGAAGTTTAAGGATTTATAATTTTATCGATCAATAGCCATCCACGCAAAAACAATAATATTTTTATAATGACACTAGGTATTTTACTTTCTAGCTCGGTCCCAATTTGAAAAACTATTCTTTTTTAACGTTCAGCCAACATGTTGTTTTTAAAAAAACAAAGGTTAGACGGTAATCGAACTTTAATTACGAATAATACACTTCTTGTTAACTCTGTTCTTTGATCCAGGCTGACAAGGGGGGTAATTCTCCCCGAACCTTGACTCCAAATTGAGTTTGACACAATCGACCTCCAAGGTAGTGGCATTGACCCCGACCGCTGCGACCACTGGGTAAAGATAAGCACAAGCTGTGATCGATCCGAGGCGTTCGCATCTCCCATTGAAGATGACGTAAGTGTCGGATCCGCATGGATTCTTCGTGCACACGGGAATGACGGAATCTTTAGGGAGGACTAAGTATTCGTCGAATGCACAGGGGCCTCGTTGCAAGGCAGGCCAGCAGGAGTCTGACGCAGGATGATACAAGAATGCTGGAACAAAACATTGAAAAATTATATTTTGTTGAATTAACGATCTTATCTCACTAATAACATTTTCGTTTCTCGTCAATCAAAATGTTGTAAATATAAATGTGTAAAGTAAGTTGGTGCTTTGGTTCTGCCATAAAAACTGTACGTTAACAATGATACGAGTTGACCTTCCGGTATTTACTAATGACCTTCCGGACCTTCCGGTCTTTACAAATGACCCGGTAAACCAGCAGATTTTGAAGGTTGTTTCTAAATTCAGTCTGTAACTTTTCATTAATTTCTAAGGTGCCTTTTAAACAAAACATAAGAAAGCAACTCCTCGACATTAAATGCTTCAATGTTCTATTCTATAGGAACTGAAATGAAATCAAACGTCTACTAACATGGCCTGCAGTCGCAGATCCAGTCGTCTTCCTGGTCACCAGGATAATACAGCTCGTTGGGGGGACACATAGCGGGCAGGAATACTGGCTGCCGATTCTGAAATTCCAATATTTTCATAAAGTTATCACATTCTTTGGCCAGACGTTTGCGCGACCATATTATGGTAAGCCACACAGGTAAATAATGAATCTCGGATCTCCATCTTCTGCTTTGTATTCTAATAGATAGTATATAATCAGGTAACGATAAATTCCCATTTTGGGTATCAAAAATACTGAATATAGCGTACTACTAAGTGGGCGATGGACTGAGGGCGACTACAAATGATGAAAATGGGTGACTTTAAAATACAAATTTATTAACTAGTTATTCAGAACGGGCGACCAAATTACTATTTGGGCGACAACCTTAAAATTTGGCATAGGTATACCTATTTAAAAAGGTGACTAGGTCCTAATCGAGATGACAAAAATACCATGTTGGGTAGCTCAAATCAGTTATATCTTAATATATAAAATCGTAAACTGAATGACTGACTGACTGACTGACTGACTGACTGACTGACTGACTGATCTATCAACGCACAGCCCAAACCGCTGGACCTAGAGACTTGAAATTTTGCACACAGATACTTTATACAGTGTAGGCATCCACTAAGGAAGGATTTTTGAAAATTCCATCCCTAAGGGGATGAAATAAGGGATGAAAGTTTGTATGAAAGTCCCTCAGTTTTGAAGCTAGAATCTTCAAATTTTGTGTTTAGGCTGACGATTGAAAATTAATAAATACGGGTCTCAGCGTTTTTCAAAATTCTACCCCCGAAGGGGTCAAAAGGGGGATGAAGTTGTGTATTAAAGAAAATCCTTCATTTTCGAAGTAAAAATCTCTAAATTTATAATTTAGGCTTATGGATAGAAATCTAAAGCAACGTATATTGTTTTTGTTAGGATTTCAACTCCAAAGGGGATGAAATGGGGGTGAAAAGGGTTAAAAAAACCTAAAAATAGATATGGATGTCGTTATCGGGGTTTTGTGGGATGACGATTGCAAAAATGACATTTATTTTGAAGTCCAACCACGGTGGACATGATTTAACCCCTAAAGGGGTGAAAATGGGGTCCAAATTTTGTATGGAAAAATTATATAAAATAGACATTACAATTTTAAACTTCATAGGAGCACATCTAAAAATAAATAGGCAAATAAATATTTTGTTATTTTTTGAAAATCTACCCCTTAGGGGGTAAATGGGGTGAGTAAACATAAAAATCGATATAGATGTCGTTATTGGGGTTTTCTGGGATGACGATTGCAAAAATGACATTTATTTTGAAGTCCAACACGGTGGACATGATTTAACCCCTAAAGGGGTGAAAATGGGGTCCAAATTTTGTATGGAAAAATTATATAAAATAGACATTGTGCCGTGTATGTGCCGGCCTAGAATAGCACTACCCCCTATCATCCCGTGGGTGTCGTAAAAGGCGACTAAGGGAGCATAGCCTTCAAGAGACGGGCAGCAGCGTCTCCAAAAAAACCTTGGCCTACTGCGATCGCCAACCCGCCTGCCAAGCGTGGCGATTATGGCAAACCCCCCCCCTCATGCATAATGGATCAAAAAATTGGCCCCCAGTCCCCGGCAGCCCCGCTATTCCTAGCTACGGTAGCGGCTACGGTAACGGCGGGGCAGGGGGTGCTAAGAATCCCCGGGTGCGGCTCGGCTACCAAAAACGACGACAACTGCACCTGGCAACCTATAACACGCGCACACTAAGGGAAGACGCGAAGTTAACCGAGTTGGAAGAAGTTATCAGCAAGGTACACTGGGACATTATCGGGTTATCTGAAGTCCGAAGAGCGGGAGAGGACTCGATAATCCTCAACTCCGGTAACTTGCTTTACTACCGGGAGGGCGACCAACAGTCCCAAGGTGGTGTCGGGTTCATCGTCCACAAGTCCCTTGTCAACAACGTGATTACCATCGGAAGTGTGTCGACCAGGGTGGCGTACCTTATACTCAGAATATCCAAACGGTGTTCGCTGAATGTTATACAGGTTTACGCACCGACCTCGACACACCAAGATGACGAAGTGGAGGCTATGTATGAGGAGATCTCTAAAGCCATGCATAGCTACAAAACCCACTACACTGTTGTGATGGGGGACTTCAATGCAAAGTTGGGGAAACGATGCGGTGATGAGCTGAGAGTGGGGCAATTTGGAGTTGGGCAACGGAATGACAGAGGCCAGATGCTGGCTGACTTTATGGAGAAGGAGAACCTCTTTATGATGAACTCCTTCTTCAGAAAGCCGGAATGCCGGAAGTGGACCTGGGTCAGTCCGGACGGTAAAGTCAGAAATGAGATAGATTTTATCATGTCGACGAAAAAGCAAATATTCAATGATGTCACTGTGATCAACGCTGTTAAGACGGGGAGCGATCACCGATTGGTACGTGGCACATTGAATATCAACCCAAAGCTGGAAAGATCTCGACTGATAAAATCAACAATTCGACCATTGCCGGCCCATATTCAAAACCCCGAGAGCTTTCAACTCGAACTCCAAAACCGCTTCGAAGCCCTTGAGAACAGCATAGATGTGGACGATCTAAACAACATGGTGGTGGATACTGTCCGTACGGTAGGGTCCAAGCTCTTTAAGACCCGCCGTCCCAAGATAAAGAAACTCTCCGACCACACACTCCTACTCATGGATCAGAGACGTGAAATGAGGCTCCAGAGTTCAGTAGATGCTAATCGTTATCGGCAGCTTAATAGACAGATATCTAAGTCTTTGACGACCGACCTTCGCCAATTTAATACGAATCGTATTAAAGAGGCTATCGAGCGGAATAAAGGCTCCAAAGTGTTCGCGAGAGATCTGTCTATTGGGCAAAGCCAGATGACGAAGCTGAAAACTGACGACGGACGCATCATTTCATCAAAGCCTGAAATCCTGAGGGAGATCGAGAGCTTCTATGGGCAGTTATATTCCACGCAGACACCTGTTGAAAGCAAGGCTAAAGACCCCAGAGCCAAGCTTACCCGACACTATACTCAAGATATCCCGGACGTCAGCCTGTACGAGATTAGTATGGCTCTCAAACAGCTGAAAAACAACAAGGCGGCGGGTGACGATGGAATCACTACAGAGCTTCTGAGAGCGGGCGGTAAGCCGATACTCAAAGTCCTCCAGAAGCTCTTTAATTCCGTCATCGTCCAGGGCAGAACGCCAAAGACATGGAACATAAGTGAGGTGATCTTGTTCTTTAAAAAGGGTGACAAGTCCCTCTTAAAGAACTATAGACCCATCTCGCTTCTGAGTCATGTCTATAAGTTGTTTTCGAGAGTCCTTACGAATCGTCTCGCTCGCAAGTTCGACGACTTCCAACCTCCCGAACAAGCCGGGTTCCGAAAAGGCTTTAGCACCATAGACCACATCCATACGCTGCGGCAGGTTATACAGAAGACCGAGGAGTATAATGAGCCACTTTGCTTGGCGTTCGTGGACTATGAGAAAGCCTTTGATTCGATTGAAACCTGGGCGGTGCTGCAGTCTCTCCAAAGGTGCCAAGTGGACTATAGGTATATCGAGGTGTTGAGGTACTTATACCAAAATGCCACCATGACGATCCGAGTACAGAACCAGAACACAAATCCTATCCAACTGCAGCGTGGTGTGAGACAGGGAGACGTTATTTCTCCGAAACTGTTCACAGCTGCGTTGGAGGACATCTTTAAGCTCTTGGACTGGAAAGGACTCGGCATCAACATTAATGGCGAGTACCTAACACACCTTCGTTTTGCCGATGATATAGTCCTTATGGCTGAGACCATGGAAGACCTGAACACAATGCTCGAAGATCTCCGTAGTGCTTCCCAAAGAGTGGGTCTTAGGATGAACATGGAAAAGACGAAAATTATGTCAAATGCCCATGTTGTACCCTCTCCAGTTCATGTTGGGAACACTACACTTGAAGTTGTTGACCATTACGTATACCTAGGACAGGCAGTCCAGTTAGGTAGGTCCAACTTCGAGAAAGAGATCTCTCGCCGAATCCAACTCGGGTGGGCAGCATTCGGGAAGCTTCGAAAAATCTTCGCGTCCGACTTACCTCAGTGTCTCAAGACGAAAGTCTATGAACAGTGTGTGTTGCCAGTGATGACTTACGGCAGTGAAACGTGGCCGCTAACTATGGGTCTCATAAGGAGGCTCAAGGTCGCTCAGCGTGCAATGGAGAGAGCCATGCTCGGCGTTTCCCTACGTGATCAAATCAGAAACGAGGAGATCCGCAGGAGAACTAAAGTAACCGACATCGCTCGAAGGATTGCTCAGCTGAAGTGGCAATGGGCGGGACACATAGCGAGAAGAACCGATGGCCGTTGGGGCAGAAAGGTTCTGGAATGGCGACCGCGCACCGGACGACGCTCCGTGGGTAGGCCCCCGACAAGGTGGACCGACGATCTGGTGAAGGTCGCGGAAAGCCAGTGGATGCAGGCAGCGCAGGACCGATCGTCGTGGAGATCCTTAGGGGAGGCCTATACCCAGCAGTGGGTGTCGTGTGGCTGATATGATGATGATGATGATGATGAGACATTACAATTTTAAACTTCATAGGAGCACATCTAAAAATAAATAGGCAAATATATATTTTGTTATTTTGAAAATCAACCTCTTAGGGGGTAAATGGGGTGAGTAATCATAAAAATCGATATAGATGTCGTTCTTGAGGTTTTATGGGATGGTGATTGCGAAAACGAGATTTATTTTGAAGTCCAACGCGGGTGGACATGACACATATGGACCTGGACCTGGACATGCACATCCAGGGAATGGGAACGGGAACGGAACGGAACGGACAGGACCGGACCGGAACGGAACGGAACGGAGCGGAGCGGAGCGGAACGGAACGGAACGGGAACTACAACGGTAACGGGAACTAGATCGGTACGGGTACGGGAACGGAAGGGGTACGGGACGAGTATGGGACGGGATCGAACGGGAACGGAATGAAACGGGAATGAAACAGGAACGTAACGGGAACGGAACGGGAACGAAACAGGAACGAAACTGGAATGAAACGGGAACGGAACGGGAATAGAACAGGATGAGAACGGGAACGGGAACAAGAACCGGACGGGAACGGAACGGGAACAAGAACGGGAACGTAAGGCGTACGGGACGGTTAGGGGATGTTTACGGGACGGGAACGCAGCGGGAACGGAACGGAAATGGGAACGGGAACGAAACGTGAACGGAACGGGAACGAAACGGGAACGGAACGTGAATATAACGGGACGGGAACGGGAACGAGAACAGGATGGGAACGGGACAGGAACGGGATAGGAACGGGAACGGAAACGGAAGGGGTACGGGACGGTTACGGGACGTTTACGGGACGGGAACGCAAACGGGACTGGAACGGGGAACGGGAGCGGGAACGGGAACGGGAACTGGAAGCCTTGTGCTAGGCCCGCACCACGCGGCAAATGTCTTGCCTCGCGAGGCAGCGCGCTTGATGGGGACTCGCCTAATCGCGTTAAAATGGCTGGCCGGATCCTGGTTGCAGGTTCCTTAAAAGGATTTCGTCTAATATCCACGCGGACGAAGTCGCGGGCAGAAGCTAGTTTCCTATATAGTACTTACCTACTTGGTATAATTAGTTGCCCCTCAGTATTTTTGTCACTAATTTAGAATTTTCACTGCCAACTTAATTTATTTATCTCCCACATGTAGTCGCCCATTTTACGTATTTTTTTGTTATCCCCAGTTTGTCGCCTGTTTAGTTATTGTTTAGTATTTAAGTACCCCATTAACAGTAGCCTTCAATTATTTTCAGTTACCCAATTAATTAATTCCCTGTTTAAAGATAAAGTAAACAATCTCGTATTGTTATTTATCTGTTTTTTTTTTATCTCGAACATCGTCCAAATACTCAGTAATTAACAAATCATTCCTAGCATTGTTGATCAACATCTTTATGAACTAACTTATAATTAACTTTAATTGTGAATTAAGTATCTACGTACTTTTAAATAATACCATGCCTAACCAACTAATTTTTTTAGTATAAACCGGCAATTAGATATGTAGGTATGTACCAGGAAAAATATTTCCGAGGTTTATAGATAGATTTAAATTGAATCGAATCGATAATTTACATCAATTGGGTATTTGAGGGTTTGTACTTTGTAGGTAGGTGCTTGATTTGGGTTTCCTACATGATATCGAAAGTTGCTACATCTAACGCCGCAACAGCGAAAACGTTGTGCATGTGTAATTTCATTCGCGTGAAATTTATTTTCACGTGTTAATAATCAGGATACTCATATGTCCTTTTCCAAGGTCCAACATTCCAAAGTTTCTAAGTCTTTACCAAAATTCCAGCGTTTCAGGTTTCAGGCGTTAAAACATACTATGCCAGCCAAGTAAGAATAGTATATACCTACCTACTGTCAAAATGGCCATATTTGTTTGCGTTTCGCTTCACTTAGGGAGTAGGAAGTGCAAGAAAAGTTAATCTGCAGGTTAACTGGTCGAGTCAGTTAAAGTGCGATTTTTCTTAAAGTAGACGATTTCCGCACTTTATCTAGTTAATCTGCACATTAACGGACGCTGCACCATTAAAGTGCCGAATATAGTGAGTGAAATAGCTTCAGGAAATTTAAGTAAAAGACCTATATTGAAAGATTATTTTACAAAAACTTCGTTTCTGGCACTTCACCGGCCGCTCTCGTGGCACGCTCGCTCCGCTCGCTCGGCTCGCGCGTTTTTTGTCGCAATACTAACCTAACCTAACCAACTCTTCAAGACTTTTCCCATGGCGGGGGGCTTCGCCCCCCTTATGGTGAGGCTGTGCCCCCCCTCCCTTCCCCCCGCTTTTGTGTCTACCTGTTTTTATGTTATTACACATTTTCTTCAATAAAAGAAACTGTTTCCGTACTTTAACTGATCCTTAGTCGTTAATCTACAGATTAACTAGGGAATCGGCAGATTACGTAGTTAAAGTACGAAAAGAAACAATTTTTCGCATTTTAACTGATTCGACCAGTGAACCTGCAGATTCACTGATTTCCGCACTTTAACGGAGACATCAATACCTACATAATATTACCCATAATTACAATACCTACATAATATTACCCATAATTATTAAGTAATTTCTTGCAAAGTATGAAATAAATTTAAAATTTAATTTAATAAGTACAATTAAATTAACACGTCAGAAAAAATGTAAGCTTTTTGCATTTTTTTCACTATCGCGGTCATAGCAATTGGTTACATTTATTGCCAATGAGACCAAAACCAGATTTTCCTAGGTACCTACTTGTTTACTTGAACTATAAATAAAACAACATAGGTAGATGTCGTAACAAGCTTACTTATTTAGCACATAACAATTGTTAATATAATAACACAACTTACGTCTTTATTTTTTAAACTCTCATTTTCCTCCAGCTCTGGAAATCCGATTGAGTTCTTCGTATCATTTACATTATCTGCTGCCATCAGCTTGCCCACAATGCACAAAGCATTCAATACACTAATAAAATATTTCATTTTCTACCGTAAGATCACTAAAATTTAGTTAAGTCAACAGGTAAAACACACTCGTCACACGCTTGATGTTTAAACTTGAGTATTTTTTGACTAGAAAATATAAATAACTGCGACAGAATAAATACAAATCTTGAGACGAACTACTCCGACTCCCTCTCGATTAAGAATAAGTAACCGTGGTCGGACGTCATTCTCAAGATATCTACAAAACAAGTTTCGATAAAAAAAAACCTCTGTGTGAGTGGGTAAACTGTGCGTTTTTCTTATATTCACGTTAAAATTGGCCTCAAGAACGTTCAACTTAGAGAAATTTGTAACAGCTTCTTTGAAATGCGGTAACATGTTTTTATGGGAGTGACTCCGCTGGTGTGATAGGAAAAACCTAACCTAGGTAGGTTTCTCGACTATAAAATGACTTCATAACAATTATTTAAATTTTTATTTGAATCGTTATTTTCCAAATACGTAGGTACCTACTCGTAATTTTTCATATTTTTTTGTTAATGCGAGATATTGTAATTAATTGTAAGTAATGTAAGTAGGTAGGTAGGTACCTACCTACTTAAAAATAATTATGTAAACTGTTAGACATTTAATTATTGAGAATTTTAAGCAATTACCTAAAGAGATTTATGTACGTACCTATAGTTACTTATTTATTTACATTTACTTATATAAATGAGATAAAAATACCATTTTAGACAAAGTGTGTGTGACTAGTCGGCAATGTCATTTGCAACTTCGCACGTAGGTACCTAGGTAGGTAATTTACAAGATGAATATAGACGTCAATAATTACCTACATGGTGATCATAAGGGAATCCGAATAGGATACCTAACTAGTATTTACCTAGGTTAATTTTACAAATAATCTAAACAATTAACTAACTGAAATAATTTGATAAGACACATCGTTTTCTTTCCAGATTTTGTAAAAAGGATTGCGACAGAAAAGCTTTACATAATTACCATAAAATGCCAACAAGAAAAAGATCGAATCTTTCCCAGCAGGTAGGTATCTAAGGTTGAGGACGACTAGGTCTCAAGATTCTCAAGTTACCCGTGCTTGTTGGAGTTCCCCTGCCAACCTTGACGTTTTTCACGCGGCTCGATTTGTGGAGAAGGGAAACCTACTGGCTCCCTGGGAGTGCGAAGGACTGAGACGAACCATTAGAGAGGAAACCGTTGTTCTTTGACAGGAATGATAGGCCTAGAGCGAAGGCGGATAGATTCAATCCCGATATAAATATAAGATTCTTGAATCCCGACAAGAACCTTGTGTCATAGAATATGAATAAGATTCTTGAATCCCGATATCGCAGTGAGACTCTCCGGAGACTGGATTGAACCAGATCATTCGTCTCTGAGTCACTGACCGGGCCTGGGTATATCAGGCAGCGGCTTCATCGACTATCGCTGCACTCTGCCCGTGACGCCGGAATAGAGAGCCGAGATCACGCCACTGTGAGATTGTTCGCAAAAAGACGCATAATTCTGGATAAGATCATTTATACAGAACCTGGAGCTGTACCGGCTAACTTACATGGCTATCGTAATCGCTTTCATTTGACAGCTACTTTTCTTTGGTAAAGCTAGGGTTTCCTAGGATAGCGGTGCCGTCATATTACGGCCGTAAAATAGCGGCGTTGAATGTAATCTATGTAAACAATACGGCGACACCGTAACGTCAGAAACTGCGCCGTATAATTTACATAGACAACGTTCTACGCAGCTATATTACGGTCGTAATATGACGGCACTGTCATCCTAGGAAACCCTAGCTTAAGGTATTATTTATTTGTGCCAAAAAGAAATAGCAATTATTCATATCCATCTGTCAAATGAAAGCGATTACGATAGCCATGTAAGTTAGCCGATACGGCCCCTGGACCCGTTAATCACCAGAACCTCATCTATTGCATGCCGTGAAAATTGGGAAGCACTGTACGAGTTCATGTACATCTAGCACACCATCCGACGATCGTATGAATAGGTCTGAATGTTTTTCAAGAGTAGCCTGACGCGAAGTACGGTATTGTGGTGCCTAAACCCAGATGGGGGAGAGCAAGCAAAAAAGAAGGAACGAAAACTTCTTTCTTTCAAAACAAAATTGTAGGGAGTCCAATAAAAGTGCGTAAGTACGGGGAAAGCGCTCTCCCAAGATTCGGTCCGTACCTACCCAGAAGGTAGGAAGGACCATGCGTTGGTGGAGGATTACGTCCATGCTATAGGTCATATACTGTTAGGTCCGCCCGTTTCCTTGTGGCCAAACTAAAATGCCAAACTAATTTGGCCACGAGGAAACTTAATTCCTTGTAACCAAACCGTAGTAATAGTTTAATTTATCATCCGCCTGTATGGAGGAAAAACTCTTTAGACAATATACGTAGGTACCAACGAGAAATAGTACAGTCAATCAAAACTTTTTAAGTAAAATAAAAAAAATAGCAATCTTTTGTTTATTTACTAAAATTTAACCTTTGCTTAACCTTCTCCATATTTATGAGATACTGGTACTGGGTGACGTTTACGTATCACTCTAACGTCATTTTGGACAATCGCCCGCTCGTATTTGATGTTATTGAAATTCTATGGTGTCGGATTATGGGTAATGTAAACCTTCTCTAGATTTATGTGACACTGGGTACCTACTTTTTCTTCTTCTTAGATCAACGGGGGCGGTACGGAAGCCACATAATTTCTGGTGGTCTCTTTTTTTCCGTTATTTGATTATTACATATATAGTGGGTACGAGGAATTAAATTTCCTTGTGGCCAAATTAGTTTGGCATATTAGTTTGGCTACGAGGAAACCTACACTGTTAATTTCTGTAAATTTTCGGTGGCTCCATTAGTCAATGGGACCACCACGGTTAAATTATTTTTTCCGTTGTCCCATCAATGGAACGTCCAATGGAGCTAGGTACGGAAATGAAGAGGAATAAACTGTTAATTTGTAAATAAATAATCTGTAAATACTTTGTCAATATTCTGTAACCAGCTTGGGAAGGTCGTATACTATCGGACAGCGTACAGTATCGGACAATGTTGATAACACCTCTAATTCACTACATAGGCTCCCTATAAGAAAGTACTAGCAAAGAATAACATCCTAGACACGCCCTGAACCAGTTTGCAGCAAGCTGACAACGTCACTAAGAGCACAAAATCGATTTATATGATTAATCCGTTTCAAATTAGTGAATGACTTTTTTTGATTAGTCTACTATCTCCACAATTTACATATTTTAAACGACTCACAATACTAGGTGTGTCATAAGTTTATTACAGATTGAATAAATGACCCCAAAACAAATGAAAAATAGCTTGTTTATTTTAAATTTATTTTTTTATAACATCATTCACGTCGTATTGTATCGGACAGTGAAGTTTCGTATAGTATGGGACACGTCCACGCGTCCGATACTACACGAAAGTTAATAATATATAATAATAGAAAACTAAAATGAATAATAATACTTTTTATTATTTTCAAAAATTTTGTTTAGCCCACAGTGTTAGTATGTATTGTATGTACAGCCGGTGGGATTTGGGTGTTTTTCTATGAAGGTTGCTTTGTTTTTTTTTTACTACGGCCACGAGATAATAAATTATTAGCATTTGTGAATTATTGCTGGCGAAATAGTTTTGTTGGTGTAGTTTTAAAAATATATTTGATATTAAAATCATAAAAGAGACGTATTGTATGAAAAAGAATAAAATGCAATTCTTATATTAACTACAATAATATGGTATCTGAATACAATATACAGAATTATTAACAAGTGTATTTGATATTTTATTACCAAGTAAGAATACTTTCTATCCTGGATAAAGGTTCTCTAAGGATTTTCTCTAATGTCCATGCACGCAGGACAAAGTCGCGTGCGGAAGCTAGTAGCAAAATAATAACGTGTCCCATACTAAACGAAACTGTCCGATACTTAACGAAACAATCCCTGCATTTTATATTTTAAGTTCTTTTATTTAAAATATTAATAGCTTATCTGATTAACACATTTGCAAGGTACTTAGTGCAAGTATAAAATTATTCTAATACTTATTAATTAATTTTTTATTGGCCTTTAAAGTATGCTGTCCGATACTATCGTACCATGTCCGATATTATGCGAACTTTTTATAAAATAATAATCGATTTAAATCAGTTATTCGTAAAGATAACTTACTTTTTACCTTAAGCACATAACAAATGATGTTAAAACTGCACAATTATTGAATGAAATGGTGTTCATAATGTGTTAATATATTTTTCACCTCTCCAGCACGAAAAGGGTGCTTTTGGCGCGTAAAAACTCGCAGCAAAATCGATTTTTGCTGCGAGCGTGAGACAAAGTGCTTTTTTAATTTCTAACACCCAACGAACTAAGATACTAAGGAAGTGTAATTCCGCTCAAAAAATAGCACCACGCAAACTAGGACCGAGTGGGCGGGGCTAAAAAAGTACTAGCGAAGCACGATTTAGTCATGTCTGCCACGCGCTCGGCGACAGTCGTTAGCGTTACCACAAAAAAATAGTTAGAAAAATGATTAAAATGACGTCATGTGTGGTCAAGTGGTGAAAAAGACCAAAAGAAGGCAGCAAAACTATACAGACATAACATAACATAGGAAAGTAACATATTTTTCGTTTTTTAGAAATATCTATGAGCGTATACATACAAAATATGGTCGTTATTATGCAACAAGTGTTCAGTCGCTTTGTGGGGCAGAGTCAAATCTTCACATTCACTGCTATCACACATTTTTAAACAAGAATAAAACTCTCTCATGGAATTCAGTACAACAAAAAAAAGGAAAATTGAAATCAAAATTTTGTAATGCTAAAAATGGCGCGTCCTGCAATATGCAATACATAGAAAACGAGTAATCTGATGTAATCAACAAAACAAAAACGCTGTCCAATCCGTGAAGGGATGATTAGGTAGGTACCTATAAAGATTCCATTCACGCAATCCTCTTTGATTAATGAGTAAAAATCCCTGGTTAAAATAGAATAAATAAAAATGAAGAACTCACATTGCAACACCGAAGGCAGCAGAGTGGCACGACAAGTAGTGACGTCATGAGGTCAAGACCGTCAGATCAGAACACAAAGTAATGACAATTTCCAGAAACTTTGATTTTTATGCAGCTCTGAAAACAGCTTTTTAATATGGAGTTTGATCCGCGGATCATTCTGCTGGAACCCCAATGTGAGATCTGCTGCGAAAATGCTACTTTATATTTCCACCACCAATAGAAATACATGCCTATTAGCAACGGTGCACTAGATTGTCCCGAACACTTTGCAGCACACCTGTATTCCACTTAATTAGTACAAATGTGGCTATTATTCGCAAACGCATTACGGATTCACTCTCACAAATGTTTTTAAACATCAACTGTAAACATGACCTCACAAATAAAAATCAAGGGGTGTCAAATCTGGAGATCGCGCTGGCTACGGAGTTGGTCCACCTCTTCCAATCCACCGTCACCCATATTGCTAGTTTAGGTATTTGCGCACCGGTCAATAAGCATGTTAAAATAGTCTGCATTTGAAAAAGATCTTGACAAGAATAAACTTTGACTTGGTGGAATACGCTGCTAAAAAAAATACATTACGATAAACTGAGAACCTCTTCCTTTTTTGAAGTCGGTTAAAAAGGTGTCGCTATAAGATTTTTTTTATTGCCAATTAAGGCATGCTTTTTTAAGTGAAAAATAAAAATAAAGCGACGTATTAATACTGTTGTTCTTTATCAGTCACACCTCTAAAAGACGTATTAAGGTGTTGCTCGCGCAAATGTGATAATTATCTACATAATATGTACTTACATGTTATGAAAAAAAAAATCTTTACAGAATACATTGTCTTTTATCAAGCATACCTATTTTATTTCAATAGCTTGCCTAATTTTAGTCCTTCTTGAAATCATATGTCTTACCAATTCGTGACAAATAATATGATCATCATTCATCAACATCATCATTTTATAATTTTCATAAAATAAAATAACAATAAAATCATCACAGCCGAAAGACGCCCACTGTTGACATAGGTCTCCTTTAGTTTTTTAGAGCGACTAGTTACAGGCGACTTGCATCAAGCGTATTCGAGCGGTCTTTACCAAGTCGTCCGTCTACATAATAAAACAAACATTATATCTAACAAACAAAATGTACTAATTTCATTAAACAATTATTTTATGATGCCGCCCAGCGCGCCGTAGTAGGTTAGGTGTACTGACTGCATTCTACGTTACACCGTCCTCGCCTCAATGACAAAGGCACGACAACGGCCCAATGAGTGACACGAGGCGAGTCAAATATCCAATCATGTTTGATCTGCGTTCAAACCCCAGCCAATAGAAAACGTCATATGCGTTAGAATACAATCTAATGCCGATTATGCGTGCATTGTAATAAGGTATGTTTTTACTAGTTCATTGTTGAGTTTGCGACCTTTTGTGTTACAGAATATGTGAAGGTGCCATTTTTTATGCAATATTTGTTAGGAGTTAGGCTTCCTTAGATCTTAGTTCGTTGCTAACACCAACTTTTAAAATTATAAAGAAAAAACAAATAAAGTGACAAGGATGACACTTGTAAAATTGATATGTGAGAAAAGGATAGATAGAGTGCTTTATGGTGTCATACACGGATTAAAAAGTAAAAAAATAAAATGCACGGATATACCAAGGAGTTTTAAATAAGGATTGTTAAAAAAGAAGGTTGATAATTCGAAATAAAGAGTATGTAGGTAATGAGGTCACATGTATGAAACAAATATGAAATAAGAAAAAATAATGAAATTAATTAACAAATTATATGTTTTATGATTATAAATAAATAAATAAGACGGAATATTAATGAATAAGAGAAAAACACAACGCAATGTAATCAAAACGACGGGAATCTACTTTACTGACTCTATGAATAAAATTTTTCAGCATAGGTTTGATTGAATTATTTTTGTGATAAATTACAAAAATGAATGCGTCCAACGATGAAGATAGTTTCCTAACTCCAAAAGAGTTAAGTGAACAAGTTTCTAATGCTGAATTAAGCTTTTTACCAGGAAAGTCACGTGAAAATTTTCTCGCGAGGTGAAAAGTTGTATGTTTTATGATTATAAATAAATAAATAAGACGGAATATTAATGAATAAGAGAAAAACACAACGCAATGTAATCAAAACGACGGGAATCTACTTTACTGACTCTATGAATAAAATTTTTCAGCATAGGTTTGATTGAATTATTTTTGTGATAAATTACAAAAATGAATGCGTCCAACGATGAAGATAGTTTCCTAACTCCAAAAGAGTTAAGTGAACAAGTTTCTAATGCTGAATTAAGCTTTTTTACCAGGAAAGTCACGTGAAAATTTTCTCGCGAGGTGAAAAGTTGTATGTTTTACACGAGACCAAAATGTTGTTCTGCCTCGTGCCTTTAAATCACTCACTGTGCTCAGTAGTCTATATTAGAATCACGAGCGTAAGGAGTGATTCAATTCTAGACTACTTCGCTAGTTCGTGATTTAAAGTCGCCACTCGCAGCACAATTTGATTTTGGTCACTTGTATAACAAATAACTATTTTACCATCGCCACTCTAAAAAGTGCGTTTAATTCAACGATAAGAGTGAATAATAAGCGATTTTATTCACCGAGTGAATAAAAATAATTTGAATTTGGAACAAGCGCGCATCGTATGAATTATGTACAAAAAAAATAAAACGTGCTGAAAGTATGGAGCTATTCCATAGATAAAGCCATAGTTACACAATTAAATAAAAAAAAATATCCCGCCAATTTTATTTAGGTTCTTTTTAGTGTCTTATCTGTGGGTTCTTTTCTAAAAAAAATATCTCGCCCAATTGATTAGGTTCTTTTTAGTGTCTTATCTTTGGGTTCTTTTCTTTATATTAGAGGGAGATTAGATGTTCAGTCTTGCATCAGTCCGTTCCATCAGTCTGGTGCGATCTTCGTCTGTAAAAATTCAAAGTGTATACAAACTGATGAAATGGACTGATGTTCAGACTGATCATGTCATTTCCCTCATAGCATGATTGTTTTAGGTCATTGGAAAACTTATAGTTTCACTATTTTCTAGTGGTTAAATTACCGATTACCTATCTAAATAATAAAATTTGATAACTATAAATAGGTCAAGGAACATTTATACTCACAGGGAGAAAAAGGTAGGTACTATAGGTGTAAGTACTGCTATTATGTTTTCTCGCAGGCAACGGTAAAAAGTAGAGTACACAACTCGTGAAAAAAAATTTCATCTCGGTCCGTTGTATCCCTCGTTTCGCTCAGGATTCTACTTTTGAATCCTTCGCTGCTCTCGGGATCCAACATAGTACCTCGAACTACATTCCTTCTTTTTCACTTGTTGTATAATCTACTATTTTACCATCGCCACTCAAAAAAGTGCGTTTAATTCAACGAAAAGAGTGATTAATAAGCGGATTTTATTCACCGAGTGAATAAAAATAATTTGAATTTGGAACAAGCAGAACCAAAAAGTTCTGAACGAAGGTAGGTACTGGCTGCTATGGAGCTATTCCATAGAGAGAAAAAAATTAACGAAAAAAATATCCCGCCAAATTTAACTAGGTTCTTTTCAGTGTCTTATCTTTGGGTCTTTTAACGCTAGTTTTTTTACATTCTCTTTGGGTCTTTTCTATCTATTAGAGGGAGATTAAATGGTCAGTCTTGCATCAGTCCATTCCATCAGTCTCTTACGATATTCAGTCTGCAAAAATTCAAAGTCTATACAGACTAATGAAATGGACTGATGCCAGACTGATCATGATTTCTCTCTTAAGCTAGGGTTTCCTAGGATAGCGGTACCGTCATATTACGGCCGTAATATAGCGGCGTTGAATGTTGTCTATGTAAACAATATGGCGACACCGTAACGTCAGAAACCGCGCCATATTGTTTACGTAGACAACGTTCTACGCCGCTAAATTACGGTCGTAATATGACGGCACCGTCATCCTAGGAAACCCTAGCTTTAGCGTGGTTGTTTTATGTCATTGGAAAACTTCTAATTTCACTATTTTCTATGTTTAAAAATTAGCGATTAGGTACCTCAATAATAAAATGTGATAAATATAAAGAGGCGCTCGACGGCACAGTGGTTTAGCGCCTGGCTCAGCAGTTGTGGAAGTAAAGCAACTTTCGCAGGGGTCGGTCATGGGATGGGTGACCAAAAATGTATTATCTCGAGCTTCTCCGTGCTTCGGAAGGCACGTTAAGCCGTTGGTCCCAGCTGCATTTGCAGTCGTTAACACCCATCAATCCGCATTGGGCCCGCGTGGTGGGTTATGGCCCAATCTCCCACCCATAAGGAAGGCCTGTGCCCCAGCAGTGGGGACATTAAAAATGGCTGATGGTCAACTATAAATACATACTATAAGGTAGGTGCTAGGTATTTGTTTTCTCGCAGTCGATGGTAAAAAGTTGAGTACCTACACAACTCGTGAAAAAAAAATTTCATCTCGGTCCTTTGTATCCCTCGCTTCGCTCAGGATCCAACTTAGTCCCTCGAACTAAATTCCCTTTTTATTCACTTGGTGTATAATCTACTATTGCATTTTATCACTTTAATTAATAATTTTGAAGTAAGCAGTATGCTCACTCACCCCTTTGTTCGCAAAATACGTGGGCTGTTCCAAAAGTTTTTAGCCACATGGTAAATATAATATATCCAAGTCCATCAGCCATTTTTAATGTCCCCACTGGTGGTCAGGAGGATGGGCCATAACCCACCACGCGGGCCCAATGCGGATTGGTGGGTGTTAACGAGTGCAAATGCAGCCGGGACCAACGGCTTAACGTGCCTTCCGAAGCACGGAGGAGCTCGAGATAATAAATTTTTGGTCACCCATCCCATGACCGACCCTTGCGAACGTTCCTTAACCGCCGCAATCGTTGGGCCAGGCGCTAAACCACTGCGCCACCGAGCTCCTCCGCTAAACCACTGGATATAATATATGTTTTTCTGTAATTATTTTTATTTGGTGGGTAATTTCAATAAAAATACCCATGGTGAAAATCAATGCCCAAATCTGCGTGTTTTGTAACACGTTTTTTTATATAATATATTTTAAGTTATAATCTGTCTTTCTTCTTTTCTTTGCAACAATGGTCATCTTGCGAGAAGCTTTTCGTGCGATAATTTATATACTTACTTAAAACATAGGCTAACCTTTAAGGAATCTTACGAAAATTTACACACTGCTTTTTGTAAGTTTTCTCCTTCGTTAGCAACAGTTTTTTTTTAAATAAACGTGGTTGAAAGAACTTTAGCGATGTTTCGAGATCCGGACGACCATGGACTGCAGTAACTTATGAAAACTTCATCAGGGTAGAGTGGCTTTTAAAGGAACATAGGCAAATTATATATCGAGAGATTCGGGCTGAACTGAAGATTGAATCACGGATAGTTTCCACTAATTTGTATCAGTAACTTAAAATCTGTAAAGTTGCCTTAAGAAGGTTCATTAATTTAGAAATCAGCAAAAATACCTTCGTGTTGATTGGTGTATGTTGGAAAAGTCCTAAGGAGGAACTTTATAATATGTATTTTTACATCCTAATAATAAGAGAATTTTGGATCCACAGTAAACGATCATCTCTCAAAGCAGCAATCCAAGCAATGGGTGTTTGAAGAGGATGAGTTACTCAAAAAAAATGTTCACAAGAGGAGCGTTATTAAAAAAAGATAACGGTCTATATTGAAAGCAGTGGACTATGTCAATAATTCTTCTAGAAAATTGTAGGATAGTTACTACCTATAGTGAGTGGTATTGCGAAGTTTGACTAACTTATGCTTTCGAGGAGTAGTCTCGTTACAAGCGCGTAAGTAGCGGCAGGCGTGGTATTCTTTTTAACACGTTTTTATTAGGTTGCTTTCTCGTTCGTGTGTTTGTTTGTTTGTTTCTCCACAAAGTTTGCGAACGATTTTATATTAGCTTCCCGATGAGCTAGAGACTTGAAACTTTGAACATAAGTCAGAACTAGAAGGCAATTCAATATTATGGTGTCATTGAGCTGATCTGATGATGAAGCCGGAAGAAGGCCACAGGAACTCTATGATGAAACCATACAACCCCATCGTGGTTGGACTCATTAGAATCGTCCTGAAGAGTACTCTAATGGGAGATAAGGTCCAGGGTCTGATGATGAAGCTGGAAGACCATGCCAAAGGAACTCAACATTGGAACCGTGCAATCCCATCGAGTTTGGGCTCATTTGAATCGTCTTGATGAGTACTTTGTTGGGAAATAGTGTCCGAGGATCTGATGATGGAGCCGGAAGAAGGCCATAGGAACTCTATAATAAAACCACGCTACCCCATCGAGTTTGGGCTCGTTTGAATCGTCTTGACGAGTGCTTTGTTGGAAAATAGTGTCCGAGGATCTGATGATGGAGCCTGAAGAAGGCCATAGGCACTCTTTGATAAAACCACGCTACCCCATCGAGTTTGGGCTCGTTTGAATCGTCTTGACGAATTCTTTGTTGGGAAATAGTTTCCAGGGTCTGACGATGGAGCAGGAAGAAGGGCACTGGGACTCTGTAATAAATCCATGCAACCCCATCGAGTTTGGGCTCGTTTGAATCGTCTTGACGAGTGGTCCGATAGGAGATGGTATATTTTTAGTCTTAGCTCGTTAACTAAAAAGCATAAAATAATAATTTACTGAAAAAAAATATTTTTTAAAAACACGTTTTTAAAACGGACTAAATTATTACAAAAAAATCGGTCTAAAAACATTAAATCGGACAGGTAAAAACAAACTAAAAAGTAAAAAATAAATTCTTCTGTAAGTAAATATATAACCCTAATAACCTATACCTACAGAAATTTTAAACCTAAAAACGTGGGGCGCGTTTTGTAAAATTTATCATCCATATTGTCTATAGCATGCGCCCCACGTTTTTAGGTTTAAAATTTCTGTAGGTATAGGTTATTAGGGTTATAATATAAATATTTACAGAAGAATTTATTTTTTACTTTTTAGTTTGTTTTTACTAGACCGTTTTAATTTTTTTAGTCCGATTTTTTGTTGTAATAATTTAGTCCGTTTTAAAAACGTGTTTTTAAAAAAGTTTTTTTTTATTATAATATTGCGCCCGCTCGCACAGATGATAGAATTGTCAACTTTTTGACAACTTCGGGGTTATAATTATTGTCCTGTACTGCCTACAGTCTTCTACAAGTGTCATTGCAGTCGGGGGACCTTTTTATGGAACAATTTTTGATAAAAGAAGTCCCCCGACTGCAATGTCACTTGTTGTTTAACTTTTTAGTTCGTTTTTAGCAGGGCAGTCGTGTTTTTAATATATATATATTTTTTATATATTTTGAAGGCCGGTTAACCTGAATGTATAGGTATGCGCAATGAGTTAGCCCTCTTGTACACACACGTTTTTTCGCCGCAAAAATCTACGGCAGATTCGCCGTGCGTAGGCACGGTCGTCAGTGTTGTATGGGCCACTATGGAAGCTTGTTGCCGGGCACAGCGGCGCGACGGCACGGCGACGCCGCCGTGTGCACCGTGCCTCCCCCTCGGCGCGCCGCGTCTACGCACGGCGTGATTTTAGTCAGTGTTGTATGGCACTCTATGGGAGTGTGTCGACGGCGCCGGACGTTTTCACGTTTTCGAAGCAGATAACCTACATAAGCTTTGTTTTAAAAGAGGAAAATGGAAATAAATCAAGAACTACTCATTATATTAGTTCATGAAAGACCTGTTTTATGGGATAAAACTATTGATGATTATAAAAATAAGCGAATAAAATATGATTCCTAGAAAGAAATTTTCATTCAATTAAATCCCACATTTCAAGACATAGAGTCTATATCTATGTTTCAAGATTTAAGTGGTGAAGAAAAAAACAGTTTTGGTAAGCTACTAATATTTAATTATTTACTAACTCAGTTACATTTTATTTATTTAATAAAGTTTTCGTCAAAAATCCACATTACAATAATAACTTACAGCAATATACTTATAAATTATTAAACACGGCTAACATAACAAAGTTATTACCTGACTGAAAGGAAAGGGTTATAATTTTCGCTCGTATCTTGTATACAGGGTGTTTGGTAATAGCCTTATAAAGCCGAAGGTAGATCTGATAGGGGCCATCAAACTGAACAACTTTTACTATGGGACCAACTCTGAAATCACGAAAAAAATAAATAATTTTAGAGTCAGTCCCATAGTATAAATTGTTCACAAAAACTCTGTGTATGTATGTAGTTTTTTAGAGGGCTTTTTCTTATATGGATTCATGTTCCAAGATAAGCGTCTGTAGCTTGGCGCAGAATAGTCTCAACTGAGCGGCACCTGGCCGTTGTTTCGTCCGGTAGCTTTGCCGTGCCATGTACAAGCTTGCACGTTTTATCAGCCGTACGGCGAATACGCCGTACGGCTCGTAAAAACGTGTCGTATACAAGAGGCCTGAAGAAAGGAAAGCTCTAAAAATTTGTAAATAATGTTTTATAACATTCTTGTTATTTTTTGTTTCACTAAAAACTTTTGGAACAGCCTATGTACCATGGGCAACAGCGTCGCTTAACCACTGCTAAGGTTAAAATCGCTTGCACGCCGCGCCCGCTATCACATACGTTTAGTTCGTGCAGGGGCGATACGCGCGCACACGAATTTTGTTGCAAACTGGTTAAGCGACGCTGTTGCCCATAGTACCTAGGTATATTTGTGAAAAAAAACCTGCGCGCCTTTTCCCATAATTTTCATATTTTGTTTTTGTAGTATTTGTTGGTGTGAGGTAAATTACTTTGATTTTTCCTCACAAATGTATTGAAAAACGTCATATGAAACTTACGAGCAGAGCAGAGCAACCCTCGACAAAACTAACTTGTCTCATAATGAACTATTAAGGTAGGTAATAATTAAATAATTATGAGTTTTGCTACCTACTTTGGACCATCAATTTACCTCATGTGGTTACTGAACGAAACCTTTTCGTTAGTTTTAGTTTTTTTTAATAGTGTAACTATTAAAAAAACTGTTAAATGGTTACAGTTACATTTAGAAAATCGCTGTGTATCACAGCTAGGGTTACCATTGAGAAATTTGAAAATTCCTGACAAAAAGCCGGACAGGACAAGAAAAGTCCGGACATTTTCAGACAGATCCAGACTCCATACTTTTTGGGACTTCTCTTTCGAACACTACTGCTATGTGTGTTTTTTAACTAGTATTACACCGCCCAATCTTAAAAAAGCCGGACAAATTACAAAGCCGGATAAAGTCCGGACAATAGTCTAAAAGTCCGGACATGTCCGGACTAATCCGGACGGATGGTAACCCTAATCACAGCGCAATGTGTCGGTGTCAGGCTGATATTATTAATTTTTTTGTCGAAAATCCCCGCGCGCTACAGAGCAGGCGATGCTCTGAAACACACAAGCTTTTTCGACGTTATTTAATTTAAAAACCCAGAGCGGTACAGAGCAGGTGTCTGTACCCCACAAGCATTTCTAATATCGCGCCCGGCAGATCAACATTTTTCCTACCTTATTTTAGGTCTACTTTTATAGTTTTAAAGAACAGGCTATAATATAGCATAAGAATTTATTTATTCTTATGCCTATAGTTTTAACCAACAGCTATCGGCTACAACTAGTTTTGACCAACTGTTATCAGTTACACCTACTTTTGACCAACAGCACTATCAGCTACACTTAGTTTTGACCAACAGCAATCGACTACACCTAGTTTTGACCAGCAAGCAGCAGCTATTGGCTACACCTAGTTTTGACCAACAACTATCGGCATACCTAGTTTTGACCAAAATCTATATCGGCTACACCTAGTTTTGACCACCAGCTTTCGGCTAGACCTAGTTTGACCAAATACTATCGGCTACACCTTGTTTTAATCGACAGTTATCAGCAACCAGGCCCGCCGCAAGCGGGCGTGCAAGGCGTGCACCGCACGCGGGCGGCACGTCTAGGAGGGCGGTAAATCGACCGATCCAAGCGTCGAAGCTAGGGTCGAAGAAGGGTCATGACATATCATGCGCTCATAAGCGCTCTTGGCAAGATTTGAATTTTGCGCCCCAAGGCTTATTTCTAGGATCTTGAGCGACACTGATTTGAATTTTGCGCCCAAAAACTAATTTCTACGATAATGAGCGCCCCTGGCAAGATTTGAATTTTGCGTCCCAAGACTTTTAGAGTATTTTCTAGCTATGGGTCAGCAAATTGAGGGTTGCGCCCCTGGCAGACGCCCCCCCTTGTCAGCCCCTAACCTAGCTACGACGCCAGATCCATTACGTAATATTCAGGAAGCTTGAAAGATGTATCTATCCTTGTATCCACTTGTGAAGAAGCGGCAAACCGCGGCTCGCGAGCTGCATGCAGCTCTTTGGCTCCCTCTGTGCGGCTATACTGAGACGAGAATGACCCATAGCTAAATAATTTATTAGAAATAAATAATTTATTTCTCTTGCCTTGCCTATACCGCTTCGCATCGTGTTCTGGCAGCGGGGATAGATAGGGATCTAGACTAGATTTTATGAGTTTAAACCGAACTCCGCTCGGATTTCATTCAAGACCTGGGACCCTATTTTTGAATCGCTCGGCTGGCGTCGAGCGCTCGTTTCTACTGATTTTCGTTCGACATCTCATACATTTGAGTTGATTTGTCGAACGAAAATCAGTAGAAGCGAGCGCTCGACGCCAGACGAGCGATTCAAAAATAGGGCCACTGGGGCCCTATTATTGAATCCTTCGGCTGGCAAAAAATTAAACAAAAAATATTATAGACCATTTAGGAGAATGTAAAGAATACCACTTAAAATATAAAATATTACTTTTAAATTAATTCATTTGTTAAATTAAAAGTTAAATTTTTGGCGTCGAGCGCTCTTTTCTACTGATTTTCGTTCGACATTTGACTCAAATGAATGAGAAAATTTGCCGAAGGATTCAAAAATAGGGCCCCTGATTTTTCATCTCGCTTGGACAAAATCATTGCACCATCCATTGATTGTAATGATTTTGTCCAAACATAATTGTCGCAATGTCCTGGAGCGCGCGGCGCGCTTCGCACGCCGCGACTAGACTTCTGCATAAGAAGTACCTAGGTACAAAGATAAACGCATCTTTCAAGAAACCACCTACTTGTGTAGAATTTTGCAAAAATTAAGCGCGGGGAAGAGTCAAATCGCCATAACATGTCCCGGAGCGCGCGGCGCGCTTCGCACGCCGCGACTAGACTTCTACATAAAGAGTGAGTAAAAAGATAAAGGCATCTTTCAAAAAAATTCACCCACTTGTAGTAGGGGGCGGCAAAATTGGTCTCTTGCACGCGGGCGCTCAAAGAGCTAGCGGCGGGCCTGTCAGCAACACCTAGTTTTTACCTACAGATTTTGGCTACACCTACTTAGTTTTAACCAAAAGCTATCGGCTACACCTAGTTTTAACCTACAGCTATCGGCTACACCTAGATTTGACCAAAAGCTATATCAGCTTCACCTAGTTTTGAACATATCGGCTACACCTAGTTTTGACCAACAACTATCGGCTATACCTAGTTTTGACCAAAATCTATATCGGCTACACCTTGTTATGACCGAAAGCTATCAGATACACATAGTTTTGACCAACAGTTATCGACTAATCCTAGTTTTGCCCATTAGTTGTCGTATAATCCTAGTTTTGCCCAACAGCTAACGGCTAAACCGAGTTTTGACCAAAAGCTATCGACTACACCTAGTTTTGACCAACAGAAATCAGCTACACCTAGTTTTGACCAGCAGCTATCAGCTACACCCAGTTTTGACCAAAAGCTATCGGCTACACCTAATTCTGACCAATAGCACAGAATAGATATAAGTATACTACCGTTCAGAAAGGACACTCTCCGCCCCGCCCCCGAATCAATTACCTCGCCCTACCCGCGAGTTCGTGTGTGAAACCGTGTGCTAGTTTAGTGGTGGTCGTGTTTGTCAAATGTCAACTTACATAATTTTAAAATTTAAAGCAATGCGTCGTAACTTTATTTACCAAAAAGTTCGAATTATGAATTGAACACCGCTCATACAGTATACAAACTGTATGGTAGCCCTAGATTTAGACACACAGTTGCGCGTATACAAAAACGTCATCTGTTAATAATGGCGTGGTTGTATGGAGTGCCCGGGGTGTGCCAATAGCTATCCGCTACACCTAGATTGCCTACACCATCAGGTGTTGGCAACACTTAGTTTTGACCAAAAGCGATAGCTTTTAGGCTTTCAACGTCTTGCCGATAGGCTGGCTACACCTAGCTTTAACCAACAGTTATCAACTAATTCTAGTTTTGTCCAACAGTTTAGTTTAATAGTTTTTACAAGCAGCTTACGGCTACCGCTACACCTAATTTTGACCAACAGCTATCGGCCACACCTAGTTTTGACCAGCAGCTGTTGGTACACCTAGTTTTGACCAACAGCTATGGGCTACACCTACACACCTAGTTTTGACCAACAGCTGCTATTGACTACACCTAGTTTTGAACAAAAGCTATCGGCTACACCTATTTTTGACCAAAATCCATATCGGCTACACCTAGCTTTCACCAACAGCTATCGGCTACACCTAGTTTTTACTGACAGCTGCTCTCGCGTACACCCACGGAAACTCGCCTCCGCATCCAAGGAACTTCCGCCAGTAGTCTTACCTCCGCCTCCGATTTTAACGGAGTTTTAACGGAGGTTTGCCGTTAACGTTTTTTTAATGCGTCCGGTTTCTTTAATAGATTCATATAATTAATATGAATCTATTAAAGAAACCGGCTCCAAATAAACGAAGACCCTCTACTTACACGATTTGCTCTCATCGTCGGCATCGTGCGCACTTATATTTTATCGCTGCACTGCCAGCCCCCCAGCATGACTACTGAAACGCGAATGTTAGTGATTTATCACGTTTTATTTAACTACCTATCGAAAGACAATGGATTTTGATAGTTGAGTGTCGATAAAACACTAACTGTCTTATTCAGAGTGAGTAAACTAGGGCCAAAGTTAACTTGGCGTTAGACTGCGGACTAACGCCATTTTAGCGCAAATCGTATTCAGTCAGAGTGATAGTTTAACGTTTAGTCCCACCGTTTAAAGATTAAAAGGTGCATTGTGATTGGTTTACAAGCATTAAACCAGGTTTTGTTAGAACAGTCTTGCACCCCAGTTTTGTGAAACATCTCTGAATAACTATGTATACATATCGTGTTACGGTGGTCATGCTAGGAGGGCATGTTCAGTACCAAGTGAGCAACTGTTAAGTGGAGCTGGTTTAATTTGTGAACCACTAAGAAATCGCATAGAAGGTGACAAAGCCGCAAAACAATTATATGTGAAATAAAATTTGCCTGTTGTAAATTTTGATTAACAACAATAAGTAGTTTTTTTTATGAAATGTTCCATAAATCTTTTTCTTTTTTTTTCACCTCCGCCTCCGTTAACCTCCGCTTCCGCGGAGGTCCAACCGTGCACCTCCACCTCCGCATCCGCCTCCATTAAGATGGCTTCCGTTACAACTCTAGTTTTGACCAACAGCTATCGGCTACACCTAGTTTTGACCAAAAGCTATTGGATACACCTATTCTTGACTAGCAGCTGTAGACTACACCTAGTTTTAACCAAAAGCTATCGGCATATTGAATAGGGTTTCCCTATCAAAGAATCAACCTAGGTATTTATCATATTTGTATTTTATTTTCATTCTTTTAATACCCCTATTATAATAATAATAATACTAATCTATATATATAAAATTCAAAGTCCTGTCCTGACTGACTGACTAACTGACTGACTGACTGAGATATCAACGCACAGCCGAAACCGCTGGACCTAGAGACTTGAAATTTTGTACATAGATATACGGTGTAGGCATCAACTAAAGAAGGAATTTTGAAAATTACATCTCTAAGGGGATGAAAAAAGGGATGAAAAGATATGTGTCGGAGCGTTATCAAAATTCAACCCCCGAAGGGGTGAAAATGGCGATGAAGTTGAATATAGAATAAAATCCTTCATTTTCGAAGTAAAAATCACTAAATTTATAATTTAAGTCAATGGATGAAAATATAACGTAGGTATATTGTTGTTGGTAGTATTTCACCCCTATGGGAATAAAATGGGGTTGAAACGGGGTAAATAAACCTAAAAATAGATATGGATGTCGTTATTAGAGTTTTCTGTGATGACGATTGCGAAAATGACATTTATTTTGAAGTCCAACACGGTGGACATGATTTAACCCCTAAACAGATAAAAATGGGGTTAAAATTTTAAAAACACGTTTTTAAAACGGATTAAATTCTTACAGAAAAATCGGACTAAAAACATTAAAAGAGACTAAAAAGTAAAAATCGTGTTTTCAGTAAATTATTCTTTTCTGCTTTTTAGTTAACGAGCTAAAGCTAAAAAATATTTACCATCTAATATCGGAACACTCGTCAAGACGATTCAAACAAGCTCAAACTCGATGGGGTTGCATGGTTTTATTACAGAGTTCCAGTAGCCTTCTTCCAGCTCCATCATCAGACCCTGGAAACTATTTCTCAACAAAGTACTCTTCAAGACGATTTAAACAAGCCCAAACTTGATGGGGTTGCATGGTTTTATTATAGAAATCCTATGGCCTTCTTCCGGCTCCATCATCAGATCCTTGGAATCATCAGAGTTCTCGTCAAGACGATTCAAACGAGCCCAAATTCGATGTGGTTGCACGGTTTCAATATTCAGTTCCTATGGCACGCCCTTCATCATCAGACCCTGGACCTCGTCTCCCATTAGAGTACTCGTCAAGACGATTCTAACGAGCCCAAATACGATGGGGTTGTATGGTTTTATCATAGAGTTCCTGTGGCCTTCTTCCGGATCCATCATCAGATCAGCTCAATGACACCATAATATTGCATTGCTTTCAAGTTCTGACCTATTCTTAAAATTTCTCTAGATTAAAATAGTGTCTAGCTCATCGGGAAGCTAGTATAAAATCGTTCGCAAACTTTGCGAACAAATAAACAAACATACAAACAAACGAGAAAGCAACCGAATAAAAACGTGTTAAAATCGATATGGATGTCGCTCTTGAAGGTTTTATGGGATGGTGACTGCGAAAATTTCATTTATTTTGAAGTCCAACACGGTGGACATGATTCAGCTCCAGCGGGCGGAAACGGGAACGGGAACGGGGACGGAAACGGGTACGGGTACGGGAATGGGTAGAGAACGGGAACGGGAATGGGTAAAGAAACGGGAACGGGACCAAATTATTTCTTTGGAACAAATTCTGATTATTGTAATAAATTAACTTCCGCCCGCGACTTCGTCCGCGTGGTTATTAAAGAAAATCCTTAGGGAACCTTCAACCAGGATCCGACCAGCCGTTTTTACGTGATTAGACGGGTCCCCACCAAGCGAGCAGCCTCGTGCGAGACCCACCACACGCGGCAAACTTCTTGCCTAGCGAGGCAGCGCACTTAGTGGGGTCCCGCCTAATCGCGTAAAAAACGGCTGGTCGGATCCTGGCTTAGAGCATAGGATCCTGGTTGAAGGTTCCTTAAGGATTTTCTGTAATAACCACGCAGACGAAGTCGCGGGCGGAAGCTAGTTCTTCTTGTTGGTTTGTTACGCCTTCACGGTTTTAACCACTGAACCGATCATAATGAAATTTACACACACGTTGTCAGGGGTACAGAGAAGGATATGGGTACCTTTCATCCCGAAAAAAGGAACTGTTCTCGAGGGATAGACCAAATACTATCCACGCAGACGAAGTCGCGGGCGGAAGCTAGTTTGGGTTATAAGTAATAAATGACCCAAACGCACGAAAGGGTTTTTAAGGGTCTGGACCCTGCCTAGTTTAGGCGGTGCACAACGTTGTATCGCGTAGCAAGGCGTGGATACACGTAGATGTAGTATATCTAAAAGACTAGCCTCTATGTTAAATGTATGGGGGGACGAACCGCCCAAATCGTCGTACGAAGCCCACGCAACGGCTCAATGTACTTTCCACTTTAATATCTGTAGCCCACCGAATCTGTAAACTGGGGTGAATAACAACATATTATTTGGGTTCAACGGTTTATATTTCTGTAATTATTTTTAATGACAAAAATATCTTATGAACTACATGAGTTACTGCCCTTTTTGCCCTGCCTTTAATGCCCTGTTTTCTCGTGGTCCAACAAAAAACAGCGCTTTATTTTTGTTATTCGTTCCAAAAGGAATTAAATTGAAATAAGCAAGAAATATATATTTTTATATAAGTCGTATAGAATCAAAGGCGGCAATCTAGGATATTTGTCAAAAATGTCTTATTGAAACGGCAGCAAAATTTAAACGTCATTGACTGTTCAACCGATTAAATGATCAAAAGCGGCCATTTCCTCTAGTAAATTGGATTGCAAATCTCATATTAGAATCAAAGACAGCATTCTTTTATACAAAATCCACGAAATTCCGCCATCTTGACTTTTTCTTTTTCGATTTACCATAAATTAGTAAAATCCTAGATTGCCGCCTTTGATTTTATATGTGGTGAAGCCCACCGTTTGAAAAAAAAATAGGTAGGTAAGAAATCTGTATGGGTGCGTAGCAGTGGATCTTCCACCAGAGTGGCAGCAGCTAAATACAATACAGTTCGTTTTTCATTGTTGCAAATGACCCCGTATGCCAGCTGATTCATCTGTATATTTTGTTTGTAAAAGAAAATATACAGAGTATATTTTCTTTGTAACATAATATGTTGTGTAAAAGAAAATATACAGATGAATCTCCTGCCATACGGGGTCATTTGCAACAATGAAAAACGAACTGTATTGTATTTAGCTACTGCTATTCTGGTGGAAGACCTACTGCTACGCTCCCATACAGAACCTATTTTTTTTATCAAACGGTGAGCTTCACCACATTTATTCTTCGTTATTCTAAGCATTTCTAGCGCGGGCGGGTCACAAGAAAACTACGCCGCTGGGGGGGTTGTCATTGTGAAAAGCCCTCATTAATATGGTAAACAACTGCAGACATATATTTTTTTATGAAATAGGCCCCGATTAAATACTGATGGATCAGTTTACCGGTATAACAAAATTTAACAAATGAAGTTTAGGCTGTATAGACGTACCTTTCTTTGCCTTCACAAATTTAAAACACCTAAAATACTGTTTACGTCAACTTGAATTTTTTGATGAAAGAAAGAAACAAGAAACGTCAAAATGGGAGTGAAAAACTGACGAAAACAATGCAAAAAATATAGTTCTCTAAATAAATAAAATAACAAAAATGAGTGTTTTGACCATTTAATATAATTATCGAAATGTTTACCAAGAAATCTCACCAAGATGTTAAGAAATCTACAGTTAAAATACAGGATTCTAAAAAGGATTCTGCGACTCGATTAAAACACTTAAAAATCGTGCTGGGTAAGCTATTTCCTTCTATTTATTAGTCAATAAATCATTGAAAAGTTTTTAAGTTTTCTGTACCGGTCCTATTCGCTAAAAATTTACTCACTGACGATTCTTTTTGTAGAACATGCTAATTAGCTGAGAATAACTGTATTTGTTAAAACATGGTTGTGTTAGTGTTTATAAATATTGTTTTAATTTATCAATTCTACCTTAGAATTTCTTCAAAATATACAATCATTAGATTTTCTGAATAAATCATATTCAGAAAATGTACTATAATTAGATGTGCAAAAGATGTCCAAAGATGTAATCTTAATATTTAATAAGCATGAGTGTGTGGATAAAATATTTATATTATTACAAAATAATATACTTAACGTTATTTTACAGACCATTTTGATGCTGAAGAAGCCAAGACATACTTTGAAAATAACTTCAGTCATGTGTACTTTATATTGTATGACAACTTTATTCAAGCAGAAAACAATCTACGGCAAAGAGGTACGAGACTTTGTGTTTTCCTTCCTTTCGAACTGTCAAACCTATAAAATATTATGATAGCACCTAGTAAGAATAACTTTTATCCTTGTTGCCTATGATTTATGTAAAGTTATTTTTTACTTTATAATGTTGTATGTAACGGTTGATCTTATTTTAACTATTCCGTAGATATAAAACGATAAAAGTGTATGTAATAAACTTACTTATTTATTAAATTTAAGCCTATTCCAAGGCACTTTATTATATGTATGATATGACACATATTTACTGGAAAATTAATTGGCAATTGGGTTGTTATTTTTATATAATACAATATTGCAATTATGTACAAAATTGTATTTATCTGTAGACACCATTATCGGAGGTATATTTTGGTAGCAGATATTCTTAGAGATGGGGTATATTTTAGATCATTATTTTGGTTTATTGATAAATTTACTCGACTGTAATTAAACAAAATGACAAAAAATACATTTTATTTATTAATTCATCAACGCCCGAGTGGTCTCCAGCGACCTGTACCTTGATTACGTAAAGCTGTTGCTAACAATTCTCGATTGAAAGAGCGGTTGCATTGCTGCTTTAGTTAAGATAGTTGTCACATTGTTTCTTACTAAAGCAGCGATGTGACTGTGATTTCTGTCAGAGTTGATTGCAACAAAGTTACATAATTACCCCCTGATAACAATAGAAAATCGATTGTCTCGTTTTCCGGGCGTTGACGAGTTAAACAGGTTCTTACATTTCATTTTGCTATTAATCATGTCATGGATTGTAAAATATACATGTTAAATATTTGTCTCAGAAAAAAAATCATTTAGTTTTATGGTAGAAAAAATGTAACAACATACATAAATTTGAAAAAAAAAACGTATCCCTAAGAACATCTGCTCCCAAAATGTATGTCTGCTAGTGGTATCTAATAATCTATGTTGTAAGTAACCAAAGAATTAATGTTTTATGGAATAGGTTTTTATGAGCAATTGATTTACTTTCTAGTCATTAAATTGTATTATTTTGTTGTACAGAACTTCCGTTTCATCTAGGTGAGTTTCATGGGTTGTCCTACCTCACGCCAGTCATAACATAATCCATCATTATTAGTGATTTAGTACATTGTTATGTAGTAGATGCTATCATACAGATTACCTGCTTATCTACTAGCACGAGATTTGATATCTACCATTGCACCTTTTGTAAAGGATTAAGTTATGAGTCATACTCCATTTAAGCCACACATTCTTGGATGTTGATTACTTGATATTTTAGTCATCTCCAAAGGCGTCGCCAGGGGTGGGCAGGGAGGGCAGCGCACCCCCCCTAGAGGTTAGAAAATATAGCCAACTGCAACGTAACCAAAGTCCTAAGGCCGTGCAATTGACTTGCTTTTCCGATATATCCTGCATAAATAAACTTGAATAAATTTACTAGGTGCTCTTGACTATACCTACAATTAATATTATTTTCATCTTCTTTAATAATAATAACTTGCCTCGCCCCTGGGCATTGGGCTGGCGACGCCCTTGGTCATCTCTAAAAACATCTTTGAGATTGCTTTTTTTTTCAAATATAATATGTATACCTAATAATGGTAACTTAACCTGAGAATT
Source organism: Agriphila tristella (assembly GCA_928269145.1). Lineage (NCBI taxonomy): Eukaryota > Metazoa > Arthropoda > Insecta > Lepidoptera > Crambidae > Agriphila > Agriphila tristella. Next base: position 15,500,165 of record OV743443.1, read on the forward strand.
TTTCCTAAGCTTTTTCACAATAACTGGATGGTTCATTATACATTTAAGTTCAGTTCATTATCTTAATACTTTTTGCTCTATCTATTAGAATATATTCAGCATTGGTACAGTAACAAGCAAAAAAATAATAATTTACAGACACCTGAGTTAAGCAGAAATAAATAAAAATATTTTTGAATAGTCTGTTACTTCTTATTTTTACAAAGTTCTATGCATCATCTCAAAGACATTGGTAACTTTAACAAATGGTTTGATCCACTAAACTTGTCGGTGGCTTGGTACATCCCTACTAACTAGAAATCAAATAATTTCTTAAAAATTATTACAATATTTTATTTTGTAGTGCACAAAGCTGGCAGAGAAGAATTAGAAGGAGCCTTATCTTTGTTGGAGAAAGTATTATGTCTGTTGCCAGAATTAATAGGCAAAAGATGGCAACTCCATTCACTGACAAGGATATTTTCAAAACTCCTCCATAGTTGGAATTCACAAAGACTCCGAGCAGAAGCAATAAGGTATGATTATAATGATAAAGAGCTAAAAATATTGTTTATTGGTTCGCATACATTTTGGGTTCTTGTGTGATTAAACAATTTTTTCAGGTATTTTTTGCTATGGTATCAAGCTTTAGGAGACAATGCCCCCACAGAAGTACATAGAATGTTTGCATCTCTGGTCCCTGGATTACCAGAGCCTTTCATACAGCCTACTGGTACACCTCTCAAAAATAAATCTTTTGAAATTGGTGCCAATGTTTCGCATGAGTCAGGAGACTTCAGCATTGACGACATCATGCAACACCCTAACTTTACAACAGCTGCAGACAATGTTAAGAAAGTTGTTGTTGAACAAACATCTACAGGAATCATAGGAAAAATTGCAAATGTCTCGGCTTCTATATTCCATGATACAAATGCCTTAAACCCAGTACAGACTGTTGAGATTCAGCCATTATTACCTGCAAGTGCCAATGAGAGAGCTGTGGACAATGAAACAAAATATTTCTTTGAAATTTTACTGGACAGTATGGCAACATCTGTCACAAAAATACATTGGAAAGATCGTTCTCATGCAAAGGCAATGAGATGTTTCGCCTTTTTGTTGGAAAGGTTCAAAATGTATTATTTACCCATAATATGTCCACAATTCAATTATAAAAATTCACTTTACAAACCTAACCTCGGTAAGTAACAAATTAAACATCAATTTTATACTTTTAAGAATAAATTTTACATGTTTTGGTATTATTTTAGAGCTGCCGGTCCAACATAATATATTGGAAGATGATTTTGTTCTATGCCGAGTTATTTTGATAAAATGGGTGGCCAGTTTCGCCCATTTCATGAAGAAGCAGGGCAGCGATGGCGGGCAACCGTCTTCCATGACGAGCACGGGGTCTCATGTGCACTCGGGAACACCCACGCCAGCCACATCCTTACACCATGAAGAAGAAACATCTTTTACTGTGGGACATCCATCAGATTCAAGTCGTGCGTCTTCTCATGACTCAGCATCAAACACCCCACACCCAAGTTTGGAATCAGGTTTGTTCTTCCATTTCATCTTGCTTCCAACACGTGGTGGTCATGTGAACTTAGCCTTAGACTAGACCAATTTTCTTCTTCTTTCGAGAGTGATACAAATCTTATGACACTGACATCTTTATTTAGGATCAGTAGTGTATGAAGAGCTGAGCGCAGAGCTGGTAGTCCGCGACGTGCTCTGCTGTTCGTCGCGCGAGCACGTGGACTTCACCATAGAAGTGTTGCGGCAGGCGTACTTGCTGCCGTTCTCGCACGCCGCCGCTGTGCGCCGCGTCATCGCACTCTACAAGGACTGGATACAGATGAATGTGAGTTTATAGAACCAAACCCATGTTAAGATGGTTCTGATATTTACACAATTCTAAGAACTGCTTTTCTCTTTCTTTTTTCCAATTACATATAGTTACAAAATCTCCACCATAACAGGCCAGTGACGCTCCGCATTTTAACTATGAAGATATAAGTACGCGGCAGGTTCGACCGGTAAGGATAATTCAGTGGGCTGCCGCGCGTCGCGCCGGCCGGGTCGAACGTTAAGTTCGATAACCACTCACGCACGCGCTCGCCGCATTGCGTATGATCGCGCGCTTCGTATGTTTGTTGCTTGGGATATTTAACAAATATATTCCAATATTTTTGTAAGCTTTTCTTATACCATAGTACGTACAATCGCTTTCCTACTACACAGTTTATTTAAGACAAGACAACCCTATCGTGTCGTCAGTGGAGAGTACACGATAGACGGCACACGAACTCGCGGGGTGGGGTGAGGTAATCGATTCTGGGGCGGGGCGGAGTGTGTCCTTTCTGTACGGTAGTACTTATATCTATTCTGTGCCTGTAGGATAGTAAGGGTACTAAAGTTCAAAATGCGATGAAATTGCACCAGCAATTTTAAGAATATAACCTTGTAGGTGAAATATATACAGCTGATGAGATCTGGGTTACTCCAGTGTTTGATGTCATCAATTCAATTATCTCCAAAAACACAGACATTGCAAAACTTTATGAGAACAAAACTAATTGAATAATATTTCATACAGTGTGGCAACTAATAGGTGAATATATAACTGTAGGGAAGGGAGCGTTTATTGTGTCAAAGCAAGCGTCGCTATTTATTTTAATAATTTTGCGGAGTGTCCCTCCTGTCCTTGTACTATTATTCTATGACTATAAAAGCTTTCTTCCCCTTGGTGTGGCTTATTGTCTGAATAATGAATTGTATTAGGTAGCGGAGATCCCCCCGTTCCTGATGGAGGGCGCGCCCGAGCAGGGCGGCGGCGAGCCCCTGGCGCCGCCGCGCCGCCTGCGCAACGACTCCTACCTCGGCGCCGTCGGCCGGGACAACCTCATGGTCCGCGCGGGGTTGCAGGTATTATAATAATAATTGGACAATTTTACACAGCGCCATCTAGCCCCAAACTAAGCAAAGCTTGTAATATGTCTTACATGGTAATCGCTTTCATTTGACAGATCGACTGCCGCGACGAACAGTATCGAATCTGCAAAATCTCCATTTTTATATTATTGCATCAATGGATAGAGCAAATATGATTCTATATTAGGAAAATATTTTTTTAATTTTAAAAAAGTATTATTTCATGAAATTTTAAATCGAATAATATCGAAAATTCACATTGTGAGCGACGAACATTATCGAATTAGGTAAATTCGATACTGTTCTAGTACAACGGTATGCAGGCGCAGATCGAAACGGCCCGATTGGTTAGTGTTCTCCGGGATGTGAAAGAGGGAGGGCGCTAGGCTTGGTTTAGGTTAGTTCGTTATTATTTAGTTGCTATTTGTTTTTTTGCGATATAAGAACTTTAAATAACGGTTAACGAGTAAGACAAAAAACTTTAAACTGCTCTACTGTAAAGTTCATGATTTGCAGTTTCGATACTATTCGTTGCGGCAATCGAGATGGATGGTGATACATTGCTACTTTTCTGTGGTAAGTTTTTATTTATGCCAATTAAAAGTAGCCATGTGTTACATCCATCTGTCTAATGAAAGCGATTACGATAGTCATGGAAGTTAGCCAGTATGGCTCCTGATTATGTAACAATTCTCGATTGAAATCATTTGAAATTTATGAAATTTGTCAGTTCCCAGTTGCTAACAGAGTACTCACTGTACTGTATAATTTCAAGAAATGTTGATATTCAGGGCTTATCATAATCCGCCCGTGTATGCATGGTTACTCTATCTATTCGGTTTTATAAGTGTACCAATTAACTACTTTCTGTGAAATTTTGTTTCACGTAGGAATTGGGGAATTATCGCTGCCTGTCCTTTCTAAAGTTAAATCGCTATGACAAAATTCTTCATAATTTGTTCAGCGGCTTAGGCATGAAAATGCAACAAATAGACAGTTACTTACGGATTTATATTAGTGTTAATATGGGTTAGTTGTATTGAATTTGATTTACAGACGGATGAAAAATGGTCATATTCATTCGCGAAGTCTTTAGGGAATTTTCAACCCATTTATAAAACTATTAAAAAAAAGGAGAAGGTTATCAATACGGTTGTATGTTTTTTTCATCATTTTGTACAGAATGTGCTGCAAATATTCATGACGCAAGCAGCAAACGTGTTCCTGGCATCGCCCTCGCCAGTGGCGCCGCCTGGCGCTCTCAGCCAACAACAGCTGCTCGACGAACAAACGGACACGTGCAAGCGCGTGCTCAACATTTACAGATACATGGTTATGCACGTTGCTATGGACGCCGCGTCTTGGTGAGTTGAAAATACACACACGCCCGATCGCACTAAACTTAAGGATCACCTAAGTCTTTTCCTAACTACAACACGACCAAATTAAAACGGTGCCAAAAACTTAGCCGTCATGTAGCTGTCAAGGTCAAACCGCACTACAGCGGAGCGGCGCTGCGCGGCGCAGCACTGCAGCGGAGCGGCGCGGCCTCTCCTAAACGCACTATCGCGGCAGCGGAGCGGCGCGGCGCGGCTCAAATTGCCAGACGTGGCAAGATTTCATTGAAGTTTGACGCATGAACGAAAAGGGAACGCTCGGTCACGCGTTCCCTAGAACGAATTTCCAAGGAACGATTTAGCAACACATCCTCATATTTTTTATTTATTTATTTGTGATGAGTTATGATTATGATGATTTATGAAATGATCACGTAAAATACCACTTTGTAATTTAATCAAAATTTGTACACTGAAATATCAGTAGAAATAGATATTTCCAAATACCCTCTATAGACTGAAGCTCGATTATGAAGAATATTCGGCCGCGCCGCGCCGCCAGCTATACCGCACTAGCGGCAGCGGAGCGGCGCGGCGCGGCAAAATATTATTTTGCACCCAAATCTGCAGTGCCGCGCCGGTACGCGCCGCGCCGCGCCTCTCCGCTATAGTGCGGTTTGCATCATTGCAATCAATAGAAATAATATTTGGCCGCGCCGCGCCGCGCCGCGCCGCTCCGCTGTAGTGCGGTTTGACCTTCATTCGCCTAGTTATCTTGGTCGAGTTGTAGATAAGAAAAGACTTAGGCGATTCTTAAGTTTAGTGCTTTCACGCGTCAAAGTATTTACTGACTGAGTAACACACAGTTTTTGGGCTTATTCCGTTTATCCACCCTGAAACAGCCACCCTAGTGTCCATCTATTCCCGTCATAGTTGATAGTATGATGGGCACGCATTTTCTGACTATCCACCTTAGGGTGGCTGGTTCAAGGTGGATAAACGGAATAAGACAGTTTTTCCACCCATATCTCTTTGGAGAAAATGGTTTGTTTCTTTGATAGATGGAACCTTAGAATAATAAGAACCTAAAACGATAGTTTCCTGCAAAGCGCACTGCCAAAAGTGATGCAAATAAAAATGAGCCAAAATGGCTCAGTTTTCTGATTTTTTCCAACATACGTTACCTAATCGCATCTATAAGAATAGAAAAGTTTAAATTTCTGTACCTTTTGGGGATTAGTTACAATTTTATTGGATTTTAGTTACGATTAGGTAACATATGAAGGACATAAATCTGAAAACAGCCATTTTGACTCAGTGTTTTTGCCTCACTTTACATACAAATGACTTGGCTTCTAAGTTTTATTATTCAAAGGATAGAACTCATTTCATTTCTAAATACTAATGATAACACCTTGTTATGTAATGTAATTAACCATAAGAATGTATTGCACAGGGAACAACTATTGTTGGTGCTGCTTCAAATAACATCTTTGGTATTAACAAAAGTACCACCGAAAAGGAAACAGGAGTCCTTAGGTGCGTCTCACCGGATTTTTTACTATCAAATATTATAATATTCATTCAATTTTGTTTTATTTAAATGACGAGGAGAACAGAAATTCACTTTATTTTAGGTGGATTCCTAGCACCAGCTCTCTTCCAAACGTTGATAGTGACTTGGATAAAGGCTAATCTGAATGTAGCAGTAAAACCAGATTTGTGGCAGAATTTCATGGAATTGCTCTCAAGACTCACACATTGGGAAGATCTTGTAAAGGAATGGGCGGTAAGGATCACTAGCTTATATTCTTTATGACCAATAATTATTTGAATTACTGCTTTATATATTTTTTAAAAATACACGTAATCCCTTTATTCTCATAAGGACAGATTCTCAAAAGGACAGATAGTCAAAAAACCAAAAAAAGTACAGCTGCACATAAAAATTTATAGATTCTCAAAAAGACAGATTCTCATAATTTTATAAGCCGTGTTAATGGTTTCAAAATTTTTGAAGTAGGAAGCTTGCGCATGCGTACAGACAGAAATATGCTATTTTCATAAAATCGTGTACCGCTTTAACAATTTTCAATTCTTTTTGGACTTCTGCAGTTGATAAATAAAAATTAAATTACGTTACCAAAGTACCAGGGTAGCATAAATTTAGAGGAGGTTAACGCGAAGCAGAAGCAGTTTTGTACAATGACCCGTCTATAGGTACTTTATCTCTGTCGATTTCGCGCTAACATTATTGTTGTGCCTGTGCGAGCGCAATAGTAATATGTTAGCGCAAATTGTAAAAAAAAAACCTGTCTACGTCACCTATTACGGAGAAAATAAATTAAAAAGTGTTTAAAAATTTAGAAGTTAATCTTCTCTGTATTTATGAGATCCTGGTATTTTGGTGATGTTTTGTATTACGAAAAATAAGAAAAAAAAGCTATTCAAAATGAAGAAGTTAAACCTTCTTTTCTCTTTTTCTGCTCACCTGTACTTCTGTCCTTTTGAGAATCTGTCCTTATGAGAATAAAGGCATTTATCTCTTATCCAGTTTCTTTTATAGTCTTGGGTTTGAAATTTTCTCGTTTTTAGGGTTCCGTATCCAAAGGGTAAAGAACGGGACCCTATTACTAAGACTCCGCTGTCCGTCTGTCTGTCTGTCTGTCACCAGGCTGTATCTAATGAACCGTGATAGCTAGACAGCTGAAATTTTCACAGATGATGTATTTCTTTTGCCGCTACAACAACAAATACTATACCAGAATAAAATAAATATTTGAGGGGGGCTCCCATACAACAAACGTGATTTATTTGCCGCTTTTTGGTACGGAACCCTTCGTGCGCGAGTCCGACTCGCACTTGGCCTGTTTTTGAATACTAACGAAATAAAGACTGCGCAAATAAGATCACTGCAGCCATTTTGGCGCTGATCCTTACTATAATATTATAAATGCGAAAGTCCGTTTGTTTGTTTGTTTGTTACGCCTTCACGTAATCATGAAATTTTGCATACACGTTGTCAGGGGTACAGAAAAGTACATAGGGTGTACCTTTCATCCCGAAAAAAGTACTGTTCCCGAGGGATAGCAAAAAACCTTTCCACGCAGACGAAGTCGCGGGCGGCTGCTAGTATCTATTATTTTTAAGGATTAAAAAAAATAAAAAAAATTCGCACAGAAAACAATGGAGACGCTAACACGAGTACTGGCGCGGCATGTTTACTCGTTGGACCTGTCAGAGACGAACACCGCAACGGACGGCAGGGGGCGGGGTCGCCGCGCGACCCCCGCCCCCGCGCCCGCCCCCCACCCGCGACCCGCCTTACACCAATCTTCTTTACCTTCGGCTTCGGACGCGAGGACTCCAGGCTAGTAGAAACCAGACCCTCACTCAAATGCCCAAATTCTAAGTTAAACCTTAAAATTAAAAATAATCAATTAGACGATCAAGTCACATGTCAAGCTTATGTAAATCACAAATATAGTTGTATTGTATGGATTGACGTCTTTGACCAATACCGCTACAGACAGGCGGGGGTTGGGGTCGCTATACAATCCCTGCCCCCGTACCTGCTCTTAACCTTTAACCCTCTTTACACTTGGGACTAAACTGAACCTCCGGCATCAGACGCAAGAAATCCAAGCAGAATGAAATAACAGGTTTGGAACATCACAATCAACTTCACATCACAAATTCACAATAGAACACATCAAAGGTTTTTTTAGGCTGCCTGTCTTTGAATTTTTGAATAGAATAAACATTTATTGACACTCACACATATTTACAGAAGATATAAAACGAAGAATAAAATAAAAACGTACAGTTATAACAAAAAATACAGAGGGGTTTTATAAGAAAACTTAAACTAATACCAATAACTTAAAAAAAAATAACATAAGATGCGTGTGAGGCCAATAAAAACCTGCCTCAGCATATATGCCTCTTTTATGCAATGCAATTACATTGGTTAATATTTCCTCGTTTCTTCGCTCCACCGCCGCCTCGCTCCGCGTCAATGGACCGTCAGTCAGCTTTAAGGCGTTAACATGCGTCAATCCGAGCGGGTCGATCCGTGATGGAGTGAAATCAAACGTAACTCTACTCACTTTGGGTTCAAATCCGTGCGCGTTCCAACGCGGCGGTTGCGTTGAGAACTAGCACCGAATTCTTAATTTTTACATGTTTTTATTACTTCTCTTCGCTTTCAAGTTAGTTTTAACATAAACGAATGTTCTGTTTCCGAGAAATTTTGCAAATAAGACCAGAAACAGGGTCCACGGAATATTTTTTTACATCAGAGGTCGTAACATTTTTATAAATGCTTTCAATTAAATCTATTGTGTATTATTTCAAGTACATTATATATTTTTCCATGATAGCTTCACGCGCGTAATCTTTCAATAATTTTAATTGAATATTGGGATTTGACCCACCTTAAGGTCTTAATGGACGTCTGACACTCCATTACCCATTACCGGGCTCGCCTTTTACCCGCGCATCATTCTTTTTCTTTCTGCTCCTGCCACCTGCGAGAACTACAGCCCCTATAGCATGACGAGCTCCAAACAGTTTCTTGCGTAAATATTTATATTTTATACATATTTCCATACAGGAAAATCCCCGAAAGTGGGTGAGCCGCATACGCGCAAAGACGCAAGCGGTGCGCGCCGCCAGATGGCGCGGTGCCGTAGCGAACCGCATCTCCCCAAAGACGCACAAATAGGTAAAAAAAATGTTGTACTTTTTATTCATCTTACCATTGCCTAGTTCCAAATCACGCCAACAGCACTGTTAGCGTAAAATCCATTAAATTAAGGAGGTATGCAAATACCCTATTTGTGTAATATTTTGTGACTTTTTAATTTGGTCGGATTCACGCTAACAGCGCTGTGAGCGTGATTCGGAACGCGGGGCAAATGATTTACTAGCTCATACTTTAAATCGTATGTGTGTCTTTTTCAACAGAAGAAACCAAAGAACCCGTTGTCAGCAACAATCAAAGGAGGTGGTACTCGCTAGACTCGTTACGACAATCTACTCAACAGGAAGAACGGGACTCTGCTAGCGGTATGATAATGTTTACTTGATATAAAACGAGTTAAAAGTATGATGAGTATGTCTAAAATAATTGAATTCATTTAGGGTCCCGATCTCCATCGCCGGCTCCATCTAGCGGTGTCGAAAGTAGTTCAATTAAGGACTCGCCGCTTCAAATTGACTTGGCTTCGGACGGTGGGAACGTAGGTACGTACCTGCCATATTTATGCAAATAGTTTTTGTTGTATTATCTGTTCTTATTGACTATGGTTAGAAAAAAACGTAATAAATCTCTCTTTCTCTCTCTCTGGTTGACTGACACTTTTAACTAAAGCCTTTTGTAGGAATTAAATTCAATTTGAAGTTTTTTTTTTGTTTAATTCTACTGACCTATTAACCTTACTGAACAGTTTAAGAATCGACTTCGGTTGTATTGTTTCATCTCCCAACGCCGCGCATCGCCCTCTATATCCACAACTACTATTTACAGCAACAACTCTCGTGTGACACAAGTCTTGTGGCTCATACAGGATACGTACAACGCCAAATACACATTTTTGAGCACAGATTTCACACAATAGTACTTGATAGCTAAGACTAAAAAAAATCGTAAAGTGACCTACAATTTTGTAGTTTTTCACTGATATGTGCCAACCAATATTAAACTAATAATCTTGAAACTATAATAAAAAGAAACCACTAGCTCTCCAGTTTTGTGATTGACAGTTTTCCAAAATAAGAAATAGTCTAGAAGTTATAAATGTAAAACGATAAAATTAACAATAATGACGGCTTTTCAAAGCGATATTTAAAAAATAAAAGTAATTACTAGATGGCGTTGATGGAAAGAGAGGTGTCCACATTGGCTTTTAAAAATAAACGGCCTGTACCAAAGAGGCAAGTAAGCGCTCGCTGGCTGACCTCTGCCCAAAGAGAAACATTTTAGGGTTACATCTGCCTGCCTACTTGAATACTATTCGAAGTTTAGTAAAAAAATATCACATTTACACATACATTTTTAGCAACGCCATCTATCGAGCCTACTGTTTTTGTCGTTGAAAAGCCCTAATTTAGATAATGTTTACTATGAAAATTGCTTCCAACGTTGTATGGCCCCTTAACGTGCATCATTTAATTTCCTTAATCAGAATGGTCGGAAAGCGAATCCGGAATGGGTGGGTTTGGAGCAGGCGAAGGAGGAAGGGGTGCGGGGGCGGCGGGTGTTGGCGTAGTACTGGGCGGGACCGCTCGTGGCTGGCTGCCGGACGTGGCGGCCGTGCTGTGGCGCCGCATGCTGGCCGCGCTCGGCGACCCCAACCTGCTGCGCGAGCCGCACGCGCACGCGCACTTGTACAACTACCTCATACACCTCAACGGCACGCTGCTCAAGGTCAGTGTCGGTACAGCACAGCTCGCGGCTGGCTGCCGGACGTGGCGGCCGTGCTGTGGCGCCGCATGCTGGCCGCGCTCGGCGACCCCAACCTGCTGCGCGAGCCGCACGCGCACGCGCACTTGTACAACTACCTCATACACCTCAACGGCACGCTGCTCAAGGTCAGTGTCGGTACAGCACAGCTCGCGGCTGGCTGCCGGACGTGGCGGCCGTGCTGTGGCGCCGCATGCTGGCCGCGCTCGGCGACCCCAACCTGCTGCGCGAGCCGCACGCGCACGCGCACTTGTACAACTACCTCATACACCTCAACGGCACGCTGCTCAAGGTCAGTGTCGGTACAGCACAGCTCGCGGCTGGCTGCCGGACGTGGCGGCCGTGCTGTGGCGCCGCATGCTGGCCGCGCTCGGCGACCCCAACCTGCTGCGCGAGCCGCACGCGCACGCGCACTTGTACAACTACCTCATACACCTCAACGGCACGCTGCTCAAGGTCAGTGTCGGTACAGCACAGCTCGCGGCTGGCTGCCGGACGTGGCGGCCGTGCTGTGGCGCCGCATGCTGGCCGCGCTCGGTGACCCCAACCTGCTGCGCGAGCCGCACGCGCACGCGCACTTGTACAACTACCTCATACACCTCAACGGCACGCTGCTCAAGGTCAGTGTCGGTACAGCACAGCTCGCGGCTGGCTGCCGGACGTGGCGGCCGTGCTGTGGCGCCGCATGCTGGCCGCGCTCGGCGACCCCAACCTGCTGCGCGAGCCGCACGCGCACGCGCACTTGTACAACTACCTCATACACCTCAACGGCACGCTGCTCAAGGTCAGTGTCGGTACAGCACAGCTCGCGGCTGGCTGCCGGACGTGGCGGCCGTGCTGTGGCGCCGCATGCTGGCCGCGCTCGGCGACCCCAACCTGCTGCGCGAGCCGCACGCGCACGCGCACTTGTACAACTACCTCATACACCTCAACGGCACGCTGCTCAAGGTCAGTGTCGGTACAGCACAGCTCGCGGCTGGCTGCCGGACGTGGCGGCCGTGCTGTGGCGCCGCATGCTGGCCGCGCTCGGCGACCCCAACCTGCTGCGCGAGCCGCACGCGCACGCGCACTTGTACAACTACCTCATACACCTCAACGGCACGCTGCTCAAGGTCAGTGTCGGTACAGCACAGCTCGCGGCTGGCTGCCGGACGTGGCGGCCGTGCTGTGGCGCCGCATGCTGGCCGCGCTCGGCGACCCCAACCTGCTGCGCGAGCCGCACGCGCACGCGCACTTGTACAACTACCTCATACACCTCAACGGCACGCTGCTCAAGGTCAGTGTCGGTACAGCACAGCTCGCGGCTGGCTGCCGGACGTGGCGGCCGTGCTGTGGCGCCGCATGCTGGCCGCGCTCGGCGACCCCAACCTGCTGCGCGAGCCGCACGCGCACGCGCACTTGTACAACTACCTCATACACCTCAACGGCACGCTGCTCAAGGTCAGTGTCGGTACAGCACAGCTCGCGGCTGGCTGCCGGACGTGGCGGCCGTGCTGTGGCGCCGCATGCTGGCCGCGCTCGGCGACCCCAACCTGCTGCGCGAGCCGCACGCGCACGCGCACTTGTACAACTACCTCATACACCTCAACGGCACGCTGCTCAAGGTCAGTGTCGGTACAGCACAGCTCGCGGCTGGCTGCCGGACGTGGCGGCCGTGCTGTGGCGCCGCATGCTGGCCGCGCTCGGCGACCCCAACCTGCTGCGCGAGCCGCACGCGCACGCGCACTTGTACAACTACCTCATACACCTCAACGGCACGCTGCTCAAGGTCAGTGTCGGTACAGCACAGCTCGCGGCTGGCTGCCGGACGTGGCGGCCGTGCTGTGGCGCCGCATGCTGGCCGCGCTCGGCGACCCCAACCTGCTGCGCGAGCCGCACGCGCACGCGCACTTGTACAACTACCTCATACACCTCAACGGCACGCTGCTCAAGGTCAGTGTCGGTACAGCTCGGTGCTGGGTGCTTAATGAGGCGGCCGAGCTGTAGTAATCTAGTTTGTGTAAAATGATAAAAACATCTCACTGGCGCATGATATATATCGAGTAATATTTTGGATCGGCTGGGATGCTACACACTGGATATATATCGGCGTCATTCAGTCTCAATTTCTCACACTGGGTAGACCATACGCGTACAGGAGCAAGTCAGTGCCAGCCTGCCAGCAATGAATGATAATATGTCTAAAATTCTAAAGCTTGTGTTGCTATCATAATGGCTTTGAAATTAAAGAGACGTCAGAATAGAAAAAAAATGTTTAAAAAAAAACCGACTTCAAAAAACCTACCTCTAAAAAGCAAGAAATAATATTCGTTACTAGAGGCCGCCCGCGGTTTCACCCGCGTGGTTCCCGTTCCCGTGGGAATATCGGAATAAAAAGTATTCTATGTTTTAATCCAGGCTATCTACTATCTGTGTGCCAAATTTCAACCAAATCCGTTCAGTAGTTTTTGCGTGATTGAGGAACAAACATCCAAACATCCAAACCCACAAACTTTCACATTTATAATATTAGTAGGATTATAAAAACACGTCTATTGAAGTCGGGTGGGGCTGGAGTACAGATTCCTTTTTTTATTCTAAAAAACCCCACCCGACTTCAATAGACGTGTTTTTATAATTAAGAATATCTTCCATATAGAGCCATCTGGGCGTAAGTCTGGATAAGGCCAAAATAGGTTTTTTGATCCATTAATCTACGTTTTTTTTTAGCTACAAGTGCATCTTACCCGTTTTTTTGTACGATCTATAGTTATAAAATTACATCAGTCTATAAGGGCTTATGTATATGCTGTAGTGCGAGCTAGGTGAGCTTAACTACACATCAGTCGTTTTGGCATTTGGACACTATACTACCTAATTCAGTCAACTAGACCTATGTCATATGACGCCTAAATGACGCTGGACCCACATGTAATTCTGTGTAGACATATTTCGTCATACGCCTTTATCGCTCGCACGTAATGAAGAGAAAAAGAGATGGGCATACTTCACACGCTGGATGAGTAACAAGGACAGAGTCATTGTTTTGTTATTTTTTGCCATTTGTTGACAAGATCGCAGCATGGGCGTTTTTTACCGGTTATAAGAGATGTTATTTAGTGAAAATTGTAGGGTTTTTTACAAAATAAACGGGAAATACAGACTCAAGCAAGGAGTTCCACTTTCTAGCGGTACGGATGATAAAATTTTAATCAAAACGCTTAGTGCGAGTCTTTGGAATATCCACCAAAAACGTGATTCGTACGTCTTCTGGTTGTCCGATGGAAGAAGGGAGATGGCAGAGTTTGGTTGTGCCATTCCGATAAAAAACCGATAAACTTGCAACCTTACGTCTATGCTCGAGGATTTTGAGCTTATTACAGAAAATATTGTCATTGCCGATGAGCTTCTTGGCCCTCTGCTTAATGGATTCAAGCGTCTGGAGCTGGCATTTGACGGAGCCATCCAAAAGATGAGAGCAGTAAGTACCCCGCTATCGAACTTGCGCTTGGTATAGATTGAGCAGCTGTTCCGGCGTGAAGTACTTTTTCACCTATGCCAGAATGTCAAACTTTTTAGACAACTGTGCTTTATTCTCAATGAATGAGCCAATATTGAGTGTTGGAGTCAATGACATTACGAAAAGCTCTAGTTGATTTGTAAACAGCACGGATACACCTCGGAAAATAGGAGCCAAGTCGAAATCACTAATTTTAGCAAAAAACAGAGTACATACACACCTGGGTTGTTGATGGATTGAACCTGACCAGTGACCAGATTAGCATCGCCCCACTCGGAGACTACCTGCAATGACAGGTTCATGCGTCTGACCATCGCCTTCCTAAGACACTAGACCTTCTACACCGGCTTGAGCATAGCTCTCTACAACGGTGCTATCTCATCTGCGTACCCCAAAATACCGGGTATTAGCAGGAACAGCGTTGCAGAGAGTAGAGTACAGATCCCTGAGGGACTCCGCCATTGATAGCCAACTAATCGGACGAGCATCCATCAATGACAACTCGAATCGACCAATCTCTCAGGAAGTCCTCCTCTCACAAACCGGTGGGAAGTCCGTATGATGAAAGCTCGGCAGTAAGGTTATAATGCTACACCCTGTCAAAAGCTTTCGGGATGTCAAAAGAAACGGCGAGCGCCTCTCCATACCTACCTTTCGATGGATTTGATGGATGGCGTATGCTAGAAGATCTCCAGTTTTGGCAAAACGCGTATTGTCGGTCACTGAGTAGGTCGTTTGCTTTTAGATACAACATGAGCCTATGGTTCAGTACACGTTCCATTATCTTACGAAACCCAAAATGGTCATGTAATTAGAAGGGTCGGCGCGACTACCTTTTTTAGGCACAGGTTGCACGTTAGCCAACTTCCATGGCTTTGGAACTTGTCCCTTTGCCATAGACCAGTGGTTCCCCATTAGTTCTTATTGTACCCTCCCCCTCGTTCCCACAAAAATGATATATACAAAATAAAAAACCTTGCTAATACAATTCTTAGTTTAATAAGAGATTGCTCCGCGTACCCCTTTGATGCAACCTCGTGTACCTTTAATTGGGAAACAAACACTGCGGCGTGTTAATACCGGAGCTAGCTCAGGGGCGCAAGTCCTAATAACTATGGCTGGTATATTATCCAGAACACTGGCTTTATTCATGGATCAAGCAATGCTTTTTTTGTACTTCTGATGCGGATTTAAAATCATTAAAATCCCACAACTTGGTAAGCCCGAGACGGTGCAGCATTAGCAGGATCTAAACGCGAACACTTGGCAAATCAATCGGCAAATAAATCTGCCTTTTCCTTGACGGTATGCGCCAAAGATCCGTCTGGTTTCCGTAGAGGAGGCATTGAGGGACAGCAGAAGTTGACCTCGACAGATTTTGCCAGATTTTTTTAAGAAACAAGTTTTCCCTATGCGGAGCTTGGCGGCTTTGTTAAAGGCTTTGTTAGATAGAGGCATGTTAGAGAAGGGTATAAAAATACTTCATACCCTGACGAAGCAGAACGGTCACAGCATCCGTGCAAGCTGAGGGATCGCTGGAAGAAAAACATACCTGCCGCCATGGATGAGTCACAAGAAGACATCGTATTTCTTCCCAATCTTCCGACTTGTAACGCCCCGTATCCATCGGGAGCCTTTTGAGCTTGGGTCGGGCGAAGAATACACCGACACCGACTCCATCACATAATGGTCAGAGCTACCAAAGGTGAAACCGACACCGAGTAATGGTCCGGGTCTGATGTCTGGTATTCTAGTGGCTTCTTAGACCAGCTGGGTAATGTCTGGCGTCAAGGCTAGCTTACGTATTTCATGACCAGCGTGGTCGTTTCATTAATAAGTGAAAACAGCCAGTCCTCGTAATGGGCATTCAAATCTCCCGGAACCACTAGTTGAGCGGATGGATATCGTGCAGGGCAACATCTGCCTTCTCAATAAGTAAGTTAGTTAGCCTTGTAGTCTTTAGCGTCTCCCATGTGCCAGCTATAGATAAAAGCATAGAGAATTTTCTGTAAGCCAGTGTTCACTAGAACCCTGATAATGGAAAAGGTGGTGTCTTCAAGATCAACGGCAATGCTGATAATAAATGTCATGTGCGTGCAAACATGCTCACATCACAATTCAGTAATTAGTTTCGACTTTTATTAAATTTGGAAAGCTTGCTAGTTAAAAAGTACTAAATCACTCTTTCAAACTCACTTCTGTTCAGTGACATTTAGGCATAACTATGGTACACATAATAGGTATAGTTGGAACAGCTAAGGCAAATAGGCTTATTTTGAGTATACGCCAATGATTTTTAAACGACTGTCTAAAAAATGAGAACCAAAGAGACTGATCTTATAATTACGTCCAGCTATAGAAGTCAGTTTTATCAGAGAATTTTCGAAGCATATAGATGTATTCTGATATAAGATAATAAAACTGTGGTTTTCTAAAGGCATAAAGGCGTATAAAATAATTAAGCCGCTGTAACTTCAGAAATTTTCGAACCACAATGGCGTATATTTGTTTTGTGTCCTTATGAGTCTTAATTTTGGATGCGATAAAGGCGTAAAACCTGACTTTACCTAAAAACACTATGTTTTCTGCTAAAAACTAGCATTAAATCGATACATAGGAGCATTCGTGTGTGCGTAGATATATGCATTATATTAAACAAGAGCTTTTTTTTTAAAATACACAGTACTCGTCATGTGATATTAAAACAAAACTTTCTTTTGGCTCCCCTGAAAAGTTACAAAAATAGAGTTACGCCCAGATGGCTCTATATAGAAGATATTATTTCTTGCTTTTTAGAAGTAGGGTTTTTGAAGTCGGTTTTTTGTTTTTTTTAAACAATTTTTATTTTTAGTGTAGGTAGCCTGTAGGTATATTATTTAGATAGTAAAATCGGCTCAGCCAAATGTGAGATAATTGCAAAGAAACATACATACATACGGGTCAAACTGAGAACCTCCTTTTTTAAGTCGGTTAAAGAACTACACGGATATCCCTCTTCCAACAAAAACATAATTATCTTATTCAGTTCATAAACAAAGAAGTAATACGACCATTATCATCGAGGTAATTCACACAAAATCATACTCTTTGCGTGCTTTTTTCAAGATTACTTGAAAAGTACTGAACCGACTTCCAAATTTTTAAAAATTAGACCAACTTGTGTGTTTACCTAATCTAATAACGTTTGAATCATTTCAATCGGTCCAGCCGTTTTCGAGTAATCGGTGGACATACACAAAAAAAAATATACAGATGAATAGAGAACCTTTTCCTTTTTAGAAGTCGGTTAAAAATGGACCAAATATTGGCTTAATTTTTTTGTAAACACTCAGCAGCTGTTCGTATGCCTTGCTACTTTTCACTTTATTAAGCCACCAACCAGAAAATTTAATTTAATTATAATTAAAAATATCTTTTTTTGTGGCCATGAGTTCATTTCTTGAGACAGAATGAGGATAAATATCAACTTCAAGACTACACGCTCGATATCTCGATAATTATCGCGCGATACTCGATATAGATCGTGGATTTCTGGATTTTTAGAAATCTGACGATCTGTATCACGATCCGAACACTATACTACACAGTCGATAAATATCGTGATCCAGGGAGCCAATTCTCGCGCCTTTGATATAATATCCAACACGATATTTATCGAAAAAACATGGCGGATATCAACTAATATCGACATTCAGTATTCTCGTGATATCGAATGTGATATTTATCCAGTGTTAGCACTCGATACGCAACGAGTGATCAAGCATAGCCGATACAAATATCGTCTGTGATATTAACTGTCAAAAGTGTCAGTCAAAGCTAATCTATTCGTTGTATTTTAATTTTTTTTAGGGAATTAATTGGGATTTATTTATTGTTTTGCTGTAGTAAAATTAAAATATGAACGCTGATGATTTTATAATAAATTTTATTGAAAATGTCGTTGAAGAGGCTGAAATTGCAGCAGAGTTCCCACGGAGACAAATTTTATGGCGCGAAGACCCTTTTCTATGGAGTGAAAAGGCTTTCAGAAAAGATTTCCGCCTTTCTAAGGCTTTGGTTATTGATTTAATAGCTGCACTTGAACCAGTCATACGTTCTACTACGCAATATGATCTTGGGGATTTGTTGGGTATCCTTTTCGTTTTTTCGTCGCGGATTCCATTATTAGTGTATAAATTTTTTGAATTATTTATTTTACATGTGATTTTGTGATAATTTATTTAAACCTATAAATGAAAACGTCATTCTATAGAGAATAGAAGGAAAGTTGACAGTTGACAGACAAATTTGTTTGTTGCGTTCTGTTTGTTCCATGAACGCTGAAACAATGTTTACTTTTCTTTGCCTGCAGCTCATTAGTTTACATAAAATAAAGTATTACAAGTATTTTACATAAATCAACAATATAAACAATATTTTATTAATATTTGTAATATGTTTTACATAAAATTTAGTAAAATAAGTAAAATATGTATTCCTCGATTATAATATGAGTATAATCAAGAAAATGGAACGTGTTTGCAATTAGAGAAGCGCCTGTCATCGATATCATATCGAGTTTTATATCGAATAGACCCGAGAATACCATTTTCTGTATGAATGGAGATTTTCGTGATATTTTCGTTCGATAATAGACGCTAGATATAATATCGAAGTCGATAATATATCACATGGACTGAGAATTGGCTCCCTGGATCGAGATCCAATTATCACGATAAATATCGAGCGTGTAGCATGCGCCATTGAAATAAGTATCAAAGATCAATATCATTCTTATCATATTCTAACCTTTCTCTTAGTTTAACTAGAGTCGGCGCAATTCATGATTCTTATCGGTTGTTTTCTATCCACGTATCAACTTCTCTTTAGTCTATCACATTCGTTTTATTCTTACACCACACGATCCATCCATCTTCTTTTCTGGTTGTCATCCCCTGCCTCTCCATCCATCGTCATTCATTTCCATCACTTTTCTAGCAACATACCACATTAATTTTTCACATACGTCAGTAATTCGATATTTAATCTGAATTAAAATACGAATTCGTGATTCTGCAACTTCACATATTTATTGCAATATTATTACTGAATATTTGCAGCCTTTTAACCGTTTCTATTAATCATTACATTACACAGTATGTGGTTAGACTGCCCACATAATATGACTAAATAAATATACACAAAAAAAACGCCAATGCTATTATCAATCGGCACATACGCAATAGAATCATCTCGTCCAATCGATAGGTGGGCATCTGTTAATTTTTATCTCAAATATGGCACACTGGAGTAACTTATCACACGATATCTAGTGAACGAAGTCATAAACATTTCACAATAATAACAGTCCAATCATGCTTAGCTATGTGCTTATAAAAAGCCGGAATTCTTTTGTTTATTATAACATTTATTTACATTTAGCATAGACTCAGTTATAGGGAAACGACAATAGCAAACAATCAGTCCGTGTTTTATTTGTGTATGGTGTTATTGCGTCTTTGCACGCTGATTTCCAACTCGAAAGTTTTTAAAGACTGCTCATGCGAAAGAAGGGCAGGAAACGAAAGGTAATTTACGTACGGCTTTAGAGTATTTTTAACCGACTTCTAAAAAGGAAGAGGTTCTATGTTCGTCTGTATGTTTTTTGTGTATGTTAACCGATTAGTCGAAAACGGCTGGACGGTTAAATACCTCTAAAAAGCAAGAAATATTCAAATCTTTAGATACGCATATCAATTTTAATGAAACCTGTTGTCCTCTAGGACAGCTTCTTTTATTTTTTATTTTGAAAGCCCCACCCGACATCAATAGACGCGTCTTATTAAAATTGATATGCGTATGTAACGAAGTGAATATTATTTCTTGCATTTTAAAGGTATTTAATTTTGAAGCTGTTTTTGTTTTTATTTTCATTTTTTTTTTGTTTTTTTTATGACGGGAGTAAAAAGAAAGTATTTTTTACAAATATCGTACAAAATTAAAATCTTTCGTGTAAGTGAACCAGTCAAAAAGAACAAAACAATACTTAAACGTACTAATTTGATTAGAATTTAAACGAATTATTTTAAAAATATAGAACCACCTCTGAAGCTGCATTTGAATTTTGATATAAAAAATAGCAACAACCGTGAACCGTTAGTGGTTTCACCAATATAATTGTTTAAATAAACTCATATTTCTAAACGAAAATAAAAGTGTTGTGGGTAGTCTACAATACTTTTATTTTGTTGCGTCACAAGTAAATAATTTGTGGCTGTAGTCTTTTATCAAGCCTTTTATTGCAACTTAATTCAATAATGTCTTTTGAAGTGTTAGATGCTTTGTTGAGTTTTCATTTAAATAAATCATGGAGTGAAGCAGATCTTTCTAAATATAAAAAGGTGATTTAGGTTATTGGTTCATAAAAAAACAATTTGTCATACGCGAATATTATAAGACATTCCTGCGCAGATAAATTACTCCAAGTATTTATGAGTAGGTAGTGAAATATTGTTTACTACGTAGATTAGTAATAAAATATTGCAAGATTGTGTTGCGTAAAATATTTGAACTATCGTAGTGCGCAGATGTGCATTTGTTCTTAACCTTACCTATCTTTACCAAAGTATACGTTCGTTCGTTTGCAGATAAGCGCAAATCAAACGTTAAATGGAAATACAGAGATCCATGTCCCGTTCAATCTGTTCGCGGGATGGTGCCTGGAGGCCGAAGCGTTGCCACCCTCACACAGGTTAGTACATAGATGCTTCTGTTATTTACTAATAGAAATAGAAATTCGTTTATTTGCATTAGTACAAGGTTACATTTTAAGATGGTCATAACAAATAGCATGCAAATTTAAAAAGTGAAAATAATAATTATAGTAATTGGATTGATCTTATTTTAACATTATTATCATTTATATAGTTAACAATAGCTCTAATTTATGAATAGGTTACTCAATTTACATTATGTCAAAAGAAATAAGAATAATAGTGAATTAATTGGTAACGTATTACATACAACAAGTCAAATAATCATCAAATAATAAAATATCAAAAATTATTTAAGTTCAAATAGTCATTTACGGAATAAAAACACTTATCCATTAGCCAGTTGTATAGGGCTTTATTGAATCTGTTCTTAGACAAAACTTTAATGCATAGAGTAAGATAAAAAAAAATAGGGGTAGAGAGCCCTCTGGCGATTTTAAAACTTACTCATTTTGAAGCGCCATCTCTGATCGGCGATTTTCTTGTTAGTTTGTTTTTTTTTTTTTAGTACCTAATATAGCAATCCTACCTACGGCTTTGTTCTAATTATCTTTTATAACATTCTTAACGCCGTGTTCACTAGTATTAGTATTTTTCCGAAGAAAATAACTAACACATGAGAACAAACGTTTCAAATATTATAAGAGATAACTAGAACAAAACAGTTAAAAACATAATTACAAAAGGGAGAAAAGAAAAGGACACAAAATTAAACAATTAAGTGAAAGAGTCATTATGTTTTTATTTATTCCTCTCAGTTTATGCCTAGGGATAATTTTATTCAAAATTGTTCATATTCTCATTTCTTAATATTTATTCATTCACAAACACGGTCAGGGTGCCTACTAGCGTAGTAGGTACCCTGACCGTGTTTGTGTAGTACATTAGTATACCTACCTAGTAGTATTAGGTATACTAATGTACCTACAGCCAGTGGCGAAGGGTCCATACAAGACGATTCCCATTGGCTTACCTTTTAGAAACCCTCAGGACGACTTTGTCATTTTCTTAAACTTGACAGTTTCCAAACTTGTCTCATTATTAACTCGGCTCTTTCTAAGTTGGTCTCTTTTGCAATATTGACACTTTCCTAACTCGTCTTATTTTTAACTCGGCTCTTTCTACAATTTTCTAACTCGTCTCATTTTTAACTCGACTCTGTCTCTTTCGCTGTTTTTCCTCTCTTCTTAGCCGTGGTCCACCGGATCATTTCACCTAGGTGAACCACGGACCATTATTTACAAAATAATGTTTTGATATAAAATAAATAAATAAAATTCAGTCAAAAGTACCAGGGCAACATAACTTAAAAGGAGTTATTTCAATTTATATTTTTGAAAAATTAAAGAGCTAAAAGAAATCTTCGCGGCATGAAATCAAAATAACTCCTCGTAAGTTATGTTGCCCTGGTACTTTTGACTGAATATAACATTTCGCATGCCCTACCCTACCCACCTTATAGTAGTGGATCGAACTTCGTTCGCAAACTTTGTGGACAAACAAACAAACAACCAATCAAACAAACTAACAAACGAGAAAGCAACCCAATAAAAACGTGTCAAAATGACGAAGTCATCCAGACAAGTTTAAGAAAGAGACCAAATTAGAAAAAGCCTAGTTAAAAATGAGACAAGTTAGGAAAGTGTCAAGTTTAAGAAAATGACGAAGTCATCTAGGAAAGAGACCTACTAAGAAAAAGCCGAGTTAAAAATGAGACAAGTTAGGAAAGCGTCAAGTTTAAGAAAATGACGAAGTCGTCCGGAAGGTTTAGAAATCCCACCCTACCGATCCACTATGCCAGGGGTGCCCATACTTTTTCTTAAGGAGATCGACTTAGCAAAAATTTATGACTAAGAGATCGACATTTTGACCGTTTAACCTACCAAATATTTAACAAGAAAAAAAATTGGATATGTAAAACTACATTGGGTGCAAAATGTCAAATCTGTTATCCTTGGCGATCGACCTTAAAACCTCTCGCGATCGACCGTTTGGGCACCTCTGCACTATGCAGATCATAACACTTTTATTGAACGGCTTACCTTCGCCATAATTTCACCCCTCGCCACAGCCATTAATTTTTCCCAGGTAAGTATAACATAATCTTGTTAAATGTAACCTATTAAAGAACGCATCACTAACACTTAAATAAGTATAGCTAGCAGTTTTAATGAAAATACATTTTCATCAAAACATGTTGCGCAGCCAGTAATTGATAACTGAATATTAAAACCATTCCAGTAAAATTATTCGTAAATAAGCAATTAATGCTTCCGCATAGAAAAACAGGAAGGATGGTGCACGGTCGAACCAAAATAATTTAACTGACACCTATACGAAGTCCTATACACCGTCATTTTGTAGTCATTTTAATTAACTTCAGGGAGTGCTCTACTAATGAAAATAATCATTTTTGCCAAAGAAACATGGGTCGAAAAACGACAAAAATTTTGGACTTTCCCGTACAAATACAATGTTTTAGCTGTCTAGTTAGTATGGGAGGACCAAAATTTTTTGACGTTTTTTGACCCATGTTTCTTGAGCAAAAATGTTTAGTTTCATTGGTACAACACACCCTTAAGTTAATTAAAACGACTACAAAATGACGGTGTATATTATTACGAGATATAATACAATCATTTTACTTACACCCTTACTTTAAGTCTATAAAACGATTATGGAGCCAAAGAGTCCCGGAATTGAAACAAGTAATGATACTTGTTTTTTATAAAAAAAATATTAATTTTCATCATTTGCGGTTGCCACAACTAAACTGCTCGATAGCTCGTACTGCATCTGTATCAGGATGACAACAGTGGGCTGTGATCTGAAAAAAAAATGTTTGTAATTTTATTATTAAAAATATTGTAGTTAGCTTATGAAATTGATGCATAATGAGGGCGTGATGCATGATGTTTGCAGTTACGTCTTTGTAATTCTAGAGGAGCGATGTTCATAAGAAAACGTGTGCGTAAAGCAACTGCGTTTTACCTGCACGTAACGGTACAATTATTTTGAGAAATATCTACCCTTAATATGCGTAAACAAAACTTACATGATATTTCTGGTATATGAAGACGGAAGTGGGATGGGTTGGAATTGAAATGGGTCTGGAACTGGGATGGGTCTGGTTGCCTGAAAAAAATATAACATAAAAAAATATTTTCATAAACACTAAAAAAAAATACAAATTTCCGCGCCGGGGTTATAGTATCATTTGAAAGGCCTTACGAAACTCTACAAAGTTATATATATTTCAATTTCAAAATCAAGCGCCCCATTTTTAAAGCCAACCCCAAAAAAATTTACGTGATGTTGCTTCAGTGGAAACGCACCCTAAATCAAGGACGTAGTAATTTGATTCTACTATGGTGCCTACCTAGTACCTACATAAAAAACTTACACGATGAATTGCCGGTAAGTGAAGGGAAGGTGCTACGCCTACAGGCCTTATCCTGCTGGCGAAGGTGCTGGTTGCAGACCCCATTCTTTTAACTTGTCAACACATTTTCACCAACAATCTCTACCCAATCTTTAAAACTATCCGGGCCTTTATTCTTTTGTTGGGAAACGGTGGAATCGAGCAACTGAAATAAGTAAACGTGCGAAATAAACACAGAAAAACGTTTTTGTGATATTGCTAAAGGAAAATTCTGACAATTAAATTTTGTTTTTGATAAAAAGAGTATACCTACCTTTATGAATGTACTCTCGCTAATAACTATTAGAAAATCATTGTCTATTCCCAAACCATAAACTGCTTGACAAGCATTTACGTGCTTGTCAAGCATTGCTTGATCGTTGAGGGAGTTCTTATAAAAAAAAAATTGTATGAAGTAATGATCTTCGCCGATGAGAGATGAAGGCACTTCCTTTACAATAATGTCACTTAGTATAGGAGTGTCAAGAGTGTCCCCCCCCCCCTGCTTTAATGGGTTCTGGTATCTTATTATATATTTTTACTCACTTATGCTCTGAAATGTTGTCATTCCATTTGAAAAAAGAATGCGGGGCGTTCAACATTTCCGTGGGGGTCTGGTTCATCACATTCTAAATTTGAAATGGATCAGTGCGGGAAGTAAGTGTTCCAAATTCAAATCGGTAGAACTTATCAGGTAGCATTCTTTTTATGAAACTTTATGGTTGCATGACCGTTCAGTAAACATGACCACGCGAACCAATTTAAATATCACATTTTTACAAAGAAAATTGTATTTCCTCGCATTTCGTGAGTAAAGTATTATACAAACCTTGTACCCCGTTCTCGGATGTAATGTACTATTATGCACATCCAGTAGCAATTTTTTCGGAAAAGCGCACTGTTTGGAAACATTGCAGAGACCAACCTACTTGAATTAATTCTGGTATTTCGCAAGTAGACATCTTTCATCATATCAGCCACACGACACCCACTGCTGGGTATAGGCCTCCCCTAAGGATCTCCACGACGATCGGTCCTGCGCTGCCTGCATCCACTGGCTTTCCGCGACCTTCACCAGATCGTCGGTCCACCTTGTCGGGGGCCTACCCACGGAGCGTCGTCCGGTGCGCGGTCGCCATTCCAGAACCTTTCTGCCCCAACGGCCATCGGTTCTTCTCGCTATGTGTCCCGCCCATTGCCACTTCAGCTGAGCAATCCTTCGAGCGATGTCGGTTACTTTAGTTCTCCTGCGGATCTCCTCGTTTCTGATTTGATCACGTAGGGAAACGCCGAGCATGGCTCTCTCCATTGCACGCTGAGCGACCTTGAGCCTCCTTATGAGACCCATAGTTAGCGGCCACGTTTCACTGCCGTAAGTCATCACTGGCAACACACCTTCAAGAGACGGGCAGCAGCGTCTCCAAAAAACCTTGGCCTACTGCGATCGCCAACCCGCCTGCCAAGCGTGGCGATTATGGCAACCCCCCCCCCCCCTCATGCACAATGGATCAAAAAATTGGCCCCCAGTCCCCGGCAGCCCCGCTATTCCTAGCTACGGTAGCGGCTATGGTAACGGCGGGGCAGGGGGTGCTAAGAATCCCCGGGTGCGGCTCGGCTACCAAAAACGAAGACATCTTTGGCTTGACTAAAATAATGGAGATTTTGCCTTACAAACTTTGCTATTTCAAATATGTAAATACTATTGAACTTAGAGAATATTCGAAGGATTATAAACATGATAAAATAGTCTTTTAACCGACTCCAAAAAAAGAGACGTTATTTATAATATGAATCTCATTAGAAGAATAATACCAAATCTGCATTGAAATGCTATTTGAAAACTCTTAATTATTTGAAAAGGTGTTATTTTTTTAAATATAAAACTTAGACATTGTAATATTATGAAGTGCATTGTAGTCACATCAAAATATAAAACTTGTTAAAAAGCGACCGTTTACAAATCATTAATTAATTTGACTGTCAAAGGAAGTCCATCCAACGGCCGCCGTTTTTTGTTTTGTTTGCAAGAAGTTATTGAAGCTCCAAATGGTTCAATTAAATTTAAGAAGATCGCTCGCTACAGAAACAATGTGAAATTAATTGAGTTTGTATGCACCAGGGCGGGCAAGTTACTCGCGCTACGTCTCCTGTGCGAGTCGACGCAGGCGCAGGGCCCGGGCGCGCCGTCCTCTTGCAACAACCGGCTGCATCTGGCGCACCTCAATCTGTACCAGCGAGCGTTGCACCACGGTAAGTATATTGGGTATTGTGATGTTACTTGTTATGACTTCCACACATATTGTCGCCCGGTCGCTGGCTTTTGCCAGGTATGCACCCAGGGAAAAAAAACGAAAATAGGCCGCCGGCCGGATAGTGTGAAGGAGCCATTAGAATATTCACCTCATTTAAATGCTAAATGTTTATGTCTTAAGACAGAAGTAGTTTAAAGCATTATCTTTTGTAAGTTTTGTTATTTTAATTTTAATTGTAAGTTATGTTATTATGAAATCTTTCAATAGAATAGCGCATCTCCTCTACTTAACACTTTGACAGGGGGTCAAGTCTGCTAATGTTTTCGTTAAAATCGTAGTTCAATAGTGTTTGAATGGTACTGCTTTTTGACACAGTTCTTGTTTCTTAAACCCAAAACCGAAACACATTGTGTTTCTTAAACCCAAAACGGAAAAATATTGTGTCTCGATTTTGGATTTAAGAAACAAGAACAGTGTCAAAAAGCATTAACCATTGAACCACAATTTTGACGAAAACATTAGCAGACTTGACCCCCAGATTATTTGTCCGACGGGGTCCATACTGATCCAACTAACTCTATTTTATACCACTTGTATGAAAGCTATGGAATGCAATAAAAGTTGGTAACTCTATTAAAACGACACATAATTACTGACCCATAAATTGGACACTCGATCGAGTTGTAGGAAGTTTTGATATTAGTTTCTTTCAATGTTTAAAGTTCTCATTCAATAAAAAAATTGTTGGTATAGGTACACGAGAGCCGGATAAATTAACGCATAATAATTGATGAAATGCGTAGCTTAATGGGACTCTAGGTCATAATAATAACTATGTTAAATTGCATTTGACAACATAATTGTGAGCCCTTAAAAATGACAGAATATTTCAGTTTGCGATTAATCGTTGTGGTGTGGAATAGGCCTGCGTGGTGTACTATATTTAATCATATGTAATACCATATCTTATTTTAATAATTCAAACGCGTTTACTTAATTCTTAAGTTTATTTGAATGAACAATGACTTTGACTTCATGTATTCCTTCGGATGAAAGTCTAGTTAAAAACGCTTCACCACCAATCATCAATCATTTTCAATGTACCCCACTGCTGGGGCACAGACCGAATCCAGTTCAAATTGATGCGTGTTAAAAGCAAAAAAACGCTTTTTTAACTTAAATATTATTTTGGCTCTGTCTTCAAGTAACACTCCTTTTAAGTCTTCCTTTTTTATGCACAACGGTATACTGCTTGGCCTTCACTTCACGTGACGTTAAGTGACGATAAGGCCGAAGGTGGAAGCGCACTACACCCGGAATCCTCATCACTGAGGATAAAAAACTAGTCGGAAAACGCTTCGTCACCATCAACCATTTTCAGTGTCCCCAATGCTGGGGCACAAGCCGTTCTTTTAGATAGATAAAAGGCCAATGCGGATTGATGGTTGAGCGCTTAAAATACCGTTTTTGGTACTCCTTTCTTAGGCCTAACAGGAGAGGATCGTTCAGTAGTGGACGTGCTAGTGGAGTACGCGGCGCCGCGCTACTTGTCGCTCGCGCTCGACGGGTACTCGCTGCTGCTGCTCGACTTCGTGCACGCCTCCACGGTCGTGCTCAACTCCTCCGACATGGGGGCCTCGGTAAGTCTGCGATTACTTATTATTATTATAGCCTTTATTATTCCTTAATGAATTGAATTAATAAAATAAATTATTACATGCAAATAAAATAAAATCAATTAAGGACCCCTCTACGGGTAAAGGCCTCCTCCTGTTTTATCCATGCCTTTCTATCTTTCCAGTCATCCCGGCTACTTTATGTATCTCATCTATCTATCTTTCCTTTTGTCTGCCTCTGTTTCTTTTATATGACGGTCCTGTACAAGTTGTTACTCTTTGGGCCACTTTTCTCTGTCCATACGTGCTAGAGTCTGTCTAAAAAGTCTGTTTACATGGGTAATTTCAAAAATAATTTTATTACCCACCTAAATCCCCAACTTCCCCACCAATACCCATCTAAATAAATAAATAATAAAATATGTTTACAATTAGAATTTTGACAGCACCAACAGGGTTACCAGTATAAGTTTTTATAAATAATTTAATAATTTCTCATGTAAATAGACTTTTTAGACAGACTCTACCTAATGCCCAGGCCATTTCCACTTCATTATTTGACAGAGCTCCAGAGCGTCAATTTCTTTCGTTGTTTTCCTTATGTCGCTATTCCTTACCCTATCTTTCCTTTTTATTATGTTTAGTACACTGCGTTCCATTGCTCTCTGGCATACTTACTTGTATTTTGTTTTTTGTGTAGTTGTTAAATATCCCGCCCCCGGACCGCCTAACTCTCTCGCTTTAACTCTGGCTTTGGTTTATGACGTCAGTGCACTGTCCGTCCTTGTCATCGTGTTATAATATGACAAGGATGGATATTAGTCTAGCTATCGCTCTGGGCCCCGTTTCATAAAGCTTGACAAGTCGACAATTTGTCAGAAATCATGACATATGTCGGATTGTCACGACAATTGCCGTTTCATAAAACTTGACATATTTATAATTGTATACAAGAATTCAGTGGTAAATTATAACTTTTTTTCGTTTGTTTCATAAAACCATAGTCATGCCAAGTCTTGTATAAAACACCTGTCGGAACAGGTAAATCATTGTCGGTGTCATTTAAAAAAATGTCAGTGACAGGTAAATGATTGTTAGCGATTGGTAAATAACTGTGTTTATTTTTTAATTAATACCCTCTAATATACTATCTACCAACAAAACATGCACTGATATTCAATCAGACGCAAACATGGCGGAGGCAAACAAGATGCTAATATTAAGTTGTGGAAGAACTTGATACATTAGAAAATGGCCTTCAATTATTATTTTCCCATTGGCTTGCTAACGACGAGCATCTTGGTATTCTTGAGTCGTGAACCGAAACTGGCAAGTGGCCACCGTGCGCTAGCATAAAAGAATTCCAGATTTAGACCACATATAACCTTTAAATTTATAATGTGGTTTCCGTATCGATCAACAAAAGCGGCTTCAATTTTTATTACAACTAATTAAAAAAAAAATCTACCGCAACTTTAATTATACAGAATTTTTCGTTGAAAGTAAAGTCGGTTACTTCCAAAGAAAAGTATTTTTTTGTCTAATTATTCTCTCCTCCGCCTATTTTCTTCTAAATAATTATCATCACTGTCACTACTATTATCACTGCTAGAATTTAGCATTTTTACTTAAGTAGCATTGATTTTCTTAATCTAATCCTAAGTATTCCTGATACAGCCCAAAGGTGCCTGTCAAAAATGTGCGACAATTCGACAAGTTTGTAATTGCGTATTGACAATTATGTGTTTCATAAACGACACTTGTCAGAAAATGCTCGACAATTTGTCGAATTTTCATTGTCACCTGTAAATTTTTATGAAACGTCGAATTGTCGCGACAATTTGACATATATGTCGGCTTTTCCGATGACAAATATGTCAGACCAAATGTTTTATGAAACGTACAATTGTCGAATTGTCGACTTGTCGCCTGTCACCTGTCGCTGACAATTGTAATCTTTATGAAACAGGCCACTGGCTAAAGCTTTGAGTTAGGCGGTAGGGCCCCAGGTCTGGCAGCTATAAGTGAGACATGGCAGTATACATGAATCTAAAACTTTTTTGTTTAATTTTAAGGGCAAATTCGATTTTAGAGTTTCTTTATTGCTCCACAATTTATTCGTCTTATTTATTTCATCTTGGTGTTGGGTTAGGGAGAAAGATACTTGCTTACCTACGATTACTTATGTCTATAAATATCGTTTGTGTAAAAAATAAAATGTATAAAGTAATATCACAGTTACAATCAATACAGTAATGCAACAGGTACCATGGGCAACAGCGTCGCTTAACCATTCCTAAGGTTAAAATCGCTTGCACGCCGCGCCGTCACAACATATATTTTAGTTCGTGCAGCCTGCCTAGCATGACCGATTTATATCGCGTGATATAGCATTTTATCGACACTCAACTGTCAAACTCCTTTGTCTTTTTGACAGTTAAACGTGATAGAACTAGCGATTTATATCACGTGATATAAATCGGTCATGCTAGGCAGGCAGGGGCGATACGCGCGCACACGAATTTTGTTGCTAACTGGTTAAGCGACGCTGTTGCCCATAGTACATACGTAGATCAAAGATTTAGCTCTCGAGCATGCCTCATTCAGGAGCAGCGGTTTGCATCTTTTTCCTAATTTTTGTTAATATACCATCTATATTTCAGTGTCCTCGGACAGCGGCTGTGACGTTTCTGGGCTCGCTGCTGTCACTTCCAGACGAGCTGATGAACGCGCCCATGTTGCAGCCGTATCCACATCAGTATAACACCGTATCCTGTCCCGACTTGAAGGTGACCTCAAAAGTTATATTGTTATACGAAGTACACGACTATTTGTAGACTGTTTAATTTACCTTTTTACAACATTTTGGTTTCATTTTAGAGGTAGGCTCATTGTCCTCAGAGTACAGAGGACAACGACAGTCTAGCTAAATGTGGAGCTCATTTTTCAATGTTGACGACTCTGTATGAAATATACAGGGGTAAAAAAGCAGCCCTTGACGAGTTTCTTGCCGGTTCTTCTCGTTACAAGGTCTCCCGCTTAGGGTTTGCAAACCGATGGCGTAGCTTCTATGACATTCACAAGTGCTTGTAACAGCCTAGACTGAATAAATTATTTTTGAATTTTGATTTTTTTGAATCTAGTAATACTCAATTCTTAATGAACAACAATGAACTCTAGAATATGGCTTTTATTTATTTTTACTCACTTATGCTCTGAAATGTTATCATTCCATTTGAAAAAAGAATGCGGGGCGTTCAACATTTCCGTGGGGGTCTGGTTCATCACATTCTAAATTTGAAATTCAGTGCAGAAATGAAATTCAATACTTACTTCCCGCACTGAGTGCGGGAAGTAAGTGTTCCAAATTCAAATCGGTAGAACATATCAGCTAGCATTCTTTTTATGAAACTTTATGGTTGCATGACCGGTCAGTAAACATGGCCACGCGAACCAATTTAAATATCAAAGAAAATTGTATTTCCTCGCATTTCGTGAGTAAAGTATTATACAAACCTTGTACTGGAAGCTACTTGCATTGCCTCGAATGATTAAAGCCCTCGCCTGCGGCTCGGGCTTCAAACCATCCTCGACAATGCAATCGCTAGCTTCCCGTTCTCGGATGTAATGTACTATTACATTTTGTATACGTACGTACGTACCCTAGGTAACGCTTCACGAATTAAAAAGCTCGCAAATGTAACACCGACTGACAAAACCACCTGACCTTACCTACCAGCTACAGCGTTTAAACTAATTTATGCCTGATCTGCTAACTGTAAAGCGCAATTTTGTTTGTGTCTATATGTTCATGTGGCGTTATTTCGAGGTGCCATTTTTGCGAATCTGACCGGATCTGGGGTATTTTTGATCGAAGGAAGTATTATGAAGTTGATATTAATGATGATAAAATTACACGTTAAAATAATTATGTCGTTAGGAGCACGTGCTGAACATCGTGGTCCGCGTGTGCCGGCGCGAGGGCGCGGGCGCGGCGCGGTGCGCGGGCGCGTGCGCGCTGGCGGCGCACGTGTGCCACGTGCTGGCCGCGCGCGCGCCCTGCCCGCGCCTGCCCGCCTACGTCACCTGCCTGCTGCAGATGCTCATGGTGAGTACCAACTATGTCGCTACGAGCACGTGCTCACATCGTGGTCCGCGTGTGCCGGCGCGAGGGCGCGGGCGCGGCGCGGTGCGCGGGCGCGTGCGCGCTGGCGGCGCACGTGTGCCACGTGCTGGCCGCGCGCGCGCCCTGCCCGCGCCTGCCCGCCTACGTCACCTGCCTGCTGCAGATGCTCATGGTGAGTACCAACTATGTCGCTAGGAGCACGTGCTCACATCGTGGTCCGCGTGTGCCGGCGCGAGGGCGCGGGCGCGGCGCGGTGCGCGGGCGCGTGCGCGCTGGCGGCGCACGTGTGCCACGTGCTGGCCGCGCGCGCGCCCTGCCCGCGCCTGCCCGCCTACGTCACCTGCCTGCTGCAGATGCTCATGGTGAGTACCAACTATGTCGCTAGGAGCACGTGCTCACATCGTGGTCCGCGTGTGCCGGCGCGAGGGCGCGGGCGCGGCGCGGTGCGCGGGCGCGTGCGCGCTGGCGGCGCACGTGTGCCACGTGCTGGCCGCGCGCGCGCCCTGCCCGCGCCTGCCCGCCTACGTCACCTGCCTGCTGCAGATGCTCATGGTGAGTACCAACTATGTCGCTAGGAGCACGTGCTCACATCGTGGTCCGCGTGTGCCGGCGCGAGGGCGCGGGCGCGGCGCGGTGCGCGGGCGCGTGCGCGCTGGCGGCGCACGTGTGCCACGTGCTGGCCGCGCGCGCGCCCTGCCCGCGCCTGCCCGCCTACGTCACCTGCCTGCTGCAGATGCTCATGGTGAGTACCAACTATGTCGCTAGGAGCACGTGCTCACATCGTGGTCCGCGTGTGCCGGCGCGAGGGCGCGGGCGCGGCGCGGTGCGCGGGCGCGTGCGCGCTGGCGGCGCACGTGTGCCACGTGCTGGCCGCGCGCGCGCCCTGCCCGCGCCTGCCCGCCTACGTCACCTGCCTGCTGCAGATGCTCATGGTGAGTACCAACTATGTCGCTAGGAGCACGTGCTCACATCGTGGTCCGCGTGTGCCGGCGCGAGGGCGCGGGCGCGGCGCGGTGCGCGGGCGCGTGCGCGCTGGCGGCGCACGTGTGCCACGTGCTGGCCGCGCGCGCGCCCTGCCCGCGCCTGCCCGCCTACGTCACCTGCCTGCTGCAGATGCTCATGGTGAGGAGGATCTTCTTTCTATAAAATACGGTGTAAGAAACTCGACATATTTAGAGCGTTTTCGCATATAGGCGTTTTAGTCGCGCGACAGCAGCGCTGCATCATGGCATCGACCCCTTAATGAGAAAGGCAACTGTCAAAATGGCGCTGCGTACGCTTGTTCCATGAGAACTATGAAAACAAAGAACTTTTACTTAAAAAAACGTTTTCTTTAGCTTTAAAATGATTAAATTCTGTATAATAGGCCTTCAAAATGTTGGCACTTATTCCGAAAAATCTGGAAATAGAAAAAATTTATAAATTCTGTAAGAATAAAAACGTCTTATCCATTTTGCGTCAATGGATCTTTTTCGGTCAAAAATACCACGAAATAAATACCTATTTTCCCATACATTTTGTTCTGAACGTCTAATGTCTTAGGAACGAGCGTACGCAACGACATCTACAATTAACTTTGTGTTGCCATCCCCATTTACAGCGGCCGCAGCGTGGCGTAGTCGCCGCGGCACTTCCGCTAGCGACTGCGCGTCTGTCACATGTATGAATTCCCAGCCGCGCGACAGCAGCGCAATGGTACAATTCCGAAGCCAGCGCAAACAGCAACAACACATTCCGCTACGCTCCAAATTAAACCGTAACGTGATGTATAAAAGGCTCAATTTGAAATGAGCGGCGCAAGCACATGAGTAAAGAAAGGACCAGAGACAAAGCTTCTTAAGAACGTGAAATTCAAACTTGCAACTAACAAAACAAGCAATGCCCTAATATTGTCCACTGGCTGCAGTGTCAAAACAGGTTTTTTCCGGTTTTTCCGCGAACGCGACAAGCGGCGACATAATAGAAAAAAAACATACATCTTACTTAATAACTATTTTTGTTACAGATGAAAAATAAAACTATCGCCAAAGTAGTAAGCGACTGCATATTGGTACTCGCTGATTACACAGATCGAATCGTTGAATCATATCCTGGCTTAGCGGGTAAGTTAAACAGTATTACTCATTTGACATGCACATGTTTACATTGGACTATGCTTTTATGTTTCGTGAGAGTCGCTAGTTTTATCAAATTCAGTTCAATAACTTTGTATTATTTTAATTTTATCTCAATTATTATTCTTTTGTCCTCAGGTAAAATAATAAAGTGGATATGCGCGTGCCTTGCCCAGTTATCGAGCAGTAGTTCGCGCGACTCAGTGCGGCCCCTAGCGGGTTCCCTTCTGCTTTGTCTCGCCGAGTTCGCGGTCCGTTGCGGGCCCGCGCGGCTCATGGAAGAGAAGGAAGGAGAACAGTCGCTGTTACTCATCATATTTAAAGTGAGTGACCTTTTTATTAAAGTCTAGGCCAGTCATAAAGCGGTAGCTAAAGTAGGGCCACTTTAATAGGCCACATTTGACACTTCATCAAAATTCCTCAACGTAACCTTGTAACGGCGGGCATCAAATATAATATATTTTTTCTATGTTAGAATAGCACAATTACTTCATGTTTTTCAATTACGAATGTATATTGTATATTTACGATAAACTGACCGAAAAAATTAACTTTAAGATTTATTTTCACTGAAAAATCATTCTAAACATAAAAAACAATTTTTGTTTTAATAAAACTAAACGTCGTTACAATGTTATGTCAGTGAAAACTTTTTCTTTTTAAACACTAGGGATGTTACCCAAAATCGAAAAATCGAAAGTTGAATGCAATGAGAACTTGTGAATGAATATTCTCACCATAAATGAATAATATCAATTTTTATATTAGAAACTAGCTTCTGCCCGCGACTTCGTCCGCGTGGATATTAGAGAAAATCCTTAGGGAACCTTCAACCAGGATCCAACCAGCCATTTTTACGCGATTAGGCGGGTCTCCACCAAGCGCGCTGTCTCGCGAGGCAAGACATTTGCCGCGTGTGGCGGACCTCGCACAAGGCTTCCCGTTCCCGTTCCCGTTCAAACAAAATATATGTTGGCCTATTTATATTTATATGTACTCCTACGAAGTTTAAAGTTGTTAGTCTATTTTATATTATTTTTCCATACAAAATTTGAACCTCATTTTCACCTTTTTAGGGGTTAAATCATGTCCACCGTGTTGGACTTCAAAATAAATCTCATTTTCGCAATCACCATCCCATAAAACCTCAAAAACGACATCCAAATCGATTTTTATGTTTACTTACCCCATTTAGCCCCCAAGGGGTTGATTTTCAAAATCACAAAATATATATTTGCCTATTTAGTTTTAGACGTGCTCCTATGAAGTTGAAAGTTGTAATGTCTATTTTATATTATTTTTCCATACAAAATTTGAACCCCATTTTCACCCCTTTAGGGCTTAAATCATGTCCACCGTGTTGGACTTCAAAATATATGACATTTTTGCAATCGTCATCCCAGAAAACCCCGATAACGATATCCATATCTATTTTTAGGTTTTTTATCACTTTTCACCCCCATTTCATCCCCATAGGGGTTGAAATAATAATAAAAACAATATACGTTGCGTTAGATTTTCATCCATAAGGGGTCGTCCATTAATCACGTGAGCCTCGAAAGGGGGGGGGGGGATAGTTGAAAAAATCACGAAGTATCACAAGGGTGGACGGGGGGGTGTAGTGAGATATCACGTGTATTATTTTTTTTCATTGAACGCGTGACTTTTAACCGAAAACTGCGTGTGATTGTTGACTCGCCGTCACCAAGACGATTTGTACAATTAACATTATTTAACATTATTTTGTACCAAAAAAATACACGTGATTTAGAGGGGGGGGGGGGGGGTGTTAACGTAAAACCTCACCATGCATCACCAGGGGGGAGGGGGGGTTAAAAATTGGCCAAAAAAACATCACGTGATTAATGGACGCCCCCTAAGCCTAAACTATAAATTTTGCGATTTTTACTTCGAAAATAAAGGATTTTCTTTAATACACAACTTCATCCCCCTTTTGACCCCTTCGGGGGTAGAATTTTGAAAAACGCTGAGACCCGTATTTTTTTATTTTTAATCGTTAGCCTAAACACAAAGTTTGAAGATTCTAGCTTCAAAACTGAGGGACTTTCATACAAACTTTCATCCCCTTGGGGATGGAATTTTCAAAAATCCTTCCTTAGTGGATGCCTACACTGTATAAAGTATATGTGTGCAAAATTTCAAGTCTCTAGGTCCAGCGGTTTGGGCTGTGCGTTGATAGATCAGTCAGTCAGTCAGTCAGTCATTCATTCAGTTTACGATTTTATATATTAAGACTAGCTTCTGCCCGCGACTTCGTCCGCGTGGATATTAGACGAAATCCTGTTAAGGAACCTTCAACCAGGATCCGGCCAGCCATTTTTACGCGATTAGGCGAGTCCCCATCAAGCGCGCTGCCTCGCGAGGCAAGACATTTGCCGCGTGTGGCGGGCCTCGAACAAGGCTTCCAGTTCCCGTTCCCGCTCCCGTTCCCCGTTCCCGTTCCGTTCCCGTCCCGTTTGCGTTCCCGTCCCGTAAACGTCCCGTAACCGTCCCGTACCCCTTCCGTTCCCGTTCCCATCCCGTTCCTGTCCCGTTCCCATCCTGTTCTCGTTCCCGTTCCCGTCCCGTTATATTCCCGTTCCGTTCCCGCTGCGTTCCCGTCCCGTAAACGTCCCCTAACCGTCCCGTACGCCTTACGTTCCCGTTTTTGTTCCCGTTCCGTTCCCGTCCGGTTCTTGTTCCCAATCCCGTTCTCATCTTGTTCTATTCCCGTTCCATTCCCGTTTCATTCCAGTTTCGTTCCTGTTTCGTTCCCGTTCCGTTCCCGTTACGTTCCTATTTCATTCCCGTTCCGTTACGTTCCGTTCCGTTCCTTTCCTTTCCGTTCCGTTCCGTTCCCGCTATCGTTACCGTTACCGTTACCGTTCCGTTCCGTTCGTTTCCGTTCCGTTCCGTTCTGTTCCGTTCCTTTCCTTTCCGTTCCGTTCCGTTCCCGCTATCGTTACCGTTACCGTTCCCGTTCCCGTGCCCGTGCCCGTTCCGGTTCCCGTTCCCGTTCCCTGGATGTGCATGTCCAGGTCCAGGTCCATATGTGTCATGTCCATCGCGTTGGACTTCAAAATAAATCTCATTTTCGCAATCACCATCCCATAAAACCTCAAGAACGACATCCATATCGATTTTTATGTTACTCACCCCACTTACCCTCTAAGGGGTTGATTTTCAATATCCCAAAATATATATTTAGACGTGCTCCTACGAATTTTAAAGTTGTAATTTCGGTTTATATTCTTTTTCCATACAAAATTTGAACCCCATTTTTACCCCTAGGGGTTAAATCATGTCCACCGTGTTGGACTTCAAAATAAATGACATTTTTGCAATCGTCATCCCAGAAAACCCCAATAACGACATCTATATCGATTTTTATGCTTACTCACCCCATTTACCCCCTAAGGGTTGATTTTCAAAATAACAAAATATATATATGCCTATTTATTTTTAGATGTGCTCCTAAGAAGTTTAAAGTTGTAATGTCTATTTTATATTATTTTTCCATACAAAATTTGGACCCCATTTTCACCTCTTTAGGGGTTAAATCATGTCCACCGTGGTTGGACTTCAAAATAAATGTCATTTTTGCAATCGTCATCCCACAAAACCCCGATAACGACATCCATATCTATTTTTAGGTTTTTTTTAACCCTTTTCACCCCCATTTCATCCACTTTGGAGTTAAAACCCTAACAAAAACAATATACGTTGCTTTAGATTTCTATCCATAAGCCTATATTATAAATTTAGCGATTTTTACTTCGAAAATGAAGGATTTTCTTTAATACACAACTTCATCCCCCTTTTAACCCCTTCGGGGGTAGAATTTTGAAAAACGCTGAGACCCGTATTTATTAATTTTCAATCGTCAGCCTAAACACAAAATTTGAAGATTCTAGCTTCA
Organism: Agriphila tristella; assembly: GCA_928269145.1. Lineage (NCBI taxonomy): Eukaryota > Metazoa > Arthropoda > Insecta > Lepidoptera > Crambidae > Agriphila > Agriphila tristella. The sequence continues at coordinate 15,538,589 of OV743443.1, forward strand.
AAACTGAGGGACTTTCATACAAACTTTCATCCCTTATTTCATCCCCTTAAGGATGGAATTTTCAAAAATCCTTCCTTAGTGGATGCCTACACTGTATAAAGTATCTGTGTGCAAAATTTCAAGTCTCTAGGTCCAGCGGTTTGGGCTGTGCGTTGATAGATCAGTCAGTCAGTCATTCAGTTTACGATTTTATATATTAAGATTGGCGGCACGCGACATCAAATTTTATTTCCACTATTTATCGTAAGTAGATACTTAAAAGTCATATTATTTCAAATCTTCATTAGCTTTGTTAGCATTTTTAGGGTTCCGTAGTCTAAATGGCAAAAAACGGAACCTTTATAGATTCGTCATGTCTGTCTGTCTGTCCGTCCGTATGTCACAGCCACTTTATTCCGAAAGTATTAAGATTACACAGTTGAAACTTGGTAGGTGTATTCTGTTAACCGCTTAACGATTTTAATACAAAAATAAAAAAAACAAAGATTAACTGCCGCCGCCGCTGTATACACCGCCAAAATGGTAAAATGTTTGTCCCCCCCTTTAACTTTGGAAATAAGAGAGTGAAAAATCTAAAACAAATATAATGCTCTAGATGTATGTGATGTGTGTACCTATGTGATGTTGTCAAATATTTATTATTATTATTATTTTTGCAGACGAAAAATGATAGTGGTATTAAATATGGTATGGTATAAGGTATCTACGGAACCTTGTGGCGCGTGGCCCGACACGCACTTGGCCGGTTTTTTTATATTTTCAAATAATAACATCAGTTTAATATTTACGGTTACTTACGTTAAAAAAAAACGTAACGTTTTTGTAATATGTACGTACTTGTTTGTTTTATTATGTTTCCTTTTACGATATAAAATAATAATGGGACAGGGATTTGACTGATGATTTTTTGATTGCATTTTAGTTAAAATTAAATAGTATACTCAGAAGTACTTTTCATAATAACTGAATTCATATTCCATGTTTAAAGTCTGTATCGATTCATTCACTTTAATCGATGTTTTGAAGCTATGAACACCTACGGTCACCTCACTATGAATCGAAAATTTACAAATGTGGCCTATTAAAATGGCCCTACTTTAGTGATTCAGTACGCTATCTAGCGGTCTCGCTCTCTCGCTTAGCTCGCCACTCGTCGCGGGCCCGCGCTGCTCATGGAACAGAAGGGAGGAGATCAGTCGCTGTTACTCATCATATTTAAACTTTCGAAAACATAACAAGCCTACATAAGAACAAAAAATCTTATGGAAATATAAGACATACATTTATAAATAATGGCATTGTTATCACATTAACGTCCTAAATCATTTTTAACTGAGTAGCGGACGATTCTAATTGCACGCAACAAAAAAGCTGAGTTCTGGCAACTAAAATTCTAGTAATGTGACTTTGTTCTTGGGACCCGTCGTTGCCTTTCTGTTATTGAATCTTGCAAAATAGGTGCTCCTTAGTAAAGTATATCAGAATGATTCACATCCAAAAACTATTCTTAATAGACATTAAAACCTAATATATTACGTTACCGAAGTAATTCTAGCTTTCGAAAAAATTACTTCTGTGAAATACCTGAGAGAAAGTATTTTTGTGTAGTAATAAAATTATCGTTGTGCAATTGAAAGGTGTAAAAGTTTCGCTCTTATGAGTAAAAAAAATAGGAAACATTAGTGTTATTATTTTACGTTAGTCTTTATAAAAAAAACATAAACTAAGTAAGAAATAATATATTTAAAATCATACAAAAAATATAAAACATATACACTAACATTTAAGAACACTGTCATCACGAATGCATAAAATTATAACCGAAACAACTTCAGTGTAGTAAAACCTACACAATATTTTAGTTTGGAGGTTTGAGCGCGCAAATCTCTTGATCACTGATATTTGCAGCCCAAACGTTCAGCTTATTTACAAACGACGTCAGGCGTAACATTGAATGGTTTTTTAAACTTATAATTTTGAGTCCAGTACCTCTAATTATTTTCTTGGGTATATACATTGTAAATCTTAAGAACTTTATGGGTCCGACAAACAGTACACATAAAATATGTATAACGAGATTATTTCGAGTAATAGATTTCAAATAACCTATTTATATATTTGTGAAAAAAAGAGAGATTGTACTTTCTGAAACTTTACGGAGTATAGAAAGGATGTATTAGGTAAAATCGCGTTCTGGCATTCCGCTTTCTCGTTTTGCGTTCGATCGGTCTGAATATCTGCTGTGTGTGCGGCATATTTAACGTAATGCAACACAACACAACTAAAACGAAATGTTCGAATGCAAGATCGCTTTTTCTCTAACAGTGGCCCACCATGAGTTGATGCAAACTGTTTTCGCTACCGTAAACTATCATTTTCTCTGTTTCACTCGCATTGACTGTGAGCAAAATATCCCATAATTTACGTTACGTTACCCGATAGTTATTCTACACCAAACCAATGTTACGCAAGAACTATAGTCGTATTAACATGTTACTGTTGTCCGGGGTGCTCCACGTGCTCCTGTGGCTGGAAGCCGTGCTCGCCGGCGGTGTAAGTGACGGTATAAACCAAACCGTCGGGGGCGAGGTACTTATAGCTGCCTTGGACTTCAATGGCTTGGTGGTCTTCGCTGATCTGCTTCAGAGTACCTTGCTCCTGGCGGGAGGTGCCGTCACTTGTTTCGAAGCTGTTTGAAGAAATATTTTGAATTAAATAAGACAATAAATGATAATAATGGCAAAGTCAATGTGAGCTATTTTAATGGTCCCACTGATGAGGCTCAAGCTTTCCTCCAACAGGGTGTTTTTTTTAACAGTGAACAAATTTTGTGGTGTGGCTTAGAGTCTAAGCCTCCCTAGACCATCAAACTGAACAACTTTGTCTATTCAGACCAATTTATCAGAGTAAAAAAATAATCAGCTGTTCCATACATTTTGGTCTAGTAGATATTGATGTTTTCTATGGAACAGCTGAATATTTTTTGGTCCCATAGACAAAGAAGCCATACCACAAAATTTGTTCACTATTCAAAAAAACACCCTGTAGATGGATGAGGAGCCATTACTCACCACGCGGGCCCTGAAATCGGCACTGTTTATAATCATAGAAAGTTAGAAACGTACTTTCTTAATTCGCTGTGTGGTGTCAGTGTTTGCCTTTTGTCTTGCAATGAATCAAAGTAAAAAAAAATGCTTTATTCAAATAAACTTAATTATTAAGTACTTTTGAATTGTCATATTTGCCTACCACCCGTTCCAACTTTTTTACAGAATACAAAATAATATGTTGTGTGTTTTACACATCTGAGAAATAGTTAAAAGATGAGATGATGAGATGTTCAAAAGATTTCGTCAATCAATGAATTGATAAAGTTAAGACTTACTGGAAATTGTAGCCCTCAGGGTTGACGTCGGCATCTTGTTTAAGGATGTAGACTGGATCTGGTTGTTGCTGAGGGGCAGCTAAGGCGACGGCCACCATAAGAGCACAGAGCACCTGAAAATAACAAACCAAAATCAACTTTGTTACATTCGCTATAAGAACGATCACTTGGATTCGCTACTAGGGACAATTTATTGTTAGGTATTCTAATACCCGTTTCATTTTCCGTAGAATAATACTTACGAATTTATGCATTTTGATGATGTATGGGTGTTTTGTTCTCATATGAGATGCTTGCTGAAGTCTGCAGTTGAATGTACGGAATACAGTACGATCCTCGGTTATAAATGCAGACACTAATTGATGACAAAACTAATATCTGACGCGTCGCACAGGGTGCTAATCAAAAGAGAGGCGGGTGTCCTAGAAAGACTCACTCGAGCACTGCGTTGCATAAGTGATTCGTCTTTTTTACATGAAATGCGTATCACCTTGACTGTACTTAATATGGTTGTGCTAATATGAGAATTTGACACAAACAAAAGAAACGAATGTTAGTGGTACTATTTATCACTTGCTCAACAAACATTCTATTACTTCAGCTTTAATTGATTCTGCATGCATACTTATTTTCCATTAATAATATTAAGAAGTTGTCGAATTTGATTTAATAATTCTAAATGAGTAATGAATGTTACTTATGAATTATGATACATATTGTGAAAGACTATATTCAAAATTAAATCATAATTTCAACTTAAAAAAATTCTATTATATTTGTTGGTGTTCAGTATCAGTTAAGAAAATTAAACATATTGTTTTAAGGTATTGAGTACACGTACTTTCTACTATAAGAATATGGTTTTAAACTAGAAAAAAGTTGTTTAGTAATATGATGGGATACAACTTTCTATTCTTAATGTATAGTCATATTTACAAGCTCCATTAAATATTATGCGTTCATTTCATTTTTAGGTATTGTATGCTGTGATGAAAGGAACAAATGGATCTGAAATAGAGGGATTGTCTTTGCCGGTAGACGAAGACTTCGACCCTAATATACAGTTAGACAACTTGGGACTGAAATCGTCACCCATTTCTACCATCGACGTCAAATTGTGGGCTCAAACGGTAAGGATACATTTACTCGTTTCTTCAGATAATTTTCTAATATCTTTTAAGTGCAGTATTGTGCTACATTTTATTGACTACCGGGTTCGCGAGGATTCTCTTAGCAAAAGCAATGTTATCCAGCAAATTGCAACCAATTTATTGTATTAGGAGTTCCGTAGGAGAACTAGAGTAACCGACATTGCTCGAAAGATTGCTCAGCTGAAGTGGCAGTGGGCGGATCACATAGCGATAAAAACCAATGGCTGCTTGGGCGGAAAGGTTCTGGAATGGCGACCGCGCATTGGATGTCGCTCCGTGGGTAGGTCCTGTTGAAGGTCGCGGGAAGCCGCTGGATGCGGGCACCGCAGGACCGATTGACGAGGAGATCCTTGGGGGAGGCCTATGCCCAGTAGTGGGTGTTGTGCGGCTGACATGATGATTATTATTGTTAACTGCTAATGTTAGTAGAGCTGTGTTACTTTGGGTTTGTTATTACACTTACGAGAATAGTATTCCCATTAAAAAAAAACTGATTTTAAATTCACCAACATTATTATATTACTTTAGATATGCACCCAACTGGTATTATTCCTGGGTCACTGGCCGCTATGGAGCGGGTGCCAGCTGTCGTCTAGCGTGTGCGAACAGCACGACAGCCCCTTGCTGGGCGGGGAGCTGGGGCCCGCGGTGCTGAGCGCGCCGCACGTGCAGCTCATGCGGCTCAGCGACGCGACGCTCGCCTCCTTCATAGAGCTGCCCGCGCTCGACATGCCGCCCGGCGCCGCCGCCACCACGCCAGGTAACAGCCCCTTGCTGGGCGGGGAGCTGGGGCCCGCGGTGCTGAGCGCGCCGCACGTGCAGCTCATGCGGCTCAGCGACGCGACGCTCGCCTCCTTCATAGAGCTGCCCGCGCTCGACATGCCGCCCGGCGCCGCCGCCACCACGCCAGGTAACAGCCCCGTGCTGGGCGGGGAGCTGGGGCCCGCGGTGCTGAGCGCGCCGCACGTGCAGCTCATGCGGCTCAGCGACGCGACGCTCGCCTCCTTCATAGAGCTGCCCGCGCTCGACATGCCGCCCGGCGCCGCCGCCACCACGCCAGGTAACAGCCCCTTGCTGGGCGGGGAGCTGGGGCCCGCGGTGCTGAGCGCGCCGCACGTGCAGCTCATGCGGCTCAGCGACGCGACGCTCGCCTCCTTCATAGAGCTGCCCGCGCTCGACATGCCGCCCGGCGCCGCCGCCACCACGCCAGGTAACAGCCCCGTGCTGGGCGGGGAGCTGGGGCCCGCGGTGCTGAGCGCGCCGCACGTGCAGCTCATGCGGCTCAGCGACGCGACGCTCGCCTCCTTCATAGAGCTGCCCGCGCTCGACATGCCGCCCGGCGCCGCCGCCACCACGCCAGGTAACAGCCCCGTGCTGGGCGGGGAGCTGGGGCCCGCGGTGCTGAGCGCGCCGCACGTGCAGCTCATGCGGCTCAGCGACGCGACGCTCGCCTCCTTCATAGAGCTGCCCGCGCTCGACATGCCGCCCGGCGCCGCCGCCACCACGCCAGGTAACAGCCCCTTGCTGGGCGGGGAGCTGGGGCCCGCGGTGCTGAGCGCGCCGCACGTGCAGCTCATGCGGCTCAGCGACGCGACGCTCGCCTCCTTCATAGAGCTGCCCGCGCTCGACATGCCGCCCGGCGCCGCCGCCACCACGCCAGGTAACAGCCCCTTGCTGGGCGGGGAGCTGGGGCCCGCGGTGCTGAGCGCGCCGCACGTGCAGCTCATGCGGCTCAGCGACGCGACGCTCGCCTCCTTCATAGAGCTGCCCGCGCTCGACATGCCGCCCGGCGCCGCCGCCACCACGCCAGGTAACAGCCCCGTGCTGGGCGGGGAGCTGGGGCCCGCGGTGCTGAGCGCGCCGCACGTGCAGCTCATGCGGCTCAGCGACGCGACGCTCGCCTCCTTCATAGAGCTGCCCGCGCTCGACATGCCGCCCGGCGCCGCCGCCACCACGCCAGGTAACAGCCCCTTGCTGGGCGGGGAGCTGGGGCCCGCGGTGCTGAGCGCGCCGCACGTGCAGCTCATGCGGCTCAGCGACGCGACGCTCGCCTCCTTCATAGAGCTGCCCGCGCTCGACATGCCGCCCGGCGCCGCCGCCACCACGCCAGGTAACAGCCCCTTGCTGGGCGGGGAGCTGGGGCCCGCGGTGCTGAGCGCGCCGCACGTGCAGCTCATGCGGCTCAGCGACGCGACGCTCGCCTCCTTCATAGAGCTGCCCGCGCTCGACATGCCGCCCGGCGCCGCCGCCACCACGCCAGGTAAGATCATATATGCAAACTTATGGGGTGGCAGCGATTGCCAGCTGTCTTCTAACGTTAAGCATGACAGCCTAGCATTGGACGCGCCAGCACAGCAGTATTTAGCACGCCGCCGCATGTACAGCTCGTGCGGCACGTCAGGTAAAAAGCTATGCAAAATGGCAGCTTTGAAATTGGACGCCTAAATCACAAAATATAGAATCCGCGTTTTCTATTATAATCACCGCTCTGGCTGAATCTGAAAACATTCGTCATTTTTGTTGTCTATATATAATAGGTTAATGGCCGAATACTCAAACGCTACTTAACTTTGAGCGGCTCTCAAACTCAAACAGCATGCTGTCTTTGTCATATCTTTGACATTTAATGCGACAGGACGACGTTTGAGAGCCGCTTAAAGTTAATTAGCGTTTGAGTATTCGGCCATAAGTCTGTGTAACGGAAAACCACATTTTCGGCTCGGTGACCTCGGTACTTGTACTTTCTCAAACCATGTTTTAGATAGATGCTTTTTGTGTACAGATCTCCATAAGAATCCTTATAAATTCAATGTTAACCTCGTAAAAACGTGAATCTTTTATGATAAGAAACCATCCGATCGCAGGGCTGTCGACGTCGGACCGGCAAGTGCGCGTGTTGCTGCGCGACATCGCCGGCAAGGCGTGCTGGGATGCGTCCGCGCTGTACTACGACCCTTCGTCCTCGCAACATGAACCGCTCGAGCCTTTACCTCTACCAGAAAGGTTTGAATTTTTTTACATACATTCGTTAAAATAAGTCACATCATCATGAACCATTTTAATGTAAAAGAGAATAAAACTCACCGCGCTGGCCCAATACGGATCACCCCCCGGTTTCTGAGGTACCTACTTACCAAGGACCGGAACCGCTTACCGTTAAAGGGGTTTTGATTGGGTGTTTCATAGACTTGTTTTCAAAAACCCTATCAATACGGTAATGCTATCGAAAGGGTAACCCAGGTAAGTTTTATGAAAGGGTTTTAAAATGTTTATGCAATTTATACCTAGTTTCACCCGGGTCGAAGGACCGGAACCGCTTACCGTTAAAGCGGTTTTGATTGGGTATTTCATGAACCGCTTACCGTTGAAGGGGTTTTTGATTGGGTATTTCAAAGACTTGGTTTCAAAAACCCTATCAATACGTTAAGCATATCGTCGACTAACCCTATCGAAAGAGAAACCCTATCATTTGGTAAGCTTTTTAATAAGGTTTCCCTAACAATTGGCTTAGCAAAAAAAAGGGGTTTTCCGGTCTCTGGCACTTACTCGGAGGTTATCAGACGTTTAACTTTTTCGGAGGGGTCTGCATTATCTGGTTTAATGTTTATTTTATTACTTAAAACCAGATAATGTTGACCCCTCTGATTAAGTTAAACCTACGATAAAATACCTCAGAAACCGGGGGTTAACTCCAGCCAGAACTTACGGCTTAACGTGCTTTTGAAAACACGGATGAGCTTAATTTTTATTGAATCACCTTGGATAGATGACCAACCTAGCGATAGTTCATTAATCACTGCAATCGCAGGTTAAATACGCTTATGATACACATATATGATTCCTTTATAAGTCCTTGCCTTATATATTGTCTTTTTTATCTTTTTGGTAAATTAATTAATCCACTTTCCTCTGTCTATTGTGTACATGTCACAAGTTATTTGAATAGTTATATTTTTACAGCGATGACATTCCACGTGAGAATACATTATCGTCACTCCCGCCCCCCTTACCCCCGGACTTATTGCCAGATTACAAGAACTCGCCGCCAGACAAACATCAGTTAGATCACGTAAGTTTATTGCATACTAGCTTCCGCCCGCGGCTTCGTCCGCGTCCGGGACATTCGGAAAATCCCTAGGGAACTATTGACCGGGATAAAAAGTATCCTATGTTTTAATCCGTATTCCTAATCAGCCGTTATTGAATGATTAGAGTAACAAACATCCGAACTTTCACATGTTTAAAATATTAGTAGGAAGCAAATGAACCTGTTACGTCTAATATCTATTGTATTTTAAAAGTTTTAATGTCTTTCACTGTCTCTATCTATTGTGTTTTAATGTCTTTCACTGTTATAATGTTAATTGGAACACAATTACATCAAAACAAGGGTCTGACATGCTTTGATAGAGCGAGATCGTCTTATTGAGATTCCTATAGGAGGAAATAAAGAAGGGTTTCATGTTTTATCTCTATCACCGACCGGACTTTTTTTCATGGTCGGGTTATAGGCACAGTTCAACTAGGCAAAACAAACAAGTGGGGTTATATCAAAAGTGCCAAAGAAATTAAAGGTTTTGTGGATTACTACCTAATATAAACATAAAATTTATTATAAATCGAATGTGTAGTGTTTGTGTCTAGCCTACAAAATGGTGGGGTGTTCAATATTTGGCTGCAAAAGCAACAAATAAAGAAAAGAAGCGGGTATTACATTTCATGCGTAAGTACACTGTTTTCTATATTTTGATCACGTATTTCTTTCTCAAATCTCACAAGAACCAAGTTTCTGAGCTAAATCATTACTAATATCATGAAAAACCTGATAAATAGGAAAAATCTGAAAATTATTTCTAAAAATAACCTCGGAAACATTTGACATGCAAACCGGTAAAATCACGTATTAATCTACGTAATAGAAGCCAGCTTAGCATTGACGTCAACTAAAATCAGTAGGGTTATAAATCGATTTCCGGATGCCTACCCATATAGAAATTTTTCCCCAAAAATTACCCCATATTTCAGGGAATTTCAAGCGATTTGATTTTTCCAGATTTCCGACGGAAGATAAAATTCGTGAGAAATGGATAGAAGCAACTGGAAAAAAGAATGGGATGAAAAATGACAACCAAAAACAATCGTAACCATAAACAGCCTCATCCAAAAAAAAATGTACAAATAAATAAAACCTGTACCAAAATCTTTCGGGCTATTTCAGTCATGCCTGCACTACAAAAACTTTTCATAACCCAAAAAGGCCACGCGTGCACCAAATTTTAACTAGCAAAATACATACAGGCACCGTAGCACCTACTTTAGCGCCGCCAATACATTTATTTTTATTACTCGTAAACCAGGAAAATATTTAAAAAAGCTAAGATCGTGGCCTCCTAAATGGTCTATATATTTTTTTTTAAATAACTCTTCAACAGTTTTCATACTTTTAGTAAGTTTTGAAATCCGTTCTTGCCAAAATTAGCCACTTTGAGCTAAAATGGATTTTTAAAATTACAGAAAGAATTGAAACTGTTGAAGAGTTATTCGAAAAATATATGAGACAATTTAAGAGGGCATGATTTTAGCTTTTTTAAATTTTGACTTTGTTTACGAGTAATAAAAATAAATGTATTGGTGGCGCTAGTAGTGGGTAGTAGGGCGCCTTAAGAAACAAAAAACACATTTATATCAGTGATTATAATTTTCTTGTTAACAGAAATAGCCAGCAAGATTCTTTTTTTTTATTTTATTTATTATTATTTTTTATTTTTTTTTTTATTTTATTTTTTTTTTATTTATTATCACAAAAAAAATCCTATATTACAAAAGTACTCTTTGATGTGGGTATACAAGACAGCACGTTAAGTTAAACAGTTGAACTGTAAAACAGCTTTGATTACGTACGGCATAAAGGCGGTCATAAGGTCAAGTACCTTTTAGTCTAAATCTGATGTGCTGTTGACTGTAGGTATTATCAAACGAAAAAAAATATGAAATAACGTTCGGCTGTTAGTTATCGCGCTCGGAATTTGCGAAAAACTAACAAAATACTTTTCTTTTATAAAAATAACTATTTTTGTAAAACTCTCAATTAAAATTACTTATGTTAGGGTATTTTCATTTCCTTTCCCTTGATGAAAAAGGATGAAAAGTTAGATTGTGCTATGCCGTTTTTGAGAAATTTTGCAAATTACGATAAAAACAGCTGTTCTTTGGGGATTTTTTTCTAAAAGGACCTACCAAAAATAAATTTCATCCCATATTTTTTTAACGAGTTAAAAGTTCTTTTGATAAGATAGATTTGATATTTTAGTTTAAATATCCAAGTTTCACGACACTTAGTCCCTTACGCGTCTGTATAGCTCAGGGTATTTATATTTAGAAAATCACTGTGGATCACAGAGCAAGGTGTCTGTGTTCTACAGGCTTTTTATGGTGATATTATTAAATTTTAAGTTGAAAAACCCCGCGCGATACAGAGCAAGCGGTGCTCTGAAACACACAGGCTTTTTTCGGCATTATTAATTAGAAAAACCCAGAGCGGTACAGAGCAGGCAGTGTCTGTACCCCACAGGCATTTCTAATATCGCGGTCGGGACCACTTATTTTCGCGATTCGCTTGCAATAATTTGTTTAATTAGCGAGTCAAAATGTTGACTTTCACTCACTACGGAATTCAAGTACTGTAACGATTCCGACTACATTTTAGGGTATTTTTTTTGCGATCATGGCAGCCCCATATTTTGACGTCATAATATATCTATCCCTTACACCCGGTCGCTCGGTGGCGCATCTACCCCTTTTTAATATACTATATCTATGCATCAAAATGAGGTTAATTAAACTATAGATTACTTTACGTCACTATAATCTTTAGCGATAAACTTTTTTCAAAGATGTAGGTTTACAAACAGCTGTGTGAGCATAGTAGGTGGAGTAAACACGCTTTTTTTTACTTTCCTTCTAAGCAAAATTTGTGTGTGTGAGAGAGAGAGATAAATAGACCGGCCTACTTACTGTCGTAATTTTTAAAATCTATCGCAATCGCTTTCATTTGACAGATGGAATGTGACACATGGCTGCATTTATTTGGTAAGTTTTTATTTGTGCCAAAAAGAAGCATCAATGTATCACATCCTAAAAGCGATTGCGATAGATTTTGAAATTAGACAATTAGCCCCCTGGTCCACTTTACACCGCTCTCATTGTTAACGTAAATTTTAATACTTGGTTTATTATCATTTATTACTAGGTTTTTATATAGAAATTCTTCAGTTTCATTTTCATGTCGTAAAATATGTTAACCCAATAAGACCTTCGCCCAGGTATTAGCCTACATCGGTCACACATCGCCTGAAGTAGTTGGGGACAGGAAGTTAGACGGTGCAGGAGCTTCACCGTTACCGCCTGGCGCAGAAGACGAGTTGGTGGCAACCCTGGTGTCGCACAGGAATGCTGAGCGAGCTTATCTAGCCAACAAAGACAGGTGATTAAGAATGGTTAAAGATTTATAGCCACTGTGACGTCCCCAGAGGGCGCGGTTGGACCCAAACAAACCGTCCATTCGATGATTTTGTTGATAAAATGGCCTCACAAAAAAATCGAGTGCCGCGAAATTGATATTTCCGAAATATGGGATCATCAAAATGCCAACAAAAATCATAAAAATTAACTATTGCTAATAAAAAAATAAAACTCAAATGCATTAATTCAAGCTAAAACTCCAAATTCAATCGTCAAAATCGATGATCACACAGAAAATGTCATTGGACCCAGCCGTTTAGGCGCGTTGGGTCCACTTCTCATTTGGTCCACTTGGTCCATTTCTAATTTGGTCCATTTCGCGGAACGTCCATTTCGCATTTGGTCCATTTCGCAGAACGTCCATTTCTCATCTGGTCCAGTTCGCGGAACGTCCATTTCTCATCTGGTCCAGTTCGCGGAACGTCCATTTCGCATTTGGTCCATTTCGCAGAACGTCCATTTCGCATTTGGTCAACTTTCACATAAATATGGGTGTTCACTAATCGTTCAAATCAAACTTTCTAACTTTCAACTTAAGCTAAAATTCGAAATTCAAATATTCCCGCTGCCTTGTGAGTGGTTGTTTTGCTGCAGCAGTAACGCAACGCTCATTAGAAGCATATCCACCTATTCCGCCCGCTGATTGGCTGGCGAGACACACTAGAAAAGTCGCCGCTTCCGTGACATCATCGCGGCATTGAAAATTATCAAAAACTCATAAAATTCGGAGTGTGTGATTCCAAAATCATAATAATTGTATTTTTCTCAAACATGCTTGGAAATTCGAACATTATTTTGACAACCTTCTTCGTGCTAAATCGGAGTTTCCGGACAGACCTAAACCGCGCCGGCAACTTTTGTATGAAAATCCATTACTAACGTGTAATAATGGATTTTCATACTAAAATTGCCTGCGTCTGACCGTAAAGGTTAGTACTGAAACTCATTATACACGTGTAATTCAGAAATGGAACGAAATTTTCAATGAAACACGACAGCCAATGAGGTCTGGGATCATCATCAATATTTAAAATTAGAACTGGCTTTGTAAATGGAAAGTTCCGAATCACGGTAACAGAGTGTCATGAGCGCAGTAACGCCCGCCCATTAATCCGTATTCCTGGTTACAAAACTTACGTGTAACATACGATTCGGACAGGCGGCATAAAAATAACGTTGTATTTTCTATGGATCTTGTCGCGGGAAGAATATTTTGTTGAAATTGTTTGTTGTTTTGTCAAATATTTTATATTCGATTTAAAATAAGTTATTAATCTATTATATAAATGAGTTCAAGCTACGAAAGTGATATTTTGACGCCACCTGAAATTCAAGAAGCGGCAAGAACTGTAATAGAAAACATGTTGACTCCAAAATAAAAATAAAACATTAAGTAAACCAGATGTAAACCTAACTGCAATGCACAAAAGACAATCACAAGGGTATAAATGTAGAAAGTCTGCTTCAAACGTGCAATTTTCTTGTCTAGCATCAGACAGTGTGTATTTGGATCCTAAAGTAAGTTTTCGTATTGATAAGTACCAACCTAGGTACTACGAATAATTTACCACTTTGTTTTAGTCAAACCGCTAACATCACAACTTTACACGTTCTTTATTTTTGTTGCAGGTTTGATTTTTGGCATTTTCGGTGCATGAATTGGCAACGACATATAGAGTATTTATGTAAAAAACGTAGAAACTCAAGACAGTGCGATTTTACTTTCAATCTAAGATTTAATCTTTGCTTTTAATTACTGTAATTTTAAATAAAAATAAAATGTTAGAAAAGTTACTACTTGGTTTGAATTTCCGCGCATTATTTGAGAAAAGTACTATACAAGCCTTGGCAGCAACTGGGCATTGATGGACTCACGTATGTGTGCCTCGGCTTCGCCTCGGCCCACATTTTCACGTTCGTCCTTCAATGCCTGAGTTGCCTGCCTCTGCAGTAATGTACTATATCCTATGTGCTAGCATCTATATAATCGTTTTCCAAACATTCGGTTGCGTGAGAGTGCCAGTTGGACTTCTGTTCGTGAACTATCTTATGGGGCCTACCACATCGCTCCCCTGAAGGAATACAACTGCTGTGAGCTGAAGAATACGGAGAAAGACTCAAGGTAGGTGGATACGTACTTGCGTTGATGTCAGTACAAAAGAACCTCTCACTTTTCTGAACGGCAGGAAGATTCTATCGAAAGTCGCCTTCTTGAACCAGATGGCATCTAGGGTCCAATTGCTTATACTATAATCGTTTCGGCTGGATCGCGTTGTCACAATGGGAGTAAGGTAAATAATGTTGTTTTTATTCTTTTTACATAAATATACTCCTATATCGTTTATGGAGAATGTTGGTTAACTTCTATATTTTCACTTTTTGATATATTTTTTGGTTTTCCTTTCCTTATCTCCATATTCATAAATATGGAGAAGGTTATACCAAAGTAGGTATAACCTTCTCCATATTTATGAAAAACAAATAAAAACAATAAGTTATTGAAAATAAACGTTTTAGCAATTAATTAAACGTTTTGTGCTCGCAAAGGATGAAATTTTAGAAAGTGGACCAAATGAGAAATGGACGTTCTGCGAAATGGACCAAATGCGAAATGGACCAAATGAGAAATGGACGTTCTGCTAAATGCACCAAATGAGAAGTGGACGTTTTTTCGGCCAGTGGACCAAATGCGCCTAAACGGACCCAGCACACACTTTTTCTCAATAATATGGACACCACTGTTATAAAACACTATAATCTATACACTTACTTAAATTAGAAATAACAAGGATTCTTTTTATGTATAATAACACACAGAAATAAGCATTAAAACAATCAAAAACCCCTGGTACATTGGACACAATAACAACAATTAAATCACAGACGAAACTATTTTTTATTCTCATCGAAATTTCTATTGCCATAGTCGGTTTTTAGATTGGCATAAATCGCTTACAGCGTATTATTGCTATATCACAGAATACATAATAGTACAAGTACAGAAGATCCACTCCGCAAAGTCATTTAAATAAATAACGACTCTATTCCATACTCAATAAAGTGCAATTCAGGTTGCACGCCGCTCTCTTGCCTACAGTTATATTCACCTAGAAGTTGCCTCTCTTTCTATCGCGTAGCTCTTAGCTCTTCTAACGACTTCAGGGTTTCTTCTTTTAAATAATAATTAAATAACTGGTAGTTAATTTATTACAAGTTATGTGTTTGTGAAATAATGTGTAGTTAAATAAGTTTAAAAAAAACATAGGCTAGGTACAGTCAACGCCACATCAGACTATACATGCTGGCTTTAAAGCAATTGGCTTTATTACGAAATGAAATTGTAATTATAATTAATTTTATTTCGAAAGTATGTAGGTAAGTAAGTACCTACCTAATCTATAAATTATTATTTCAATAAATAGTTGGGCGAAGATTGTTTAGCAAATAAGACAAGTAAATGCCTAAGAATAAACGGATACTAGTTACTAAATAGGTACCTAGTAGACAAGCACTTCTTACGTTTTGATGTCGTTTGGAACTTTTAGAAGAGTGAAAAACGTGAGGTTCGGATCCTTTTTATTCGTATTAAGGCATACTATCGAAATCGAACTGCTAATGTGCGACCCAGCCGGCACGCGGTAGCCCTCTGAAATTAGTCCGTCCGGACGGACCCGCTACCTACTTGTAGCTTTGTACCTAAAGCGCGGAGTGCGCCTAGCCTGGCTATATGACAAAAAATTTAGTTACAGACTAGGATAATTTTGCTAAAAAACAGGGGTTTATACAGTGAGTCCGAACTGGTATGATTTCTAACCAGAACGTTTTGCGCACTTTTTTTTTGGTGAGAAATCCTAACGTTTCAGTGGCTATTCTAGGCTTATTACAGCAAAAGCAGATTGATTGTTTTGCGCTGTCTTTCCCGTTTACATCAGTGCGGCGAGAGCGGGACAGACATGTCGCTAACGCGTTAAAAGTATCGTCAAAATTTTGTCGCGGTTGCATACGTTACGCCGGCTATTTCGTTTTGTAGACTTTACCTGAAATTTGTATTTGTATTTAATTTCTAGACCTAGTATCCGCTATAGTAGTGATCCGCTGCAACTTCACTCAGAATGTGTGGCAAAGAGTAAATTTCACAGATTAAAATATTTATGTTGTTTTGCACCGCACAAGCACTCTGAAGTTGGTCACTTCTGTTGTACAGTCAACAAAGTTATAACTTAAAAACAAATCAAGCTTGCAAGGATGGCACTAAAAGTTCGTTTTTTATCTGCCTATATTGTTTTTATACTATAGATTCTTCTGTTATCTAAATTTTATGGCTTTTGGGTAAATGCAAGACCATCAGAACACTGAATCTAGAAATTAAGCTTAAGGTTTGGAGCCCATAACTTTATTGACTGTACATTGTTAAATTTATCTCATCGTATGTCCCTCAGCGATGACGAAGCGGAACCAAGCGAGTGGTGCGGGCCTGTGTCGCCGGGCCCGTTCTCGCAGTGCCGCCTGCTGCTGACGCAGCTGGGGGCGCTGGCGCCCGCGCGCCGCGCGCACGTGCAGCTGCTGCGGCGCTCCGACCGCCTGCTGCGGGAGCTGCGCAACTTGGACGCGCAGCGGTGAGTGGTGCGGGCCTGTGTCGCCGGGCCCGTTCTCGCAGTGCCGCCTGCTGCTGACGCAGCTGGGGGCGCTGGCGCCCGCGCGCCGCGCGCACGTGCAGCTGCTGCGGCGCTCCGACCGCCTGCTGCGGGAGCTGCGCAACTTGGACGCGCAGCGGTGAGTGGTGCGGGCCTGTGTCGCCGGGCCCGTTCTCGCAGTGCCGCCTGCTGCTGACGCAGCTGGGGGCGCTGGCGCCCGCGCGCCGCGCGCACGTGCAGCTGCTGCGGCGCTCCGACCGCCTGCTGCGGGAGCTGCGCAACTTGGACGCGCAGCGGTGAGTGGTGCGGGCCTGTGTCGCCGGGCCCGTTCTCGCAGTGCCGCCTGCTGCTGACGCAGCTGGGGGCGCTGGCGCCCGCGCGCCGCGCGCACGTGCAGCTGCTGCGGCGCTCCGACCGCCTGCTGCGGGAGCTGCGCAACTTGGACGCGCAGCGGTGAGTGGTGCGGGCCTGTGTCGCCGGGCCCGTTCTCGCAGTGCCGCCTGCTGCTGACGCAGCTGGGGGCGCTGGCGCCCGCGCACCGCGCGCACGTGCAGCTGCTGCGGCGCTCCGACCGCCTGCTGCGGGAGCTGCGCAACTTGGACGCGCAGCGGTGAGTGGTGCGGGCCTGTGTCGCCGGGCCCGTTCTCGCAGTGCCGCCTGCTGCTGACGCAGCTGGGGGCGCTGGCGCCCGCGCGCCGCGCGCACGTGCAGCTGCTGCGGCGCTCCGACCGCCTGCTGCGGGAGCTGCGCAACTTGGACGCGCAGCGGTGAGTGGTGCGGGCCTGTGTCGCCGGGCCCGTTCTCGCAGTGCCGCCTGCTGCTGACGCAGCTGGGGGCGCTGGCGCCCGCGCACCGCGCGCACGTGCAGCTGCTGCGGCGCTCCGACCGCCTGCTGCGGGAGCTGCGCAACTTGGACGCGCAGCGGTGAGTGGTGCGGGCCTGTGTCGCCGGGCCCGTTCTCGCAGTGCCGCCTGCTGCTGACGCAGCTGGGGGCGCTGGCGCCCGCGCGCCGCGCGCACGTGCAGCTGCTGCGGCGCTCCGACCGCCTGCTGCGGGAGCTGCGCAACTTGGACGCGCAGCGGTGAGTGGGGCGGGCCTGTGTCGCCGGGCCCGTTCTCGCAGTGCCGCCTGCTGCTGACGCAGCTGGGGGCGCTGGCGCCCGCGCGCCGCGCGCACGTGCAGCTGCTGCGGCGCTCCGACCGCCTGCTGCGGGAGCTGCGCAACTTGGACGCGCAGCGGTGAGTGGTGCGGGCCTGTGTCGCCGGGCCCGTTCTCGCAGTGCCGCCTGCTGCTGACGCAGCTGGGGGCGCTGGCGCCCGCGCGCCGCGCGCACGTGCAGCTGCTGCGGCGCTCCGACCGCCTGCTGCGGGAGCTGCGCAACTTGGACGCGCAGCGGTGAGTGGGGGGGGGGGGGGCGGTATTGGGCTTAGACCACGGGTCACCAATTAGTTTCGTTCGGGGTCCGTTTTAAAAAATGAAATGACCATCGCGGTCCGCACAACATTTTATAGAAAAGAATATTTATTACAGAAATGTAATTATTAGGTACTTAAAGTAGGTATTTTTGTAAGTTCCTGTGTTCTCGCGGTCCGCACGAAATGGGTAGGCGGTCCGCATCACATTAACGCACTAAATGCGACCTCACGCTGCGGACGAGGTTTTCCATACAGTTTGTATAGTATCAGCGCAAACCGAGTGTTCTAGTGGCTTCGAGCCACAAGCTGCGACAGTCACCCGCGCTCGCTACTTGCGGCCATGATTGTCACACTCGGCCGACAGTAGCTGACTTCTTCCTGCACGCGTAGCATGAGCAAACGGGACTCTTGTCTACGAAGACTTGTCGTCTCGACCCTCTAGATTGCTGAGCACAGTGGTGGGACTCGCTCTCAGAATTTTACAACCTTTTTATGTCTTTTAATACAAATATGAGTTTTAAAATATAATATTTTTATTTCAACATCAATAAACGTCGAAATTATCTGAAATGATTCGAAATGATTTAGTTTAAACATGATACTTATTTTTTAATAAGTTCTAAGATAAAGAGACACTCACAAAAGCTTTCACTTCCGTAGACAAAGCTCTCTCGAGCTCGAGAAGAATAATGTTGCCACTAGTAAATATTTATAATTATTTCCATCATTTCTCTTAAAGGGCGTTCCTTTCTATACGTTTCACGACGCAAAACTCTTAAAACCGAGTTAAATATAGCCGTATGGATATAGTTCGTTTGCCTTCCTTTTATTGAGAGATTTTTGAAAAGATGACACAGACCAACGCACTTGTTAATTTAGTAATAAATATTGAAATCAATGTATGAAAATAATTTTACGTTTTTAAGTAAATAAATTAAAATTAAGTAAAATAAAAGTAAAAAAAAATACTGAAGGGAAAAAAATGTAATATTAGGAAACAATATTATTGAATAGGTAGTTAGGTACCTTTTTACAATAAATTATTTATTGTATTATTTTAATTTATAAAATTTATGAAAAAATTTAAGAATAAAAAGTACTTATTCGTTATTTACTACTAGTAAATATTTATTATATTTCTTTTTTTATAAATTTTATAACAAAAAAGAATTACTTAAATACAATTTTTCATTTTTTTTCTTTCCGGACAGCTGTTTTTGTCGTTTGTGCTGTAACTTCTCTTCTTACCTTAATAAAATATAAACACGGACAACTTAGATGAATTTTTATTGCGAAATTAAAAACTCAGAAAAAAAAATAAGTCGACCAATCTTTCTCGACCACTCGAAGGGTGGTAGACAAATTTCTCCCACTCAACTGTCAAATTAATGTCAGTTGAAGACAAAAGCTCGTGTTTGTCGACTTTTGACATTAGGCCACGACAAAGAACAATGCGAGTCTACGGTTGTAAAATGCGAGCATGAGTATCTCGATCTCAACCCGACAAAAGTGACATTTCGGTGTAGACAAGCCATTGTTCTGTGAGTCGAATCTTATCTCGATGTTGGTCATGCTACGCGTGCTGGTGGCCACTACGCCACTAGCGGCTGCGATTGGTGGCTGCGTCTAGTGGCTTGACTGAACCACTAATGGTCGCGCTTAGTGGCTCAATGTGCGGCAGTTCTAAGCAGTTGCTAGACGCTCCGACTATCTGCTACGAGAGCTACAGGTCTAGGAAGTGCAGCGGGGAATAAAGCAATGCTACGTGATTGGGGGGAGGACGGTATTGCACATGAGCAGCTGGTGCCTTTATTCTCATAAGGACAATTCTCATAAGGACAGATTCTCAAAAGGACAGCAGTACAGGTAAGCAGAAAAAGAGAAAAGAAGGTGTAACTTCTATATTTTACACAGCTTTTTTTTTTCTTATTTTTCGTAATACAATACATCACCAAAGTACCAGGATCTCATAAATACGGAGATTATTAACTTCTGTATTTTTAATCACTTTTTAATTTATTTTCACTTCTCACAATAAGTGTGGGTGAGTGAGCGAGAAGAGAACATCATACAACGCCATTTCCAGTCCCATTCTTTAATAGCGCGGGTTGTATTAGTACAAGACTTTATAAAAATAGCTCATTTCTGTCTGTACGCATGCGCAAGCTTTCTACTTAAAAATTTTGAAATCATTAACATTATAACGGACGACGCTCCGTGGGTAGGCCCCCGATAAGGTGGACCGACGATCTGGTGAAGGTCGCGGGAAGCCAGTGGATGCAGGCAGCGCAGGACCGATCGTCGTGGAGATCCTTAGGGGAGGCCTATACCCAGCAGTGGGTGTCGTGCGGCTGATATGATGATGATAACATTATAAAACTTTTGAGAATCTATTCATTTGTGTGTGCAGCTGTACCATTATCGGTTTTTTGACAATCTGTCCTTTTGAGAATCTGTCCTTATGAGAATAAAGGAGCTGGTGCAGCACTCCGACCGCCTGCTGCGGGAGCTACGAAACTACGGAACGTGGACACAAGAATGATAATAGGCTATTTTACACCATGTAAAATAAAGTATAAAAATGCATATTTAAGATAGATTTCATAAATAGTAAACGAGAAACGTCGATATTTATTCATAAAAATGCAATATACATTTTATAATTCAATTTTAAAAATCGTATTTTTTTAATCTATTCTTCAAATGTTCAAAACGCCATTCGCCATTTTGGATTACGGTGTGACGTCACTCCAATAGTAAATAAACATGACAGCTCTTTTCGCATTCGTATTGTTTACTAACACAATGAGGTCACGAGCATAAACAACATGGTGGTTAGTGTTTTCGCGCGAAAATTCAAAATCAAAAATTAAAATCGTGTTTTGGGGCATTTAATGGTTTTATAACATTAATATAAAAATTCCGCTGGTTTATTACGACCTCAGGATTAATTTAAAGCAGTTTTCAAAAAATGGTGTAATACCCTATTGGGTGATGTTTGATTCGCTGTGACGTCACTGAGCGCATGCAGCTGCTACGACGAGGCCTTGACCGACCGCTAAAGAAGCTATGGAACCTAGGGGCTAAATGTCTAATTAAAAAATCTATCGCAATCGCTTTCATTTGACAGATGGATGTGACATATCGCTGCATTTCTTTAGTAAGTTTTTATTCGTGCCAAAAAGAAGCATCAATGTGTTACCGAAAGCGATTGCGATAGATATTCAAATTAGACAATAGAAAGGCTGGACGCATTGAATTTATTATTCTTATGCATTACTTTTTGTCATTTATTTTGTAGGTCCATAGACTTTTTCATTGTAAAACGAAAATAAACAAATCGGCGTATGGCGTTAACCTTACCAAAAAAGAAAGTTAAACTATCTAATGCTCTTTTTAGATGTCGCGAAACGCACAAAGTGGCAGTAATATACGTGGGAAAAGGGCAAGAGAACCGAAATGAGATCCTGTCGAACCGCTGCGGCAGCCCGGCCTACGAGGCGTTCCTCGCCGCGCTAGCCTGGGAGGTAAGTCACAAAACGATTATTGTTCTACTTTCAACCATACCACCAACATCAATTTTGTAACCAATTTTGGTTTGTTCCGATTCTTACGCGTGAAAGCACTAAACTTAAGAATCGCCTAAGTCTTTTCTTATCTACAACTCGGCCAAGTTAACTTAGCAAATGACAGCTACATGACGGCTAAGTTTATGACACCGTTTTAATTTGGTCATGTTGTAGTTAGGAAAAGACTTAGGCGATTCTTAAGTTTAGTGCAATCGGCCATTAATATTTTACAAAAGTTTTTGTTCATGGTTATTTAAGAGGCCGTACAACGCTGGAAGCTCTATTTTCATAGTAAAAATTATCGAAATTATTGACAATTTTATCGTTTTTAATTAATAACTACTTAACTATTCCTTATTTTGGAAAACTGTCAATCACAAAACTGGAGAGCTAGTTAATGTTTCTTTTTATAATAGTTTGAAGAAACAAAAATTTGAGGTCACTTTACGATTTTTTTCCATCAAGAAAAGTTTTTGCAATCATGTTTCTGTCAATCATTTTAACCGCCTCTGTGGTCTAGTAGTTCGCCCACCGTAAGACGCAGAGGTCCCGGGTTCGATTCCCAGGGGGGTACAATTTGTACTCGGTTTGGTTGGTGGTAGGGCTTATTTCAAGTCCGCCTGGCTAGCTACAACCATCTTACCTAAGTCTGACGCCATAACAACAATTTAAAAATTGTTGTGTTCCGGCAGTTAGAGGTAAGATAGCCAGTATTCCGGGTGTAGTAGTGGCGTCAGTAGGGTGAAAAATACGGCGTTTTGTGAACCAGAGATTTCCTTTGGTAGGATTGGTCCTTAGGACCCTAGGATGGATATAAGAAGTGGAGCCACCACGATTTTTGTAGTAAATTTTTTGAAGTTTTGGCTTTCAGCCCAATCTCGATAGATGTATTAGTTAAGCTGCTATGCCCAGTTTGATATCATATTCGTATGAATTTAGGGTGTCGAATTCATTTTTGGATTCATATTTGTACGATTCTATTGTTAAACTAATAAAAAAAAAATACTCGCTTGATTATAGAAAAAAAATGCCATTAAATACACAAATTGGAATATTTGAAAAAGAAAAATACCTCGTAGGAGCTCTATTATTCTTTTATTTTTAAAATAATAATAAAAGAAAATATTCGTGTTTTGGCTTATTAAAAAAAACAACTTCGTTTCCGTATTATTTTTATTAAATATTAAAATTTCAAATATCAATCCGAAAATTGTTTGTGATAGGCTCAAATTGTAGCAAATTTAGTTATCTTTATAAAAGTATAGAATAGAGATACCTGAAAAACGCTTCCTAAAGGTAGTTTTTTCGAAAATACTGAAACAAGTGCCAAGTTTTTCCAGCAGTACAGGGTTTCCAAGGGTTAAAACTTGGGTAAAACTACTCTCAAGGTACCTAACAACATCTGAAAAATATCGTAGTTACATGCGCGCTTGTGATATTTGCCTTTTTTTGTCGATATTGACTGCCATTTTTTGTTTTTCTAATAATTTACTGATATTTTTTAATGCTGCGTTATACTTTTTAAGTTTATTTCAAAACAGTTCAATAAAAGTGTTATAATGTATATTTATTTGGAATTGGCTATTTATTACCTTTCATTTGATACCCATATTGTTATTATAAAAAATAATAATATTTCCATAGGTGTAAAAGAAATTGACGGCACGCGACAGTCAATTTTTTTTTCGCTATTTATTGTTAATAAAGAAATTTGTAAGTTATATTTTTTCAAGTCTTCATTCTATTAGCTTTGTTATAATATTTTTTGTTTGCAAATATGAACATCAGTTTAATGTTTACGGTGACTTAAAGTAAAAAAAATGTAGTTGAAAATATTGGTTATTGTGTAATGTTTAGGAAACTTCTTAATAAATTGCATTTTTTATACCAGAAATGAATTTAACATCATTAATTTATCCGAAAATGATACCAAACTTGGCTTAGTATCTAAATTTAGGCAGTTAAATTAACCTAGGACTTCGTTAAGGCAGGATTCCCCCCTCCCCCCACCTGCTTAAAAAATCCAGGTGGCTCCACTTCGTAAACCCATCTTAGGAACCCAAGGATCAATCCTACCGAAGGAAATCTTTGGTTCATGGATAGCCGTATTCTTCGTTTTTTTGCCTCCTACGACTGGGGCTATAGTGCGATTCCACCACGTCTCCGCGACTTACGTCCAATAGTTTGCACATTTCAGTGTATTTTCATAGTCCAGCCTACTTCTAAGTCGCGGCTGTCAGCCGCGTCCAATAGCTTGTTTCCAGCATGATATTCAAAATCATTTTTTTACATATCATTGCCGCCTGTAGCAGACCTCTCGGCGATAGTTCCGCCATAGTTCTGCTATGAGTTGTCTTCTACCGACGATGATATATGAAGATCACATCTACGTAGCGGTTTCGCGTCATTGCTTTCGCGAGTCAACTGTTGGAGCCGATTGAGTGGAGTCGCGCGTGAAAAATCTATGCATTAGAACAGACTGTTCGCATTTTTTTCATTTGTCGAACTCATGACGGAACCTGCTGCGATGTGGCACAGGCGTGATAACTTCCATGTATGTCGTAGGTGGAACTAGAAAGCCACGTGGGGTTCGCGGGCGGGCTGCGCGGCGGAGGCGGCGGCGGCGTGAGCGCGCCCTACATCGCGACGCTCACGCTCGAGGCGCTGTTCCACGTGGCCACGCGCATGCCTGCCGACTCCGCTGATGCTATCCTCAACAAGGTAAATATTAAGAAACATCTTGAAAGTGTTGAGACGGAGAGATGATGAAAATACTTATTGTTATCAATGGGCAATTTTCTGACAGTTCAAATAAAAAATAGTAAAAATCTATAGATGGCGTTTTATGAAAGCCAAATCGTAAAGTTAAACCCCCTTCATGTGCAATTTTTTGAACATTTTGATCGCAAATGCTGTAGGTACCCTTCCTTGGAGAGCGATAAACGAGGCGGGGGAGTTAAAACGGCAATAGACATAATGCAACTTTACGACGGCTCAGCTTTTATAAAACGCCATCTATCGAGATTTTTTGAACTGATTTTCATTTCTTTTTTGGTCTCAGGAAATCGCCCATTAAAAATCGATTTTAGTTGTTTTAATTTAACATATACGATCGAAATAGGTATTACAAAAAATACTCTCGCATCGCCAAGTACAGCCAAAAATGTATCGTTGCTCTTATAATCAAAAAATCTCTTCGTCGCCATTTTATCGGTCTGTTGTAAGTTTTAAATTAGCAACATCCTTTTAAGACGCGAACTAAACTTGTAAAGACTTTTCTTTTATTAATTGGTAACTTCCAGACTCGTCACTTGGGCAACGACGAGGTGCACGTGGTGTGGAGCGAGCACTGGCGGCCGTACAAGCGCGACACGCTGCCGACGCAGTTCTGCGACGTACTCATAGTGTTGTACCCACTGCCTGGAGGACTGCTGCGCTGTACTGTCTCCAGGAAACCGGACGTAAGTTGTTCCAGACTCGTCACTTGGCAACGACGAGGTGCACGTGGTGTGGAGCGAGCACTGGCGGCCGTACAAGCGCGACACGCTGCCGACGCAGTTCTGCGACGTACTCATAGTGTTGTACCCACTGCCTGGAGGACTGCTGCGCTGTACTGTCTCCAGGAAACCTATGGGCTTTTGAATATCATTTCGAAAGTATATTAAATTTGAAGGAATATAAGCCTACCCACAGCTCCGTATGTTTAATAGTTTTTGAGATATGATGCTTGAAACATTTTCATTCATCGGCACATCTAACCACCCACACCGTTCGTTATTTTCATACAAGCATACTCACTCACTTCACAGTCTCATAAATAAAAAAGGTTGTGCATTTCTGCAATGGTTTGCATTTAATAGATTAGTCGAGTACACATTTTCCGAATATGAATGTGTGAAAAATGATTATAAATTATACCTATCCTTCATTAACACGCTAGAGATTTAAAAAATGATTATAAATAAACAGAAAATATAGTATAAGTGTTGCAATTTATGATGTGTACCTACCTAATATAATTAAAAGATTACAAAAACTTATTATAAATCAAACTTATCTTTCATTAACATGTCCTTGCACAAATTTATATTAATTTCCTAACATACCTTACTATCTAATTTCCTTTGCCACAAGTCTAAATTATATTTCGGTATCAACCCTAGCGCTTACACGCTCTGGCTCAAGGTCGCTGGCGCTCGAACTCTCACCTACAGAGTGTGTCACGGCTGTGACTATAATGTATAGAGCAGCTGATTTTTTTCTCGCGATTCCGTGGTTGGCTCCATAGTAAAAGTTGTTCATTTACATGGTCTGAAATCCCCATTTTATTTTTAGATATACTTAAAAAATAACGGTGTATTTCCATTGAATCAAAACTTTTTCTGACAACATATTAACATTGTTGAGGCAGGATATCTTCACCATATATTCAGCGAAAAGGGAAGTACTTCCACCGAGCTAGGTGTCTGTGCTCGGAGACCGCAGTCCAACTGTTTGATTTTGGAATTTGTATTTATGCGAAGTGCTTAGAAAACTTCAATATCGTGAGTCAGGTCTCCATACATTTTTGTCTCGATATTAGCTTCACGTAGTGCGATGTCACGTCTGCGTAATGTTTACATATTGTACTTTTCGCTGATCCTACATTTCTTCGTCATTCGTTGATTGCTTATGTAGTGGTATCGCGTCGCGCCGCTACAACAGCTTTGCCACATTAATTTATCATTTAAGTTTGATGTAATGTTAATAAATCACTAACCCTCGGTTTCTGAGGTACTTTATGGAAACTTCAACTTTATCGGAATGGTCCACAGTGTCTGGTTTAAAGTAATAAAATTAACTTTAAAGTAGGTAATCTAGACCCCTCTGATAAAGTTAAACCTCCGATAAACCACCGATAAGTACCTCAGAAACCGGGCATTAGCGGTCAGGCGCCAATTCTTAAAACTTTTCGCTCGTTTAGGTTTGCGTGTTCGGGCCTCTATGGGAAGAATGCACGATCCGCGTGAGCTGCGCGGCGGCGCTGGTCCGCGGCGCGGCGTTCGCGGGCGGGCGCGCCGTGCGGGCCACCATGCCGCTGTACCAGCACGCGTACGCCGAGCGCGCGCGCAGCGTGGACGCGCTCGTGGCGCACCACACGCAGCCCGCCACCTTCGAGCACTTCGTGCAGCGCGTGCGCGAGCCCGTGCCGCCCGCCGCCGCGCCCGCGCCCGCAGGTACCTACACTGTATGTACGCCGAGCGCGCGCGCAGCGTGGACGCGCTCGTGGCGCACCACACGCAGCCCGCCACCTTCGAGCACTTCGTGCAGCGCGTGCGCGAGCCCGTGCCGCCCGCCGCCGCGCCCGCGCCCGCAGGTACCTACACTGTATGTACGCCGAGCGCGCGCGCAGCGTGGACGCGCTCGTGGCGCACCACACGCAGCCCGCCACCTTCGAGCACTTCGTGCAGCGCGTGCGCGAGCCCGTGCCGCCCGCCGCCGCGCCCGCGCCCGCAGGTACCTACACTGTATGTACGCCGAGCGCGCGCGCAGCGTGGACGCGCTCGTGGCGCACCACACGCAGCCCGCCACCTTCGAGCACTTCGTGCAGCGCGTGCGCGAGCCCGTGCCGCCCGCCGCCGCGCCCGCGCCCGCAGGTACCTACACTGTATGTACGCCGAGCGCGCGCGCAGCGTGGACGCGCTCGTGGCGCACCACACGCAGCCCGCCACCTTCGAGCACTTCGTGCAGCGCGTGCGCGAGCCCGTGCCGCCCGCCGCCGCGCCCGCGCCCGCAGGTACCTACACTGTATGTACGCCGAGCGCGCGCGCAGCGTGGACGCGCTCGTGGCGCACCACACGCAGCCCGCCACCTTCGAGCACTTCGTGCAGCGCGTGCGCGAGCCCGTGCCGCCCGCCGCCGCGCCCGCGCCCGCAGGTACCTACACTGTATGTACGCCGAGCGCGCGCGCAGCGTGGACGCGCTCGTGGCGCACCACACGCAGCCCGCCACCTTCGAGCACTTCGTGCAGCGCGTGCGCGAGCCCGTGCCGCCCGCCGCCGCGCCCGCGCCCGCAGGTACCTACACTGTATGTACGCCGAGCGCGCGCGCAGCGTGGACGCGCTCGTGGCGCACCACACGCAGCCCGCCACCTTCGAGCACTTCGTGCAGCGCGTGCGCGAGCCCGTGCCGCCCGCCGCCGCGCCCGCGCCCGCAGGTACCTACACTGTATGTACGCCGAGCGCGCGCGCAGCGTGGACGCGCTCGTGGCGCACCACACGCAGCCCGCCACCTTCGAGCACTTCGTGCAGCGCGTGCGCGAGCCCGTGCCGCCCGCCGCCGCGCCCGCGCCCGCAGGTACCTACACTGTATGTACGCCGAGCGCGCGCGCAGCGTGGACGCGCTCGTGGCGCACCACACGCAGCCCGCCACCTTCGAGCACTTCGTGCAGCGCGTGCGCGAGCCCGTGCCGCCCGCCGCCGCGCCCGCGCCCGCAGGTACCTACACTGTATGTACGCCGAGCGCGCGCGCAGCGTGGACGCGCTCGTGGCGCACCACACGCAGCCCGCCACCTTCGAGCACTTCGTGCAGCGCGTGCGCGAGCCCGTGCCGCCCGCCGCCGCGCCCGCGCCCGCAGGTACCTACACTGTATGTACGCCGAGCGCGCGCGCAGCGTGGACGCGCTCGTGGCGCACCACACGCAGCCCGCCACCTTCGAGCACTTCGTGCAGCGCGTGCGCGAGCCCGTGCCGCCCGCCGCCGCGCCCGCGCCCGCAGGTACCTACACTGTATGTACGCCGAGCGCGCGCGCAGCGTGGACGCGCTCGTGGCGCACCACACGCAGCCCGCCACCTTCGAGCACTTCGTGCAGCGCGTGCGCGAGCCCGTGCCGCCCGCCGCCGCGCCCGCGCCCGCAGGTACCTATACTGTATGTTGTTTTCATCAGGCGCGACTCCGCGGAGTCGATTCTCGCTCCGATGGCTCCGCGGCACGCCCGTGCTCGCCCGCGTCGCTCACACATAGCTGCGAGCACTTTTACAGCCCCGATACGTAGCCGTTCTTTTCGCATAGTGGATAGTGACGTAAGCCTGTATTACTCCCGGAATGCCAGACCTTGTTTTCTTGGACCATGCCACAGAATAAATAATAGTATAAGTACAGAAGCAGCATTCTAGCAACTTTTGCTCCGCCACAATAAAATGCAATTCAGGTCGCGTAGTTCAACTAGTAGTTCCTCTTTTTCTATCGCATGCTCTTACCTTTTCTGACGACGCAACGTTAGGGTTGTCTTCTTATATGAACTGCGTAGCATATATCATAATGTAAAAAAACGACTATTGTTTATTGTTTTTTTTTTTTTTTGACATCCGTACACGGCACAGTAATGTCGATTCGATATTGTTACTACACTTGACGTCAGAAAAGCGCACCTCTTAAGCACTAAGTTTAGACTTGGCCATCTGCTATTGCTAGCTAACGTTTTATTGTGTAAATGTTGATATCTATTGAAAGTACATTTAATGAGCTTTCTTTTAATAAGTGTTTGATTTATTTAACATAACAGTTACCATAATTAAACGATTAAAGCGTTATTGCTAGCGCCACCACAAAAGGGAAATAAAAGGGGTCAATTCAGGAAATGCGGGTAAATTCGCTATCGAGATGATGGAGAAAACACACTTCAACAGTTCGATTAAAAAAACGAATACCCAAGATGGATACTATTGCCCATGAAGTTATTCAAATATTACAATAAAATTAGGCAATGTAATGTGCTCGGAAACTCAATCTCAGTAATTGATTCCGTTCGACGAGTATTCCAACGGTTTCTTAAGACTGTTGGCTATGTCCGAAGGGGAAGAAGTATATAATAACACTTATCATTAAATTATATGGGATTAAATTAACTTTGAAGAAAAGGTGCGGTTTTTCTGACGCCGAGTTTATTATAAAGAGGCAATATCTACGCAGGCAGTAAGATGCCGCGCGACTACACAGGCGGGCGTGTGGCGCCCCTCTGCTCACAACATGTTCGTTCAAACGAACGGCTAGCGGTAGGTACTTATCGCGCGACCTTGAGCGAGTGAAGGAGGCCTGACCATGCCTATAATGTACACCAGTGCAGCCTGCTCACGCCGATGTGCACTCACGCAGCCCACCTCACGTATGGTGGTCTGACACGGACTCAACGTGCCTAACCACTTTAACTGGCACAAACTAAACTTATGTAGTGACGACCGATGTGCAAACGATTTTATCTTTAGTGGTTAGCCGCCGTCGGTGTCCATACATTAGCGCACACTTAATACGAAGCCTGTGTGATTTAGACAGAAGCGCCCCGTTCCGGTTATATTCGAAAACACTTATGTCATTTTGCCTTTTGCGCTCTAAGAACTGCTGCATCACTGACTTGAATCCAGTTGTCCGGTTTGGTTGGAGGTTGCCTGTACGTAATATTTTTGTTTGCGAGCACGAAAAACTCTGATGTATCCTGAGTAGCTTTTCTGAACTTTTGACCAATAGCCATTTCGTTCACAACACTTCGTTAATCACCCTTCTCCACTATCTCCATTTAAAAACTCTATCTAGCTTCCCTTGTTTAATTCTAAGCTTAAAAATATTTTTATGGATGACAATATTTTGATTATGTACTTCTACAGCTTGGCCATAAAGAGTTGAAATTAAATGCATCGAAACTAAAATTTTTCAGTTCAAAATGTAGTCAGTGTTGCCAAATTATTCGTGATTTCGCCCTCAATTTTTGTCAACTCTTTATGGTCAAGCTGTAAGTGCCTAATAATTTCAACAGAACAAGCAAGCGGTCGGCTAGCAGCGGCTCTGCTCGACCACGGCGCGAGCGCTTGGACGGGCGCGGGCGCGAGCGAGTCCCACGCCGTGTCCCCACGCCCCGTCAAGAGGCTGGGGCCCTTCAAGCGGCCCCTCGTGCCCCACCCCGCGCCCCACTCCGCGCCCCTGCCCGCCCCGCCCGCGCCCCACCCCGTGCCCCGCAGGAACCGGTGAGCTGCCAACTGTCAGTACTGTGTGCAACACTCGGCTGAAAGCCGCACTAAATAGAATAACAAGTGGTATGGGGACTAGTCTGAACAGTTCTAAGTGTCCTATAGGGCAGCGCCACTGTCTGAAGGCCTTTCAAACACTTGGAACTTACCACGGAATTTTAATTTACTTTTGATAATTTCTTATAATCACTTCGTATAAAACAAAGTCTCTTCCCGCTGTCTGTCCCTATGTATACTTTGATCTTAAAAACTACGTAACGGATTTTAATGGATAGAGTGATTCGAGAGGAAGGTTTAATATGTATAATACATGGTGTCAAATTCCACACTACACCGAAGCGAAGCGAGGGCGGGTCGCTAGTGAATTATAAATATGATAACTTCTTGTTGTATCTGTAATTCTAATTTTAACTCTGCCACTGTCCATGAACCATACCTATTGTATTGATCCCTCAGGGTCACGTGGTCATGAACCTAATGTTGTCTTCTTCCCAAATCTCTCATTTTTAAAATAGCAGCTCATAAGTAGCTTCCTAAACAAAAATTACAACGAAAACTATCAAAATTACACATTGACAGGTCTCAGACAATGGCGCACACAAGTGAAATAGCAAACATAACCCTCATAATCATAACCTATAAAACGAGAAATCAGTAAAAGCGGCAAGTTGATTATGTACAGTTCAAGCATTTTTCATATCTTGAACAAAATAGATCTATTGTTCAACAGCATAAAGTTTACACTTTATTAAAAATTTAAAATTGTCTGTTTGCATTAACTTATTAAAGAAAATTTAATATTGTCGACCGAATATTTGGTTCAGACTTTTGCCAGATACCTTAACAAAAGTTACGCACAATGTTCTTTAATAAATAAGGATATTCACACTGCAGACAAAAACGACAACCGAATCGAAACAGATCTGAATGTAATTATTATGACTTTTATGACTTGTTCACTTTATGAGTTGTACACTCACATTTCTCGTTTACGTACTTAAGAATAGGAAATCTTTTTTTCTTTCTGTATTAAGGTTTTTAAAACCATAGACGTCTTATTTGTTTTCCTCTTCTACATAAGTAAACTTTCTCCGTAACAAATGAAATGTTATCACGACACATAATGTTATGGATCACATAAGTTTATGTGTGTAACTGGAATAGTACTACACGTATGAAAGGTGGCAACGTAGGCATTGTACTTTTGTATGGAACTGCTGATTTTTTTTCGTGAGTTCGAGGTTGTTCCCATAATGAAAGTTGTTCAGTTTGATGGTCTGATCAACCCCACGAGATGTTTTCAATGAACTAAAAATAACCTTGTATTTCAATGAGAAGTTGGTGCGGTGTAGAGTGAAGTTTGTATCCACAATTCCGACATCACTGTTCTAAGTTACACACAACTGCTAAATGTAATTCCAATATTAAGGGAGCTTTTACATGCAGCAGCACGGCGGCAGCAGCAAGTGGAGTCACAATTACCAATGCAATAATTCAACTACCCATACAGGGTCATTTTTGGACCCCTTTTCAAACTTTGTCAGGTCATTCTATAACAGCAGTACAATCAATTTATGAAGTTAAATAAAAATATTTTTTTTTACATTTTTACCCCAAACTTTTCCCTACACAAATTGAAATTGTTGTCACTGTTTGCGCGTCGCACGGTCGACACGCGCGAGCCCGCCACTCGCCTTCCCCCGCTCGCGTCCCGTTCGTGACGGTGAGCGTGCGCGCCTAGATTTTTAGGATATAAAAAGTGGTTGAAAACTGTGAATTTAAAAAGAAAAAAATAGAATTATCTCACCAAATTTTTTTTTATTACCTCCTTGAACTATTATTTGATTTTGTAAAGGGGTCGCAAAATTACCCTGTATGTGTAGTGCTGTTATGTGTGCTGTAACTTGTACAGAAATTCGCTCCTAAAAACTTAACCACCTCATGTAAAAGCTCTCTAATACGTTTTTGTAATTACGGTGGCTTGTAAATGTAAACACTTGGTATAGACTTTTACCTGAAATGTATAAGTATTCGTCCATTGAGAGATTAACACTACGGACTTTCCATGTACTTAATATTTTTTTAATTAAGCTTTTAACTATAGAGTATTGCATTTCTAATATTAGTGCTATGTTAATAAAGGTCATTGAATAAAACTGGAATAATGCTATAATATTTTACAATAGCAAATAGAATTTTTACCAAAGTCCATATCAGACGTTTTTTTACATAGCACTTATTCTCTGTAAATATGTAAACTAGATTTAGAGCTTTAACTGTTGTGTAGGTTTTGATTAATTGTTATTTATTTGCACAACGGAATATTATGGAATTATTATTTTTAATACTTATGTGCCCTAAAACTTCTAAAAACAGGCAGGTGCCGGTTCTAAAAAAATATTAATATGTACATTATCATTCTCAGTAATTATCAATGATCGATCTGCCCTGTTTATCAAAACTTACAAGTCTACAAGTATACTTTACAAGAAAAAATTACAAGTTCATGTAAATTGTCTTTTTCCAAATAATTTATGCATAACACTTGTAAAAACTGTCACACGGAATTGAGTCGCCGGACACCCTCAGAAATACTCAGGATTTTCCATAGAGTTTTTAAACAAGTTGTTTTTTTTATTAACGCAATCACTAGTACAAGGGTGAAAACATATTAGGTAAATAAAAAATCACACTTGTAGCGTGTAATTTAACGTATATTGATAAACAGATTTGTGGAATAGTGATTTTCATAAAAAAATCTAGTTGTATATAATAAGGTCAAGACTTGTATGTTTTGATAGACAGGGCACGTCTCCGTCTGCGATATCCGTGGTTGCGGTTTCAAATTGTGAGGCAAAGTTGGAAAAATAAATCTTAAGTTATCGGCGATTAAAAATTTATGACATGAAGCTAATGTAAAGGAATAAGACAAATCAGACATCTCATGTATCTTCTGTCATACACGCTATTAAATTACTCAAATAGGGGGGCAATAATCTATAAACACGGAAACATGTCCTTCTGTGATTTGTTTGAATATTCCGTAGCTGAGCTAAGGGCGTTGTAATTATCGAAGTAATCCATTTTTTACTTTTTTAAGTATACGTATTATATTATAGGTAATAAAAGAAAATTTATGAAACCCTATAAACGATTGCCGTTAAAATATTATTGCGCTCTTAGTTACAGAATAAGCTTTTCACTCTCCTTTTATTTTAATGAGATTGTATGAAATTTGGTGCTTTGTTAACGAAATTAAATGTAACATTCCATAACACATTACTTCCCAATTCCCTTTACGATGTTTACTATCAGAGTATCCATCTTATAAGTAATAAACATTAACATTATGTGGATGCAGAATTTCAAAGTAAATGTTAAGCACTTGCATTTATTAAAAACTTGCAGAAATTAAGCATTCCATTCAAGCTTACTTTACAAAGAAATCTGTGTTGTTTCAGTATCAATGTTAGTTTTAATTATTTATTTATATGATTATGTAATTGTTGCTACTTTTTAATTTTAAACAGTATTTTATAGATGTTAAGACTGACACAAGATTATGTATTAAAATCACTAAGTATTAAATTATTATTATAATATTTTTATGCGGTGGTGTAACAGTAATAATTTATTAATTTAGTTTATTAGTTTTTGATCAAAATAATGGCTTCACAGAATATTGTCGCTTCTATCAGTATAATATAAGTTATCTGGATATTAACCCACAGACATAATGTAATGTAACCAAAATTTTATATTTAACTGATTGAAAATAAAGTTTTGTTAAACTTTTCTGTTTATTTTATTAAATCCCAAATGTTGATATAACAACAATAAACCTTTTTTTATCTCCAACTAGTGAACTTTCTACTATTGGCAATAGGAATCTTTTCCAAAGAACCCTCTATTAGCCAGTTCGGTATACATATGTAAAGTTAAACATTGATCAATGGAAACCTTGGAATACATATCACACAACAATCTTTTTTTTTGTCTTATA
This sequence comes from Agriphila tristella, assembly GCA_928269145.1. Taxonomy (NCBI): domain Eukaryota; kingdom Metazoa; phylum Arthropoda; class Insecta; order Lepidoptera; family Crambidae; genus Agriphila; species Agriphila tristella. The sequence goes on from OV743443.1 coordinate 15,573,266, forward strand.
CAGTGCAATCCTAAAATAGATGCTGATTGCGTTTAAATAGTGAAATGCACTGAGGTATAGTGGTTAAATGTATTTATTAATAAATGCATCTCTTGTGATCTAGTAGAAGAAATACTAGTGTTAGATCCAGAGCAGGGGTCCGGAATTCGATTCCCGGAGGCGCATACATTTCTATATGGTATATCATGGTCCCTAGGTTGTTTTTTTATTTTCAAACAATGTGTAGTCAACTGTTGACAACACATTGTTTGAAAAAAAGTGACCGAGATTACTCCGGCATACATGAAGTCCGAATTTATCGGACGGCTCCAAGATGGGGACTGGTACTGGTGCCACAGAATACATAATAGTACAAGTCTGGTGCTGGAGTATTCTCACAAGACCTAAATATCACAAGCATTAGGCCAACACAGTTCGATATTTCAATGCGAATGTGTCGCAATAATAAATGCCGCTACCACGCCCCTGTCTAGAGGTATGAAGGAACTAAACATCCGCATACTGACAGACAGCATGGCCGTTCTAACAGCACTGGAGGCCAACACGATCAACTCCAGTATCGTCTACGAATGCCACCAAGTTTTGGATCGTTTAGCATCCAAAAACAAAGTAATCCTTCAATGGATTAAAGGGCATAGTGGATCACACGGGAACGACGCCGCCGATGAGCTGGCTAGAAAGGGATCTACTACAACAGTGGCAAGACCCATACCCATTCTACCACAACCGTTCAGCCAACTGCGCTCATGGGTAAGACAACGTAATCGTGCTGCGCATAATACTCGTTGGGTAGATCTAACAAGCTGTAGACAGTCCAAGTTGGCGATGACCGCAGTCTCGACTGCTCAGCCTTAATCGTCCAGACCTCCGAATAGAATAGTTGTAGGTACACTTACAGGTCACCTTGCCTTAAACCGACAACTATTCATCATGAATGCGACAGACAGTCCCCTATGTAGAGGATGCCTGGACGCAGAGGAAACAGCCGCCCACGTGATCCTGGAGTGCGTGGGTTTGGCCGCACACCGGGCAGAAATCCTCAAAGACGTGAGGTCGCTCCTAGAAGCCTGTGACCGCCCCAGGAGGCTTCTGCGCTTCTGGAAGGAGCTGAGACGGCTTGACTAGCCACACCAATGCTGTGTTCACGCATAACGGACCAAATGAGAGTCTAAATGCGGAAAAAAGAGCCCATCACCAATACCAATACCCCCGGCTCTGGCATGAGTCGGTCGGTGTGACTATGGGAGAATCTGCCGTTTGCACAATCTGCCTGCCATTTAGCGAAAAAAGGAAATTTTGAGCCACTTTAGATTCTAATCTAGATTAAGCCTATTCAGTGCATCCAATGCGACGCAGACCTCTCCGCCACACGAATTCATACAACTCATCCGCAACCCCTTACACGTTGTTCGACAGATTCGCGTTACGGCAGATTCGCGATACGGCAGAAGCTAGTTTAGGCAGAAGCAGAATCGTGTTTGGGCGGAAATATGTAGTAGTCAATCAAAACTTGTTAATTTATTTAAAAAAATTGCAACCTTTTTTATTTAAATAATAATAAAAGGCGACTGTTAATGGGATACTTAAATACTAAACCTGGCAGCGGTAAATTTTTTGGGCGAAAAAATAAACTAAAGCTGCTTAAGTTGGCAGTGAAAATTCTAATACTGAGTGGGCAACTATTATACCAAGTAGGTAACTATATAACTGATTTAAGCTGCCCAACATGGTATTTTTGTCATCCCGATTAGGATAATAGTCACCTTTTTTTAAATAAAATACATGCCAAATTTTTTATGTTTTGTGTGCCCTAAGGTTGTCGCCCAAATAGTAATTTTTAAATAGTAACTGGTTAGTTAGTAGTCACTCAATTTGTATTTTAAAGTCACCCATTTTCAACATAATTTGTAGTCGCCCTCAGTCCGTCGCCCACTTAGTATTTCAGTACACTATATTCAGTATTTTTGATACCCAAAATGGGAATTTATTGTTACTTTATTTTCTAACAGGACAACTTAACCTTCTCCATATTTATGAGATCCTGGTACTTTGGTGTTGTGTATCACTATGTCATTTTGGACAATCGCCCACTCGTATCTGATGTTATTGAAACTCTATGGTGTCTGAAATAAATTTTATTTTTAGGTATTATATTTTATAGATATTGTTACATGTGACCTTCAATCAGGTACTACGCGTTCACTTCATCGTTGCCGCTACTTCCCGGCCCGCTTCATCATTCCGCACCCCCTTTGTCGCCCTCCCGCGCGCCTACCCAGGCGACGCCGGGTGCGCGGTATGAAGAAGCGGGCCGGGAGGTAGCGGCACGAATGAAATGAACGCGTAGTATAGATGATCGAAGCATGTGACATAATATATTGAAAATATTTATAGAAGTTAACTTTCTTTAGATTTATACAACCCTGGTACTTGAAATACTTTTTCCTTTTTGGGGTATTAAAAATATGTTAACCTTCTTTAGATTTATGTGATCCTGGTACTCTAGCTACTGCCGTAACGCCATTCTGCCGAACAACGCGTAAGGGTCAACATATAAAAGTTCCATGGCTAATGGAAGTAACTACTTTGAAATAATACAATTCATAAGCTTAATAAATATAATTTTCTTACATATAACAATAATTGTCTTATACTGTGTTACTATGTTTTTGGTAACTTATACATCCCACCTTGCAAAACAAGTTGATGAGTTCTTACTTTAGTGTCTAAAAACTGTCTCAATTCCTGCAGGCTACATTCAGTCCCAGAGGCTTGAGAAGCAAACATTTTCAACATTTGATGTATACGGTCTAATGGCAATGAGTCCAAGTTGGTAAGCATTCCAACGATGTAAGACCAGAAAACTTGCAACTCTCCTTCTCTCTGGTCATGGGCAGACGCCATGACACTTTCAGTTTCATCATCTTCACAAATCATTTCTTGAACCTGGTTTGTTGCTACATTGGATTTATTGGCATCTGATCCGTCCACTAAAACATATGTATCAGTGCATTTTTCAGAAATGAGTCCCATTGACTGCCAATAAGTAATTTTTCTTCGGAGCACAGTAATGGGAACTTTCATAACTTGGTGAAGTTCTTCAAGCGTCCATTCTGGTTTATTTTGGAAATGCATTATTAATGTTGCATTAAATGGTGAAACCACCAAGTCAAGCTTTTTTGAGCCTATCTCAATTTCAATGTTTACATATCCTAAATGTGGTTTCCAACTCAATGTTCTGTTTCCTTTTAGTGCCTCATACGACTTAGTATAGGCTTCCAAATGATTTTTAATTTCTTCTGGCAATTCTAAATTTTCATCTTTGAAAGGTGGCCAAAATTGGGCTGAAAGGATCATAGCATTTGAGGTGAAATTCTTACTTGCTGTTTCAAAGCTTTTATCTTGATGAATTAAGGCATTTATTCTTTTGGAATCGGAAATATCTTTCAGCATCACCTCACAAAAATGTAGTTGTGATTCTCCAAACTTAAGCTTCAGCAATTCTAAATACCTTATTTCTTTTTCAGTATTTATGACACTCTGTGCTAATAACCGGTCTGCTAATAAGGTTCTATATTCATTGACAAACAGCTCTTTGCTACCATACACATTCACAAGCATTGAAATTATGTCATTTGCTTTCCTATCATTAGAGTTAATTTTGGGATCAGCATCTACTGGATCAGGATTCCATTCATCCCATGCATCATCTTTCTCATTTTCTCCATCTGCCTCAGCGGCAAATTTAGCAAGCTCCTCAGCAAGTTCGCTGCCAGCACCTTCCTCTGTGAGGCTACTGACCACACTCCTTACTGTATCTTCTCGATTCCTCAAGTAACTGCGGACAGGCTTGGTGACAGTTTCTAATATCACACCTGAGGGATCCAAATGTCTCAAAGCTCTAATGGTAGAAACGTAAGCAGTTAATATATCAGTTGTATTCACACCCGGGTGCAACAGCCTTGTTTCTAATGCTGTCTGCAACCTTTTGCAGAGAGTAGATCTCAAATCAGTTTTGTCTAGGCATAGTTTTATGTCATCAACAGCTGGCTGTGAATCCGGATATTCAATTATAATGTTGAAAAGTTGCTCAATGCGCAGCTTTGTATAGCTATGATACAAGTAATAACTCAACTTTTTTTGAAACTGCAAAATAGCATTCTGCGTATTTTTATCATCAGGTGGTGGCTTTGATGAGCCCGCACAATATATTCTCGTTAACCAAGACATGACAGTGGTATTCAACCAATTTTCTAAAAAACCAATATGTGAAACATCAAAAGTTCCATCACAAAGTTTCTGAATGTGAGATTCGATTCTCATTTGTATGAAATTTGCCAAAACTTGGCCGGTCAATCTTTCTAATAACTGTAAATCCATCAATTTCCTGTTTGTGTCATGAAATACTTTAACTATATAAGCACAATTGCAATCGGTATACTCATTCCAACAACCTGAACACATTACATCTTCACCCATATCTGAGTTCTCATACTCATTATCAAACACGTTGAATGAGATTTTATAAAAATGATTAATAATAACATGGTAATCCAGAGGGAGCTGTGATAATAGTGTTGCACGAATCAGTTGCTTGAAGCCTAGAATAACATCCTTTTCACCAAATATGGGTTTGCTATCACTACAGCTAGCGTTAAGTATGGACAGTCTTCGTAACATTTCTGAAAAGTTAGACACTGATTCGTACAGTTCGTTCACAGCTGATTTAAAGAGTTGAAAACCTTTAACTTCTTCTTCAACTTTCGCAAATTTGGACCAAAAAGAAGGTGCAAGATGTTGCCGAAGGTACTTTTCTATATGTACTAGTATTAGGTCTCGAATTTTAATCTGGATCCCCATGCCTGTGATAATTTGTTGTACTTCATCGTACTCTGCGCTAGTACAATCACTGAATATTGTATCATTTAGAATAGGAAAAGCATAATTTATTTTATTCCAATAAAGCTTTAGCTCACTAGAGTTACTGGTTTTATTACTATAATCGAAGTATTCGGTGCTCATTTTTGCCATTTAAGTGATTCACTTGTCAGCTGATCAGCAAATTTTATAACATATTATTAATTATACGGTCATTCCCCGTCTCCGTACACTTTTTTCAATATAAAGTGATAAAAAAATCACTAGAGTCACGAGAGTAGATATTGTATTTTATTTTATTTTAATGATAAAAAAATAGGAAAACATCAATGTACAAAACATGAAAACAAGTCAATCAGCGCCAGGGATGTGAAAAAATAATCGATTATTATAATAATCGATTATTTTTCTATAAAAATCGATTTTTATTGTTCGATTTTTTTATTAGGATTAATCGATTATTAAAAAATCGATTAAATTTATCAAAATTCCAACATAAACATTCGATTTTTTGGTTCAGCAGCACAACTTGTATAATTTATCTTGTCGTCCAGCACGAAAGGATAGGGATGGAGATATTCAAGGAAAAAGATGCAGGGGCCCTATTTTTGAATTGCTCGACTGGCGTCGAGCGCTCGTTTCTACTGATTTTCGTTCGATATTTGACTCAAATGTATGAGATTTCGATGTATGAGATTTCGATCGAAGATCAGTGGAAGGGAGCGCTCCAAGTCGGTCGAGCGATTCAAAAATAGAGCATCAGTTATACAACTTCCTAGAGATAGGCTAGGTTCTCTCTCTTTCTTACTAGCGATGTATGTGACGGAATGATGGTTTTCCTTGAAGGTAAGCATTCAATCACATGAATTAATTCTGACAGATAAAGGAACATAAATAAAATCAAAATAAATTAAATAATAAAAAAATCAAAAGAAAGGATCAAAATTGTTTCGGTTTACATAGTTACATATCTCCGCGAGTGTTGCCGTTTTGAATTTTTTGGGGTATCCCTTTTATCCTACTGCAAAGTTAGGTATGTCGGACTCTATTATCTAGTGGCACCCTCCCTTTCGTGATGGAGAATAGGAGAACAAGAAATTCTTCCAGTGCGTAATCAGATGCAGTAGTTTTCTACTATTATAGTAGGTTTTAGACGTAATTTCTCGTTAAATTAATAAAGTGTGAAAAAAAAATCGATTTTATGTGAAAAATCGATTATTTCATTACAAAATAATCGATTTTTATAAATCGATTATTTTCGGCCTAGAAATAATCGATTATTATAAAATCGATTTTTTGATATGAAAGTCACATCCCTGATCAGCGCACTAAAATGCGTTCCGAGTCGGTGATTTTGTATGGGTTTGACAGATAACGTGAGCGCTGACATCGATTTTATCGTGATTTGGAATATAGCCTGACAAGTGACAATGGGGAGGAAAAGCGCAATTTTATCCCGATAGGTGGCGTCTTGGCGTTGGTACCGAGCAAGGGTCTGACATGCTTTGATAGAGCGAGATCGTCTTATTGAGATTCCTATAGGAGGAAACAAAGAAGAGTTTCATGTTTTATCTCTATCACCGACCGGACTTTTTTTCATGGTCGGGTTATAGGCACAGTTCAACTAGGCAAAACAAACAAGTGAGGTTATATCAAAAGTGCCAAAGAAATTAAAGGTTTTGTGGATTACTACCTAATTTATACATAAAATTTATTATAAATCGAATGTGTAGTGTTTGTGTCTAGCCAACAAAATGGTGGGGTGTTCAATATTTGGCTGCAAAAGCAACAAATAAAGAAAAGAAGCGGGTGTTACATTTCATGCGTAAGTACACTGTTTTCTATATATTGATCACGTATTTCTTTCTCAAACCTCACAGGAACCAAGTTTCTGAGCTATATCATTAGTTATATCATGAAAAACCTGATAAATAGGAAAACTCTAAAAATTATTTCTAAAAATAACCTCGGAAACATTTGACATGCAAACCAGGAAAATTGCGTATTAATCTACGTAATAGAAGCCAGCTTAGCATTGACGTCCACTAAAATCAGTAGGTTTATAAATCGATTTCCGGATGCCTACCCATATAGAAATTTTTCCCCAAAAATTACCCCATATTTCAGGGAATTTAGAGCGATTTGATTTTTCCAGATTTCCGACGGAAGATAAAATTCGTGAGAAATGGATAGAAGCAACTGGAAAAAAGAATTGGCATAAGTACACACGAATTGATTTGTAGAAAAAGTGTGTCTGTACATCCTTACTTATAATAAAACAGTAAAAAAGTGTGTCTGTACATTACATATATTTCAAAAAAAATATTTGGGGCGATGGATACATTAGTAGAGTAGGAATTTGAAAAAAAAAGTGTGTCTGTTTGTCTGTTTGTTTGTCTGTTTGAACACGCTAATCTCCGGAAATACTGAACGGATTCGGATGAAATTTTTTTGTTATATAGCTGTTAAGCCTGGGCATAACTTAGGGTATAATTGATTTTGGAAAATGGAACACCTGATGCAGAACCATGATGGCCCAACTAACCTATACGGAATATAAAAATGACACCTTAGCAAAAGTTGTTCAACCTAATGAGCATTTTTTGTTGAGGTATGAAAATTGGAGATCTGGAATACCTGATGCAGAGCCATAATGGTCCAGCTAAACTATACAAAATATAAAAATGACACCTTAGCAAAAGTTGTTCAGCCAGATGAGTATTTTTTGTTGAGGTATAGAAATCCATGATCTGGGAACACCTGATGCAGAACCATAATGGTCCAGCTAAACTATACAAAATATAAAAATGACACCTTAGTAAAAATTGTTCAGCCTGATGAACATTTTTTGTTGATTTAGTAGCTTTTAACATTATAACACTGCTACAAGTATTTTCTAATGTAACTACATAAGTTCATATGCATGCGCAAGTCAAAGTCCACGCGTACGAAGTCGCGGGCATCAGCTAGTTACATATTATATTTAAAAAAAAAATTGATTGTCTGTTTGAACACGCTAATTTCCGAAAATACTGAATGGATTCGAATGAAACTTTTTCTGTTATATAGCTGTTAAGCCTGGGCATAACTTAGGGTCGGTCTGGACAAAAAGAGTGGTTGGTCGGGACCACTTATTTTCGCGATTTCGCTTGCAATACTTTGTTTAATTAGCGAGTCAAAATGTTGACTTTCACTCACTACGGAATTCAAGTACTGTAACGATTCCAACTACATTTTAGGGTATTTTTTTTGCGATCATGGCAGCCCCATATTTTGACGTCATAATATATCTATCCCTTACACCCGGTCGCTCGGTGGCGCATCTACCCCTTTTAATATACTATATCTATGGTACCGAGCCGCCTCAAAGAAACTGTCAAAACATATGGGAATCTCTTGGAGTATTGCACTTTTTAATTTTATACTGAGAAAATGCCGCATTGTTATGCATGTAACTTGTAAAATATTGGAGTTCATCGATTTCCCAGTAACAAAAAAAACAGTGGGCAAAAAAATATCAAAAAAAAAAATGCTTTTTCCTCGATTTTCTCCTTTGCTGAGCCTGAGAAACTTTATAAATCAAAAGGAATGTTTCATGAATTCGATGAAGCTTCGCCAAAATAAAACAACATTTGAATTATAACAGCTTTGTTCTTTAATATTTCAACCTCAGCAGTTTCTAACATATTTATAACTTGGATGAATTTGATAGGTATATCAAATATGGAATAAGCCCAATATTGGGGCCAAACAGAGAATTAATAGAATTTTATATGCCAGAGTCATTCAAGAAACTTAGAATAATAAAATAAATATGATAAAACGGTTCGTGTAATTTTGGATGGTACAGAAATTCCAGTACAGAAACCTGAAATTACTATTGCACAGAAGGCATCATCAGGCAACTATAAACACGGAAATTCACACTCAGTTGCTTTGTTAAAATTTTAGTCATATGCTTCTAATCTGAAATAAAAAGATTACTTGTAAATCTTACACGAAATTTAAAGAAATGTAATGCTTGTTAGCAATTTTTTGTAAGTTGCTATAAACTTTCTTGCCTGTTGTTTTGGCTCTTCTTTTCCGTAATTCTTATTTTATATGAGCTAAAGTTAGCATAAAATACATTGTTTGTCCGCAAAACCGAAAAAAATACAATCTTAGATGTGTGGGTCTCCAGCTTCCTCATAGGCTATAGAGAAATTCTAAGCTTGCCATATTTTAAAGCATAATAGCAGCAATCAAACTTCCAGACAAAATAATAGCAGCCACCATAAGTTCGTTACCATGAGTTGTTTTATGTGTGTGAGCTGGCGACACGTGTCTGCAGCTTACACATCCCGTTAAGGCAAACCAGTGAGGTTACGGTTTTAGACTATAGTCAAAAATTTAGAGCCTAATTGCAGCAATAAGATCCAAAAAAACTAACCATCACACTCAAATACTGTTGTAACTACGAGCATAAAACTGTGTGCGAGCTGGAGACACGTGTCACTGGCTTGCACATCTGTATTTTCGTAATTACTTAAGCTACGATTATGTTATATACCTCAAAATTCTCAGCCGAATTGGAGCATTAGGCTCCAAATTTATCAAAGCTTTAACTCGAAAAGTTTTTGAGCTACGAGCCGATATCTATGTGTAAGCTGGTGACACGTGTCTCTGGCTGACACATGGTGAATTGCTTAGAGTTTCGTTTTAAAGATCAAATAATACGTTATAATTGCAGCACACACGAGGCATAATTTCAAATCTCTGGGCCTCTTAGTTTCAAAATTATAGGCCAAAAACCGTTTTCCCGCCAAAAAATTCAAAATAATGGCTCGGAAGCGCCTAATCGCGCCGTTGCCGTTCCGTGCGCTACACTATTGCAATCGAATTTGAACCTAAGAGCTAGTATTATTTTGGTTCATTTTAATTTACGCTCTCGATCGTTTTAATTTCTGTACTGAGAATTTTAGTCTAGGAGGAGAAGCCGTCTGATATAACTGGTTACCTAATTTTAAAGAAAATCAAAGTCTATTTATTTAGGAATGTTTATATCGCTATGCTTAGTTATTGTACAAATTTTGTCTGTCTGTCTGTATGTTTGTTACTCTTTCACGCCGAAATTTGGCATACTAAAATAAAAAGTCAAATTTAAAATGGCGGCCATTCCAACAGGAGTGGGGATAGACCTCAACATGTGGGTGTTTTTGTCGATAAAATTAGGTGTATTTCACGTCTTTAAATTGTCGTTAAGAAAAACAGGTGCAAGCTATTTTCGGCCTTATTGACATTTGAAATTCGGTTGGTTTTTTGGCGTATTCTCATTAACTAACTTAGATCTTTAATTAAAAACAGTGATTTTGATAAATGTCAATAAGGTCGAAAATAGCTTGCACTCATTTTTCTAACTTGTGATCACTAGACAATGTTTTCTAGTAAGAAAAAACAGGTGCAAGCGATTTTCGACCTTATAGACGTTTAAAATTTGGTTGATTTTTTGCCGTATTCTCGTTTACTAACTTTGTTCTTTCATTAAAAACCGTGATTTTGATAAATGTCAATAAGGTCGAAAATCGCTTGCACTCATTTTTCTAACTTGTGATCACTAGACAAGGTTTTCTAGTTAAAAAAATAACAGGTGCAAGAGATTTTGACCTTATTGACGTTTGAAATACGGTTGTTTTACTATATCTCGCGTTCACTAACTTTGCTTAGCTAAATAGCTTTTACATAATACTTACTAATTGACTTCGTTGTGTCATAAAAGTCCTAATCGAACTAACACAATATAAGGTCGCGCGCGATATTATACTCATACCTAGCGTGCTGCGAGAGAAACGCACGTAACGCGTCCGGTAGCAACAGCGCGCACGCGATGAATGCCCGCGCACCCGTCCGGCCAACGATGCTACTTGTTGCCACGCGCGATATTCATAGCGCCATAGCGTCTACTTACATAGCGCGCTATGTGCGCTATGTAAATATAGCGGGCTATAATGTGGCGCTAGATGCTATATTAACCACCTCTAGTGCTAATGATAAAACAGAGCGCGCGCACACTGATATATTTACACGGCTATAATAATAACTCCTTGGTGCGCGAACAAATGGCGTGATTTTGTTTATAACTGTTTATAGGATTATTTTTATTTTTTGATTCTGTTAATCCCGATTCCAGTCCAGGCCATATTTATATCTGTCTGTATGCCAAATTTCGGCGTGCAAGAGTAACAAACATACAGACAGACAAACAAATGTTCGAAGTTTTAATGTAAGTGAGATTAGTGTAAAAAAATTGTATAATAACTAAGCATAGCGATATAAATATTCCTAAATAAATAGACTTTGTTTTTCTTTAAAATTAGGTAACCAGTTATATCAGACGGCTTCTACCTCCTAGACTAAAATTCTCAGTACATAAATTAAAACGATCAAGAGCGTAAATTAAAATGAACCAAAATAATACTAGCTCTTAAGTTCAAATTCGATTGCAATAGTGTAGCGCACGGGACGGCAACGGCGCGATTAGGCGCTTCCGAGCCATTATTTTGAATTTTTTGGCGGGAAAACGGTTTTTGGCTTATAATTTTGAAACTAAGAGGCCCAGAGATTTGAAATTATGCCTCGTGTGTGCTGCAATTATAACGTATTCTTTGATCTTTAAAACGAAACTCTAACATATACAGTTACAGCAATTCACCATGTGTCAGCCAGAGACACGTGTCACCAGCTTACACATAGATATCGGCTCGTAGCTCAAAAACTTTTCGAGTTAAAGCTTTGATAAATTTGGAGCCTAATGCTCCAATTTGGCTGAGAATTTTGAGTTATATAACATGATTGTAGCTTAAATAATTACGAAAATACAGATGTGCAAGCCAGTGACACGTGTCTCCAGCTCGCACACAGTTTTATGCTCGTAGTTACAACAGTATTTGAGTGTGATGGTTAGTTTTTTTGGATCTTATTGCTGCAATTAGGCTCTAAATTTTTGACTATAGTCTAAAACCGTAACCTCACTGGTTTGCCTTAACGGGATGTGTAAGCTGCAGACACGTGTCGCCAGCTCACACACATAAAACAACTCATGGTAACGAACTTATGGTGGCTGCTATTATTTTGTCTGGAAGTTTGATTGCTGCTATTATGCTTTAAAATATGGCAAGCTTAGAATTTCTCTATAGCCTATGAGGAAGCTGGAGACCCACACATCAATCTAAGAAAGTAAAATCACGTAATACACAGTCAAGACAATATAAGCTCAAACTGACAATTGTTCCAAAGACTGAGCGCCATCTGTAATTCACTTTTCCTTCGCCTCCCCATCCCCATTGATTGACTTAGGGTGCATTCCGATTCAGCGTAAATTGACCACGATTTCTACACAAGCGTACTTAGGACCGACCGAACCTACTTTTCACCGAGAACCGAGACCGAGAAAAAAAAACAGTCTCGGCCGAAACGAGACCGAGACCAAGTTTTTTTTTAATGTTACCATAAAATGGCGAATATTGATGAAAAAACACATTTAATTTAATCAAAAATCTTTATTTAATCATAATAGGTGCAGTGTTTCTTTCAGACAACATTCTCCGGGGGGGCGATCAAGAGGTTCGGGGGAGCTGGTCCGTCGATCACTACACTAGTTTGCCCGTCTATCTACACACAACTCATTTTTCTCCGGGGGGGCACTAAGGCTGCTCCGGGAGGGCTCGGCCCCCCCGGAATAGTACCTGAAAGAAACAGTGAATAGATGTACGCAAAAAAATGCAAATCGATGTACAGCACAGTTTGGTATACGTATACTTGAGGTCAAAACAATATTTTGAACCATCAGGGACCTTACCATGAGCTCTTATAGCAGGACTTATATTGAACTGCCTTACTTTTTCGTACAATAATCTCAAAGGTTAGTATGAAAGCTGGCCTTAAGGAGTCCTGTTCAAGGCCTGCTTGTGAATTAAATGGTTTGTTATTTGCTGATGGTAAGCCCCCAGTTCTTAAAAATAAAATTTGGTGTCATTTTTTTTGTATGGGGATTTGTTTTTTGTTGTAAAACCTACTATCGTGTATGGCGTATGGTATCGAATGAATGACAGAACTTGCTAAGCCGGTTCAAAAAAAAATATCACATCAATACATTTCAGCCACTTGTTTTAAATTAAAACAAAAAACATTTTCAAAACATACAGGTATGGCTGATTAAGTTGTTTTTTGTAAAATACAACTAAAAATATATGTTATATCCTAATGTCAAACCCCAAAAAAGCAATTTTGAAAATATTAACATTTAGTATTTTTTTCTAATTTTTGCCTAAACTTATGTTTGTATGGTCTTTTTTGAAAATGTTTTTTGATGTAATTTAAACCAAGTGCTGATTTGTAATTCTTAAGTTGCTGAAATATATTTTTAGAAACAGCTGTGGCCTACTCATATTTAATATATAAATCTCATATAGTATAGCATCGCCGACGCGCAATAATAGCTACCGCGCTGTACAGTTAACTTTATGCGAGCCTTTTGTACTCCTGTTTTTTGTCTGCACTCCTTCGATATTAATTGAATGCACACGCTCGCGACAGCCAGTCGAAACTAAGCCTCGACGCGGAGCGCACGCCGCTCGACCCTGCGCCGCATCTATCTGCACACGCGCTGACGTTTGCGTAAACAGTCGTTGTTTATTTCCCTCCCATCCACACCTTCAGAACATCTATATTGGTGGACTCCTCACCACCAAACTGGTGACTCCCTCAGAACACATTCGGATATGGGATCGGACGATAACCAAGATTCTACAGGCAGTGCACAAGGGCAGTGTTCCAGTCGAAGCGATGCGAGCGATATTCATCATGTGGGCATACGGAACATACCATTCTATCCGGACAAGCCATCGCTCTGGTTTTCAATGCTGGAAGGTCAGTTTGCACTCTCTAAAATTACTTCCGACTCGACAAAATTCTATCATGTCATCGGCATGCTTGAACACCAGTACGCCGTCGAAGTCGCCGATATCATTGAGTTTCCACCCGAAACCAATAAGTATGCTAAGTTGAAGTCGGAACTCATTAAGCGCTTAACAGCTTCGAAGGAACGGAAGGTAAAGCAACTTCTAGATCACGAGGAGCTTGGCGACAGGAAGCCGTCGCAATTTTTGCGGCACCTGCAACACCTCGCCGGTTCTGGCGTACCAGAGGATTTTGTACGCACCATCTGGTCCAGCAGGTTGCCGAGCAGTATGCAGACCATCATAGCTTCGCAGCTTCAGCTTCCACTTGACAGCTTGGCCGACCTAGCAGATTGAATTCACGATATCGTGCCATCTTCGCCAGCTGTAGCTTCAGCTGCTGCACGCACTTCAGCTTCGGCATCGCACCATAAGCCTGACGATCCTATCTCGCGCATGGCTATACAGATTGAGAAGCTTACCCAGCAGGTGCATGCTCTGACCACGAGGAGCGGAAGATCTCGATCCAGAGGCAGCACAGACCGAAGGTACCGTAGCCGCAGCCGCAGTCGCAGCAGATCTCAAGCCAGCTACCAGAAATATCCCATGTGCTGGTACCATGCCAAGTTCGGTAGCAGGGCGGACAAGTGCCAAAAGCCATGCGACTACAAAGCGGAAAACCAGCGGGGCGGTCGGTAATGGCGACTGACGATTGCCCAACCAACAACGGTCGCCTGTTCGTCACAGATCGGCACTCCAGGACACAATTTCTCGTGGATACCGGCAGTGATTTGTGCGTATATCCTCGTTCAGTACTGAAAGAACGACGGCCAAAGACCAAATACGAGTTGTGTGCAGCCAACGGAACAGTGATTAACACTTATGGTTACGTTAATTTTAAGTTAGATTTAGGCTTGAGACGGGACTTTTTCTGGCGTTTTACTATCGCAGATGTTAATAAACCCATCATTGGTGTAGACTTTCTGTCACATTATAATCTAATTGTAGACATAAGAAATAAGAGATTGTTGGACAATTTAACTACATTAAATGTGTCAGGCGTGTCAGCAGATAAGTGCAGTAGCATCTCGTCGGTTAAAATTCTATCTGGTAATTCGCGATACCATACTATACTAGCTGAGTTTCCAGAACTTACCCGGCCTGCCGGCACACCACGCGTCACCCTACACAAAACTGTACACCACATCAACACCACCCCAGGTCCACCCGTAGCCAGCCCACCTCGTCGTTTAGCCCCAGACAAGTTTAGGATAGCCAAGCAGGAGTTTGATGTTATGATCCAGAACGGCACTTGTAGACCCTCAGACAGCCCCTGGTCTTCTCCTTTACATCTGGCCCCTAAAAAAGACGGATGGCGTCCGTGCGGTGATTACCGTATGTTGAACGCCCGAACTGTTCCTGACAGGTACCCGGTTAGGCACATTCACGATTTTGCCCATAGTGTAGCAGGATGCAAAGTCTTTTCCACCTTAGACCTGGTAAAAGCGTATAACCAGATACCTGTCAGCAACGACGACATTCCCAAAACAGCGATCACGACACCATTCGGCCTCTACGAATTTCCGTATATGACTTTCGGATTGCGTAATGCAAGTCAAACCTTTCAGAGATTCGTAGATGAGCTGACCCGTGACATGGATTTCGTTTACCCATATTTAGACGACTTTTTGGTATTTTCAGTAGACCAAAAGACCCACGAAGAACACCTGCGCCAATTATTTAAGAGGATGTCCGATTACGGAATTTTGCTTAATACCTCAAAGTGTGTGTTTGGTGCGTGCGAAGTGACTTTTTTGGGATACCGAATATCTAGCGAAGGTATCAAGCCGCTGGAAGAGAAGGTCCAAGCCATAAAGGAGTTTCCCAAGCCAACGACCGTCAAGCAGCTTAGGAGGTTCTTAGGAATGCTCAATTTCTATCGCAGGTTCATTCCTCGCGCAGCTGAAGTCCAAGCACCTCTTAACGCTCTATTAACTGGTTCGGTCAAAGGCAATCATCCTGTTGAGCTCAAAGACGACAGTCTTAAGGCCTTTGAAGACTCAAAAACCAGCCTATGCAATGCAGCACTTTTAGCATTCCCGGATTGCCGAGCTCGATTAGTTCTCACAACTGACGCATCGGATGTTGCTGTAGGTGCAGTCCTTCAACAGCGAATAGAAGGTCATTGGCAGCCGCTAGCATTTTATTCGTGTAAGTTAAGTCCTTCACAACGTAAATATTCCCCGTATGACCGTGAACTTCTTGCCATATATCAGGCAATCAAATACTTCCGTCATATGTTTTAGATTGTAAAATCCCTTGCTTCTAGCAAGGGATTTTACAATCTTTACCGATCATAAGCCGATCAGCTTTGCATTTCATTCCAGAAAGACAAGTTGTTCTCCTCGGCAATATCGATATCTCGATTTTATATCTCAATTTTCTACCGATATACAACACCTCTCCGGTAAGGATAATGTCGTCGCGGACACTCTATCGCGTATTGAGGAATTAGAGACCAATATCGACTTCGAATCTCTTGCGAAAGCTCAGGAATCGGACCCAGAACTTAGAGATTTTATTGAAAATAGCACTTCACTTCGGTTATCGAAAATGACAATTCCCGGTAGTAGGTACGAGCTGTTCTGTGACATCAGCACACCCACTCCCCGGCCATTCGTTCCGAAAATCATGCGCCGTAAAATCTTTGAATGCCTTATTCACTCACTCAGCCACCCAGGCACTAATAGTACTGCTAAGTTAATTTCACAGCGTTTTGTTTGGGAAGGCATACGAAAGGATTGCAGAGAATGGGCACGAGCTTGTTTGGACTGTCAACGTTCTAAAGTGAATCGCCACATCTCTGCACCCTTAGGCAATTTCACATTACCCCGTGCAAGATTCAAAAATTTGCACATCGACCTCATTGGGCCTCTTCCAATTTCCAACGGTTATCGCTATTGCCTCACGATAGTCGATCGTTTTTCACGATGGCCTGAGGCAATACCTTTAGTAGACATATTGGCAGAAACTGTTGCTAAGGCTCTTTTGCGAGACTGGATAGCACGTTTCGGTTGCCCCACCGTCATAGTTACGGATAGAGGAAGACAGTTCGAGTCCGAACTCTTCAAATTTCTCTCCCAAATGATTGGTTTTGAGCACCGCAGAACTACAGCGTATCACCCAGCTTGCAACGGCCTAGTAGAACGTTTTCACAGGCAACTGAAAGCCGCTATCATGTGCCATGCAAACGTCAATTGGACTGAATCACTTCCATTAGTCCTACTGGGCATCCGTAGTACCTTCAAGGAAGACATCAACAGTTCTTCGGCCGAGATCGTCTACGGCGAACCACTGAGGCTCCCAGGAGAATTCTTTCACTCCAATCTAGAGGGCACCACTGACGTAACTGATTTTATAGCACGTCTTAGGCAATTCGTTCAAAATTTGCAACCCTGTCCAGCTTCGCGACATCACACTGGCAAAATCTTTATCCATAAGGATTTGACTTCCACTAGTCACGTGTTTCTGCGAGACGATACCGTTCGTCGCAGCTTACAGCCAGCTTATACCGGTCCGTATAAAGTCATAGACAGAGGTCCTAAAACTTTTAAATTAGAAATTAAGGGCAAATTGGTGACAGTATCCATAGACCGACTAAAACCGGCCTATATATTGTCTCCCGTACAGCACCCTGTTGAATATAGTACTAACTCATCACCTCCAGTATCTGACACCGTATTACCGCCATCATCTAGGGCTGAAACCGAACATAAAACTACTCGTTCTGGTAGGACAGTTCGCATACCAGATTATTATCGCCCGTAGTGACGGTCTCTGGGGGGGAGTGATGTGGCCTACTCATATTTAATATATAAATCTCATATAGTATAGCATCGCCGACGCGCAATAATAGCTACCGCGCTGTACAGTTAACTTTATGCGAGCCTTTTGTACTCCTGTTTTTTGTCTGCACTCCTTCGATATTAATTGAATGCACACGCTCGCGACAGCCAGTCGAAACTAAGCCTCGACGCGGAGCGCACGCCGCTCGACCCTGCGCCGCATCTATCTGCACACGCGCTGACGTTTGCGTAAACAGTCGTTGTTTATTTCCCTCCCATCCACACCTTCAGAACATCTATATTGGTGGACTCCTCACCACCAAACAGCTAAGAAAGCCCTTTTATTCGATATCGCACACGATAGGTTCCGGAACAATATTTTTTTTAATCATACAACATACAATGCACTTTATAAAAGATTTGTAATCATG
This sequence comes from Agriphila tristella, assembly GCA_928269145.1. Classification (NCBI taxonomy): domain Eukaryota; kingdom Metazoa; phylum Arthropoda; class Insecta; order Lepidoptera; family Crambidae; genus Agriphila; species Agriphila tristella. The sequence continues at coordinate 15,591,353 of OV743443.1, forward strand.
AAAAATAAAAATAAAATATTAAATGTCAATATTTTCAATTTGCTTTCTTGAGGTTAGATATGAGAATATTACATACCATTTGAAATATATTTTATGAAAAATAATTCAACCATATCATATCTGGAGGAGCCCAAACTTAGAATATTTTAAAAATATTTTTTGGTTTAATTTAAATCAAGTGTCTGAAATGTAACGATGTGATTTATTTTAAAAACAGGCTCAGAAAGCTCTTTAACTGGATACCACACACGATAGGTGGTAGAAAAAAAAATACAAAAAAAATTATGACACCATAACTCCTCTCCTAAGGGAAGAGTTTTTAAGAATTGCGGGTCCAAAATATTGTTTTGACCTCAAGTATACTTGTACCAAACGGCTATGCTGTTTTCCATTGATTTAGACCTCGTACGCCACAACCACTTTAAAAGACAATTAAAATAACATTCACATTCATTTGTAAATCTAAGGCTCGTATTACAGAATCAAACTCAAACTCAAATCTCTGCTTGAGTACAGTTAGATAGGGATGGCGCTATATGCGATGAATAGCACCATCCCTTTCTAACTGTACTCAAGCAGCAAGCAGTGCTTGAGTCTCGTTCTATAATACGGACCTAAATTAGGTACCTACCTACTACAAGTCAAGAAAAAATTACCAAATGACTGAAATCAACAATTTTGATTTGATTTGATTGATCACAGTGAGAGATACGTTAGTTCCAATGACGCATGCTTCAGCGAAGAAGAAAGTGCAAGACGAAAGCGCATGAGTGTATTCTTAGGCCTGCGTAAGTAGGTACCAATAGGCTGAGATCCTCGGCCATACTGACCGAGACCCAGATAGAGACATCATTTTTGGCCGAGACTAGCCGAGACCGAGACCGAGACCAAGATCTCGGTCGGACCTTAACCCCTGGCAACGTGTATGTAAATTTTACTGATGATGGGTTCAGTAGTTAAGACGTGAAGGCGTAACAAACAAACAAACGGACTTTTGCATTTATAATATTATAGTAAGGATTCATTTGTTGTGAAAGTAAATTACCAAAAGTCAACGACAAATTACCAGATGACTGAAATCAACAATTTTGATTTGATTTGATTAATTACAGTGAAGAATGCGTTAGCATTATGCCCTCATGCCTTGTGGCACGCGTTAGTTCTAATGACGTATGCCTCAGCAAAGAAGAAAGTCATGCAAGACGAAAGCGCACGAATCGTACGGTCTACGTAAGTAGGTACCAATGGGCCGAGATTCTTGGCCATTTTGGCCGAGACCGAAACCGCGTCATAATTTTTGGCCGAGACTGGCCGAGACCGAGATCTCGGTCGGACCTTACTGTTGACGTGATTCGAAACGCGACCTGTCTGTGTCTGTGGCAGTTTGTTCTTTCGCCGCGTTCCAAATCACGCCAACAGCGCTGTTAGCGTATAATCCATTAAATTAGGTAGTAACTACCTACAAATAGGGTACCTACAAATACCCTATTTGTGTAATATTTTGTGACTTTTTAATTTGGTCGGATTCGCGCTCACAGCGCTGTGAGCGTGATTCGGAACGCGGCCTTTGTTCTCTCTGTCAGCGAATAAAAAAAAAAGTGTCCGTAACGTAAAAAAGGCTTTCTGCCTGCAGCCTTTGCTTGCCTTTTTTCCCTTTTTTCCATTGGAAAAACAACAACCACAAGTTAATTTCATTTCATTACATCATTTACATCGAATTCAAATGTCCAAGCTAGATAAAACTGCTAAATCTGGATTTATCATTAAACTATCTTCCGAGACTGTTCAAAAACTTGCTGATGATGATAAAGAAAAAAACAGAGATAAGCCACTTCCTGAGCTGGTAAGTGATTACGATCAGGAAAGCAAATCTAAAGAAGATCCAACATCTAATGAGAACCAAAAAAATGAAGAGGTTACAAAAACAAGTAAAAAACCTGAGAGCTTATCACCAGAACCTTTGAATAGGCCCAGCGACAAAAGTGACGATAGTAATGAATCCGAAAAAGACCAAGGGGATGTCAAATCCGATACATCGTGGGGTGATTACGCCCCATACATTACATATGAAAAGGAAGAAGCCATATACACTGATCCTACCTCTCTGCAAAGATACACTTGGAGTGCAAGTGATAACTCGTGGGTTCCTAAAAGTGGTGAAGGTGAAATACCTGGTAGAGTATATAGTTTTGAAAATGATGCTCATGTTTACACTGATCCTGATGGCTCGAAATGTTTCTGGGATGCCGATAAAAAAGCATGGCTGCCTAAAATTGATGATGACTTTTTAGCTATCTATCAGATGTCTTATGGGTTTGTGGACAACACGTCTGACAGCCAGAAGGAAAAAAGCTTAGCTGAGAAGAAAGACGGTCAGAAAAAATCTGACCCTGCAGGTGTCAAAAGAAAAAATGAGGCGCAATGGTTCGAGCCCTCGGAAGATACCAATACCAAGGTCTATGTATCTAATTTACCATCAGATTTGACTGAAGAAGAATTTGTTAACTTCATGCAGAAGTGTGGTCTCGTGGAGCGGGATCCTCACTCACAAAAAATGAAGGTCAAGCTCTATATGGATAAAGAACATAATTGTTTCAAAGGTGATGCTCTGTGTACCTACATTAAGATTGAATCTGTAGACTTGGCGTTGAAATTACTGGATGGATGTGATTTTAAAGGGAACAAAATAAAAGTTGAACTGGCGCATTTCCAACTGAAAGGGGAATATAATCCAGCGTTAAAGCCAAAAAAGAAAAGAAAGAAGGAACTCGATAAGATTAAAAAGATGCAACAAAAGTTATTCGATTGGAGACCAGAGAAATTCATAGGTGAACGGTCTAAGCATGAGCGTGTGGTAATCGTCAAAAACTTATTTCATCCGACAGATTTTGATAATGAAGTTCAATTAATTTTGGATTATCAACAGGACTTGCGCGAAGAATGTACCAAATGTGGTGAGGTCAGGAAAGTGGTAATTTATGATAGGCATCCTGAGGGGGTCGCGCAAATTACAATGAAGGAACCGGAACAAGCAGATGCTGTTATCCAACTTATAAACGGTAGATGGTTCGGAAAAAGACAGATCACCGCTGAGATATGGGATGGGAGAACCAAATTCAGAATTGCTGAAACTGATGCTGATATCAATCAAAGGACTGAGAAGTGGGATAAATTTTTGGAGCAAACAGAAGAAAAGAAAGCAGACGATACTAAATCACCCACCACTTCTGATGGTCCCAAGGAGGTACTAGTTGAAGAGAAGATTATTTCAGTTCCTGACGAATCAAAGGAAAAGATTCCTATCAACAATGACACCAATAATTAATAAACTAACCACACACATGCAATATTATTAGCAATAATTTTCATATTGACAATAATATTGTGTTTGCGGGCGGTATTGACAATTATGTCAGTGTTAAATCATATTGTTCAATATTATTGCGTGTGTGCGGCTGGCCTAACATGCAGTAGGTAATCAATATAACTGCTAATTTGAAAAGTAAAATAGTTTTATTTAGGCCTTTGTAAACTATTCATAACATAAATCAACTAAATTAGTGACAAAATATAATGCAGTCATTAAATTGTGGTCGCCAACATATGCCTACTTTTGTAGCCGCTTGTGACTAGTAGTACCAACTTTCCTCAAACCGGACAGGCCTCGAAAATACCAGACTGTACGCTTAAATACCGGACATCTGGCAACCCTACTGACATATGATGAAACCGCTTCATTATCTTTCCTAACATCCAGTTTCATTGCTCTGTATACATTGTTTATAATGTTGTATGTACAGTGTACATAAGTAAAGATGGAATTTTTAAAGGTTTAAAAATAAATTCTGCAATTTTTATTTGAAACAATTGTTTGCTTTTCTCCGATGATTATAGATACGCACCCTGATTATCTAAAAAGAAACTATTTTGCGACCGGTTGCATTTGACATACATTGCCACTTTTCTTTGGTATGTTTTTTTTTAACCCAAAAAGAAGTAGCAATGGATTACGATCATCTGTGAACTGCAACCAGTCGCTAGGTGGTTTTTAATTAGATAATCAGCCCGACGGGTTCGAATCACGAAAGATGACCACAAATGGCGCCCATCTTCGCGTCATTACTCATGAAGAAAAGACTTTTGACAAAATAATATTTCATTTACATAAATACTATCGATATATCTATATGAATATAAAATATTATTTTGTCTAAAGTCTTTAATTCATGAGTTATGACGCGAAGATGGGCGCCATTTGTGGTCATCTTTCGTGACTCGAACTATACCTTGATTACGTAAAGCTGTTGCTAACAATTCTCGATTGAAAGCGCGGTTGCATTGCTGCTTTAGTTAAGATAGTTGTCACATTGGTTCTTACTAAAGCAGCGATGTAACTGCGATTTCTGTCATGGAGCGGCTACATCAGCGGCGAAGATTCGTGTCCCGTTGGCGCGCTAAAAACATCGTCTGCGGACGAAGATTCGTGACGTGTTGGCGCGACATCGTGCGGACAACGCGATGTTGCGACAGGGCTGCCAGATGGGGCATTTTTATTCTTTATTATTTTTTGGCAACAAATAGTCATTCAAACAAAAGCAATTACCTAATCTGTCTTACTAGCTATAATAGACCAATCTTGCCGATAAGGATGATTATACGGACTAGTTATGTGTTATATACCTTTTTTTAAACTTAACGAAAAATAAAACAGTAGCAAGTTACTCTTTGGTCTAAACTAATTTAAACTTCAGTAGTAGTACACATTATTCTAGTCGTTTCGTGTATTAGGGTTTATTACACGTTTAAAGAGTTACTGGAAAAATCAGCCATGTTAAGATAATAATAATTATCATTATATTTATATAAACTTCTGATTAGAAATCGATCACGTGTATAATTTTTACCTGTGAAACGAACACGAAAATTTTTCCCACAATGAGGCAAAGAGTAAAATAATATATTGGGAAAAGAGCGCCCACTCGTGGCAATTTTTTGAAACACTGATTTGAAAGGCCATCAGCGCCTCTGGAGGTTTGAGCGGAACTAATGACAAGAAATGCGTGAAAATATAATTGCTGAAAATGTTTTTTCATATACATATTATGTCATTTTTTGTAATATTCTTCATATAAAACAAAAAATATTAATTAAAAAGAATAAAATCTAAACAAAAAACACAAAAAATAAAAATGTGACTTTCGCTGGATTTGAACTCGGTATTCCTAGAACGATTGTAGTACTGCGTATGCGGTGGAGGCAAATGTGGTAATCCGTTAGGCTACTGGGTCATTACTTCGAGTGTTGAATTTTATCATTATATTGTAATTCGCTCAATGACCATACTAAAAAAACCATTTCATCTTTTAAAAATAATTTTGTTTTAAATCACTTTACTTACCCAGTTAAGAAGGCGACTTTTATTGTACTGTCCAAAATTTTATTTTGAACATTTTATATTATAAGTATGACCAGAAAATGTCTCTACAAGACATCTTTTGGCAAACTTGAAGAATGAATTTTTCATGTATATTTTTTGTCTTTTTTGTAATATTCTTTATAAAAAACTAAAATATTAATAAAAAATAATAAATCGAAATAAAAAAACAATAAACAATAATGTGATAATTCCTAGGATCGAACTCGGTATTCGTCGAACGATGGCGGTATTGATGTACGGTGGTTGTGTAGTAATCCTCTACGCTACCAAGACATTATGTTAAGTGATGAATTTTCTCATGATATTGCAATTCGCATCATGATCAAAAATAATGATCAAAAATGACTTTTCTTTTCATCTTTTTAAAATAATTTTGTTTTAAATTACTTTATAGCTATTTGAAAAGGCGATTTTTATTGTACTGTCTTCTTAATTTTTTATTTTATTTTGAATATTATAATTAGTCCGACTGCAGAGACATCTTTTGGCAAACTTGAAGACTTTGTTGTAAAAGTTGATGGTTCAAACTTAGAGATGACGCTACTTTTTTCTCCCACTTGGGTTGTTCTAAGTGTGCCCCCCCTGCAATGAGGGCTTTTCCAAAGGACTAAAAACTGTAGGATCGATAGATGGCGTTGATAAATTAAGCACTGTCAACTGAGGCGCGTTCAGAACCTACGCTCCGAGTGGAACCATTCGCTCTAACGGCGTACCAAACATTAGAGCGTGACGTTCGGTGGACACAACTTTGGTTGCACTCAGAGCGTAGGTTCTGCACGCGCCTCAGTTGACAGTGCTTAATTTATCAACGCCATCAATCGATCCTACAGTTTTTAGTCCTTTGGAAAAGCCCTAATTGTGAGTAAAAAATTGGTTCTTGGAGAAAATCTACAGAAATGGAATGTTTGGAGAAATATGCTAGTTTTGTTCATTTCATATACATTAGTAATACTTCTGGCAGCCCTGTCCCAAGCGATAATTGTCGTATCAAATCCCTTTGATGCGCCGACAAAACATTGTCTGCGCCCGATACATCGCGTTGCAACGATCTACTCGGCCACATCAGCGGGGGGGTGATTTTGTAATTTTGTTGCAATCAACTCTGACAGAAATCGCAGTTACATCGCTGCTTTAGTAAGAACCAATGTGACAACTATCTTAACTAAAACAGCAATGCAACCGCGCTTTCAATCGAGAATTGTTAGCAACAGCCTTACGTGATCAAGGTACGGGCCACGCACGGCGAATATTCGCCGTAGCCCGCTGATGTTGCCGCGGCATCAGGGGGGTGATTTTGTAATTTTGTTGCAATCAACTCTGACAGAAATCGCACTTACATCGCTGCTTTAGTAAGAACCAATGTGACAACTATCTTAACTAAAGCAGCAATGCAACCGCGCTTTCAATCGATTTCAATCGAGAATTGTTAGCAACAGCTTTACGTAATCAAGGTACAGAGTTGATTGCAACAATTTTACATAATCACCGCTGGTTAATTATCTAACTTTGTTGCAATCAATCAACTCTGACAGAAATCGCAGTTACATTGCTGCTTTAGTTAAATCCAATGTGACAACTCTCTTACTAAAGCAGCAATGCAGCTGCGCTTTCAATCGATTTAAATCGAGAATTGTTAGCAACAGCCTTACGTAATCAAGGTACAGGGGGTAATTATGTAATTTTGTTGCAATCAACTCTGATAGAAATCGCAGTTACATTGCTGCTTTAGTTAAGAACCAATGTGACAAGTATCTTACTTAAAGCAGCAATGCAACTGCGCTTTCCATCGATTTCAATCGAGAATTGTTATTAACAAACTTACGTTATCCACGTACGGGGTTAATTATCTAACTTTGTTGGAATCAACTCTGACAGAAATCGCAGTTATATTGCTGCTTTAGTTAAATCCAATGTGACAACTCTCTTACTAAAGCAGCAATGCAACTGCGCTTTCAATCGATTTAAATCGAGAATTGTTAACAACAGCCTTACGTAATCAAGGTACAGGGGGTGATTGTTGCAATGTCGGTAACTAAGCAACCGCAAAACCATCGACCGAAAAGTCTATGACAGTTACATTGCTGCTTTAAGTAAGATAGTTGTCACATTGGTTCTTACTAAAGTAGCAATGTAACTGCGATTTCTGTCAGAGTTGATTGCAACAAAGTTTCATAATTGGGGTAATTATGTAACTTATCGTACTTAAAGGCTATGTTTACATTAATACAAGTAGACGACCGAGTCGAGTAGCGAGTAGATAGAAATACATTGCCTGGCATGTTTGTTGATTTTAAAAGAACGTCAAACACACCACGTAATGTACTTCTACTGGAATGTTTGCTGGGCCGAGCTGCTGGCGAAATGTAAACATAGCATTAGCAGCAATGTAAATGCGCTTTCAATCGAGAATGAGTTTTCATTACACATTTAAAAAAAAGAAAAGTAACTATTTACCTCACTAGATGGCGTTGATGGTAAGAGGGAAGTCAAAATTGGTAGTAAAAAATACTTTGAATCCCCTATTTTTTTCAACGCCATCTATCGAGCCTACAGCCATCAGCTTTTTGTCATTTTGAAGGTGGAAACCAACGATATGTCAAAACAAATTTAGATGCGTCATGCGCCAACATCATGCAATGGGGAGGCGAAGGCAAAGTGAATTACAGATGGCGCTTCAATCTTTGGACCCTTTGTCAGTTTGAGCTTATATTGTCTTGACTGTGTGTGTATTACAGTCAGTGGCACGAATCATGAAAAATTTTCGACGGAGTGGGGATAAGTTCGCGCATGTGCTCTTGTAAGCGACCAATAGCGCGCGCCCCTCTCCCGCCGCCCGCGCCCCTCACCGCAACGCATACCCAAAATACGCGTTCCGCGCAATCCCCACCCGATTTCATGATTCGTGCCACTGACTGTACGTGATTTTACTTTCTTAGAGTATATTTTTTTCGGTTTTGCGGACAAACAATGTATTCTATGCTAACTTAAAGACAAGACGCCACCTATCGGGATAAAATTGCGCTTTTCCTCCCCATCAACCAACCTGACCCTTGATTACGTAAGTCTGTTGCTAACAATTCTCAATTGAAATCGTTTGAAAGCGCAGTTACATTGCTGCTTTAACTAAAATAGTTGTCACATTGGTTCTTACTAAAGCAGCATGTAACTGCGATTTCTGTCAGAGCTGATTGCAACAAAGTTACATAATTACCCCCCGGTTCTTAACTAAAGCAGCAATGTAACTGCGATTTCTGTCAGAGTTGATTGCAACAAAGTTAGATAATTACCCCCCAGAGGGCCTAGTACGAGTTGTGTTTCTCACCTCACTTTGCGAATAGTATCGAGTGAAAGAGAGGAAATCATGCCAGTGAGTGAACGAGTGAAAGAGAGAAAACGATAGTTAACTATTCGCAAAGTGAAGTGAGAGCAAAAAACAAACTCGTACTAGGCCCTCTGGCCGCTATCAATGGTTTTGATTGGTTAAAATACGTCAGAAATGACATTAGACATATGAAACAACCAATCAAATTATTTTGGGACTGTCGCTTGTGGCGCCATTAGTTCCTCAGTATCACACCCCATTGAAATAGGCGCGATCTTGGTTGTGTGAAGCTGATACTTTTATTGTAGTGGTAGCTACCTCGGCAGAACTTTCCGAGTAAACTGTCTTGATATACTTGTTGCCAAATGCTCCAAGTAGAATTAGAATGCAATGCACCCGCATTCTAATCCTACTTCCTACTAATATTATAAATGTGAAAGTTTGTGGGTTTGGATGTTTGTTCCTCAATCACGCAAAAACTTCTGAACGGATTTGGTTGTTTGGCACACAGATAGTAGATGGCCTGGATTAAAACATAGGATACTTTTTATCCCGATATTTCCACGGGAACGGGAACCACGCGGGTGAAACCGCGGGCGGCCGCTAGTGTAAACATAAACTGAAACAATACCTACCACCAAGAAGCTTAAATCCACAATGGAGTTTGCACTCCTAGTATCATACTGAAGATTGAAAAAAGACTCTTTAGTGACGTCACGGCGTATTGCTATCTCTTTCTTTTCGTTTTACAATACTTTTTCGTTTCTCACGAACGAACGAACGACGAACAACGAACACGTATTGTAACACTAAAGAAAGAGGTTGCAATAAGCCGTCACGTCACTAAAGGAGCTTTTTTCAATCTTCACTATGACATATGGCCGTGCAATCTCCATTTGAGGGAGGTATAAGCTTCTTGCCTACCACTTAACTATTAAACACTTGACACTGGCAAAAATTACTTCCAAGAGGAAAGTAGATTGCCAAAATAAAAATGGAAGAAGAAGAAGACTTCTGGGGGTTTTTGGCGCCATTTTGTCGAGTATGGTTTGGTGTCTATTTTAATTATTTGAAAATTGATTCACAATGGATATTGTGTCTTAAAATTGGTGCAGTTTTGTGGTACAAGTGTCTACGCAACTGAACAATATGTGGGATAATTGAAATAGGCGCGATCTTGGTTGTGTGAAGCTGAGACTTTTATTGTAGTGGTGGCTACCTCGGCAGAACTTACCGAGTAAACTGTCTTGATATACTATCCGCGTCAATTGGTAATGCGCCTGGCGGCCATGATTTTAACCTCAAAAACGAAAAACAATTGTAATTTTCTCATATACCTAGACCCTTTCTTATTGAAAATAAGAATTCAATAATTAATATATTATATTACCTATTAGAATTTTACTGTTTTTTGTCATTTTTAGTTGCGGATGACGATGATGTGTATGTTAATTTGACAAGGTTCCAGCGCATTACCAATTGACGGGGATAGTACTTGTTGCCAAATGCTCCAAGCAGCATTGGAATGCAATGCACCCTAATGTAAACTAATGCATTCTAGTGTAAACTTAAACTGAAACAATACCTACCACTGGGGGCTTACCATCAGCAAATAAGAAACCATCCTTAAGCCGTTCAGTTCAGAAGCAGGCCCTAAACAAAATTTCTTAAATCGGTACCATGACCGTATTTTAGGTGAACGGCTTAAAGATTGTTTTGACTCAAGGTGAACGGTTAGTTTGTCTCTGGTATGCTTTGTCACAGATCACTAATGCTTTGTAGACGATGCGAAAACGAGCTAGCCTATACAAATCGATGGGTGCATTCTGTAAGACAAATCTCTGAGTCATCGATCGCCATAAATTTGTTAACCATGGAAAGTAATTTGTTTAGAATATTAATTTACTTTTCATGGTTAAAATGTACTTTATGGCGTTCGATGACTCAGAGATTTGTTTGGCAGAATGCACCCAATTTATCGCTTATTATCCCCGCCAATTGGTAATGCGCCTGGCGGCCATGTTTTTAACCTCAAAAACGAAAAACAATTTGATATACCTAGACCCTATCTTACTGAAAATAATAATTCAATAAATAATAATTATATTAGATTACCTATTAAGAATTTTCTTATTTCATGGCATTTTTAGTTGCGGGTCACGTCGATGTGGATGTTAATGTGACAAGGTTCTTGCGCATTACCAATTGGCGGGGATAGTATATATCTGTCTGCCGCGACGTTTTGTTATTTTCAATATCATTTCACACCATTAGTTTGTTAATTACTTACATCGATATAAAATAAATCATTTTCTTCTTTATTTGATTATTATTATTCATAATAACATAAAATGTAATGCAATTTACTATCCGCGTCAATTGGTAATGCGCTGGAACCTTGTCAAATTAACATACACATCAACGTCATCCGCAGCTAAAAATGACAAAAAACAGGAAAATTCTAATAGGTAATAATAGTGTATTAATTATTGAATTCTTATTTTCAATAAGAAAGGGTATAGGTATTTAAAAAAATGCAATTGTTTTTCGTTTTTGAGGTTAAAATCATGGCCGCCAGGCGCATTACCAATTGAAGGGGATAGTAGGTACTTATTTATGGGGTCTCGTCTCTCATCATTTCTTTTTATTTTAGTGATATTCAACAACAAGGAAGTCATCGCGTTGCCTTTATCAAGTTACATAAGTAATTCACTGTTAAATAATAAACATTAAAAGAAATTCACAAATCTTAAAATTCTCACACCAAACTTATCTAAATACACTAAACAATTTTGAAAAAGCTGATCACGTAGGAACTTTTTATGAATTGCTTTATTTGACATTACAGACGCTATAAAACAGCTCCCAAACTGTCAAACGGAGCGTCGTGGTACGCTTCGTCCATACATAAAAAATGGTGAACGGTTTAAGAGCGTGTATTAAAGCAGGCCCTCCGCAGGCCTGCTAAATCGAGGTCATGGTACGAAAAAGTAATGCCATTCAGTATAAGTCCTGCTATAAGAGCTCATAGTAAGGCCCCTGAACTATTAAACACTTGACACTGGCAAAAATTACTTCCAAGAGGAAAGTAGATTGCCAAAATAAAAATAGAAGAAGAAGAAGAAGACTTCTGTCTGACTGACATTGACACCTGACTTTTTTGAGTTGCAATTCAAGCAAATACAAATTCGCCTTTTGGAAAAATATAAGGATAACGTTTTCAATTTCAACATTTACTGCTCCAAACTAAGGCTATTGTAGTAATTTTTCACAACAATTCCTACTATGAGGGTGTTCTTAATTGGATAATATTCCTTACTATAGTTTGGTTGAACTGTCAACACTAACTAATCGGGGCTTCTCGAGCAGCCGATTCCATGAATAATAACTGGGTAATATGATAATATGGCTGTGCAACCTGACTCTGGCGGAAAGGACGACGTGAAGACCCAGTTCGTAACTCGTGAAGGCACTTATCGCTTGATGACTCTATCAGAGTATTCTCGGCCTAATCGCGTGGGTTATACCAGTGGATCAGGCTCTTCACATGTACGTGTTTCATTGGTGTCACTGCCACCAGGGCCGGGGAGCGGAGCGCCTGGTTCCGACGGTCAAGGCTCTGATGATAGAATATGTTTTAACCATGGGAAAGAACTTTATGTTTACGTGTACAGAGGAGTCAAAAAGGTACTCATAAAAATATACTTAAGGGTTTTTTGTTACTGCTATTTAGGGGCCTAAATCATGAATAATATAAATTTTGAAAGCTATCTGCCTACTTGCTTATTGATATTGTATAAAATTGGTACTACTTTGTGTGTGTGATAACATTCTAATGGAGATTATGTTGAACAAACATCTTAATTGATATTTAGCAAATTAGGTATTATTACCTAAGATTTATATCTTCAGTTTTTCTCATGTTGAAGAAGAGGAAAAAGTGGTATAATCATCAACACTGATATAAAACATTCATGAAAGCTAATGAAGTCATAATCAAAGATTATATATCAATTATATGCATAAGTTTCATAGCTGCTTATAAAATCAGAAAATAGAGAACCAGTACTCACTTATTTATTTTTTATTTATAGGCAGCAGATCTCTCAAAACCAGTGGACAAAAAAATGTACAAAGGCACCAATCCTACATGCCATGACTTCAATACAGTCACGATGACAGCTGAAAGTGTTTCTTTAGTTATAGGATTTTCTACCGGCCAAATTCAACTCATAGACCCTATTAAAAAGGAATTAAGTAAATTATATAATGAAGAGGTGAGTGTTATCTTTGGAAGGCTGAAATACAAATGAATTAAATATTACTATAATATTAATGTCACTGAAATCTTGCCCCTTTATTTTAAAGCAGTGTAAAATGTGATTAAATGAGGATGGCAACGCAAAGCTAGTTGTAGATGTCGCTACGTACGCTTGTTCCTAAGACAGTAGACATTCAGAACATAATGTATGGGAAAATAGGTAAATTTTTTTTACCGAAAAAGACCCATTGACCCAAAATGGATATAAAAGACTATTCTACAATGCAAATGCCAGAATTTAAAGCTAAATTAAGACATTTTTATTCCTACAGAATTTATCAATTTTTTCTATATCCAGATTTTTCGGAAATTTGTAACAGGCAACATTTTTAAAGCCTATTACACAGAAATTAATAATTTTAAAGCCATAAAAAATGAGTTTTTAAGTTACTTTGTTTTCATAGGTCTCGCGGAACAAGCGTACGCAGTGCCATGTTGACAGTTGCCTTACCCATTGTCAATACATCTGTGGCAACTTCATTCTAATCTTGAATGTACTAAACTAAATTTGATTAGTGCGTTGATGTTTACTAATTTACATGTACAATTACAATTACATATACAATTGTTTGGTGGTTGGTTCTGTGACTTTGCAAACAAAATGCTTTGCATGGTTTTTGTTGGTAGCATGCGCATGTCATTTACTACGTTGTTAGTAGCACAAGCAATTTTCGCCTTATGGATGATAGCCCAGCGCCCTCCCTGACTCTGCTAATAACTGATGTGCAAACTGGTTTTCAAGGTGTCACCATCTCAAAGACGGGACCCGGACCTGGGACGGGTTCGATCCCTGGCTAGGTCAATTCAAATTCTGGTCAAGAAGACAAACTTTAATAGTATATTGTCTCAGGTCTGGGTGCTTGTGATACCAACGTTGTCTCTGATTTCCATAACACAAGTTCTTTGGCTATGGAATCGGAGCAATGTATGTGATATATGTATATTTATTAATAAAAAAAAACAAGCACAGAACATTAAAATTCTATTTTAGAGTGCCCTTGTTTTTAACTATGTATGCTTCTATATGGAAGTTATTTTCTTTTTCAGAGACTGATAGACAAAACGCGTGTAACTTGCATCAAGTGGGTTCCAGGTTCTAGTAATTTATTTATTTCGGCACATGCCTCAGGTCAACTATATGTTTACAATGAAGAATTGACTTGTGGCACAACTGCTCCTCATTATCAGCTATTTAAACAGGGAGATGGTTACTCTATACACACTTGTCGAACTAAATCTACAAGAAACCCATTGTACAGGTGGGTTATAGGAGCTGAAGGTAGCTGTATAAACGAATTTGCATTTTCGCCGTGCGGGACAAATTTAGCTGTAGTATCTCAAGATGGCTTTCTGAGGGTATTTCATTATGATACAATGGAACTTATTGGTCGTGCCAGATCTTACTTTGGTGGGTTCCTTTGCGTTTGCTGGTCGCCAGACGGCAAATACGTGGTCGTCGGCGGTGAAGACGATCTAGTTACTGTGTGGTCGTTTAGTGAATTAAGAGTCGTTGCTCGTGGTCAAGGACACAGATCGTGGGTTTCCGTCGTGGCGTTTGACCCATATGTGGTGAGTTTCACTGACCCAGATAGTGAGGAAGGTGTTGAAGAAGATAAACAGAAAAGTGAGACCACGCAATGTTATAGATTAGGTAGTGTGTCACAAGATACGCAGTTGTGTTTATGGGACTTGACAGAAGATGTATTAAAACCACCAATTAGGGCCCGAGCATCTGCACACTTGTCACCAAATAGTCAAGCTTTCTCACCAAATGGTGTGCCAGGTATGAAAGTGCCTATAAAAGGAGCAAAATCCAATAAAATCGGTCACAAGCATGCAGAGTTGAGCGGGCAAACGAACGCTGCGGGCGAACCTTCTGGTGCTAAGCAGGTCACCAAACCTAAAGCAAACAATGTGTCTACTTTAAACATAAGCGTTGGGAAAGCGAAAGAAGAAAGTTCTGGTTCATTGGGGGTTAACTCGCTTACGCAGAGACTGGCGGGATTCTCTTTTGGAGATCGGCGTTCCGAACACCGGCGTAACTTCAGTTTGACATCAAAACCGGCGGAACAGAAGACGTCGGCGTCCAACACGGTTGCACTACGAGGAAAGAGCGCTGGCGCAGCATCAAACGATTCTTACGATCCATTGAAGCTAATAGGTACTCCTGCGTGCCCGCGATTCGATGAATGCCCAGTTTTAGAGCCACTTGTGTGCAAGAAAATAGCTCATGAAAGGTTGACAGCGTTATTGTTTCGAGCAGAGTACTTGGTGACAGCGTGCGCTGACGGGTGCGTGAACACGTGGGCGCGGCCGGCCCGAGCGCATAACGGTGAACCACGAGCGCACAGGAGGTTCGAGAGAATCGATCTTGTTGACTAGTCCCTTACCTTTGATGATCGGTACTGCTGCGTGTGGGCGTTGTGATCCGAAATGGGCAGCTACGTAGTCTAATGAGACATGGTTATTTCTAACACCAAGAACCTCACAGGAGTAGATTACCTACTAAAATTATAATAACGTTTGTTTTACGACTTTTTCGAAAAAAAATACGATTTTCATACAAAGGTCCGAACAGCTCTGCTCAAAGTTATATATGAAAAGTCTATTATTTTTGTCGTTTTCAGAAAGTCGTAGAACAAAATACTTATTTAGGTTGTTGGTGTTTTACAAATAACCCTGTAAATGCAAACTGCGTTATCTAGCAATCTTGCATTGATAAAATTATTTATCCTTGTTAGGCAAAATATACTGTGTTGTGTACAGCCCCATGTAGCATTACCAACAGTGTATTAGGTAACAATTGTGTTATCAAGTGGATGGAACTCTTATAAATTATTCCATGTTAGAAGTGGTAATTACATACCAGTGTATGAGAGAATGTTACATACTATACTGGAACTTTACTGTGTTCTGCACTTCTGAGTGAAATTAGGAGTCTTGTTGTGATGAATTTATAATTATGTTATGACATATTATAATGTCGATGGCAATGAGATTAATTGAATGTATGTTGGTAGGCTTATTAAATAAAATATATTGATGATCTATCCTTTCTTATTTGTAAAGTAAATATGAGTAGTATTTTCTAACTATCGTTCGTGTTTTATACAATACTTCAATAATGATAAATAATAATTATGTGAAATGATTGACCACTTCCCAGACCGATTTTCTAAATTAGGTACCTATGTCGTTTTTTGAAAACAATATCAAGTCGGCTCCCTCCCATGTTTGGATATGGCATGTTATCCCTTATCAATAATATTTCATTGTGATTGTGCTATAATAGTATTTTGTACTAAATAACATTTCCAAGCACATAGGAAATGAAACAATAATTTACCAACATTTGAATGTTTATTTTGAAAACTACAACAAGTCAATACATTTTATTATTTATTTATTTATTTAATAATGAAACAAACAGTCTTATACTTAAATATTATTAACAACTTTAATACATAGATACCTTATAGTTTTCTAACTTTATAACTTCGTACTACATACATAAATTGGTATTATATTACTTATAAAGAACAGGAGGAACATTACATTACTCGCCTGATAAAACTATTTTTGACATAGACGGTTCTACTACTATATGGTATAACTAAACAAAGGTTTCTTTACGCATTTACGACCACACCCACGAGGTACTCTGAATGAAATATAATGTATGTAAATTTTAGTAAGCATAGTATCCTATCAGTAACTACTTTATGTATCGTAAGCAAAGATAAGTGTTCGTATGGTTCATAGATAGTAAGATGCAGTGTATTTATTTTATTTATTGAAATATTTTGTTATGTTAATTGTTGTAAAGGTGCCAGTTACACAGCAAGGTTCCAGTGTTGCGTTTCTACTATGATTATGAAAATTAAATGATATACGAATGCAAGTTAGATAGCTATAGAAATGAGATTGAACTGTATAGCAAGAATGTATATTGTATTGATCTAAGGAGACAATTTCCTCTTGGCTCACTTATGTAAATATAGGCTAAGGTACTAGCAATCCAAGATTGCATAATATTGCATGAATGCACTTGTGTGCTTTTCATTGTCCTTGTGTAACTATTTATTTCAATTTTCTAATCAATTTAAATGTTGTTGAGTCGATTGACGCGTCTGTAAGACTTGCAGAATTTTATCTAAAATTTTAATACGTGAGACTTGCGAGGATGGTTATATTTCTGCTATTAGTTAATAATTAATTAATTAGCATAGTGGTAATAATTTTATCATAGACAATTTAACTTGTTCCTTGTTTAATTCTGTTCCTGTCATGGTCAGTGAGAGCGTCGCTTGGTTGGGTACAGGCTGTATGATGTAGCGAAGAAAGTTCCAGTTTGATGGACTATCTGCCCCTTGGCTTAACCACTGCAACATCGTAGTTATTATAGGCCGACCGGTTAAATGAGTCCTCGCCCGCGGGGCACAGGGGCGCGGGGGGAGACGAGAACGGGGGCGATGCGGGCTACGGGCGGCGAACGCCTGCCGCCCGCACCTCTCACGACCCCCGTTCTCGTCTCCCCCCGCGCCCCTGTGCCCCGCGGGCGAGGACTCATTTAACCGGTCGGCCTATAATCATGTTGTGATGGTCATGCTAGGGCCAGTCTATACAACGTGTTAGAAAAATACCCCTAAACCCGAATATGGTAGATAGGAACCATCAAACTAAACAACTTTTACTTTGGGAACAACTCTGAAATCGGGAAAAATAATCTGCTGTTTCATATAACTATTTTTATATTTCCGTTATTAATTTTTATATGAAACAACTATTCAGGGTTGGTCCTATATTAAAAGTTGTTCAGTTTGATGATCCCTATCTATTATATTAAGCTTTAGGGGTTTTTTTGTAACGTTGCGTTGTATAAATGAATAGTCAAAAATAACTTTCTATATTAAATGTATTTATTACCCTTTTCTTGATAAGCCAAATGCTAAGCTTTATACCAGGGCTGGCCAACTTGTCTAGGGCTGCGATCTACTTTAAAATTTCCTGACCTATTGAGATCGACTCGCATTTTCATTTTTGGGGTTTTTGCTACCACAAGCAAAGCAGTTTTTGTTGTCTCTCGCGATCGACTGCACTGTCTCCAGAGATCGACTTGTTGGTCACCCCGGCTTTATACCATCAGCTAACAACACCATGCAAAAGCAAGCGGTGATTAAGGGAGATGGTGGGATACACTGCGTATAGCACTGTCTTGCTTCAATAAACTGAAATACTGGTATATGGTGTTAATAGTTGATGGAGGTACCCAGATATGTAATGAAATTATACTTTTGTATTGGACAAATTTTCCTTAGAAAAAGTTTATAGAAGCTTTTGTAATATCTTTTAGGGAAAAATCATATATCAACTTCAGAAGGTATGGATAATATCATTCGGCTTTGTTTTTGGTATAGTCAAGTCACTGTTATGCCGGGTCCATAGCGCGTGTTTTGCTCAACACAATCAACAAAAAAAGCTTTTTAAAAAAAAGAAAAACCGCCTTCAAAAAACTGAAAACAAAAACAGCTTAAAAATTAAATAGGTACCTCTAAAAAGCAAGAAATAATATTCGAATCATTCGTTACACATATCAATATTAATAAAACACGTCTATTGAAGTCGGGTGGGGCTGGAGGACAACTTCATTTTTTTCTTAAAGCCCCACCCGACTTCATTAGACGTGTTTTATTAATATTGATATGTGTAACGAATGATTCGAATATTATTTCTTGCTTTTTAGAGGTACCTATTTAATTTTTAAGCTGTTTTTGTTTTCAGTTTTTTGAAGGCGGTTTTTCTTTTTTTTTAAAAAGCTTTTTTATTTTCAACTTTTTAGTGGTAGGTATGTAAGCGCAGCGTGTAAATATTTTTTCACTTTATATTATAATATTTACAATGGTAAAATGCCCAGAACTCAATTTCCAAATTTACGCTGTTTGTTTTTGAGGAGTTCCGTTGTGTCATCGTAGTCCAAGTCTAGTCCAGAACGTTGCATCGCAAAGCATGATTTGGTTTGTTTTGGATTGCGATAAACTTACCAAAACCTAAATCACTTTACTTATACTATTTGATTTAGAAGAGTTCCTTTATGTATCTTCGAAGTTCGAAGTCCAATAACAATGAAATTAAATTGTGACCACTCTTGAAGTAAACCCTTTCAAATAAAAAAAGAATCATCTAAATCGGTTTATAAACAAAGAAGTTATGTCCGAAATTCCATAAAAACTCGTGCGATGGCGAGCTAAATAATTGATATTTTTCAGGATTATGAAAAAACTACTGGCCAGATCTCTGTAAAAAAATTATGGGACCACACACGAACTATGTTCTTTGAGTTAAAAAAATAATTGTACAAATCGGGTAACAACTGACGAAGCTATGTTAAAACATACATAAAAAAAAAAAAAAAAAAAAAAATACCGTCGACTTGAGAACCTCCTCCTTTTTTTGAAGTCGGTTAAAAACCATCTCAACATTCAACAAAAAAAAACGTATGAGGATTTTGTTTCGCGAAACTATGTTTTGTTGATTTTATAGGGCAAAACACGCGCTATGGACCCGGCCTTATACCGGAGTTGGCGCAGTCCCCTCCCATCCCCTCGTGGAAACTAGAGCCTTTGACATATTTCTCCCTCCCTAACACCTTGCTTAGAAAGATAAAAAAAGTGTGTGGGTCCGCTGCGCTCCTATTCTGTTTTGACACTTAAGGCCTTAACATGCGTCAATCCGTGATGTAGTGAAATAGAACGATATAGATACTCACTTTGGGTTAAAATCAGTGCGCGTTCCAACGCGGCGGTTGCGTTGAGAACTAGCACCGAATTCTCAATTTTTACATGTTTTTATTACTTTTCTTCGATTACAAGTTAGTTAAAAAAAATCTGTTCAATTAAGATTGAAGGTATTAAAATCGTCGATTTTTATTATTATGGTTGGTTTTAACATAAACGAATGTTCTGTTTCCGAGAAATTTTGCAAATAAGACCAGAAACAAGGAACACGGAATATTTTTTTACATCAAAGGTGGTTACATTTTTCAATTAAATCTATTGTGTATTATTTCAAGTACATTATATATTTTTTCCATGATAGCTTCACGCGCGTAATCTTTCAATAATTTGAATTGAATATTGGGATTTAATAAATAATAAAATTGTTTATTTCCAATAAGTTTACAAAGCTTAAATAACTTAACCAACCCCCACACTAGGCTATGATTTGACTCACCTGACCTAGTTTGAGATTGATTGAGTGGTGGTCCGGCTGCGCTGACGATGACGCCGTCGCTTTTTCGTAATGCACAGTTATTCGGCGTTTTACACATTCGATAAAACTGTGCAAACGGACTGCACAGATAAATCGCTACGATAAATAATTGTTTTGAGAGTTTGACACAAATATCATTTCATTGTCAAGCATTCCACGAGCTACCGACCGACCGAGTGATATTATTCATATATTTTCCCTTCCATAGTTATATTGAACTTAAATTATTTGTTATATTTTAATGTTTATAGTCATTATTATTTATGTGTATTACGTATAACGTCATATTTTAATTTAAATTGTAAAATTGTAGTATGAGCCTCTAAATATTGTATAGATTTATTTCTAACGATGAAATTTTTTGATGGAACATTGATGGCATTTTAGAATAAAAAAGACAAGTCATACCTTTTGTAAATCTGAAAGTTACTTTTATTCCATTACTGTTAAGTTCGGTTTAAGGTAACTGCTATTTTGACGCGTGAAAGCATTATGAAAAGTATGTAAATATTTAAATAAGTGCGCTAAAAAAATCATTCTTTTATGTGGCCTTCTACAAAAATTTCCAACTTCAGATTTTTTGTCGGTGATTACATTGGCCTATAGATGATGTCATCATATTGCGTTTAATTAAAATGTGAAAGGCCCATTCAGTTTTTTTCTTGAATACAACCTTTTTTAGTCACACTGTGTTATTCTGCCATACCGCGGCTAGAGATGACATAAGCAACGAAATTTTATTACACGATAATTAACAATTATTTTAAAAATGAACCCAATTAATTACAACGAGTAGTACCTTTCGATTGCGTTCGCATATCTTAAATTACTGACAAATATCTGCAACTGATAATAAACCTTAACTTGCTATATGTTAAGTCCATAATAAAGGAAACTTGATATTTAATGGAAAACCGATGTTTTGCTAGTGAACATAAAATATAGATAGTTAAAAATTATTGAATTAAAGCCATTTCAACTTTGATTTTATAAACTACCTAAAAGCATGGACGAAATATAATAGTTAGCCTGCGGCCTTAGTTCCAATCTCAATATGTTATGTTTTTAATTTAAAAGCAAACTAAGTACTTCGTTAGTTCATATAGGTTGTAGATATCATGATCAATAAGTTATTTTGTTTTTAAGAAATTGTAAACAATTTTCCCTGATCGTTATATCTGATCTGAATATAGCAATAAGTAGACGAAATTGGAGTGTGTAGTTTACCACGGCTTGCTATATGCTAGAATCAAATATACCTACAAACACTAATGAAACATGTAAGCCAGAAAGCTCTCATACCAATATCAAATAAATAATTTTATTCATACTGCGAACTATTTACAATTTAATTTTGAATAAGATTTCAAAATCATAAGTTGCTTTATCTCTAGGTGGATTTCCGCTTTATACAGCACACTAGCGCCGCCAATGGAAAAAAATAATAGTGCTATAAAGACGAAATTGTAAATTGTGTTCTTAAGTGCACTCCGAAGAATCTTTGTGGTACTTTTAGTCGCTAAAACAGCGAAAAGTTTTGCAATAACACTCCATTAAACTAAACGACATGCTATAAAATATTGTTTAGGCAATAAAAGTTCCACAGGCAGAGCTTCTTCGGAGTACACTATAAGAACACAATTGAAAATTTCATCTTTATTTAAGTTACTACACTCGGCGTCAGAAAAACCGCACCTTTTCTTCAAAGTTAATTTAATCCCATATAATTTAATGATAAGTGTTATTATATACTTCTTCCCCTTCGGACATAGCCAACAGTCTTTAGAAACCGTTGGAATACTCGTAGAACGGAATCAATTACTGAGATTGAGTTTCCGAGCACATTACATTGCCTAATTTTTTTGCAATATTTGAGTAACTTCATGGGCAATAGTATCCATCTTGGGTATTCCTTTTTTTAATTGAACTGTTGAAGTGTGTTTTCTCCATCATCTCGATAGCGAATTTACCCGCATTTCCTGAATTGACCCCTTTTATTTCCCTTTTGTGGTGGCGCTAGCAATAACACTTTAATCGTTTAATTATGGTAACTAATATGTTAACTAAATCAAACAATTATCAAAAGAAAGCTCATTAAATGTACTTTCAATAGATATCAACATTTACACAATAAAACGTTAGCTAGCAATAGCAGATGGCCAAGTCTAAACTTAAGTGTCAAAGAGGTGCGGTTTTTCTGACGTCGAGTGTATGTTTTTTTTTTCCATTGGCGGCGCTAGTTTGCTGCGTAAACCCTCCTATCTACAATAATGAACGTCAAGGCCACTTACACTATTTTGAGATCATAATATCCTACGTATATTGTTTATACAGAAAAACTAGATGAAAAACTTCTTTTTCATAAATTGTAAACGTCTAGAAAATGTATAAAGATACAAACACGATGTAATTAGAAATTTATAATAATTTTAGGGAATTCTTTGTGCAAAAACAGTGAGATACGAAATACAAGCCTATTAAGTTATTAATAAAATAGAGAATTCTCTTACGAACGCATTTTATTCTAACCACCGGCCCTGTAAATCGGTCATTTTACTAATACGCAATATTACGCAGTACATACAAGGCCGTCTTTAACCTATTTGAGGCCTTGGGCACATTAGGATAATGGGGCCCCTATGACCTTGACTTGAGTTACCATCAAAGTAAGAGAGGATACCTGTATATGAGGCACAGAATGCCAGATTTTTTTAGAAAAATGCTTGTCTAGGTATAGTAAAAATCGGCCGCAAAGCGCGATTATTAGTCACTTTCATTCACTAATCTTGTAATATTACCTGACTTTAGTGAAAAAAACGGCCGCGCAGTGCGATTTTTAGTAGTTTTCATTCAATAATCTCGTTATTTTGCCTATCTATAGTAAAAAAACGGCCGCGCAGCGCGATTTTTAGTTAGTTTCATCAAATAATCTCGATATTTCGCCTGCCTATAGTAAAAAAACGGCCGCGCAGCACGATTTTTAGCCAGTGTCATCCAATAATCTCGTTATTTTACCTGTCTATAGTAAAAAAAATGGCCGCGCAGCGCGACTTTTAGTCAGTTTTATCAAATAATCTCGTAATTATGCCTGTCTAAAGTAAACAAAACGGCCGCGCAGCGCGATTTTAATAAGAACATAATTATTGTATGATCCACTAAAGTAACTTTTTTAGAATTTAAGGGTTAGTGATTGAAAATCTATGTGGTTTGAAGAGGTATCTACTCTTAGATTTTTTTTTCGTAATATAATAAGCATCCGTTATCATTAAGCGATCTGGCAAGAAACAAGGGGCCCCTATCAATCGCGGGGCCCTGGGCAAGTGCCCAGAGTGCCCAGTGGGTAAGATGGGCCTGAGTACATATACGAAAACTGCGCTGGAGGCGGCGCCGTCGCCCCGACCTGCCCGACATAACCCGGCCCTGCGTGTTTAGTGTATTACGCATAATAATGGGGAGTGTCCGAAAATATTTTTTTATAGGTACCTTTCTAATAGAGACAAGTAGACAACAAAAACAGTTTTTTTTTTAAATACTTGTGTAGTTGTGGCAAACGTATAATCTCCATTCTGCTGTTACTTTCGTACATTTGTGTAGTCGAAGAGACTTTAATTTTTATTTTTATTTTCACGCAACCGAAAGATCTGTAACTTTCTCGGGAGCTACCTTATTAGACCTATGAAAAAATATTCACCCCTTTTGGGTCATTCCCCATTTCGCTAGATCTTTAATACCTTATTGCACACATAACAACCAAATTCTCCAAACGACTTTGAACCTGCCTGATGTGTGAC
Source organism: Agriphila tristella (assembly GCA_928269145.1). Classification (NCBI taxonomy): domain Eukaryota; kingdom Metazoa; phylum Arthropoda; class Insecta; order Lepidoptera; family Crambidae; genus Agriphila; species Agriphila tristella. The sequence goes on from OV743443.1 coordinate 15,615,493, forward strand.
TTTACCTACTAGTTAAAGTAATTCTTATTAGAACTTACTGTCACGAGAATCATAGCGATTGTGTACAGTCACGTCGTCTATAAAATAAATATGATTTAAAAGCTATTACTTTTTTGAACAGAAATTATCAGATCATCATCATTAAAATGAAATTACTAAAGTTCTAAACTGACATATTTTTTTAGCTGTGACTGTACCTACCATCACATCGGCATAAGAATAATGACATCGGCTCGGGCGGTCAAGTTTGTAGTGTGTGTATAGAGTTACTCCGCCCCCTGATTTTGTAACTTTTTTGCCATCAACTTTGACAGAAATCGCAGTTACATTGCTGCTTGAGTAACCAATTTTATGACAACTATCTTACTTAAAGCACCAATGTAACTGCGGTTTCGATCGATTTCAATCGAGAATTGTTAGTTATTTAGCAACAGAGTTACGCAATCAGGGGGCGGGTCGATCTCCGGCCCGGCTCTAGTCCGGTAATGGTCCGGAATCGGCTTTAACAGCCATAAGTAACGATATTTACAAACTTGAATATATCGTTGTTACCAGATAATTACAACAGGGTGACAGGATTATTGGCAACAAAGTACTTATAGTAGTTATGTGTTACATCATTTCCACTCATTTTAATCTTTAAGATAGTCGTCTGCTTTAACCTTTACCTACCCATGAGCGTTTTTTTAACATGGTTTTTAAATTCATGCAAAGAAAGATCAATCACTTGTTGTGGAACTTTATTAATAAAGGCTATGCCTTTCCCCATAAATGAACCTCTAGTTTTTGCAAGCCTAAGTGGCAGGTGGTTATTTATTACTACAATAAAAACAGCAAATCAGCTATTTAAATTCATTTACTATTCAACTACATAATTCTAAAAACCGGGGTCCCAATTGGTTCGGTCAGATGTGTCTACCATCTTGTAACATATTATAGTGTCGCCCGGTTTCACTTCAACATTAGGGTCACTGAACCGCAGACCACACTCCATGTCACGTTTGATTGTGGTCACTTCGTCTTTCAGATGCTTCATGGATGCTAGACTACCTGTAATTAAAAAAGTTATTGCTATTTTTACTTATACCACAGAATAGATAATAATAGTACTAGCGTATAGAAGCTGCACTCCGCAAAACCGTTTAAATAAATTGCGACTCTTGCTCCGACACAATAAAGTGCAATTCAGGTCGCACAGCGTCCACTTCGCTCCGAAACATTCACCTAGTAGTTGCCTCTCTTTCTATCGCGTAGATCTTATCTTTTCTGACGTATGAAATTTGTCCTCTCAGAGGACGCCGAGCGCTTCATACTCGCGCGCGGATTGACAGAGCCCTGCTTATATTCAACTCAATTTACTAGATTTAAGATTCAAAATAGATTAATGAGTTTTGAATTATTATCTAGGTTAGCTGCTACTTTTACAAAATTTCTTTTTTCTTTGTAGAATAAATTGAGATTAAAAATCATGATATATGGTGCTTGCGAATCAAAAGTTTTTTAAAGCATACTATGATGTGTGTTTATATAACTATCAAATGAGGAGCGTCTATTCAAAAGGGGCTATATCCACACTAAACAAACTCTCAGTAAATAAAAAAAAACCTCTTGCACAATAAAAATGTATGGGACATTATATTTTTTCCAACAAAGATAACTCGTGAGAAGACAACCTTTTACTATGGCAATATTTTTTTTATTATAATTATTAATATGCTTTTAAAGAATATAAAATGGAAATAGCCCTCTTTGACCATTTTTTTTTAAAATAGCCCCTTATGGTCTGGACATTAGATTAGAAAACCGATAAAAACCAAAAATTTGTGAACATATGCACAAAATACACAATTTGTGGTAAATTATCTTAACAGGCGCACACAGATTGCAAAGGGCGATTGAATTAAACGGGGAAGTTGAAAGAAACTCATACTTTTACGGCGGCAAGGAAATAGTTATTTGTTATACAAGTCACCAAAATCAAATTGTGCTGCGAGTGGCGACTTTAAATCACGAACTAGCGAAGTAGTCTAGAATTGAATCACGAGCGTAGCGAGTGATTCTAATATAGACTACTGAGCACAGTGAGTGATTTAAAGACACGAGGCAGAACAACATTTTGGTCTCGTGTAAAACATACAACTTTTCACCTCGACCAGCGAGAAAATTTTCACTTTACTTTCCTGGTAAAAAAGCTTAATTCAGCATTAGAAACTTGTTCACTTAACTCTTATGGAGTTAGGAAACTATCTTGATCGTTGGACACATTCATTTTTGTAATTTATCACAAAAATAATTCAATCAAACCTATGCTGAAAAATTGTATTCATAGAGTCAGTAATTCCCGTCGTTTTGATTACATTACGTTGTGTTTTTCTCTTATTCATTAATATTCCGTCTTATTTCTTTATTTATAATCATAAAACATACAATTTTTCTTATTTCATATTTGTTTCATACATGTGACCTCATTACCTTCATACTCTTTATTTCGAATTATCAACCTTCTTTTTTAACAATCCTTATTTAAAACTCCTTGGTATATCCGTGTATTTTATTTTTTTACTTTTTAATCCGTGTATGACACCATAAAGCACTCTATCTATCCTTTTCTCACATATCAATTTTACAAGTGTCATCCTTGTAACTTTATTTGTTTTTCCTTTATTATTTTAAAAGTGGTGTTAGAAATTAAAAAAAGCACTTTGTCTCACGCTCGCAGCAAAAATCGATTTTGCTGCGAGTTTTTACGCCCTTTTCGTGCTGGAGAGGTGAAATAGCTATTTTTGAGCCAAATTTCTCTTCCTAAGCGAATTTTGTATAGAAAATAGCTCTTTTTGCTAAGAATATTTCAAAGTGCTCCACAACCTGTATCGACCAACAACATTTAGCACTTTTTGAGCAGAACCTTTGTAAAAGGTGGCAATTTTAAAGTAGAAAATTTTAAAGCAGTTTTGATCAAACTTGAACATAGCGCATGATGGGATCTTAGATTCTGAAACCGATTCGAAAAAAAAAACAGAAATCGTCCGAAGTGGATATAGCCCCTTTTGAACAGACGCTCCTCAAATATATTACTCTGAAGAAATTTATTTACACGTTATTTACGTTATTTTTTTATATTGTTCTCTAATTACTAATACAAGGATATAAAGTGCACAATGCACAGTAATCACAGTATATAACGTGTTACAAAAAAAAACCCTAAAGCCGAACATAGTACAGACTCCGGTAAACATCTTGACGCTCTTTCGATGGAGTGGGGATTAGTTCGCGCATGTGCACTTGCGCGCGCCCCTCTCACCGTACCTCACCACTACGCATATCTAAAAGATGTGTTCTGCGCAATCCCCACCCGATTTCAAGATGTTTGCCGGCTACGGTAGAATTGTAGATGGACCAAGCATACAACACAGGATTTTTTTTATATACCTATTTAATATTTAACCACTTTTTGAAAAAAAAAACCTTTTTTGTGATAAACTGCATAATGGCAACCTTAGATCTAAATTGTATTTTGCTTTTGCCCATCGATGGGATTGATTATCGAAAACAATATTCTGTTTGCATCTAGGGTTGTCACTTAGCAGTTTTCCGTACAAATAAACAAAATTTTACTGGTTATTATTAAACAGCGTGTATATTTTGAAAGTAATGTTACCTTCGTAGACAATATCTTGGCCGCGCTTGATCCTGTAGAGCGCGTTGCGTGCGAGCGCGCCCTTCATGCAGCGGCACCCCGCGACGGGCACCTTGCGCTTGCCTTCTGACACCAGGAACTGTTGTAATACGTTTGCTTCACCTGTTGACATTAATTATCTTAATATACCGGGTGTAACAAGACCTTCAACGAAGTCGAGGTCAACGTATTCTGCTCATCATCAGGACCATTTCTGTTCAAAATTATTGCTGGGAAACGATTTTGATTTTTGGTGTTAAAAAATCATTGCATACTTTACCACGCAATGTAACGCGTACAACAGACCGCGTCTGCGAGTGTATGCTACACAGCTGCGTGCGGCCGAGTTGAAAGGCAGCGTTTATGTGCGTGCTCATGAGATACATCGAGTAGCCATTGTTTGTTTCGAAATACTTAAAATTTTGATAATGTTTCATTGGACAAAATACTTTTTGTCAATAAGCAATAATGAATAAAATAAGATTTCATAAAAATTTTGAAAATTTTTTTTTTACTTTGTCCTTCAATAACTTCTTAGCTATTTGGTTTCCCAGGTATAGTCTAAAAGACAAAAACGATCCTGATAATGGGCGAAATACGTGGACTTCGGCTTCGTTGAAGGTCTTGTTACACCCGTTATCAAAGAGCAATAATAAGAAAGCAACATAGAAACACTACAAATTAACATTATAATACTATTATTGTCTCTAGCGTAAATGATCCATTAGTAGAAAGGAACAACCAAAATTGAAAATTAGGATATCGTAACGTTACTCATGTTTGCATCACATTGTATTATTGTATCTGTTTAACTGTCCCGTTTAATTTTTATATGCAGAAATAAACGTAACTAACCCTCGTCACTAACTATGGGTAGTGGTCTCATAAGGAGGCTCAAGGTCACCCAGCGTGCGATGGAGAGAGCCATGCTCGACGTTTCCCTGCGTGATCGAACCAGAAATGAGGAGATCCGCAGGAGAACTAAAGTAACCGACATCGCTCGAAGGATTGCTCAACTGAAGTGGCAATGGGCGGGACACATAGCGAGAAGAACCGATGGCCGTTGGGGCGGAAAGGTTCTGGAATGGCAACCGCACACCGGACGACGCTCCGTGGGTAGGCCCCCGACAAGGTGGACTGACGATCTGGTGAAGTTGCGGGAAGCCAGTGGATGCAGGCAGCGCAGGACCGATCGTCGTGGAGATCCTTAGGGGAGGCCTATACCCAGCAGTGGGAGTCGTGCGGCTGATATGATGATACATTCTCCAGTTAAGTTGCATCGGATCACTGTCTATTGTCAATTAAATCGCATTGTATGTACTTACCTACAATCTCTTCTTCTTGCCTCTTTGGTATCCTTATACTGAGTTCGTCTTTTACGTCGTCAACTAATTTATAAATAATATTGTGCTGCTTGACGACTAAGTTTTTCTTTTTCGCTTCCACAGCGAGCGGTGGCGGGCAGTCTACGTTGAATGCGTATATCACAGCTTTGAACGCCTCTGCGATCTGTCGGCAAAGTGTTAACTTTATAATCGATCATGAAAAAACTAAAGTAGGTAGACAGAATTTTTTGTGTGTGCGCATTTTTGGAAAAGTTCGGAAATCTGCAATGAAAGTTGGGCACGTTTAAAAACACCGTGAGTCAAATCTTTGCCTTGCAAAAGTACTATTGCAGCATGCATTTTGTTTCCATTACTTACTTGAATGAAGGCTACTTGCGTAATTGAATACTGTGACAATGGTGCATTCCAGCAGGCTTATCGCCAAGTCACCGATCACATGTGATCGATGACTTGCCGATTAGATTAGCCTGTTGGAACGCATCCAATAACAACAAAAGATATAAGGGAATGGGTGCATTCCAGCAGGCTAATCGCTGGGACATCGATCGCCATAGAGTGGTTTTGACCATGGAAAATGAAATAATTTAATGGTAAACAAAATTGCAATCTATGGTTAAAATGTAATCTATGGCAATTGATGACTCAGCGATTAGTCTGTTATAATGCAGCCATTGTCATTTCAAAATGGCGGCACCAGTTCCAATTATGGCCACACGAAACAACAAAAGGTCTGGAGCACTATACCTCAATGTCGCCGGGCGTGACGGGGCCGACGCCGAAGTGCACGAGGTCGAGGCGCACGCGCTCGTGCTCGTCGTACGTCTCCAGGATGTCCAGGATGGCCTCCACCGACCCGTCCACGTCGCCTGCGCAATGCACAATACTAATGTTATGACGGACACTCCACGAGACAGGCCGAGTGCAAGTGTACAAGGATCGCTACCTCTCGGAGTGCCTCCCTGTCGCTCGCTCTCGGCCCGTGTCGGTATTTTAAAGGGGCCATACATGATCATTCCATTCCATTACTCCATCATTCCATTGGATTATAGCCAAACATAGAGCACACACACGATCACTCCATTCGCATCGCTCCACTTCATTCCAATTTTTATTCATTCTACTCCGCGACTTCTGACACGACACGCGCGTACAATGGATTCAGAAGATTGTATTCCTTCCTGAAGGCACCTCTCAAAGAATTAATTTTCTTCTGCACTATTTCCTTGTTGGCGTCAGGATCTTTGGTTTAAAAAAAAGTTAATAGTGCATCCAGAGCGCTATTGCGTTTGTTTTTATCATGGTAATCTTTGTGGGTTACTTGCCACAAACAGGGAAATGCCCTATATTCTTCTATAACTTCTAAAACAAATTCTTTAGCTGTTGTCTTTTTTTTTACTTTTCGAAAGCGCGTGCACAGCGCAACATGGATTTCGGATTTGCAACACACGATCGCGCGCGGCGTGGAATAAAATGGAGTGATAGCACTCCACGGATTCGCCACGAGCGTGATGGATTGGAAGGTTGGAGCCAAAATTTTCATCGCTCCACTCGATCGAAGTTGAGGTCCCGCACACACGATAGGTTAGATTAGATTAGATAATTCTTTATTTCAACACCAAAAGTGAAACATACATATAAAGACTTAACAATAGAACTTACAGTGCTAAACATGCCGCCCTTTCGCTTAAAGCGATTTCTTCCAGGCAACCGGAGGAATGGAGATATTGACAGCAGATGAAAAAGAGGGCGGTGTAAAATAGCACGGACGGAACAAAGTAATTAATGAAAAGTTAAAGTCATAAACATACATAGAATAATATGATATAATAAACTTACACAAACATACATACAATTAAATATACAATAATTATGGAAAACACATTAACAACTTATTTGCAGTATAGGAGTACCTAGTAAGTAATAATTTATTATATAAAGCGTCAAAATCATAGTGACAAGTAATGTTGTTTTACTTGGTTCTTGAAGGTGTTCAAGGACTGGGCACGCCTAATGGACACAGGCAAGGAGTTCCATAGTATTACTGCGTGAACAGTAAAGGAGTCATGGTAGAAGCTTGTCCTGTAAATAGGCGTAGAGAGGCTCAAATTTTCTGAAGACCTAAGAGTATGTGATGTAGAACGAAGGTAACTAAATCGTTCCTTGAGATAGCGCGGGTAAGAAGGATTGAACAAGATATTGTAAAGAAGGGACAAAATATGAGTATTCCGGCGAAGCCTAATGGGTAGCCACTTGAGCTTATTACGAAAATGGGAAACATGATCATATTTGCGTAGGCCAAATATAAATCTGATACAAAAGTTTTGAAGTCGCTCAAGTTTGTTTAGCTGGTCCTCCGTAAGATCTAGATAGCAAGCGTCGGCGTAATCAAGTATAGGAAGCAAGAATTTGCTAGAGCAATTTTAGTGGCAGTAGGTAGAAAGTTACGGAGTCTCCTAAGAGAAGCCGCTGACGCATATAGTTTGCGGCTGACAGTTTGCAGCTGCGAACCCCAACTCAAGTTACTATCCAAGATAATTCCCAAGTTTTTTACTGTGTTACTGTATGGGATATCAACACCACAAAAGTTAACCGTCGGGAGGGTGCACAGATTGATTTTGGCCAAAGTTCTAGAGCTACCGATGACTATAGCTTGGGTTTTGTTGGGATTGACTAGTAGGCCATAAGATTTACTCCAGTCTGCAATGCGTTTTAAATCTGAGGAGATAGTTGTGATAGCCTTATGTACCTCAGAAGCAGTACCTTGACAGTACAGCTGAAGGTCGTCTGCATAGAGGTGGTAGGAAGAAGTGAGGTTTTGAGTGATAGAGTTTATGAGAATGGAAAATAAAAATGGAAAGGGGAGATAGCACGCCGCCTTGCGGGACGCCTGCAGTGGTATTACGCCATGAAGAGAATTCCTCGTCAAAGCGGACCCGCTGCCTGCGCCCATACAGATAACTGTGAAACCACTCAATTACCGTTGTAGATATGTTAAGAGAGCGAAGCAGAGCTAAGAGAATGTCAAATTTTCATAGGTTTTACGCTTATTTTGGAGTTTTGGCGTGGAATGTTGTGGAGTGGAGCGATCGTGTATGGCCCGCTTTACGCACGAGTCAAAGGGTCTCGCTGTCTCTCGCGAGACCGAGTGAACGCATCCCTGTACACTATCGCGTCTCTCGGCTATGAACGCATCGTCTTAGCAGTTGTTACGGCAAAATAATACGGGCTTCAAATTTTAACCGCTCGTCAATCTCGCCATATCGTCCCAGGCCTGCCGCTACCTGTCTAAGCGCCCCCCTGCAATACTGATTTTGCCGCCTCTATACTTAACTACGACTACCGCGCTTAGTGTCTTCACAGTCTAGATATTCTATCATCTCTGTCTGTCATAATTCCATGGGGAGCGGTAGTAAGCAAGTTTGCATAGATTCGAAAAATTAATAATAAAGTACCTAAATGAGTCGCTCTTGGCATAGCCGCAGAGGGCATGTGGCTCTCGAGCTATGCAGTATGTTGCTTCTTTACAAGTGAGAACAAAGATATAGGCATCTTTCAAGAAAATCTTAGAAATATATGTTTAAATGGAATCGACGGGTATTATGACAAAGACTTTGATTATTATGTGATCTATTTGGATCGTTCTATTTGCCGCCCCCCGGACGGATGCGCTTTGCACGCCCGCTTGCGGCGGGACTGGTCGTGCCGTCCCGCCCCCAAATACGAGCGCCCTAAGAAAATTGCATTGTTTGCCTATATGGACGGGCCGGCCCTGCGAATACAACAAAACGACTCTGTAAATGCGGTGTGAACATCACATCCAGTAGCGATGGATCCGTTAAAAACGATCCTGTAAATACGGTCCTGCTTGTGACCGCACGTAACCCTATAAAATTATAAATAAAGAGATTGTTAAGTTACCTTTGGCAAGTATGCTTAGTGTCGGATGTGTAAATGTGCAATTACGACAAATGTGAAACGTCATTTTCGCTGACTCATAAAAAAACACCGACTTTAGTTAACTTTGACAAGTATGCTCAGTGTCGGGTGCGTGTCTTCCTGCAGCATCTTCTGCCTCGGCCCGTCGCACCTTAATTTGTAACGCCCCATGGCCCTCTTCTTGACTGAGTCTTGTGCACCGCTTCTTTCGCTTCAGACCGGTCGAGCCCGCCGCGTACTTATAGCTTCATACCTAAAGTGCGGAGTGTCTCTGACCTGCCCTGACTAACCCTATCAATAGATTGTCTTACCTTTGACAAGTATGCTCAGTGTCGGGTGCGTGTCTTCCTGTAACATCTTCTGCCTTGGCCCGTCGGGCCTCAACTTGTACCGGCCCATGGCCCTCTTCTTGGCGAGTGCCGCTTGGTACTGAGTCCTGTGCGCCGCTTCTTTCATTCATACCTAAAGTGCGGAGTGTCACTGACCTGCCCTGACTAACCCTATCAATAGATTGTCTTACCTTTGACAAGTATGCTCAGTGTCGGGTGCGTGTCTTCCTGTAGCATCTTCTGCCTTGGCCCGTCGGGCCTCAACTTGTACCGGCCCATGGCCCTCTTCTTGGCGAGTGCCGCTTGGTACTGAGTCCTGTGCGCCGCTTCTTTCATTCATACCTAAAGTGCGGAGTGTCACTGACCTGCCCTGACTAACCCTATCAATAGATTGTCTTACCTTTGACAAGTATGCTCAGTGTCGGGTGCGTGTCTTCCTGTAACATCTTCTGCCTTGGCCCGTCGGGCCTCAACTTGTACCGGCCCATGGCCCTCTTCTTGGCGAGTGCCGCTTGGTACTGAGTCCTGTGCGCCGCTTCTTTCATTCATACCTAAAGTGCGGAGTGTCACTGACCTGCCCTGACTAACCCTATCAATAGATTGTCTTACCTTTGACAAGTATGCTCAGTGTCGGGTGCGTGTCTTCCTGCAGCATCTTCTGCCTCGGCCCGTCGCACCTTAATTTGTAACGCCCCATGGCCCTCTTCTTGACTGAGTCTTGTGCACCGCTTCTTTCGCTTCAGACCGGTCGAGCCCGCCGCGTACTTATAGCTTCATACCTAAAGTGCGGAGTGTCTCTGACCTGCCCTGACTAACCCTATCAATAGATTGTCTTACCTTTGACAAGTATGCTCAGTGTCGGGTGCGTGTCTTCCTGTAACATCTTCTGCCTTGGCCCGTCGGGCCTCAACTTGTACCGGCCCATGGCCCTCTTCTTGGCGAGTGCCGCTTGGTACTGAGTCCTGTGCGCCGCTTCTTTCATTCATACCTAAAGTGCGGAGTGTCACTGACCTGCCCTGACTAACCCTATCAATAGATTGTCTTACCTTTGACAAGTATGCTCAGTGTCGGGTGCGTGTCTTCCTGTAGCATCTTCTGCCTTGGCCCGTCGGGCCTCAACTTGTACCGGCCCATGGCCCTCTTCTTGGCGAGTGCCGCTTGGTACTGAGTCCTGTGCGCCGCTTCTTTCATTCATACCTAAAGTGCGGAGTGTCACTGACCTGCCCTGACTAACCCTATCAATAGATTGTCTTACCTTTGACAAGTATGCTCAGTGTCGGGTGCGTGTCTTCCTGTAACATCTTCTGCCTTGGCCCGTCGGGCCTCAACTTGTACCGGCCCATGGCCCTCTTCTTGGCGAGTGCCGCTTGGTACTGAGTCCTGTGCGCCGCTTCTTTCATTCATACCTAAAGTGCGGAGTGTCACTGACCTGCCCTGACTAACCCTATCAATAGATTGTCTTACCTTTGACAAGTATGCTCAGTGTCGGGTGCGTGTCTTCCTGTAACATCTTCTGCCTTGGCCCATCGGGCCTCAACTTGTACCGGCCCATGGCCCTCTTCTTGGCGAGTGCCGCTTGGTATTGAGTCTTGTGCACCGCTTCTTTCGCCTCTATCACTTCTAAGTCGGCTGCTTGCTTCTCCTTCATGCGTTGACTGTGCCGCCATTTCATCACTTCGTTTGCTCTTTTCTAAGAAAAGTTTTTAGTTCATTTAAATTGAATTCTTTAAAGTAATAAAATTCACAAACAGTCTTCAGATTTCTATTAAATAACATTCAGATATTAGTAAGTAAAACTGTGTTCTGAAAATTATTTGAGTATAATTTTATAATTGAATTTATTTCAAATTTTCGGCACAGAGTGCCTAGACAAGTGGCAAACGCTTGACTTTTCGATTATTCGTGCAGAAATAGAATAGAAAGTGAGATGATTGTCTACGGTCAGCGACATCTTACGTCTAATACATACTAATTTCTAATCTATTCAAATTGGTTGACTATAGGGCATGTTATTGCTGCATTCTTAACTTAGTGGAAACTAAAAAGTATGAAAAATACAGACACAATTTTTTTTCTGGTAACCGCTACTACACCCTTTGCACCGACTAGCCCTCCGTCGTGGTGAGTACTCGCACCTCGTGGTATTGCTGCCTTACCTCCGAGTTGACCTCTAACACCTGGTCCCCGGCGGCGGGCAGGTCTCGCCAGCCCAGCACCGACACGGGCGTCGACGGTGGCGCCTCCTGCACCGACTGGCCCTCCGCCGTGGTGAGAACTCGCACCTAGTGATTAATAAATAATGGCAACACATATATTACTCCGATTCCAAAGTAAGCAAGTCTAAGGTCCGTATTATAGGACGCGACTCAAGCACTGCTTGCCGCTTGAGTACAGTTAGAAAGGGATGGTGCTATTCACCGCATATAGCGCCATCCCTATCTAACTGTACTCAAGCAGAGATTTGAGTTTGAGTTTGATTCTGTAATACGAGCCTTAGAGCAATAACGCAGTTACGACCTGGCCGCGGCGCCGTAGAGCTCGCGCACCAGGCCCCCAACTCAAATGGCCACTTTTCTGTTCGTTCGCTAACTTAAAAATTAAAAATAGCCCCCCAGGCCGCCAACGAGATCGAAGCGACAGATTTCGCCGCGTGTTTGGTCGCGCACCTTGCGGCCAGGGGGTCAAGTCTGCTAATGTTTTCGTCAAAATCGTAGTTCAATGGTGTTCTAATGGTAATGCTTTTTGACACAGTTCTTGTTTCTTAAACCCAAAATCAAGACACAATATGTTTCCGTTTTGGGTTTAAGAAACACAAAGTGTTTCATTTTTGGGTTTAAGAAACAAGAAACAAGAACTGCGTCAAAAAGCATTACCATTCAAACACCATTGAACTACGATTTTCATGAAAACATTAGCAGACTTGGCCCCCAGGTCGCGCGACCCGGGGTCCTATTTTTGAATCGATTGACTGAAGCCGAGCGCTCGTTTCTACAGATTTTCGTTCGACAGCTCATACATTTAAGTTGATTTGTCGAACGAAAATCATTAGAAACGAGCGCTCGACGCCAGTCGATCGATTAAAAATTAGGGCCCCAGGCCGCAGGTGCGCATTGCTTTATCACTTGTTTTATGGAAATCAGAGTCAACACACCACGTCACTTCCTTAAGCTTTTAAAGATTTTTTTTACCTTTGCCCATCCCGTTCCAGCGACAATGATGCAGCCGCGACGAAGTGTTCCTCGCTGCACCAACACTGTTGCTTGTTTCCTATTATTAAAAAACAAACCAGTCAATTAGCAGAAATGTATATAAACTTCAATCTATTTTGAACTTAACATCATAACATCATTTTTTAATAGAAAAACATGGTGTGGGAAGTCCTTATTTTTTTATATAGAAAGCGTTAAGTAGTAGGTAGCCACAAAAACACATGACAAGCTAAAGAGTTTTTCTAGTTGCTACAAATATTAATTGCATATAAACCTCACAGATGATTGTAAAAAAAAACAGAAAATCACTAAAAGCGCTTGCATAGGTTCATCATTTTGACGTAAATAATAGCGGAAACATATTGAATTCTACATCAAAATACACTTTAAGGTACTGTGAAATTACTTCAATTACTTTTATTCAAGAAAGATTATTATGATAATGATGAAAATAACAACGAAAAACTTTGAAAAGTGTAGATGTGAGGTTATTAGGGTTCCGTACCCAAAGGGTAAAAACGTGACCCTATTACTAAGCCTCCGCTGTCCGTCTGTCTGTCTGTCTGTCTGTCTGTCACCAGGCTGTATCTCATGAACCGTGATAGCTAGACAGTTGAAATTTTCACAGATGATGTATTTCTGTTGCCGCTATAACAACAAATACTAAAAATCAAATAAAATAAATATTTAAGGGGGGCTCCCATACAACAAACATGTTTTTTTTGCCGTTTTTTGTACGGAACCCTTCGTGCGCGAGTCCAACTCGCACTTGGCCGGTTTTTTTTCTTACTCTTTGCATGTAAAGAGTAAGAAAAGAGATGAAGTAAGAGATGAAGTTGGAACCAATGGCTTAGCTCAGGTGCCAGTCTCTCGCAATCTTTATATTTAATAATTTATTAAATGTAAAATAAAAATGTAACACTTAAGATTGTTGGAGAAAACAATAAAAAATATTATCATTAATGAAAAAGACAATAACAAATCTTCCAGCGTAACCGAGCCTTAAGGTTTAAAATAAATTCATCTTTTAGTTTATCACAAAAAAAAATATTGCTGAATTCTTAAGTATGTGGCATAGTTTCTAAATAGGACAAGGAAGCATAAAGAGACTTTTAGTACTTCAAACTCACCCAGTCCGTGGATCTAAAAGCGCTTCAATCACGACTCCCTCCACGTAGCCCCCAGGGTCCGCCTTCAGGTCCATAAGTTGAGCTTGCAAAGTCAGTGCTTCGACCAGGGTGTCCAAATTCTTCTTCTTCAGCGCGGACACTGGTATCGCCTGCACATCACCTCCTAACGCTTCGCAGATCACGCCGTGTTGCGCCAACGAGCGCATTGTTCTTTCCTATCGAACAATACCTTGACAACCTTATTTTAAAAAACCTGCTGCTAGCTATCAAAGCGAACTTAGAACCTTAGAATAATAACGCATAGAAACCTATTGCAAGAACGAAATACGCGCAGAGCCATATCTGGCTAAGTTTTATGTATCTACGCTCTTCTAAAACATGGCGTTAGAAGAGTGAAGATACATACAGCTTAAGGCACACAATGATAATGAAGATGGCACGCAATTACGCTTATGTTTTGGTTCAGACGCAGATTCTAGCCGTTATTATTCTAAGCTTAGAACAAATGATATCATCAAACCGATAAAAAATGTGTATTTGTTGAAGTAGTATTGCAGCAAAATATTTACGAACTAAACAAGGACAAAGAAATTGAGGCATACCTACAATGTTCACACCTGGCTTGTCGATTTTGTTGATTGCCACCAATATTGGAACTGCGAACAAATAATTATTTAAAATGTAAAACTTCATTTTTTAATTAATTGATAATAAGTCGAAGTTGTTAGGTAAGTGTTTAGCATATCGGGAAATATACATTAAAATTAATGAAATCAATATCAGTAAAGTACTATTGATAACACATCCACTTTACCACTTTCAGTTGGTGGTAGGACTTATTTCAAGTCCGCCTGGCTGCATATAAGCAAAATCTAACTCTCGAGTTTTGATGGTGATCCCTGATTGGTCAAGAAACTCAGTAGTTAGGTTTTGCGCGCAATCTCTAACTCCCCAGTTTCGCGCTAGTTCGATAGTGATCTCTGATTGGTAAAAAAACTCAGTAGTTAAGTTTTGCCCGCAAACTCTAACTACTGAGTGCGCATCCACCAATGAGCGCGCTTCAAAATTCAGTTTGTATTTGAACACGACTGTGGTAGATTTATGGTATATTTTTTTTTTTAAATGACTTCTAATCTTCCAAGTTTTTGTGAATATAATCCAGTATACCCAGATCTGAACGCAAACGTTTTTTTTTCTGCTAAACTAAATATTTAATGTTAAAAAAGAAAATGCAACTTGTTAAAAATTCTCCATACAAGACGTCAATTTTATAGGCAAGGAATGTCAATTTTATAGGCAAGGAATGTCAATTTTATAGGCAAGGAATGTCAAAGTCAAATAAGCTTTATTCAAATAAAGCTTATTTGACTTTGACATTCCTTGCCTATAAAATTGACGTCTTGTATGGAGAATTTTTAACAAGTTGCATTTTCTTTTTTAACATTTTTCAATATTTATTTAACAACTGTGAACGCTATTCAACAAAACTTTTCTGTAAGTACAAATGTTTGAACATTAAGATAACCTAGGCAACATAACTTACTCGAAAAAAAATAAGTTTAGGCTACGTTAAAACAGATTAATTAAGAGGTCATTTTTGCCAACAAAAAAGGAGTCACAGAACACTCAAATTACATCCAATTATAAGCATAACCGTCAACTTGATAGTTATATAGCCGTAATATCCAGCAACTGATAAATAATTTAAATCACTGAAGTTATTGGTTCTCTCTGTGTGAGAAAAAAACGCTAATTTCATAGGTAAAAGGACCTAATATTATAGTTTGGAAAACTGTGGCATATGCCAAGTTCTCCAAGTTCTCCAGTGTATCCATGTGGATACAAGAATGCTGAATAAAATTGACGAAACGGATTGTCAAGAAAACCAAACCTGCGTCGCAAGGAATCATAAATTTCAAGTTAGTATCTACTTAAAGTGCATTTATTCTTACTTGTCCTATTTGGTTGCGCTATGCCGTTGTGAATTTTGCCTGAAAACACGCTTTGGTGGATGCCAGAATCATCGACACGACGAAGAAGACTTCTCCTGTGTTTGGGTTAAAACTTTTGAGAATAAAACAATAGGTACTTAATAAACAAAATAATAAATATTTATTGCACAGAAACATTCTTAATCAATTTTTCTTCAATTCAACAATCTTATTCTTAATCTCAATACAGTACCTAGTATAAGGCTGAATGGTTTGAAGGTATTCGCCTTTCTTTACACATTAACGTATTTTTTTTTGGTTTATCGTTTATCTGTAAACATGTTTTTATTTCAGTAGGTACAGCCAGCAACGGAAATTATTGAACATAATTTGATTTATTTTTTCCTAATCATAATTAAGTGCCATAAATTACTGATGAAAATATATTGCAAAACATCTTGTTATAACTAAACTAACAAAGTCCCTGAAATCAGTTATACCATTACGCGCTATACATCACTACTGGCAAAAAAATATAGATGCGAACTCAGTAGTTAGAGTTTGCGGGCAAAACCTAACTACTGAGTTTTTTGACCAATCAGAGATCACTATCGAACTACCGCGAAACTGGGGAGTTAGAGTTTGCGCGCAAAACCTAACTACTGAGTTTCTTGACCAATCAGGGATCACCATCAAAACTCGAGAGTTAGATTTTGCTTATATGCCGCCTGGCTAGCTACCACCATCTTACCTAAGTCCAAGGGCGTCACCAGGGGTGGGCATGGGGGGCCGCTGCCCCCCCTAGAGGTTAAAAAATGTAACCAACTGCAAATAACCAAAGTCCTAAGGCCGTGCAATTGACTTACTATTTCAATAAATACTGCCCCATCTCAAAACTTGAATAAATTCACTAGGTGCTGTTGACTGTACCTACAATTCATATCATTCTCATCCTCTTTAATATTAACTTGCCCCCCCCTGGGCCATGGGCTGGCGACGCCCTTGGCTAAGTCTGACTTATTGTTGTGTTCCGGCAGTTAGAGGTAAGATAGCCAGTTACTCAGTGATGAGGATTCCGGGAGTAGTGCAGTTCCACCTTCGGCCTTATCGTCACTTAACATCACGTTTAAAGCCAAGCAGAATCCAGTTGTGGGGCGATACGCGCGCACACAATTTTTTCTGCAAATTGGTAAAGCACGTGAGTTGCCGTCAGTTCACTTTCTTACATTTCTTGTCCATGTATCAGTTTCCATTTGTGTGACTACAACACAAAAAATGTTTTTATATGACATTCACACGTAAGACGAATAAAATTGAATCCAGATACAATCTTTTAAACCACAATTTAACTCGAGTTGACAGCATTAGGGACTTAGGTGTGACACATGATTCTAAATTAATTTTTAACGATCACATTGATCACATTGCTAAAAGGGCTTCCAAGGCTCTAGGTTTTGTAATGAGAATGTCCAGTGATCTAAAATCTTTGAAAGCAATCAAAGTGCTGTATTGTGCCTTCGTACGCAGCCATCTAGAGTACGCTTCACAGGTGTGGAACCCGATGTATAATATATACATTACGCGCCTGGAGAAAATCCAAAAACGATTTTTGCGATTCCTGGATTATAAGGCTGGGCAATATTCCGAGAATTACGAGCACCGCTGTAAGCGATATCATTTTCTACCTCTTCAAATTCGGCGTGAAGTAAATGACGTTTGTTTTATATCTAAACTTGTTAATGGCGCCATTGATTGCCCGGACTTATTATCTAAGATTGGTCTTCGCACTAACACTCTTGGTCTCCGTCGACGTCCATTGCTTCATATACCATCAGCTCATACAAACTACCGACACAACACCTTTATACTGCGTGGCTGTGAAACTTATAATAGGTATAGCAGTGAACATGACTTCGACTTATTTACGACAAGCCCGGCGACTATCAGGCGAACTGTAAACTTGCATTACTTTCGGCAGCAATTCCGTGTGGGTGCTCAACCTTAATTGTGTAATAACATTAGCAACACATTACTTTTTAGCTTAATTTTTTTTTTCTAACGTCACTGATTTTTCCTTTTGGTTTAATTTTATTTTTAGTGGAAATTGGTACTTTTTTTTTTCGTGCAAGAATTTGGTACTTACATTAATTTTATTTTTATATAGGATACTATTGATATGTATATGTGGAGGTTTGTAATTGGCTTCGAGTAATTAATTATGTTTTTATATGCCTATAAAGCTGTAAACCGTCCTAAAATAAATAAAATAAAAAAAAATAAAAAAACACAATAATAATTACCATTAGCTTCCCTCGCCATCCGAATAGACTCGACAGTCTGCTCCATAACCCCATCGTCCGCCGCCACGACCAGCACCACCACGTCAGTGGCGCGCGCGCCGCGGGACCGCATGGACGTGAATGCGGCGTGCCCGGGAGTGTCTAGGAACGTTACTTTGTCTCCTGAAGGGAGTTTCACTGAAACAAAAGATAATTTGGAGTTGGAGGACTAAAATGACTAAATCGCATCACGAAAATAGGACATTAATATTGTTCAGCTTTGTGACTTTATTCGCTCAGGTAAAAGATCTGAAGTAAATAGAATGACGTCTACAATGACGACGAAGAACATCGTGTATTTGATGATGGTTGAGATAGCTAAAAGCTTGTCTTTTCTTCATTAATTTAATATAAATCGAATCGAAATTATTCAAAATATTATTTTTACCTTCAAAAGCTCCTATATGCTGTGTAATCCCCCCGAACTCTTGGTCGACCACAGAGGTGTCCCTGAGTGCATCCAGTAGCGTGGTCTTGCCGTGGTCCACGTGGCCCATGACGCACACCACCGGTGGTCGCGGCTTTAGTGCCTCCGGTGGCGACGGCGGTGCGGGGACAGCATCTTTGTTCTAGAAATTATGTACATTATTTTTAAATTAAAAAGGGAAATTACTAGATAGATAGATATAAAATTAGTATACGAAATAATATACTAGAAAAAATACGACTCGCACCAGATCAATACTCAGACGGGAATCGAACCCGCGACCTTTGGATATCCGGTCCAATGCTCTGACCGCTGAGCTACCGAGTCACTATTGACATCGTCTAATTTCTTCTAGTATATCCTACTCTTACGCTGCAAGCCAGCGTTATTTCACCAATGTGAGGAAGAGTAGGATATACTAAAAGAAATTCGACGATGTCACTAGTGACTCGGTAGCTCAGCGGTCAGAGCATTGGACCGGATATCCAAAGGTCGCGGGTTCGATTCCCGTCTGAGTATTGATCTGGTGCGAGTCGTATTTTTTCTAATATATTATTTAGTATTGTTTAAAAATAGCATAGTGAATGCAAAAATCTCAAATTAAAAAAAAAGAAAATTACTACTTATACGAGAATGAGAACACTGCATACATTCTGCATACTACTCTACTACTGTGTGGCCGGGCTTAAACAATGTGTATGTGCACGTCTAAGGCCAGCCGCACACACGCAATAATATTGGCAATAATAATATTGAACAATGATTTAATACTGACATAATCCTCAATATCGCCCGCAAACTCACAATATTTGTCAAAAAGCAAATTATTTCCAATAATATTGCGTGTGTGCGGTTAGCCTAACAACATTCATAGCCGACGCGCATCAAACTGTACCTACAAAGGGAGGGGACACCAACCACCAAGCACATTATTGTGGGAGCATTAACAACACAAGGTAATCATGTGATTGACAGTATGTTTTAATGCCTGTGGTTATAAGTTAAAACCTTCATAGGGCATTTCATTAATACTTTTACAATGATATTGTGTTTTACTATGCCACAGGCCTATACATAAATAGTATTAATAATATAAGATCAAACGAACTTCTAGAAGTGAAGTTCGATCGATATTATATGAGTCGCTTCATACGAAAGATATAAATAAATATATAATTATTTATGGTTTACTTGTAGTACCTCCCAGGTACTCGACAGGTTCGCACTATTTTAAAGAGTATGAAAACTACTTGTTTTAGAAAGTGTCTCACCACTTCCGGCAATTACGTCACCAACACCCCACCCCAGCTTACTTCGTTACCGGTCTTGTGATCGTACCTCATTCTTTTAGAGATACTAATAGATTAGCAAAACTGACTAAAGGGTACAAAGGGGTGGGTGGGAAACTTATATCTTTCGTATGAAGCGACTCATATAATATCGATCGAACTTCACTTCTAGAAGTTCGTTTGATCTTATATTATATTTCGTCGCTTCATACTCAGATATAAATAAATATATAATTATTTATGGTTTACTTGTAGATGTTTAGAGATATAAGGAAAGTTTTGCTAAACAAAAGATTCTTAGAATATAATGTACTTAATCAATTCAAAGCGTTATTATTCGTTCATAATGTAGATAATTATTAATTATCTCAAAATTACAATAATGTAAGTGATTTGTTATTTAGAAAAGTAATAGTGAATTGATTATTATTCTTATTAGAAATAAAAACTATTATTTCTCAAAATATGTCAATTATTAAATCGAGCAAATACATAAGACCTGTCCGTCCAGTCCACTGTTCCTCCGATGGTGTCTCTCTATCTATAGAGACCCGCAGAAGGGAGATGGCAGACGTGGCTGCTTGTCGCCGGCCATGAGCACTGAAAACTAGTAAAAAAATTGAGAACTGGTGTTAGTCCCACTCTCATCGGACAACTTTTGCTTGATCTACCGATGAAATTGATTGCGACCGACGTGACGGGCGCCTCTGTAAGTTCTATGAGTAAATAAGAGATAATATATGTTAAATAATATACCACCGGAATAAGATTATTCATGTTATTCGGCCTTGTGTCCCTGGTCTCTGACAAATAGCTCTGTAGCATTATAGCCGGACATATATTTTAATGGTCATCAAAAAGGGAAATAGGTAAAAGAGTATATAACAATGAGATAGTTCACGACCTGGAGCTGAGGTTTTAATAATATCTAAAATAACAGTGTATTTCTTTGTGTTTAGTTTATAAGTATTTTTATTTTTAATAAAAAGTATTTTGGACTTTGTGGGTGGTACAAAGAGCCAACAAAATAAGAAGTAGGTGCCTTCGGTAGGCATAAAGCTAGATTTAACTACCTGATTATAGATTTTAATACCAATTTGAAATCTATTGTATGAACCCAATATCTTGGTCTAAGAGTTCTTTTGAAAACTCTTTTGTAAGCGTTTTACGTTTTCATCAGCTCCAATCAAGTTCTGTTTCCATCCTAATAGGGACAAAGCAGGTCGATAGGTGTTTTACAAACACAAATTAACAACATGAACATTTTTTTTTTTTATTTTTTTTTTATATATTAATTGTTCCCTTAATAAAAGTATTAGATCTTGAACTGAATTATGATATGGATCAAGTTTTTGCCTGAAAAAGAATATGTTTCTAAGGTTAAAGCTCGCTGAAAGTGAGACCATCATCAGTTCTATCTACGGCCGCCGCGCCGCTAGTGTCGCCTTCTGCATGAAGGCCGCACGCCGACTGTGCGGTCTGCAAAGCTACTGATGTTGCCTGTTTTGAAAATATAAAGTTTATTTCAGGTTTTTAAAACTTAGGTGCTTAACTAAAAAAGATTTTAGACTAAAATACATTTTAGAAGGGGCCGTTGAGATGGCCGAGTAGGAACATAAAATGACGCAAGCATAGTCATATATAATTTTTGTTTCTACCATAAGTAGGTAAAATAGATAAACAGAGGATGAAAAAAGTATATATACCTACTATATAAATATATATATATATATACAATCATATATACACTTATATAGGAAACAAGATCAAAGCATAAATATGCTTTGATCCTATTTCCATGACATGTAGGTACCTAATCTACAATTTGGCCGTGGTGCGGGACGCAAAGAAATCAACCTAATTTGAAACATCAATTAATATTGTGGTTATTTCAGAGAATGCAAGCTCAGATAATGACCACTCTGTGTCCGTGTTTAGTTTTCTAGATTTTTAATCAGCTCCGCGAGTTTTTATCGTTTTTATGTACGGATACGAGACGTATGCTAACCATATAATTACGGCTATGGCACCACTGCCAAATTATGGTAGATTAATTATTAAGATGAGGGCAATGGACTCTATAAAATAAATTAACCATAAAATGAAATAAATGGCTGTTGTATTATTTCAGCCTAATAATACTAAACAATTAGACTAGATTTAGGCAAATGTTTTTGGTGTCAAAAAGACTGCTGAAATTGCTAGTTTAGTGAAAATTTATATTTCAAAGGTATGGTAATATTCAATTCAATATTCAAATATTGTGAAAATGTTTTGTAACTATCGGGTTATATATTTTTATATTATATCAGGAATATTTATTACGGTATCATGACCACTATTTTAGTGTGACGCTCCAAAGTTAAGAACTTTGTCTATCTTAAACCTTTGTGTGTAGCCAACCATAATACTTTGTGGCTGGGCAAGCAGCTGTAATGTTCTAAAAATATTTGAGAATTTTCTTATGCTACACTGTAATTTGAATTTCTTGAAGAGATGATACCTACCTTCGTAGGTAGGTAAAAGTAGGTATAAGTCTAAGACTTGCACATCTGCATAATGTAGGCTTTAAGACTACAACCAAGAATAATTTATTACAAAGTCAATGCCTTTTTGATACTTAAACTTAATACAACACCATACGAGATACGAGTACATATGTTCTCTAAATTAACACTTACCTCTTAGGGAAGTTTATCTTGCTAAGACATGAACTTATTGAAAGCCCGATAGCATGCTTGACTGTCAAAGTAAGTACTTGTATTAAGATATTCAAATCATAATAACTTTTATTCTTAAATAATAATCAGCAAAAATTGCATTGTAAAGTGCTAAAATTCCAAAATTAATCTTAAAAAAAAACTCATTATTTTTTGATACTCACATGGGCAAATAAATAAAGAAGTTTATTTCTAATCAATGTTACAGATTATATGTTGTGTTATTAGCTTATCAATCAGCAATTTACATGCAGTTTGATAATTTTCCATCTTAACTTGATGTTTAAGATGTTTAAAGTAAAGTTGTACTTAGTTTAAACTAATCTAAATTAATACTGGTCAGATGCTATGAATTATTTTGTTACTATTGAACTTACTAAGTAAATGACAAAATATAAAGAAACTGACCTTTAGACAGTTGAAATTTTTGAATTGCCCCCCAATTCTAATCATATAAGATTTTATATAATAGGTATGTAGTTATAATCATGTTCTGTCTATAGAACGCTATATAAACGTTTGGTAACTTTATCAGCAAAGGGCAAAATCCCATTTTAGTTCAATCTCTACTATTAATATTGGCTATTTTAAATAAGTATTAAAGTACTGGATGCAGCCAGCATGTACCTTATTTAGGATGATGTGTCGTCCAAGGGGAACTCTGGATGCACTCTATCGACGATGCGATGGCGGAGGCTGCAGAGTTGCTCAAGGAAGCCTCTGGCTGCTCCGGCTGCTGTAGCGGTCTGTTAAGGGTCTCTGGACGCCTCCTCGCCCCCCCCCCCCCTTTTTCGACGAGCGAGAATCAGCGAGTGACTGGCCCAGTTGACCTGGTTGCTATGTATGGCACGGCCTGAAGTGAGTCGACGCGTTCACATTTCTGTAACTTACAATCCAAAGCCACAGAAATGTGTAACCCCGTCTTTTGCTGGCTTTAGTTTTAGTTTTATCGAACAACCTGCTGCCGAAAAGTTTGACTTTTCTAATAATCTTGGATAACTTGCGAAACTAATTTATCCAGGTTAGGCATTATATGATTTTACAATGGAAGTCGCTCAATAAGCGACAATTACAGGCAATTACTTTGCTCGCTTTTTATTAAGGCGGTCATCGCCTGACTTCACACGGGAATATCAGTCCATTATGCCCAGTCGTTGTTGGCTAGGTCAAACCCTGGCATAACAACAGAAATCTTAATATTTAAAGATTAGTGAGATTAGCTACGATACCCTCTACAAACGCAGGTGCGTCATTAATAGCTCTTTGCAGCTATGGATCTAGCTTTATCTACCTGAGGAGATGAAACCTTTTGAGAAAGTTGTTCGAGTATCGGGGTTGAAGTTACAGCTAAAATGATTTTATAACTGGTTCGGTTAGAAATGTAATAAGACAAGCCTCTCTTACCCAAAACAGCCGCCCGTCGCACATGAAGGCACAAGTGCCTAATCAAAATCTGTCAAACAGATCAGTGTTTAAACGCCACGCGTTGACTCGCAGTCAACCCCTAGGCGATATTTTAGCCATTGTGTTAGCTTGCCGCTAACCCCTAGGCGATATTTTAGCCATTGTGTTAGCTTGCCGCTAACCCCTAGGCAAAATTTGCTACTTGTGTTAACTCGCGGTTAACCCCGAGCATGGATACCTATAAAGCAAAACGGGCCCTGCCGCGGATGTATCGCGGTGTATTAGCTCACAGATAACCTTGTAATTTCTCATATTACCGAACATTCTTCATTTCTTTTCGTTGCATTTAAATTCATGAAAAATACTTTCTTGAAATTTAGTAGACTGTAGATATACAACACTTTGGCGTGGTGAGTGAGACGTGCGAACACTGCCGCGCACCAAAAAAGAATGAGGTACGATCACAAGACCGGTAACGAAGTAAGCTGGGGTGGGGTGTTGGTGACGTAATTGCCGGAAGTGGTGAGACACTTCCTAAAACAAGTAGTTTTCATACTCTTTAAAATAGTGCGAACCTGTCGAGTACCTGGGAGGTACTACAAGTAAACCATAAATAATTATATATTTATTTATATCTGAGTATGAAGCGACGAAATATAATTTGTATTGTAATTTACTAACCCTAGTTTAAATGATAAATTGTGACTAACACTTATATGGGCTCTGCCTGAAATTATATTATTATAGTCATCAGTGGCGAGGGGTCCATATTAGCCGATTCTCATCGGCTTATCCACTGATCCACTATGCACATCATAACATTTATGTAGAATGGCTTACCTTCGCCATAATTTCACCCCTCGCCACTGATTATTTTGAGTTTGTGTTTTGATTATGCCACAGGACAGATTTTCGTGGAGATCATTGGGGAGGCCTATACTCAGCAGTTAGCATCTTGTGGTAGCTGTTAATATTATTATGTTGAAGGTACTTTGTTTCGATAAATCAGTCTGGTCTGATCTGATAAACATTAATTAACCCACCTGTTCTTCTTCTACCTCTTTTTCAGGGCTTGCAACGATCTTAAACCTGTATCCACAGATTTTTACAACATCTCTTATAATCTGTGGGTTATGTATTACTGTGTTTTTATTGTAATTTATATCGGAAGTTTTGTCTGCAAACTCTAGAGCTTGAAGGATATGATCTAGAAAAAAAATAGAAGTATCTTATGCCAATTTCATAAAAAAAATGTACATTAAGACAAAGACAAAGCATATTAATTAAAATTACTTAATTAAATTGTAAAGTACACACAGCAGGAACATCAAATTAAACAGTTGAACTGCAAAACAGCTTTTATTATGTGTAGTCTAGGGCAGGGGTGGTCAACTTGTCTAGGGCTGCGATCTATTTAACCTGGCTTATTGAGATTGACTTAAAGCATTTTCATTTGTGGGGTTTTTTCACTACAAAACCGCCGCACCCGCCTCAAGCACCGTTTGGTTACTACTTGCTTTGCTACCACAAGCAAAGCAGTTTATGTTATGCCTCTAGAGATCACTGACATGAAAAAATTTTTTTCTATTTAGTTGGACTGGCTGTCTGTATGATTTGACAGCAAAGTTTTTGTGCCTATTTGAAACGCCTCTAGCGTCTGTCTAAGGAACTATCTGACGTAACTACAATGAAAATGGTTGCCATGATGACACCAGACTTTAGTACCATGTCCCTCACGCTATGCACACTACGTCCTACAGCGCCAAAATGGCGGAAATCAAATAGGCACAAGAACAGTTTGACAGCAGCCAGTCTAGTGGAATATATAGAAGTCAATGCTAGCGATCAACTGCTGTGTCTCCAGAGATCAACTGGTCGATTGCAATCGACTTGTTAACCACCCCTGCCCTGGTGATGGGCATAAACACTGTCTCAGATTCAACAGTCTGATGAGCTGTTGTGTGTAGCTTCTTATATTGATAGCACTTCATGTCATAGAAATTAAATATTATTAAAAAAAACCTTAATAAACTTAGCTATTACTTAGCTGTTGCATTTAAAATTATGTTTAAGAAGTTATTTATGTAGTAATAAATAAAAAATTATGAGCAACTTTGGCTTAAACACCATTTAAGACTTTCTTCATGTTTAAAATACTGAATCGAATAATTAGAACTTACCCACATCTTTGCTAACAACACCAGCTATGTCCTCAACAGTCATGTTACGCCATATTCCAACCACTTCAGCGTTTGATTTAGGTGAATATCTGAGAGCTGGACGTTTACCACCGCTTTCTAACATCTACAAATAATTGTTATATAAGTAGTTAATTGGTGCTATTGTTGAGTAATTTAATGTTGGTACAAAGTACGTTCATAATTGCATATAATATTTTATGTGTGAAGTTGATAGAGTGTCGACCCACTGACTATCACTGGAGCAACAAGATAAAGTCAAAGCACTTTTGTGCCTAACTTATAAGGGTAAGCTATAACATTTTTTCAATACTTTCAAACATCTATTTGATGTGACAACAAACATTTAGCCTTATATTGTATAGGTACCTTCTCTTCAACACTTTTTCTTTTTTTATTACAAACTATGGTCACTGATAGGTGTCTGCTCCATCTTTGTTCCCATTGTGATTTAGATTTTAACTCAACAAACCGGACATGGTCTGTTCTTTTCAGTAACCTCAGAGGTAGCCTGGAAAAGGAATAATATCAGAAAGGTGATTAAAGGTAGATCTAATTGAACGTCGATGTGTTGTTACTTACCAACGCGTTATAAAATTTTTATACATTATAATAATAGTAACATAAATAAATTATCAATAACAGAGACACGAAGAAAAGAGGTTATGTTAGCTACAGCTTAGCACTCAATATTAAGAAGTCTGTTAGACATTCTAATATTTAATATAGCCAATGTACTTATAGTAGGAAGAAACATTAAAACTCTTCGGTAATCGGTATTCTAGCTATAAATAAATAAAATAACCAAATTGTATTTTTGCCGAATATCGAAGCACGAAGAAGGAAACGAAATCATTTTTTTTTTTAATATCTTCTTCCCGTCAGTTGGGAAAGGCAAAGGCAGAGCCATACAGCCATTGTCTTATTTAAAATAATTTCAACTACAAGAATTCCAGCCTCTAGATTTCATTTTTCTGTAATTGAGTTTTGTAAGGCCAAAGCCACTTCTTTAATTATTATTTTCTCCGTGTCCAGGTAATGTAAGGCCAAAGCCACTTCTTCAATTTTCTTTTTCTGTGTCCGGGTTATATAAGGCCGTAGCCACTTCCTATTCCATTTTCCTTGTCATCTTCAGTGTGATATAAATCTTCAAAGTCTTATCCATGTTTATAGTTCCAAATCCGATGATACAACAAAGTTGTATAAATCCTTATAAGTTTCAGGATTTGTGAGAATGTCTTGAATGTCGCGCGGGATGCTATAAGATGTCTTATATATTTCTAATAATCTGTCCACCAGGACTAATCTCTGAATGTTGTAAGCAGGGCAATCAAAAAATATATGATTAAGAGTCTGATCCACACCTAAATTGCATTCAGTGCATGTTGGAGATGTGATAATACGCATTCTATGTAAATGTGAGTTAAATCGACAGTGTCCAAATCTCAGGCGTGTTAGGATAGTATAAAACTTTCTGCTATGGTATTCTGCTGATTTTGTGAACCAAGGACGACAGCCAAGAACATTATTAATCTTCGCATACCAAGTTCCTTTTACTGTTATGCCGGGTTTACATGCTGGCCGTGGCTCGGCGAGCGACCGCCAGCTCCGAGCTACGGCCAGCCTCGGCGAGCCTCGGCGATCGCTTGGATGCCATTTACACGCTGGCCGTGGCTCGGCGAGCGACCGCCAGCTCCCAGCTTCGGCCAGCCTCAGCAAACCGGCCAAGTGCGAGTCGGACTCGCGCACGAAGGGTTCCGTACCAGAAACGAAAAAAAAAACACGTTTGTTCTATGGGAGCCCCCCTTAAATATCTATAGTACATATTTGTTGTTAAAGCTGCAACAGAAATACATCATAATATATGTGAAAATTTCAACTGTCCACCTGTTGTCGTTACTAATATCGAGCAAAAAACGGCAAAATAAATTACGTTTGTTGTATGGGAGCCCCCTTCAAATATTTATTTTATTCTGTTTTTAGTATTTGCTGTTATAGCGGCAACAGAAATAGGTTAGGTACGTCATCTGTGAATATTTCAACTGTCTAGCTATCACGGTTCATGAGATACAGCCGGTGACAGACAGACAGACGGGCAGCGGAGTCTTAGTAATAGTGTCTTAGTAATAGTGTAAATGAGGCATAATGCCTATTTTAATACGTTTATTTTTATAAAAAAAACAAAGGGAGCGAAAAGTTCACCGTAGAAGATGGTGGATGATAAAAATCCATATAAACCGCAACAGGTAACAATAACAAGGTATCACATTCAAAATATGTTTTCATAATGAATAGATTATGTAGCTACGAAGTATTATTTCGTATTGTTGATACGCGGTCATACACAGCGCAGCATAAATACACCCGTACGGCGCGAGCTCTTGAGCGACACTGAAGAACGGCCAACATGTAAATACGTCGCAAGCGCTTGCCGCCAGCTCCTTTGATCTGTGTTCAAAAACCGACACGGGCGCGGATCGGCGGCCAACCTACGCGAGCCTAGGCGAGCCTACGCGAGCCAAGCCGTTCACCTGTTTACACGCTGGGCGCAAGGTGGAGGCTCGCCATGGCTCGTCATGGCTCGGCCAGCATGTAAATGGGCCATTAGAGTTTCTTGCCAATGAGTGGACCAGTCTTGTTTTGACAAAAGTTTAAGTCTTGGTAGTAAATCAGAGTACGGTATAGCAACATTTTTAATGTCAATGTTGACATTTGCGGCGTCATTTGTAATGGCTCTAGCTAACTTATCGGCACTTTCGTTTCCAGATACTCCAATATGCGACGGAACCCACATAAAAACTATATCAATATTATTACTTTTGAGCTTGAAGTAGGTTGTTTTAATATCTTGTAGAATATAGTTACATCCGGTATCAAATCTGGTATTTTGCAAAGCTTTGAGACAGCTCATGCTGTCTGTTAGGACTAACCATTGAGTGCATTCTTGGGTGTTCTCCTCAATAAACTGTAGCGCAGCAAGAATAGCAAGACACTCCGCGGAAAATATGCTCATTTGGCCCGGGAGTTTAATTCCATGACCCGTTTTCAAATAAGGTATGTAAACAGCCATCGAAACATTATCATTATTTTTGGAACCATCTGTATAGATATGTCTATGCTGAGGGAAATTATCAGTAATTTCATATACTTCTTCTTTATTCTTTAAATCAGGGTGAATGTGGATATTCAGGTCACAAAAATGTGTATCATAAGATCCTGTGTAACATATCCAATTATTCTCAGTTTTATGAATGTTATACTGCTGATTGAACTCTACGATATCCGAGAAGTCATGAAACAGATAGGGGATTCGGGGTACATTCAAAGGAGAATATGTTGTATAGAGAAATTCAATTTTTCTGAGTAGGTGATGAGTAGACAGTGAAAGTAGTTTTAACAAAAACTTTGATTTTAAAAATTTGAATCTGAATTGAAGTGGAGGTATATTGCATTCCACCTGCAAAGAGTTAATGGGAGTAGTCTTCATAGCACCAGTAATGCATCTCAGATTATGATTCTGCAGGATATCTAATTTTTTTACTAATTTGGGTTTAGACCCAAAACAAAAAAAGCCATATTCAAAATGACTCCTCACAATTGATTTATACAACATTAATAGAATTTTAGGATCAATTTTTGATAAACTTTTAATGACATTGAATGCCTTATAGGCTTTACCCAGCAAATATTCTATATATTTATTCCAAGAAAGGTTATTAGCAAATATGACACCCAAGAACTTGACTTCACTTTCCAATGGCAGACTAATATTATTATATACAATATCAACATCAAAATCACATTCACCAAACACAACAACTTTAGACTTTTCTGGACTTACATCTAAGTTTAGGTAACTGAAATAATTATTTAATTTTTTAAGAGCAGAATTAACTATAGAGGATACTTGTCGAATATCAGATCCAGAGAAGTAAATAACTAAGTCATCAGCAAATTGCAAATTTTTTACTTGTGGACCTAATATGTAGTTCAATTTATGTACATATAGTATATATATCAATGGGGATAATATGCCCCCTTGACACACACCCAGGCCCATCTTTCCCACTGGGCACTCTGGGCACTTGCCCAGGGCCCCGCGATCGATAGGGGCCCCTTGTTTCTTGCCAGATCGCTTAATGATACAGATGCTTATTATATTACGAAAAAAAATCCTTTTCAAACCACATAGATTTTTAATCACTAACTTTAAATTCTAAAATAGTTACTTTTATGGATTATACAATAATTGTTCTTATCAAGATTACAAGATTAGTGAATAAAACCGATTAAGTATAAAAATCGCGCTGCGCGGCCGTTTTTCTTTAATTTAGACAGGCATAATTACGAGATTATTTGATGAAACTGACTAAAAAACGCGCTGCGCGGCCGTTTTTTTTCACTAAAGACAGGTAATATCACAAGATTAGTGAATGAAACTGACTAATAATCGCGCTTCGCGGCCGATTTTTGCTATTCCTAGATAAGATTTTTTCAAAAAAATCTGTCATTTTGTGCCTCATATACAGGCATCCTCGCCTACTTTGATGGTAACCCAAGTCAAGGTCATAGGGGCCCCATTATCCTAATGTGCCCAAGGCCTCAAATCGGTTAAAGACGGCCTTGCACACACCCCTGTATGAATATCTTGGTCCAATTAACTGATTATTTGATTTCACATAAACCTCACGACCATGCAAAAATTCAAAAATCCAATTAACCAATTTTTCAGGAATACCAAGAGAAAGAAGTTCACCAGCTAAAATATGGTGATTCACATTATTAAAAGCACCAACGACATCGAAGAAGACACCAATAAGAACATTATCTTGTTTGAGAGAATCAAAAATATCAAGTTGAAGATGTGCTATACTCTCTCTAGAGGATCTACCCCTACGAAAACCAAACTGATTTGAAGGTAAAAGATGATTACTTTCAATGAAGAATTCAAGCCTTTGTTTAAGAAGTTGTTCAAACACTTTTCCCATGCATGATGTTAAAGCTATTGGCCGATATGAATTTGCTTTGGTTTTATCTTTGTTCGGTTTTAGAATAGGAACCAGACAATCCTTTTTCCAATCCAGAGGTATGGCAGAGGTAGACCACAACAAATTATAAACTTTCAAAATGATATTTTTGGCATTATCTGTAGTATGTTTTAACATTTTATAAGGAATACCATCGAGGCCATGTGCTGTATCTCGTCGTGAAAAAATTGCATTTTTAAATTCTTGAAAATTAAATGGTGCTAATAAATAATTACTATTACGTACAGGATTAATACTATTTACATATTGTAAAGGGGCCTCAACAGTATCTGGTGTATATTTTTTAAGAAATTCTGGAATCCAATCTGTATAAACATTTTTAAAAGAAACAGGTTGACCATTAAACCTCTTAGCAATCCTCCAGATTTTAGATATGGGTGTAGATCTATTTAGTGACTGACATAATGAAAGCCAACTTAAGTTTCTTTCTTTTTTTAAAACAATTTTTTTAACAGCTTGTAGCCTTTTAAACTTAAGAAAACTTTCTTCTGTAAGACTGTTTTTAAACTCAATATATGCCTTTTTACAATCTTCTACTGCTTTTGCACAATTTTTATTCCACCATGGTAGTGGTATACGTTTTTTGCGGATTCTGGACTGAAATTTCCTAACCGATTGATTTGATTGGTCAACAGAGAAAGACCTATTGCTGATAATAGCTGACTGCTGCAATGCAAGATCTAATAACGCAACCAAATTAGAATAACATTTTAATGGATTAGTTTGATCAATGTAAAAATTTTGTAATAAGTAATCAACGTTTTTGCTATATTTTTGCCAGTCTACTAAACGAAAATTGTAAGAAGTAGGAGGTGTAAGATAATCAGATGAATCATTATTATTATTACTAATAGTGATGTTTATAATTACAGGTAAATGATAGCTGCCCATAGGGTCGTCATGGACCGACCACTCACATTGCAATGCCAGAGAAGGTGATACCATAGTAAGATCCAAAGCATTCCTTTGCCATCTACTAGAACCAACAGTTGTCAACTGACCATCATTCAGAAGAACCAAGTTATTGTCGTCGATGCTTTCAAGAATATCACGACCACGTGTATCAATATTACTACAACCCCATGCTGTGTGCCGTGCGTTAAAATCGCCGGCAATCAACAAAGGGCCCGGTAAATTAGAAATTAAATTATTAAGTTTTATTTTAGAAAATGAAACATCACAATTACCAGGACTATACAAGGACATAAGCGAAATTTCTTTGTTGCCATACTGCAATCGCACAGCTATATTTTGAATTGAATCATCAAAAGAAGTGTCTATTTTAGCAAATTGTAAACTATTATGAACTAAAATGGCTACACCATTATGTCTTGTACCAGAATCTAATCTAATTATATTATAACCTTTCATATTAAAACGAATGTGAGGCTTTAGCCATGTTTCACATACTAAAGCTACATGAATCTGATACTCTTGCAAAAAATTTAATAATAAATATTTATGTGCAGGTAAACTCTGAGCATTCCATTGAACTATTCTTAAAATATCCATAAAAAAAAATTAAATAATTTATTTCTTATTTTTTTTAATTGTTTCTAAGAGAGTATCTTTAATACTCTGAGTGGAAATAATTGTATCATTAGTTTTATTCATTGTTATCAATTTAACAACAGACTCAACAACCATATTCAGTATTTGATCAGAATTCAGGAGTGAAGCTAGCATTTCAATGGGATTTTGTTTCAGAGGAGGGAATGACTTCTCGTTTAATACAGCAGAATATGTTTTGCTTTGAGCTTTTTCTCTATTTAATTGTATTTTCTCTTTCTTAACAGGACATTGTGATGAGATGGCAACATGATTTCCCTTGCAGTGACAACAGATGGCTTCTTCAGGTGATTTCAAGCAGAATTTAAAATTATGAGACTCACCACATATGGAGCAGCGTTCGGAGTTCTTGCAATATTTGGCAATATGCCCATACCTCAAGCATTTGAGGCACTGCTTCACTGGAGGAATGTAAGGACGCAGCTCGAAGCGCCAGCTGTTGAGATCGACGCTTTCAGGAAGCACCGGGCACGAAAAAGTAATTGAAACTGTTTTTGTGGGTTCTAATTTGATTAGCCCATTATCCATCTTTGACCTTCTCATGAATCGCCTAATACTCACAATATTTTTGGTTGTAGTCAGTGCGGAGTAAATCATTTCATTTGATAAATCTATTGGTACATGTGTAATTACTCCTGTTACCTCGCTGGCCGCCGCAGGGATGCTGGCAGCCAAACTGTAAGCGTCCAAAAATTTTTTATTTTGTAGTGCCGCATTAGCCAGGCCTGGCCGCTCAAAAATTACTCCAATCTTGTGTTTGTTAATTCTTTGCAATTGTTTGACGCCCTTGTTGTATTTCTTTAAACAATAGGGAACATGCATCAATTTGATTTTGTATCAAAATCAAAAGTATAATGCGTGAGATAATCAACTGTAGTATTAAAACTATTCTCTTGCGTTTTTTTCTCGTGATATAGTCACTTGAAGTTAGCGCGCAGCAGCACCCGCTGAAAACGCTCTATACAAAACGGTCAACATTTGTGACGTCACTCATGTCACGATTCAGGCGCATTATTATGGAGCTAGCCAAGAATTTTCAAATATCTCCTTAAATATTGCGTTTAAGTACATATGTGTTTTACAAAATATTATTTCTTATTCGATATTCTATCCAACTGTTAAGTGCATTATATCCGAAAAGGAAAAAAAAAATTCGCTATTTTCACCTGTGTGATAAAACTAAAATATTTTATTTTATTTATTATTTTTCTGTTCAATCATGTTTTTATAGGTGTCCGCAGCGATCAAGCTCAAATTTATTAAAATCGGTGACTTATGCATGTTCCCTATTAGCCAATGACATCATGTCACGGTTGCCTATAGGTTGGTCACTTTTCGTACTCTCTATGAATACAACATATTCAAAATTGCCGCCTTGTTCTGGATAAAACCGAACATAATTTGGGATTCTAAAATCTTTGTACTTATCCTCTTCCATTTTTTCTTCCAGGGACTTCGTGGAGCAGGTATCACTGAAGTCGGACTCTCCACCTTCGCCTCCACTCCCGTCTTCAAGTTTTTTCTTTCGTTTTCGCCCACTCTTCTTCCCCATATTTACAGTTTTATTTTATTTACAACAATGAAATATTGATTATTTACACCTTTTTTATACAAATTATATACAAATTGCAACAATTAAATATTTTTTAGTTTTATTTGTTTGAAAAGACCGTCACTCCCGTCAAACGTTCCCGCGCTTTTTCCACAGAGTCGAAACGAAATCAATCAAATTGACTTTGACATGACATGAGGACCGTCCGCGAGCCACAGACGGAATAGAGAACAAGTCCGCGAGCTAATGGCCGGTATAAATTTTGATTAGTGTTTAGTGCGAGTGACTCGTTTAGTGTTTAGTGTTTAGCAAAAAACACGTTCGGACGACAGTCTCTGATTAGTGTTAAGTAATGGGGAGGCGAAGGCAAAGTGAATTACAGATGGCGCTTAGTCTTTGGAACAATTGTCAGTTTGAGCTTATATTGTCTTGACTGTGTATTACATGATTTTACTTTCTTAGATTGTATTTTTTTCGGTTTTGCGGACAAACAATGTATTCTATGCTAACTTTAGCTCATATAAAAGAAGAATTACGGAAAAGAAAAGCCAAAACAACAGGCATGAAAGTTTATAGCAACTTACAAAAAATTGCCAACAAGCATTACATTTCTTTAAATTTCGTGTAAGATTTACAAGTATTCTTTTTATTTCAGATTAGAAGCATATGATTAAAATTTAAACAAAGCAACTGAGTGTGAATTTCCTTGTTTATAGTTGCCTGATGATGCCTTCTGTGCAATAGTAATTTCAGGTTTCTGTACTGGAATTTCTGTACCATCCAAAATTACACGAACCGTTTTATCATATTTATTTTATTATTCTAAGTTTCTTGAATGACTCTGGCATATAAAATTCTATTAATTCTCTGTTTGGCCCCAATATTGGGCTTATTCCATATTTGATATACCTATCAAATTCATCCAAGTTATAAATATGTTAGAAACTGCTGAGGTTGAAATATTAAAGAACAAAGCTGTTATAATTCAAATGTTGTTTTATTTTGGCGAAGCTTCATCAAATTCATGAAACATTCCTTTTGATTTATAATGTTTCTCAGGCTCAGCAAAGGAGAAAATCGAGGAAAAAGCATATTTTTTTTGATATTTTTTTGCCCACAATTTTTTTTGTTACTGGGAAATCGATGAACTCCAATATTTTACAAGTTACATGCATAACAATGCGGCATTTTCTCAGTATAAAATTAAAAAGTGCAATACTCCAAGAGATTCCCATATGTTTTGACAGTTTCTTTGAGGCGGCTCGGTACCAACGACAAGACGCCACCTATCGGGATAAAATTGCGCTTTTCCTCCCCATTGCACGCACTAAACACTAATCAAAATGTATACCGGCCATGATCGCGAGTCGAGTCGAATCGTAGCGGTAAGCGCGCTGACCGCCCGCCCCGTTGGCTTTTTCTTATTGACATTATAAAATGAAATTGGATACTAGCGCGGTGCTATTGGAAGTACTTTGGTAATTAGTTTGGTATTTGGTTTGATTTACCAAAGTACCTACTTCCAATAAAAACCGCGCTAGTATCCGTTAAAAAATGTTTTATTTCATGTCTAGTGAGCGCGTAAGCGTGAGAAGTGAATATGAAAACATTATAAAATATATTTTGTAAAAAGCTCTAATTTGAATGACAAGTTAATTGCTGGGTTGGAGCGGTGCTGTTGTGGTGCCGTTATATTATGTGCCATGAGCGCGCGATAACAACAGCCCGTGTGACGTTACTGATTCGACGAAACAACGACAAAACTGTAAGTTGTAGGCAGCGTTTCGCATATTAATAATTGCTTATGTCTCACTCTACTATTAGCGATATGAGATAGTTCCGTCCTTGTCGGTACTGTTCCGCATGTAACTGCGAAATGCTCGTAGACGCAGACATTTCGCAAGTTATGCGAATGCAAGCGTTCTGTCCAGGAGGACAGATTTTCGCACCATGGAAGCCGCAAATATAGAATAATATTAAATTTTATTCAAAATTACCCCAAATTAAATGCAGTTGGACATCAAGATTATAAAAAAGTATTTTAAAAAAGTGGCATGGATAAAAATTCAAGAAAATGCGGGGGTAGTTAGACGGTAAGAAAACTAAAATATAAATTTACCACTGTTGTTATTGGGGTAGAATTATATTTCTAATTAGTTATAAAACATAATGAGCGGTTTTCTGACAGCTGATAATTTTAGTTATATTTTATGTCGATGGATGGCGCTACTTCAACTAGGTAGATTTTCAAAAATTATTCCCACTAATAGTCAGAAAAAAGTTCTTCGGAGTACGCCAAAGGAAAACCAACGCACAACGCAACAAACCACATACTCCATAAAACGTATGACAAAAAGTTATTACGTTTCATCCTTTGCATTTTCTCAAAAACCTACTTAGTTGTTCAACGCCATCTAGTTATTTTTTATACTTTTTCTTAAACTGCCTTTTGAAAACCGCTCATTCTACCCTAATAAACTACTATCTACTTTCTATTCTTTTATGAAATAGACCCCTGAATCTTTTATGAATATACTTACTGTGAATCTGTGATCCATACGCATGGTATATATGGCGACGGCTACTTAGTAGTACAAACTTGCATGTTTATATTATGCATACTATTATCCATAGCCATAGAGTAAATTTTAACCATGGAAAGTAAAATAATGATCGTCATCTCGTATGTGCCTTACTCCTTCTGGCTTGTGAGCTATAAAAACCTTCAGTGACGGATAAACAATTTCTTATTTTGGTATTTAGAACAAACGTGACGCAAGCATTTATGAATGATTGACGTTTGAACATGGCACGGACGAGATGACGCTGAAGATTATGTATGCTGGAAATAACAAAAAATAGCAAGCGAAAGTCCAGTTTTACTCCATAGATGCTCAGTGACGCAAAAATAAATAAGATTTAACAC
The DNA here is from genome assembly GCA_928269145.1 of Agriphila tristella. Lineage (NCBI taxonomy): Eukaryota > Metazoa > Arthropoda > Insecta > Lepidoptera > Crambidae > Agriphila > Agriphila tristella. Next base: position 15,652,522 of record OV743443.1, read on the forward strand.
TCGAACATCTTTTAAAACAGAACAGATCTCATAAAATCGTTGTTTAAACATGGTACATACGGAACCGTCTGTGCCAGTTTTCATTTGTCAAAATATCGACAACTAAACCGTTTGGAGACAAAAAAAGCATTCTAGCAGCGTCACGTTTGATAAGTGACAGCATATAATACTTGAAATTCGTTCGCGTAACGACACATCAATAGAAAAAGCGAAAACAATATTTCGACCCGTCACACTGTCTGGCCCATACTTAAAACTGTCACGTTACGTGAATTTTGCATCACGCATGTTGTAAAGCAATTAATATTAAAAAGAATGTCCGTCACTGAGGATCTAGCTGCATCTAGAACCAATTACTGCAGTAGTTACAATAAAATCCATAATAAAATTTGTATGAGATTTTTAAGATAGGGTGACAACAATGTACGTACGTTGATGGACAGAAATGCTATAATCGTCCTGCTAGCACTATTATCTAATCTGTGCTGTTAGTTAGTTTTACCACGGACTTTGAATTCTAGCGACTTTAGTTACCTACCTAGATATTCATCAACATCATCACTTTTGTTATTATCACCTAACTTACACATTACATTTACAATAAATAGTAATAAATAACCGAGCTTTAGCTCGGTTGTACCCAGGTACTATATATTATTGTGCAATATAATTGATCGTTTAGGCCATTTCAATCATAATGTGCAATTAAATATTACGCAATATGATTGTGTCGTCTAGGGCAATCTCTGTCAATCTTTGTCATTTTTGTTATTAAATTGATAAAAGAGGTCAGCATCCCTACAGCAAATACTATAGAAACTCTACCGAGTTAAAACGCACAGCTCCGGGCGAATTCTGGCAAGTAAGCACACTAGCGCCCCTAGCGGCGTGAGGTGAACGATTTCAAAAGTTGTAGGGGTTGTATTGAAGTACCGTTGTAGGCAAAGAGAAAGTGCGTGCGTTACGTTTTGTGTTTTAATTTTATTATCGTGGGATTTTAATATTACGGAAATAAACTGATAAAATGTCGCAAAAAGCTTGTACTTTTGCTCGTGGTTCAATTTGTGCTGTTAATGGATGCAAGGATTATAAATTTCAAAAAGATTCCAAGTCGTTCTTCAGAATGCCTAGAGATTCAGAGAAGTAAGTTTCAATGCTTGTTTATAATGATTATAAAACTTATTAATTTTTGTTTTTTTGACTGATCGACTGTTTGTTATGATTTTCAGATTGAAAAAAATGGATCATAGCTTGTAAACGAAGCGATTTAGATTCTTTGATAAAAGTAAAAGTTGCTGAATACTTTAATGAGAATTATTATGTGATTTGTTCCGATCATTTTGACATAGAATGCTTTAGAAATAAGGATTTATACAGTAAGGAGTGAGTTTTTTATGCTTGAATATGTGATTTGATTACCTATCTTGTAACCTGATAGAGGACTAAGTATGTGTTTATATTTTCTGTTTCAGACTACTACCAAATTCAATTCCAACTTTGAATTTGTATAATGATAAGGAACCTATTAAAAGAAAGAGTCGATGTGATACAAGTATTGTGGAATGTGCAACAAGGTAATATATATTTAGTTATAAATGATCATCATCATTATTAGCCAATATTCCATTCACTGCTGAACATAGGCCTCCTCCAATGCGTGCCTTTCCTCCCGATCACTTGCCATCCTCATCCAGTTACAATTTATTGTAAAACTTATAATAATATATGTTGTTTGTTGTAGTTTAAAGAAAATGAAATTAAACACAGAAATAGAGAAGGAAAATGAAGCCCCTCTTCCAACCTCTGTTAGCAGCCTACATTCAAATTTTTCAAAAATAAAATTCACAATTGAATCAAATTATCCAGGATTATAAAAAAAATATTAAGTAATAAGTGTAGTCTCTTGTCGAAGTATAAGAAGAAATGCTCACTTTTGAAACAAAAGTTACTGCAATCTAAAAGTAGCAATTCTGTTACCCAATCTAGTAAGATAGGTAGGTAACTAAAGTTTGCGAACAGTTTATAAGATCCCGAGAAAAATTAAGTACTTAGTAAAGATAAATTAGGGAGATGATTTTGAAACATGTGTAAAGAGCTTGTTCTTCATTACTATTCCACAAAATCATACATATTACTACAGATGGCTTTTTCCCCCCCAATGAAAATACTAAAATAATGTCAGATATTATTAATAAAGTTTTTAAAGATGATATAGATAAAAAAATACATTAAAATATCTCTAAATAATGTAAAGGCCACGTTATGTTCAAATGTAAACACAGAAGACATGTTAGTATGTAAGGAATGTACTAAATTGTTTTTAGATAAGTATTTTAAAGTGTTAATTAAAGCCTATTTAAATAAAATTATCAACACAAAAGAAGTAGTCAGTTTTTAACAAATTACTAATTATTGAACATATTGTGATTAAACTGTGATATCCAAAGATATTAGAATTTTTCGTCGTCACAGTGGCAGCTGAAAACTGAGCTAATTAGCAAACCTGAGCGCAGTCTTGCGAAAGCTATGACATTTTGAGTTGCTCCCGAGAAACTTGACGAAAAACAGAACGGAACAATGCTACGACAGTGCTCAAGCATTCGCTCCCATTTACCAAGAGAAGAATAATTTATAAATAAAAATTAAATAAATTATTAAAAAATATTTTAAGTAAATAAAATAAATTATAAATAAAATTCAACAAATAAACTGTATGCTTAGAATTATTGTATGTATTTAAGGGTAATTAGATGTAAACCTCTACACTACAGGTCGCATTTCTCAATCGATACTCATGAAATTAAGGCTTATAGACTAGTAAGTAGTAGTTCATCTTAAAATTTTCAAGTTCAACGGCATTTTGCGAGCCATTTTGGCAAAATGACTCTTCCGAAGTAAAAAGCCTGCTGAATTCGGTGTCCCACCGGTGTCCTGGCATAGGTTGTGGGTGTCGCTGAACTCAATTTTGACAACCGGAAGTCCGTCCGGGTACCGGAAGTATGAGATGTGGTCGGAGGAGAGAAAATTTCACCACGCGACACTATTTTTTTTAACACAGTTACTAAACAAAAATGATTAACAAGATTATTATTCTATATAGTGATATAACTGGGCTATTTACTTGTATTTTTTTTCTGAGACAAATTTTCATAGTTTTAACTCTGTAGAGGATTTTTAAAAAAATTGAGAAATTCCGCCGTCTGACACAAAAGATTTTTTTAACACAGTTACCAGACAAAAAAAATAGCATGTTTGTTATTCTACTAGCTGATACCCGCGACTTCGTACGCGTGGACTTTATGACTTCGGCGAATGCATATAAATGAACTAATGTAGTTCCATAAGAAAATACTTGTAGAAGTGTTATGGTTCTGCATCAGGTGTTCCAGATCTTCAGTCTGAACAACTTTTGCAAAGATGTCATTTTTATTTTTTGTAAAGTTTAGCTGGACCATTATGGTTCTGCATCAGGTGTTCCGGATCTTTGATTTTTATACCTCAACAAAAAATGCTCATCAGGCTGAACAACTTTTGCAAAGATGTCATTATTATATTTTGTATAGTTTAACTGGATCATTATGGTTCTGCATCGGGTGTTCTTGATCTATGATTTTTATACCTCAACAAAAAATGCTCATCAGGCTAAACAACTTTTGCAAAAATGACATTTTTATTTTTTGTATAGTTTAGCTGGATCATTATGGTTCTGCATCAGATGTTCCAGATCTTCGATTTTCATACCTCATAAAAAAGGCTCATCAGGCTTTACACCTTTTGCAAAGATGTCATTTTTATATTTTGTATAGTTTAGTTAGCTGAACAATTAGGGTTCTGCATCAGGTGATCCAGATCTTCAATTTTTGTATTCAACAAAAAATGCTCATCAGGCTGAACAATTTTTGCTAAGGTGTCATTTTTATAATTTGTATAGTTTAGCTGGATCATTATGGTTCTGCATCGGGTGTTCCAGATCTTCGATTTTTATACCTCAACAAAAAATGCTCATCAGGCTGAACAACTTTTGCAAAGATGTGATTTTTATATTTTGTATAGTTTAGCTGGACCATTATGTTTCTGCATCAGGTTTTCCAGATCTTCGATTATTGTACCTCAACAAAAAATGCTCATCAGGTTGAACAACTTTTGCTAGGGTGTCATTTTTATATTTTGTATATAGTTTAGCTGGACCATTATGGTTCCGCATCAGGTGTTCCATTTTCAAAAATCTTTTTACCCTAAGTTATGCCCAGGCTTAACAGCTATATAACAAAAAAGTTTCATTCGAATCCGTTCAGTGTTTCCGGAGATTAGCGTGTTCAAACAGACAAACAAACAGACAGAATTTTTTTTTTTCAAATTCTTACTCTATTACTATGTCTCCATCGCGCCAGATATATATTTTTTTAATATATGTAATGTACGACACACTTTTTCTACTGTTTTATTATTTGTACTAGCTGACGCCCGCGACTTCGTACGCGTGGACGTATGACTTCGGCGTACGCATATAAATGAACTAATGTAGTTGCATAAGAAAATACTTATAGCAGAGTTAAGGTTCTGCATCAAGTGTTCCAGATCTTTGATTTTTATACCTCAACAAAAAATGCTCATCAGGCTGAACAACTTTTGCTAAGGTGTCAATTTTATAGTCCTCATAGTTATGTTGGACCATTATGGTTCTGCATCAGGTGTTCCATTTTCCAAAATCAATTATACTTTAAGTTATGCCCAGGCTTAACAGCTATCTAACAAAAAAAGTTTCATTCGAGTCCGTTCAGTATTTCCGGAGATTAGCGTGTTCAAACAGACAAACAAACAGACAAACAGACACACTTTTTTTTCAAATTCTTACTCTATTACTATGTCTCTATCACCCCAGATATTTCTTTTTTTAATATTATGTAATGTACAGACACACTTTTTCTACTGTTTTATTATATGTAAGGATAAGGATAAGGATATAGTGAAATAACTGGACTATTTACCAGTATTTTTTTCTTTGACAAATCCTCATGGTTTTAATTCTGTAAAGGATTTTCGAAATAAACAATTAAGAGAAAATTTCGCCGCGCAAATCAAAGTATTTTTTAACACAGTTACTAAACAAAAATGTTTAACAAATTTATTATTCTATATAGTGAAATAACTGGGTTATATACCAGTGTTTTTTTTTCTGAGGCAAATAAATCCTCATAGTTTTAATCCTGTAGAGTAGAGGATTTTCTATACATAAACATAGAGATATTTTAATTTTAATTATTCTTGAATCAAGTCGTTAGAAGAGCAAAACACGCTTGAAAAAAAAAGTTTAAATTCGGCTTGGCAACATTCAGAATCGAATTCAGTAGGATTTTTACATCGGAAAAGTCATGTTGCCCAAATGGCTCACAAAATGCCGTTGAAACGGTAAAGGAAGCCGATTTTTAGAATTTTCTACTAGTCTATTAGTTGGCGTGCTGGTTTACTCGACACGTTGAGCGCCACGCGGAGCACCATGTGGGCCAACCTAGGCCTGTTCGTTGGAGCCATCGGAAATTCGCATAAACCACCAATTTTCACAATGTCGGATTTTAGTTATTATCAATTAGAAACATTATAATTAGCGCTATAAACTAAAAACTCTGGTGTTTTTCTTTCTAAAACTGAAGAATTTTTAAGTTGGCACACGGGTATCCCCCATGGCTTCTGCGGAAGGAATTCCGCTTTTTCTTCCGCAGGGGCCACGGGGATCACAGTCTGGCCCACCCCGCATAACTAGGCTCCGCATGCTCATTTTGTTAAATTTTTCTTCAATGGGGAGGAAAAGCGCAATTTTATCCCGATAGGTGGCGTCTGGTCTTGGTACCGGGCCGCCTCAAAGAAAGTGTCAAAACATATGGGAATCTCTTGGAGTATTGCACTTTTTAATTTTATACTGAGAAAATTCCGCATTGTTATGCATGTAACTTGTAAATTATTGGAGTTCATCGATTTCCCAGTAACAAAAAAAATATTGGGCAAAAAAATATCAAAAAAAAGATGCTTTTCCCTCGATTTTCTCCTTTGCTGAGCCTGAGAAACATTATAAATCAAAAGGAATGTTTCATGAATTTGATGAAGCTTCGCCAAAATAAAACAACATTTGAATTATAACAGCTTTGTTCTTTAATATTTCAACCTCAGCAGTTTCTAGCATATTTATAACTTGGATGAATTTTATAGGTATATCAAATATGGAATAAGCCCAATATTGGGGCCAAACAGAGAATTAATAGAATTTTATATGCCAGAGTCATTCAAGAAACTTAGAATAATAAAATAAATATGATAAAACGGTTCGTGTAATTTTGGATGGTACAGAAATTCCAGTACAGAAACCTGAAATTACTATTGCACAGAAGGCATCATCAGGCAACTATAAACACGGAAATTCACACTCAGTTGCTTTGTTAAAATTTAAATCATATGCTTCTAATCTGAAATAAAAAGATTACTTGTAAATCTTACACGAAATTTAAAGAAATGTAATGCTTGTTAGCAATTTTTTGTAAGTTGCTATAAACTTTCTTGCCTGTTGTTTTGGCTTTTCTTTTCCGTAATTCTTCTTTTATATGAGCTAAAGTTAGCATATAATACATTGTTTGTCCGCAAAACCGAAAAAAATACAATCTAAGAAAGTAAAATCACGTAATACACAGTCAAGACAATATAAGCTCAAACTGACAATTGTTCCAAAGAATGAAGCGCCATCTGTAATTCACTTTGCCTTCGCCTCCCCATTCTTAAAAATTTGAAATTATTTTACGTAGTTTTGTTCTTTTTATTGTTTTATTGTACGTAATATCTCAAGAAGACAATCGCTTTATTTTAGTTGAAACTATTTCATTTTGAAAAAACCCTTACAAAGTATAGAAAATCGTAAATAAATTGTAAGTCTTTTGTGAAAAACTAGCTTCTGCCCGCGACTTCGTCCGCGTGGATATTACAGAAAATCCTTAGGGAACCTCCAACCAGGATCCAATCAACCATTTTTACGCGATTAGGCGGGTCTGCACCAAGCGCGCTGCCAGACGAGGCAAGACGTTTGCCATGTGTGGCAGACCTTGCACGAGGCTTCCCGTTCCCGTTCCCGTTGCCGTTCCCGTTTCCGTTCCCACTCCCGTTCTCGTTCCCGTTCCCGTTCCCGTTCCCGTTCCCGTTCCCGTTCCCGTTCCCGTTCCCGTTCCCGTTCCCGTTCCCGTTCCCGTTCCCGTTCCCGTTCCCGTTCCCGTTCCCGTTCCCGTTCCCGTTCCCGTTCCCGTTCCCGTTCCCGTTCCCGTTCCCGTTCCCGTTCCCGTTCCCGTTCCCGTTCCCGTTCCCGTTCCCGTTCCCGTTCCCGTTCCCGTTCCCGTTCCCGTTCCCGTTCCCGTTCCCGTTCCCGTTCCCGTTCCCGTTCCCGTTCCCGTTCCCGTTCCCGTTCCCGTTCCCGTTCCCGTTCCCGTTCCCGTTCCCGTTCCCGTTCCCGTTCCCGTTCCCGTTCCCGTTCCCGTTCCCGTTCCCGTTCCCGTTCCCGTTCCCGTTCCCGTTCCCGTTCCCGTTCCCGTTCCCGTTCCCGTTCCCGTTCCCGTTCCCGTTCCCGTTCCCGTTCCCGTTCCCGTTCCCGTTCCCGTTCCCGTTCCCGTTCCCGTTCCCGTTCCCGTTCCCGTTCCCGTTCCCGTTCCCGTTCCCGTTCCCGTTCCCGTTCCCGTTCCGTTCCGTTCCCGTTCCGTTTCCGTTTCGTTCCCGTTCCGTTCCCGTTCCGTTCCCGTTCCGTTCCCAATTCGTTCCCGTTCCCGTTCCCATTCCCGGTCCCGGTCCCGTACCCGTCCCCTCCCCGTTCCCGTTCCCGTCCCTGTCGCCGTCCCTTGGATGTGCATGTCCAGGTCCAATCATGTCCACCGTGTAGGACTTCAAAATAAATTTCATTTTCGCAATCACCATCCCATGAAACCTCAAGAACGACATCCACATCGATTTTCATCTTTACTTACCCCATCCCTAAGGGATGATTTTCAAAATAACAAAATATCTGATGCTTATTTATTTTTAGACATGCTCCTACGAATTTTAAAGTTGTAATATCTATTTTATATTCTTTTTTCATACAAAATTTGAACCCCATCTTCACCCTTTTAGGGGTTAAATCATGTCCACCGTGTTGAACTTCAAAATAAAACTCATTTTTGCAATCACCATCCCATAAAACCTCAAGAACCATATCCATATCGATTTTTATGTTTACTTACCCATTTACCCCCTAATGGGTTAATTTTCAAAATTACAAAATATATGTTTGCCTATTTATATGTATATGTACTCCTACGAAGTTTAAAGTTGTTAGTCTATTTTATATTATTTTTCCATACAAAATTTGAACCTCATTTACACCTTTTTAGGGGTTAAATCATGTCCACCGTGTTGGACTTCAAAATAAATCTCATTTTCGCAATCACCATCCCATAAAACCTCAAAAACGACATCCATATCGATTTTTATGTTTACTCACCCCATTTAGCCCCTAAGTGGTTGATTTTGAAAATCACAAAATATATGTTTGCCTATTTAGTTTTAGACGTGCTCCTACGAAGTTGAAAGTTGTAATGTCTATTTTATATTATTTTTCCATACAACATTTTAACCCCATTTTCACCCCTTTAGGGCTAAAATCATGTCCACCGTGTTGGACTTCAAAATAAATGTCATTTTTGCAATCGTCATCCCAGAAAACCCCGATAACGATATCCATATCTATTTTTAGGTTTTTTTATCCCTTTTCACCCCCATTTCATCCCCATAGGGATTGAAATAATAACAAAAACAATATACGTTGCGTTGGATTTTCCATATCTATAAGCCTAAATTATAAATTTAGCGATTTTTACTTCGAAAATGAAGGATTTTCTTCAATACACAACTTCATCCCCCTTTTGACCCCTTCGGGGGTAGAATTTTGAAAAACGCTGAGACCCGTACACATGTGTCCCCAGTGGTTCAAATGAACAGTCACACATTTTTTGTGGCGTTCAACGTGTTAAAGTTGCTATCTAATTGTTACCTAGTCCCAAACTAACAAAGCTTGTAATATGGGTGCTTTTACTACCTATACAATATGTTTAGTTAGCGATGTCGGAGTTTTAAAGGCAGATAATATGGTAAATTTTATCGACAAAATCCCCTGCACGATGGGGTCTATCCCCTCTCCAGTTGGTATGACCGGCATTATAAATTTGACTTTTTATTTTAGATGGCCCTGCCGAAAAATCTTAAATTCTTCGGATTTAAAAGTCCTACAGTACATTCAATAAAAAAATACTATTCGAAACCTTAATAATATCAATATCACCTATTGAATCAATTATAAAAAATTTGAAAACCTTCAGCTTTAATATGTCATAAAAAATTACATAAAGGATTCATTATATTATTCAGACATCATCATTGTAGTACGTAACTCATAGGCATCAAACTCTATCTAAATGTCTCTTCTGTAAACCATTTAACGATATTCTATGATTAGTAGTGACATTCGGTTGGGGACAATTTTTGAAGTCGCATGGCACTGACAAAACATATCTTTTTAATTCTAATATCATTGGTGATATCTATATGACAATCTTAATGTTAACAAAATATTTTTTTAAGTTTATTTGTACACTAGCTGATGCCCACGACTTCGTACGCGTGGACTTTATGACTCTGGCGTATTTATATATTCCGCAGCATCATGTGTTCCAGATCTTCAATTTGTATACCTCAACAGAAAATGCTCATCAGGTTGAACAGCTTTTGCTAAGGTGTCATTTTTATATTTCTTATAGTTTAGCTGGACCATTATGGTTCTGCATCAGGTGTTCCAGATCTTCAATTTTTATAGATCAACAGAAATTGCTTATCAAGCTGAACAGCTTTTGTCATGGCGTCATTTTTATATTCCTTATAGTTTAATTGGACTATTATGGTTCTGCTTCAGAGGGCCTATCCAAAGAAACATTGGCAAATCTTCGTTATCGCTTCGCTTTCGAAACATGTATGGGATTGACATAAGGTTTCGTTAACAATCGAATTTTAAAACGTCAAATCCATACATGTTTCGAAAGCGAAGCGATAACGAAAATTTGCAAATGATACTTTGGCTAGTGTTCAATTATCCAAAATCAGTTATTCTCTAAACCAGCGATTCCCGAATTCTTTTTGCTACGGAACCCTTTTTGGTTCACTGTTTATAGGCGGAACCATAGCTCAAGTAAAAAATAAACTAACTGTAGTTTTTTTTACGTGAAATCACACCGAACTGAGGCTTTTTGGCTTGGTGTTCGCATCTTGTAAGTATAGTTTGACTTTAAAGTTAGAACAAAAAGATATTTACTTAACTCTTGAATTTTCGCGGAACCCCTGAGAGCCGCTTATGGAACCCCAGGCTTCCGCCGAACAACATTCGGGAATCGCTGCCCTAAACTATGCCCAGGCTTAACAGCTATATAGTAGTAGCAGCTCAGACAAGATTCGAATCCGCACCCATGGGACTCCGGCCCAATGCATTAACCAATCATAATACCAAGTCGCTAGTGGTTCACATTGATGAGATAACGCTGGCTTACAGCGGAAACGTAAAAAGTACTAGAAAATTTCGCCGCTCCCACTAGCCGAGTCGCTAGTAGCCTTATTGGTTAGTGCATTGGGCTGGAATCCCAAGGGTGCGTGTTCGAATCCTGTCTGAGCTGCTACGGGTGAGTCGATTTTTTCTAGTATTTTTTCAATTTATATTAATGGGGAATGTCCGAAAAAAATCAAATTGGCTGAATATTTTTCTATAGGTAGGAATAAGGTCCCTTAGTAATAGAAAAAAGTTCCAGAATTTTCGGTTGGGTAAAAAAGTTTTTAAAAATCAAAGTCTCTTCGACTTCACAAATGTATGAAAGTAACAGCAGAATGGAGATTATACCTTTGCCGCTAACTGCCACAAACACAACACGTATTTAAAAAAAAAAGTTTTGACATTTTGTCTTGAAACTTTTTTTTAATACCATGTTGTGGTTGTGGCAGATGTTACATTATTATCAAAATAACTTTTTAGTGTCACACCTTTGGCGTTAATAAATCACATATTATTGAATTGATTTCCTGAAGTTTTATTTCCTTAATAAATTTAAAACACAACTGCCCTGCCAAAAACGAACTAAAAAGATAATTAAATAACAAGTGTCATGCAGTCAGGGGACCGTTTTGTGGAACAATTTTTAATCAAAGAGGTCCTCCGACTGCAATGGCACTTGGTATTTAATTAACTTTTTAGTTCATTTTTGGCAGGGCAGTCGTGTTTTTACAGTTTTTCAAATTTATTTAATTTAATTTCACACAGGCAAATGATATTGTTTTAGAATGTGCGCCTTTCATTTGATGCCCATATTGTAATAATTGAAGAAAAATATTTTTTTTTCACATTTAAAAGTGGCGTCGTACAGTCGTCATATTGACTTTAAAAAAAATATAGCCAGTGTCACTCGGAATGGTGTAAGGATTCTAACGATACCCCATGCATCTAAATCCGTTAAGCCATTTAGAAGTTATGGTGGAATAAAGAAACTCACATACCTACAAACATACATGAACCCTGAACACATATTATTATACACTGCTTTTTTGGGCAGTCGTGTTAAAACCTAAAAGTAGTACGCTGTAGCGTATCGTAGCACATTACTTCTCTCTCAGTCTCAGTAAACTTCAATACAATGTCCGCAAAAATAATACTTCATGGTCACCCTAGCTTATTTACATACTAATTTTAACCTCGAATTACATCGTAAATACTGCAATGATTGGTTTCAGATAAAGCTAGATCCTCAGTGACGGAAATTCTTTTTAATATTAATTGCCTTACAACACGCGTGAGGCAAAATTCACGTAACGTGACAGTTTTAAGTATGGGCCAGACAGTGTGACGGGTCGAAATATTGTTTTCGCTTTTTCTATAAAGATTGATGGATATGAATGAAGCGAAAGAAGTGTGCAAGGATCGTAGCAGGTGGCGATCCATAGTCTCTGCCTACCCCCATGGGAAACAGGCGTGAGTGTATGTATGTATGTATGTATTGATGTGTCGTTTTACGAACGAATTTCAAGTATTATATGCTGTCACTTATCAAACGTGACGCTGTTAGACTGCTTTATTTGGCTCCAAACGGTTTAGTTGTCGATATTTTGTCAAATGAAAACTGGCACAGAGGGTTCCGTATGTGCCATGTTTAAACAACGATTTTATGAGACCAGGGGGGTAATTACGTAACTTTGTTGCAATCAACTTTGACAGAAATCGCAGTTACATCGCTGCTTTAGTTAGAACCAATGTGACAACTATCTTAACTAAAGCAGCAATGCGACCGCGCTTTCAATCGATTTCAATCGAGAATTGTTAGCAACAGCTTTACGTAATCAAGGTACTGTTCTGTTTTGTATGATGTTCGAGTGTTAAATCTTATTTATTTTTACGTCACTGAGCATCTATGGAGTAAAACTGGACTTTCGTTTGCTAGTTTTTGTTATTTCCAGCATACATAATCTTCAGCGTCATCTCGTCTGTGCCATGTTCAAACGTCAATCATTCATAAACGCTTGCGTCACGTTTGTTCTGAATACCAAAATAAGCAATGGGGAGGAAAAGCGCAATTTTATCCCGATAGGTGGCGTCTGGTCTTTGGTACCCGGCCGCCTCAAAGAAAGTGTCAAAACATATGGGAATCTCTTGGAGTATTGCACTTTTTAATTTTATACTGAGAAAATGCCGCATTGTTATGCATGTAACTTGTAAAATATTGGAGTTCATCGATTTCCCAGTAACAAAAAAAATAGTGGGCAAAAAAATATCAAAAAAAAGATGCTTTTCCCTCGATTTTCTCCTTTGCTGAGCCTGAGAAACATTATAAATCAAAAGGATAGTTTCATGAATTTAATGAAGCTTCGCCAAAATAAAACAAAATTTGAATTATAACAGCTTTGTTCTTTAATATTTACAGAAGAGACAGAAGTGATTCACGTAAAAAGGATGGTGGGGGAATACTAGTAGCTATATCAAAGAAAATTTCTTCAAAGCGCGTTACTAACTGGGAAAGCGATTGTGAGGATATCTGGGTAATTATCGACGTCCCAAATGGCAATTCAGTCTGCCAGATAGCTCTCTGTTCTGTGTATTTACCACCACCCGTCAATAATACATTACTAGACAACTTCTTGGATAATTGTAATTTGGTTTTGGAACAATTTAATGGTCAATCATGTATAATAGGTGATTTTAACCTTAGCACTATTAACTGGAGCATGTTGAGCGAGTCTTCTGCTGTTCATCCTATGTCGAGTATGGCTGATAAACTGATAGATTTCTTAAGTGTTAATAATTTGACACAACACAATACAGTTTTAAATGGTTCAGGAAAAATCTTGGACTTAGTTATATCTACTTCTAAATCGCTTAAAGTTTGTGAATCTCAAAGTATTCTTAGCAAAATCGATAGACACCATCCCCCTCTTGATATTGAAATAGTCCTGAAAAACGATCCAAAATTACCATATAATCTTGAGAACCGCAAGTACGACTTCTACAAAGCTAACTACGAGGACATATGTGATCAATTAGACACCTACGATTGGGATGCTGTACTCAATGGTTTTAACGACGTTAATGAAGCTACTGAGGTTTTCTATAGAATTATTAAAAATATTGTTGAACGATTTGTACCACTGAAAAAGACAAAAAACAACAATTACCCACCATGGTTTACAAAAAAATTAATTAGAATGTTGAATGAAAAATATAAATTGAGAATGAAAATAAAAAAATACGCAAATCCGCTTGACAAATATGATTACGGGTTGTTGGATACACGTTGCAATCGTCTGGCTGCTGAAAGCTATAAAAAATACCTAAGTGAAATTGAGACCAACATTAAAAAAAAACCAAAGCTATACTGGTCGTTTGTTAAAGCCAAACGCGGTGGTCGCAGTTCTTATCCGGCATGACAAATGGTATCAATACTACGTCAGATGGTACAGAAATCTGGGAGCTTTTCGCTTCACAGTTTGAATCCGTTTATATAAATAAAAACGATGGTAATTTCAGTACTGCTGATTCACGCATGTTACAGCAATTGGATATTAACAGTCAAGCCCTTATAGTATCTGAAGTTAAGGAAGATGACTTGGCGAAAAAACTTAAAGGTTTAGATGCAACAAAGGGAGCAGGACCAGATGGCATTCCACCTGTCTTTGTTACGAGATGCGCTGAACAACTGGTAAGACCGTTGTTAATTATTTATAATTTGTCACTGCGTACTCACACTCAATCACACTCAGTTGCTTTGTTAAAATTTAAATCATATGCTTCTCATCTGAAATAAAAAGATTACTTGTAAATCTTACACGAAATTTAAAGAAATGTAATGCTTGTTAGCAATTTTTTGTAAGTTGCTATAAACTTTCTTGCCTGTTGTTTTGGCTTTTCTTTTCCGTAATTCTTCTTTTATATGAGCTAAAGTTAGCATAGAATACATTGTTTGTCCGCAAAACCGAAAAAAATACAATCTAAGAAAGTAAAATCACGTAATACACAGTCAAGACAATATAAGCTCAAACTGACAATTGTTCCAAAGACTGAAGCGCCATCTGTAATTCACTTTGCCTTCGCCTCCCCATTGTTTATCCGTCACTGAAGGTTTTTATAGCTCACAAGCCAGAAGGAGTAAGGCACATACGAGATGACGATCATAGTAAAATATTGAACATTCCACACAATTTTTTTTCCATGGTTAAAATTTAGTCTATGGCGATGGATCACAGTATTTACCATGCGTGTAGCCGTCGCCTGAGAAGTCATTTGGAAAAATATACCTTACGGCCTGGCCATAAGGTATTTTTCCCGTCAGCGGTAAAAAATCGAGCGTTGAAAAAATCGCTCGTGTGTATGAGCCCTTATTCTCGGTGTTTGTGATCTTGTGATTATGCTCTTGTAGAGCAAGCTCATCTGTGTTATTCATAGATAGAAACAGTAAATGAAAAAAAAAATAGCATAGACAAATACTATTTATGTCCGCCATTCATTCTTTTGAGTTGGTTTTTCGTTTTACGAATCTAAAAACCTACTACGTTTGTCATCAAGGTCTACGTAACGTAATCGTGTGATTAATTAACTTACGTAGCGTAGTAACAGCTGAAACAACACAGTCTGCTGCGTGTTGGAGCATCTTCGCACCACCACCACCAGTAGTGTTACATCTGAGTGACGTGATCCATCCGTGAGATCGTATCGCACTTCCAATGATGCTTTTGCTTCCCTTTTACGTTATCGGTTGCGACTTTCGTTTGAGTGCCTGATAGTTCAGAAACTATGTGTGATTGACGGTACAAATTCATAGGACTCAGCATGGGGGCGTTTTTGAATAAGCCCGAGACTAAGAAGTATAACGAGACTGGAGAAGGGAATGGTCTTCGCTATGGCGTGGCGTCAATGCAAGGCTGGCGAGTGGAAATGGAAGATGCGCACCACGCACAGTTAACTTTGAATGGAACTCTTTCAGACTGGTCTTATTTCGCTGTGTTCGATGGACATGCGGGGGCGCGAGTATCAGCACATTGCGCGGACAACCTCCTAGAATGTATCTTGCAAACAGATGAGTTTCGGCGCGAGGAGATTGCGGAGGCTATCCGCGCAGGATTTCTGGATTTAGATGAAAAGATGCGTGAACTACCGGAATTATGTACTGGCAAGGAGAAGTCGGGGTCTACGGCGGTTTGTGCGTTCGTATCACCAAAGCAAATATACATAGCTAACTGTGGGGACTCGCGAGCGGTACTGGCTCGTAACGGCGCCCCGATTTTTGCGACTCGAGACCATAAGCCTGAATTACCTTCGGAGAAGTCTCGTATAGTACAAGCAGGAGGATCGGTCATGATTCAGCGTGTGAATGGCAGCTTGGCCGTTTCTCGAGCTTTAGGTGATTATCAATACAAGAAGTCATTCAGTCGTGGGCCTTGTGAGCAACTAGTGTCCCCCGAGCCTGAAGTTTCAGTACATGAAAGGTCAGAGGCTGAGGATGAGTTCCTGGTGCTGGCATGTGACGGAGTTTGGGATGTGATGAGTAATGAAGCTCTTTGTGCCTATGTGCACTCACTCCTGCAGCTCACGGATGATCTAACAGCAATAACCAATCAGGTCATTGACACCTGCTTATACAAGGTAATTATTTATTCTGCAATTTACTTTCATGTTACTTCATATAAGGAGAAATATAGTGTAAATATCTTGTCTACATAGATAAGGACTAGACAGTGGCGGATACAGAAAAAATTCAAAGGGGGGGCGCAAGGTAGGCGGGGCGCGCGGGGGGAGGGGGGGGGGGGGATCTACGAGAAGTTGAAATTTTTAACAGTCTTCAAAAATTTGATAAAGGGGGTATCTATTCGTTGCGTATAATAATATTTTTTTTACATGTACTTAAGTATGTACTTACACCGATTACTCGAAGACGGCTGAACCGATTGAAATGATTTTTTATTATCACCTTTTATTAGGTTGCTTTCTTGTTTGTTTGTCCACAAAGTTTGCGAACGATTTTATACGAGCTTCCCGACGAGCTAGATACTTGAAACTTTGAACATAGGTCAGAACTGGAAGATAATGCAATATTATAGTGCCATTGAGCTGATCTGATGATGGAGCCGGAAGAAGGCCACAGGAACTCTATGATGAAACCATACAACCCCATCGTGTTTGGGCTCGTTAGAATGGTCTTGACGAGTTCTCTAATAGGAGACGAGGTCCAGGGTCTGATGATGAAGCTGGTAGACCACGCCATAGGAACTCAATATTGAAACCGTGCAACCCCATCGAATTTGAATCGTCTTGACGAGTACTTTGTTGGGTAACAGTTTTCAGGGTCTGATGAAGCTGGATGAAGGACATAGGAACTCTTTAATAAAACCACGTATCCTATCGAGTTTGGGCTCGTTTGAACCGTCTGTACGAGTACTTTGTTGAGAAATAGTGTCCAGGGTATGATGATGGAGCCGGAAGAAAGCCACTGGAAATCTGTAATAAAACCATACAACCCCATCGAGGTTTGGCTCGTTTGAATCGCCTTGATGAGTAATCTTATGGGAAATAGTGTCCAAGGATCTAATGATGGAGCCGAAAGAAGGCCATAGGAACTTTATAATAAAACCATGCAACCCCATCGAGTTTGGACTCGTTTGAATCGTCTTGACGAGTACTTTGTTAAGAATTAGTTTCCAGGGTCTGATGATGGAGCCGGAAGAAAGCCACCTGACCTCTGTAATAAAACAATGCAACCCCATCGAGTTTGGGCTCGTTTGAATCGTCTTGACAAGTTGTTGTTAAATAGTTTCCGGGGTCTGATGATGGAGCTGGAAGAAGGGCACAGGAACTCTTAATTAAAACCACGCTACCCCATCGAGTTTGGGCTCGTTTGAATCGTCTCAACGCGTACTTTGTTGGGAAATAGTTTCCAGGGTCTGATGATGGGGCTGGAAGAAGGCCACTGGAACTCTGTAATAAAATCATGCAACCCTATCGTTTACATATTACCTACCACAAAAAAGTTGAAAATAAAAAAGTTTGAAAAAAAACAAAACCTCCTTAAAAACAGCTCTGAAAAAGCGAGAAATAATTTTCCAATCAATAAATTAAAAACGTCTAACGAAGTCGGGTGCGGCTTTTAGAATTAAAACAATCATTCCGACAAACTGAGAACCTCCACCTTTTTTGAAGTCAGTTAAAAAATTACAATACCTACTTGAGAAAACAACACTAAAAGCCTAAAAGTAACAAATTACCTCCAGCCCTTTTTTTGTTGATTTTTGCTTACAAAAATGGAGTCGATTAATTTTTTTTAATGTTAAGAAAACTATTTTTTTTTAATAATGATAGTTGACTATCATGGCCATTATTCAATAAAATAGATTAATATTTTAAATCAAAGAAGCTAGGTGGTTCTCTGTTTGTGAAACAATATGGGCAATTTCATAGGTAAAGAAAGAATACAATGACGAGGACTAACAACATTCTACAAAGAAATGCTGCTTTTTCGTAAGCAGATGAAATAAAAAAAAATTTCAAAGATCAAATGAAACAGATGTTCCACAGATGCGATGTTGTACAAAAATCCCCAACTTTTATTATCAATAAGGATTGCTGGCAAATTCTTTATCTATTGTTTTGTTTTATTGTTCTGATGGTTGCTGGCCCGCCTGCCACCCGCGTCCCGCATTATTGTTTTCTGTTTTTTGACTGTTTTAGACTGGTTAGTTAAGTGTACTAGCCGGAAACAAATTATTTTTATTTTCATCATTTATACTATGTGAGTGACGCGGGGCACGCATGGGGGGGGCGCGCGCCCCCTGCGCCCCCCCTCTGTATCCGCCACTGGGACTAGACTAGATAATAGTTTTTTTTAATAATATTAACAATCCCTGTAAACTTTGACTTATCTCATATACTTACATACAAATTGAATTCTATTCCTTTGATGAAGTAGTAAACTATTATAGTAACAAAATGTCAAGGTATAAATTAAGTTTAAACACTTGGGCAACAAGAGGGTGCTGGTTGTCACATCATTTTGTATGCAATTTCATACATTTTCTCTACCTGCCTAAGCTAATTTTAACACTGAACAAAAAATCGGCAAGTTTATCTTATGAAGTACCATAATTATAGGTACTTGTCCAGCAGGCATAACATGACAAACCCAACATGGATTTTGTCTACCCCTTCATGTCTTTTTTGACAGTCTAACAAACGGGTTTGTCTGCGTTGGGATGTTATTTTTGACATTTGAACATAGACAAAACCGCTCTCAAGGTTGGCATCAAAATGGCATGATATGGTAAAATTTTTGACTTACTGTTTGGTAATTGTATATCAGTCTTCCTAACTGGAAGCATTTTACCCTTAATTATGGGTGAAATGGTTCCTGTTAGGGAGACTTATCACCCACCTCACTTTGCTGGCGTCCCCTCTAAATAATAAAGTTCATATATATTTTATTATAATACTAATGTAAGTATTTTTGCTTATAGGGTAGTAAAGACAACATGAGCATCGTGCTGGTGGTCTTCCCCGCTGCTCCAAAGCCCAGTCCGGAAGCTCAACAAGCAGACCGGGAACTTGACGAGACACTGCGACAGAGACTCACAGGTTGTTATCATTCACTATTGCATGCCTGTACACATAAGAGTAGAAGTAGACCAACACAGATTGAAGTACATAATATGCAATTAGCAGAAAGCACTTATATAAGTAACGAGGTGAGAGGTTAAAATTAGTGGGTAAAACGTAAAGTAGGTAGCCATTTTGTAGCCTTATCAAATCTCTTTATTTATTTTTGAAATTTTCCCATGTACACAGTAAAATAAGGTTTTACCATTGGTAAAACTATAGTATAAACTTTGTTTGTCAAAGCATAACTGATTATATAGTAAATAAAATTATAATTATCATTATCAATGTTGCTTATAGTAAAAAAATATCAGTTTTATCAAAAATAATCTGTGCCTTTAAATATTATCAAAATTGTTAAGCATGTATGCATGTCTGTGGAAGAAAAAAAATGTTAGGTGCTTAAATATCGTGATATTATCTTATATCTTGATCCAAAATATGTAATCAAATTTAACACTTGTTCACACATGTAATCAAGGGCACTGTGTAAGAAAGTATTCTATTTATTATCCATTCAGTAGATGAAATCGACTTACAATATCATGAATTTTATATTCTGTTCATTTACTATTTTGTGATGGATTTATTAAATTAAAAAGTAAATCGATTTACACAGTACAAAAAGGGTACGTCAGCCAAAAAAGGAGTAAGATAGCAACAAAACCAGATCCTCAATACCAAATCATCTATTGATAATTGGCAATTTTATTTTGATAGGTTTTTTACTTCTCTAAGGTTTTTTATTTTGAAATTTCAGAGTCAGTCAGAGAATATTATAAATGTGAAATTTTTGATGTTTGGATGTTTGTTACTTAATCACGCAAAAAATGCTAAACGGATTTGGATCTTTAAAATTTAAATGGCTAGTTCTAACAGTACATACCATTTTTTTTCGTTGCTCAGCACTTTCAGAAATTGCCCAAAAATTTATGGCGCCTGATGATCTCCTTTGGCACACGATAGTTTATACATTGGATTTAAATACAGGATACTTTTTATCCTGGTCAAAGGTTCCCTAGGGATTTTTTCCGAATACCCACGCGGACGATGTCGCGGGCGGAAGCTAGCTATTGACTAATTATAGCCAGTTAACAAACCAGTGTATTTCTAAATCTTATCCTCGCTAAATCCTGATAACTGTTCATAACTGTGTAAGTAGTAGGTTCTTAAATTGTTCAATAATAGCAGACTGAATTGTTTGATAATAATTTACTGAAACTATCACATAAGAGACCGTAAAGACTAAATACTTATTTAATTGTGTATATTAACTGTTTCAAGAATGGAATCCTTATAAAGCAAAGCAAGTCCATGCTTATTGTAATCTTTTGTATGTTTGATATAGGTAGCTCAGGGTAAGTATGACATATCGATCGCAGGCTTGTAAGGCGTAAACGAAATACTAAGATCCTGTTAGATGTAATTTTAAAATACATAAAATGTGTGATTCATATCACTAAATTATCATAGCTGTCAATGTGCCTTAATAAAAAACGGTAGGCTTGCAGAATAAAGTACAATATAAACCTATTTTAATACTTGCCTACAACAGCTCTTGTTACGGTCATACTTATTCTATTGTTTGATAAAAATATTTTTTTATAAATATAAAGACATTAAATATTAAGTGGCAAAATAAAAGACTTAAAAAAACAATGGGTTTGTCCCTGCATGGCATACTATACGATACGCAGCGAATAGCATAAACCCTCTTACAGAACAAGTTTCGCTCCCATCTTTGAAATATATTACTCGCATATACAGGGTGGCCCAAACGGTGACGCTAAAAATTTTTTTTTTGTTTCCTCACATCTCGTTGTACCCGGAAATACCCTATGTATGTTCAGCGATTTTTTGTAGTTTTCGAGCTATGAATTATTTTTTTAAATTTTGAGAATTTTTGACTTGACAGACTAAAATATTTTTCTTTCGGAAATTATACATCTTTTTTTGAATTATTTTTTTGTTACATAGACCTCATGACTTGAACTTTAACACATAAAATACCCAGCTTCCTGTCATCAAAATAAGTTACAAAAATATTGACCGACAGTGAAAAATTGACGTAAAATCAAATCATAGTTAAATTTTCAACTTTGAATTAAAAATTAAAAAAAAGGTTCCATGACTTCTGAGTAATTTTAAAAACTTCACAAGACCCTAAGCTTTAATTCTAATTTAAAAAAAAATGTGCTTAATAAGGTTTTTTTAGCCGAAATCTGCCTTCAAATGCACAAAGGTGAAATTTTCTAAGATTTTTTATTGGCTATTTTGTCATTCACAAAATGATTCTTACCAAAATAAAGTTTAAAATGGTACTGTTTATTGAATAAAGAATTAAAAACAACCTTTAAAAGTATGTTATTACGAAGCGGTAACATCGATGTCATTTAGTTATAGTTATTTTGGTTATTTTAAGGATAAATCATATTAAATAAAACAATTACTACAAATTCAACAATTAAATTTATTTCACAATAAGTTTTCAAAATGTCTCCCTCCCGCTTCAATGCACAACCTACATCGCCTTAAAAAAATTTGTTTTAAATTTCGGAAAGCATTAGTATTTTCTTTGATTTTTATTTCTGCTTCTCTTAGTTTTTGACGCAGCTCTGCTTCAGTGTTTGTTTCGTTTGCGTAAACCATCTCTTTGTAATAGCCCCACAGAAAAAAATCTATGGGGTTTAAGTCTGGTGAACGCGCAGGCCAAGGAATCGGGCCGCCACGCCCAATCCACCGTCTCGGAAAAGTCTGGTTAAGGTGCTCTCGTACTTCTCTAGCATAGTGGCACGGAGCACCATCGTTTTGAAATATCATTCTTCTTCTTGTTAGTAGATTCACATCCTCTAATAAACCGTCCAAGCTATTTCGTAGAAAATCCAAATATTGCGCTCCGTTCAACCTAGCCGGCAATTCAAATGGTCCTATAAATTCCCCATTGACAATTCCTGACCACAAATTTACACTAAACCTTGTTTGAAAATTGGATGGTCTTGCCTTGTGTGGGTTTTCAATGGCCCAACTGTGATAATTATGAATATTGAAAACTCCGGTTCTTTCAAAGCGTGATTCGTCTGTCCACAAAATTTTGTCGAAGAAATCAGGATCGTCTTGAGTTTTTTGAAGCATTGTTTCACAGAAAGTCACTCGTCTTGGATAATCTGCAGGTTGCAATTGTTGCACGCGTTGGATATGAAAAGCGTGGTATCCCTCTGAAAAAAAAAAACACCGAAATTGTAAATTCAAAGCATAGGTAAGATAGTCTTTTTTCAGTTTCACCAAATAGTAGGCTAGTGATAATCACTGGTATGTACCACGCTTTCTCGCCCACTAGCGAGTGATTATTTTGTTGCCAAATACACATTCAGTCAGAGTTCAATACTTAAAAAGACCACGTGCTACAAAAAGTCGCTCATAAAGCACGTGCGTGCTATTTTTTTTAAGTCACAATAATTACAGCTAAAAAAAATAGCACGTGGGCATAGTGGGCGAGCTAATGGGTGCGTAATTATGAGGTTTAAAGACAAGATGAAATTAACCCACCTGACTTCAGTATCCTCATAACTGAGGTTCGTGGTACACCAGTCCTTCTTGCGATTGCTCTGGTGCTAGTCGATGAATCCCTTTCCACTTGTTCCACGACTTGATCCATAATATCTGGATCCATTCTGGGTATTCCTTCCTGAGATGAACGTCCAGGAATTCGTCCCTCCATAAATGTATGGTGAGTATTTTGAAATACTCTGTAATTCGGGTAATGCTCCCGTTGTTCTCCTCGCCGTTCCAATTGCTCTCGATAAAGCCTTGCTGCCAAACTAGCATTTCCTTGGGCAACACCGTAAAAATAGTGCATCTCTGCGTATTCACGCAAAGAATAGCTCATGTTGCAGCACAAAGGTCCAAATCACAAGGTAGGTAATCAAAGTCCGAAACACAAGCACAGGTAAATCAGTCACAGGAAGAATCAGAGTCCAGTTAGCAAGCGAGAGTAGTTGTATCAGAATTGAAAACAAAACCAGGAGTAGTAGTAACACGAGCGAAAGCTGTGAACAACTGAGGTGAAGGAGGGAGGAATGCGACCGACATGAGATGAATAGAGCAAGATAGCAAGATAGATAGAGCAAGACAGCAAGATAGATAGAGCAAGACGGCCTAGATGAGAAAGAGAGGACGTGCTTATAGACGACGCTGTGTTGGTCCCCCTTCTTTTGTACGGCGCGCGGGAAGTCTATTGTTTGTGATTCTAGTGTCTGCCAGAACTATTGTTATTTATGATGTCGCTAAAGATAAACCGGTTGGAGGTAAAGACCATTTTCTTTGTACAAAGACCAACTTGTGCTGTTGAAGTGACAACATACTAACTACCACTAAACTAATTTAGAACTCTAAATTTATAAACTATACTAAATGTCAATTATTATGTTATATCAAACCTAATTAACCTTAGATAATAACAATGAGTGCTTTTAAAATAAATTACCTTTGTACATTTGAAGGCAGATTTCGGCTAAAAAAAGCCTATTAAGCACCACTTTTTTTTAATTAGAATTAAAGCTTAGGGTCTTGTTAAGTTTTTAAAATTACTAAAAAGTCATGGAACCTTTTTTTTAATTTTTAATTCAAAGTTGAAATTTTAACTATGACTTGCTTTTACCTCAATTTTTTATTGTCGGTCAATATTTTTGGAACTTATTTTGATGATAGGAAGCTGGGTATTTTATGTGTTAAAGAACAAGTCATGAGGTCTATGTAACAAAAAAAAAATAAAAAAAAGATGTATAATTTCCGGTAAAAAAAATATTTTAGTCTGTCAAGTAAAAAAATCTCAAAATTAAAAAAAAAAATCATAGCTCGAAAACTACAAAAAATCGCTGAACATACATAGGGTATTTCCGGGTACAACTAGATGTGAGGAATCAAAAAAAAAATTTTTAGTGTCACCGTTTGGGCCACCCTGTATACCGCCCGGCACGTAACTTGGTGGCAAGATAAAAACGAGACAAAAGATGCGCAGTAGCTACAAACACTAAACTCGGCGCATGTTTTGTCTCATCTTTGTGTTGCCAAGTTATATGCCGGCACCTTGCCGGCACCTATACAACGTGTTAATGAATTAACGCAAAATGAGAAAACCGTTTCTTCGGACCATCAAACTGAACAACTTTTACTATGGGACCAACTCTGAAATCGCGAATAAAAAATCACCTGTTTCATACATTTTTATAAATAAATATTTTCGTTATTAATTTTTGTATGAAACTGCTGTTTTTTTTTTCGCGATTTCAGAGTTGGTCCCATAGTAAAAGTTGTTCAGTTCGACCGTCCGAAGAAACAGTGTTCTCATTTTGCGTTAATCCATATAATGTACATTTTTCACCTTCTTGTTGCACCTATGCTATCTATAGCTATAGCAAACCATATTTTATTTTGCGTAAATAGCTTTTATAGAAACTACGATTTTTTTTAAATGGTATGCTCAGCAAGTAACTTTTTTTAAAGATTTGGGCGCCACTTAATTTCTCTCATGGTGGGCCCAGTATTGTCAAACACTAATTATTATTTTTTAGCTTAGCATATGTGTAAAATATTTGTGTATATCTGTGCTAACATAATATGTATCTATCTAACTACTCATATCATAAAATATTATTGTAGTTTAAATTAAAAGAAAACATAATGAAGCAAAATGATAATTTATTGAAAAAAAAGATCAAGATTGTACATTCATGTCGATTTTGTTATATTTCATTAAACCAAATACTTAGTCAATATTATATTACTGCAAATTTATATCTATTGATGCCTTGTATATACACGTTACTTATATGTATAAAACATATAATACTTCATGACTATAAAAGCGAGTCATGTTTTCGACGGGGACATTACGTAATAAATAACACAGAATACATAATAGTACCTACATAATAGGAAAGGAAAGCGTAACATTAGAAAAAGTAATAAATAATAATCAATATTAAATAATTCTACGCACTATTTTACTTAATTTATAATTTACCAAGTAGTTGTAAAAACTGATTGATATTCTCTTTACTTTTAATGAACTCATTAGGTAAAAAATATTTCAATTATAAAAAATAAGGAGTTTATTCTAGTAAGTATTTTATACTAAACTAAAATTATATTTTGATGAATGATCATGGTTGGTACAGGGGATGTCGATAAATGTTATAGTGAAGAAGTTATAATAAGTTAATTACCTATTTGGTGGTTCTATATTTTCTCATTTCGACATAGCATCCATATCCCTTTATTTTGTGGCAATATCCAATGTCGAATGAGATATTTCATGTATGGTACAATTATATTAGTAAATTATCTTTTGAACTGCCAAAAACAAGTCTTCAAAGTTCGTGTTAATAAAAAAAAAATATAGGTATGAAATTAAATTCAAGGAATTGTGGTTTATCTCATTATGATTATATTTTACTTAAAGTAGTGTTAATTATTTTTGTTTTAATTTTCATATATTTTATATAAATAATGAGGTAGTTGTTAGTAGTTGGTGAATGTTAAGTTTTCTTTCATATTCCTAACATTTAATATTAAAATGTACTTACGTAGGTACTTACATACATAATATTTGAAACATTATTAGTATAAAAAAAGTATATCTACATAAAACATTTATGAATATTTTTCTTAAAAAATTAAAAATATTTTTTAATATTGTGATTTGTGATATTAACTTCTTAATTCGCTAAAGGTTGTTTAAAATTACTAAAATTGTGATAAAAATTTTAACTGTAGAAACAAGTTTAATAATGTTTTTATTACATTAAAATGATTGGAAAGTAATGCATAGTTTCATTGCTTTAATCCTGGCCCTTAGTAACCTTTCTATCATAGTGAAAAAAATAAACTACCTACTAATTATTGTTTCGTTTAAAAATGGGTTAAAGCAATGACTGTGCTCTCGCCGGCAGCTCTAACGCGTTTGCGCGTTTCAGTAAACCTGCGATATAATAAGATGTGAAACCATACAATCCATGCATTTATAATCTTGTTTCATGTCTGTTATCGATTGCTTGATTGTGTGTCACGTGTCGCTCTCGCACTAATAATACGTTCGTTATAA
The DNA here is from genome assembly GCA_928269145.1 of Agriphila tristella. Lineage (NCBI taxonomy): Eukaryota > Metazoa > Arthropoda > Insecta > Lepidoptera > Crambidae > Agriphila > Agriphila tristella. Next base: position 15,678,846 of record OV743443.1, read on the forward strand.
TTTGCATACATCACAATGATACTTGTGATGCTGCAAATATTCAAAATATTAATAGTCTTGTAAAAGGAAACGGTGATTGTTGTCTTAAAATATTTTTTTTGTTATCTATAACTTTAATCTTGTTGCTTTATCGCTACTGCTCTATAGTATATTATACTTATACATACATACCTATGTACTTAGCCAAGGTTGGAGAAAAATTAGTCACCACTATCAATAAAATAGAACAATACCTACGTAAATCTATGACGTATAATAAAATATAGATTTGTTTATATAGACTTTAAAATTACATCTGTAAATAAACGTTAGGTACTGATGCTAGAACTCTATCAAGATTCAGTTCAAGCATTGTAGGATTGAATTTAAATAATTTTAATTACATATATTAATTTTAATTTAAAAATTAAGTGCTAAAAAGTGAATGACTTATTATTTCGTTGATCAAGTATAATAATGATAAACTGAAAGAACACCTGCTTTGATGTTTGATCTTGTCAAGCAACAGTTTTATATCCCATTCTAATTGCATTCTTTGCATTTTATTATAGTGCTAATTTTGATTATTAATTAGATTTTTTATAATTCTGACACAATTGTATTGTTTAATGGAAGAAATGTGTAATTCTGTGATTCACCCCTCGCCTTGAACTAAGGCCAGGGTCGCGGGAAAGTCGCAGCGTAGTCCATATAGCCGGTCGCGTGCTGCTGGCACCGCAGTCACCGCGCTTACGAGCCACTAAAAATAAATGGACGAAACGCCACTCATACGGCGAACTAAAAGTAGTGTTACGTTTATACTGGCCCACTAACATGCTGCCTATTTTACCACATAATTATTTATACATTCATCAATGATGGTTTTGATGAGCGAAGATTTTATATCTATATTTTTTTTATTTTATAAGATTTTAGATTTTTGCATTCGAATTACAAAGTTTTAGTTACTCGGAAATTCAGAGCATTGGACCGAATTTTCAAAGATCTTGGGTACCTTACCTGAGGCATTGGTGACGAGTATTTTTTTTTCTAATTAATATACTAACAACCAAGACTATGTTAAATACAGCCTCATGTTGCTGATACCCAAAGATAATGTTTACAGTTAAATACTTATACTAAAAGTTTGCTGTGATTGATTGAAAAAAAAATCAGATTTATAAAGAACAATCATACGAATTAATGTCCTTTATACGAAAATATGTCGCCCGAAATAATGCAGAGAAAGTGCAGAGATAAATAGTTTGAACATAATGAAAATACAGAGTGCAAACCAATTACTATACCAAATGCTAGCACGCCCTTTCTTTTGGCATTCCATATCGAATCAATGTCCATGAGTTTGTCGTGTATTCCCAGAAGTTCCGTTGAACTTGTTCCGTGATGGAACTACTGGATTTTTTCCCAGATGTTCCATTAACTGGACTAATGGAATTTTCATTCCCAGAGGTTCCGTTAACTGGAGCATATAATAAACTAGCGACCCGCCCTCGCTTTGCTTCGATGTAGTGTGGAATTTGACACCATGTATTATGCATATAAAGTTATAAACCTCTTGAATCACTCTATCTATTAAAAAATCGGCCAAGTGCGAGTGGGACTCACGCACGAAGGGTTCCGTACCTAAAACGGCAAAAGTCACGTTTGTTGTATGGGAGCCTCTCTTAAATATTTATTTTATTCTGTTTTTAGTATTTGTTGTTATAGCGGCAACAGAAAATCATCTGTGAAAATTTCAACTGTCTAGCTATCACGGTTCATGAGATACAGCTTGGTGACAGACAGACAGACAGACAGACAGACAGACAGACGGACAGCGGAGTCTTAGTAATAGGGTCCCGTTTTTACCCTTTGGGTACGGAACCCTAAAAACCCCATCAAAATCCGTTCCGTAGTTTTAAAGATCTAAGCATACATAGAGACAGCGGGAAGCGACTTTGTTTGGGTAATGTAGTGATGGGAAAAGTACTGGGAATGAAAATCTCATTAATCCAGTTAATGGAACCTTGAGGAAAATCTTCAGTAGTTCCATCTCGGAACAACTTCAACGGAACTTCTGGGAATACACGGAGTTTGTTTAAAATCTATGGTACGTTATTAATGTATTATATGTTATTTCAGCATTAATCGAAAAAAGTGCCGGCACAATGGACGGCTACTTCTCCCAAGTGCTGCAGGAGCTTGTCAAGGAGAACATCCCGGGCTTGCCGCCGGGAGGCGGGCTTGCTGCCAAGTAAGTACTCTCGACCATTCAGTAAAACCACACGAATATACAAACATATAAATCGTTAGATATGCCCTTGCATCATTGAGCTCACCGAAATTTGTCAACATTCAAATGAGTGAACCTCACTTCTTTGCTATTAGATGGCTATCGCTATCAGTGCTCATTTGAACACTGTCAGTTATTTCAAGAAACCACGCAAACCACGTGAGAACTTTTTCAAAATGCCGTCTTGTGCCTTTTATCTGTGGACCAACAATTGTAGTAATAAAGCAAAATGGTGTAACATTTCACGCGTAAGTATTTAGATTTCAATTATCGAAATTTATTTTGCTTCCGTTGTCAATTCCGATTTCCGATGGACGTAAACAACGCATCGTGCATGCGTGTGCCTTTTTGACAGATTTGAAATAATGCTACAGATTTTTAGTACGAAGGCAGATCTAACGATTTAAATCTTTCTAACCAGAATAAAAACTTAGACTTAAGCCTCGATTACATATCCCGATTTAGCAAACCAATTTAGAGTTGCCACCCGTATTAATAAGTTAAATTTTAACAGTGAATTTGCACAAATAACAGACAGGTCAACATTTTGTATGATTTTTTATTTTCAATTCTCATCACCAATCTTAATGTTTACTTTTCCGTTATAGTGTAAATTCAATTTTAAAATCGAACTTATTCTACAATTTTTTATTGTCAAGTACGGGTGGCAACCCGAAATTGGTTCCTAAAATCGGCGTATGTAATCGAGGCTTTACGAAAGGCGCGGGTACATGTAGTTGTTCTATCTCACGATGTCCGTTTGCTATGAATGTGTTAGGCGTGCACATTGTTTTAGTGTGCGTCTGCACGCTATCGTATAACGCACACTAAAATAATGTGCATGTGTACGTCTAATAACATTCATAGCAAAACAGTCTTCTTGAGATAGAAGAACTATACCCGTAAAGCTTTTACACACGCATGATAAACTGCATAGTGGCAACCCTAGAACGAAATTTTGTTTCGCTTTTGCCTATTAATGGGATTGATTATCGAAAACAACAGTCTATTTTCGTCTAGGGTTTTCACTTTGCGGTTTACCATGCAAATGAAAAAATCTTGGCCATGTGGTGGTCCACCTTATTCGGCTTTATAAGGCTATTTACAAACCCCTGTCTTTCCATTCCATCACCAACAAAAAAAATCACGAAACATCAGTTCTTATGATGTTACCTTGTACTATTATTTATTTTGTGATGTTACCATACTTTCAGGCGAGGGCTGCTGGATAAAATATACAGGGAGTTCTACCCAGAGCACCCAGACAGCTCAGAGTCCTTCGACTGCCAGCCAGAACTCGCCGACGCACTCTATGACGACGCCAACTGAGTCTTGACGCTTACACCAAAACATACACTATTGCAAACGTGATAAGCATCAAATTACTTTGTTAGTCTCTCGCTTTAGAGAAGAGTAGGCCCACTTTCTTAACTAAAAAAGAAATGTGGATGTCCTCAACACAAAACACGTTACCCTAAAATGTAGTGTTAATTCTGTGCTGTTTAACACCTGTGCGACCCCTATACTTTTGCAATAGTGTAGTTTTCATCATTCTAGATCAATACATTTCGTAGTAACTATCGGAAGGAATTGCGGCCACATTTTATATGAATGGCATAATACCTCTATATTTTATTTTGTAAATAAAAAGAAAGTCTCGAAGATCAATGTAGGCGCAATTTCATTTGATTACAAATGAAAGGTACACTTCGTCTGTGTTGATTGTCGTTATTTTTATCGTCGCCCGCTTTGTACAAAAATCAGCCACATACGTGATCATAAATTATCATAGTATAAAAAGTAGTGGTTGTCTGTGGTAGCGAATAGAGAGAAGGCGCTCACAAAAAGGCCGAATATTTTATGTCGAAACTTAGGAGCCCGACAACCGAGCGTTATTTTTCCGTGACTGCTGTGGCGTGGCATTTTTTGTTAGTCGTAGACAAAATTCTTATTTTGTAACATTAGTGTAAATGTGTCGCCCTTACCTGCCTTCCCAGCGGCGGTCTTTTTGTTACAAATCAAAATTGTATTATGTCAATGTGTGGCACAAATTTTCATTTCCTTGAAAACCGTTGTAGTAACTAACAAAATATTATCATTGAAATATTTGTACAGAAAAACGGATTTAATTGAGCTGATTCACAATTTTATTTCGTAGTTTAGATTTTTTCGATATTTTTGTTCACCATTGGCCGTTTAATAAATGTTATAATATTAGAATGTAATATAGAGACTCGAGTAAAATATAAAAACAGCATAATTGTTAAAAATGTCTACTAGTATTGCAAAAATATTTGTTTTGTGTCGTCTATTTTTATAGTATATTATTAAAAGTGGCCAGTTCGTAGTTCGTCTAATCTACTCTGATGTAAACATTTATTTTTTGTTTGTTATTATAAACCTAAGATTAATAATAACATTGGCAATATGATACCGATATTGACAGTTCTCAAATTAATAGTTTCGTTTTGTACATATTTTCTACTTCAACTGTTAATATAATATATTTATATTACCTGTAATATAGCAGTACTAAAACAATTGCCTCGTCAGTACTGGATGAACAAGTTTTTACAATTTATTTATTGTAATTTTATTGTATTCTACAAATCTTAAGATACGAAGAATGTTTTTCAACGTTGATATGAAGTGATTGATTGTCGCATATCTACGGTGTATACAGTTTCTTTGGAAAAACAAAAACTTTTTTTACATTTTTTTCTAATTATATTTGCAATGAATATTTTTATTTCATTGTCAAAATTATAATACAATGTACAAAAGTTATCAAGTAGTCTGAGATTCAATATATCATATTAAATTGTTACCAAATGTATGAAAATCCTATTTTAGGCTGTCCATGAAACGCAATTTTAATAAATTCTCAATATTATGTCCCTTCACTGACTTTTAAATAAATTACCTTTATGCACATCGTGGCCGGCCCATTTGAGGAAAATTCTTTCTGTATCAAAATATTAACATTAATACACAGTTATCTACAAATTAAAGTACACAACAACAATCCAAAAATAATATAAACGCGACTTTATTGTTAATGTGATAAAGTTGAGGATAAATTATTGTGTAGTGTACTTTTGTTTGTGTGCCTGTTCGAGTGAATAAGTACATACAACTTGTTGCGTATTACTCTACATCGGATTCTGGACCTGATATTCATTTCATTTATATCGTTTTTCAATAGTTTAAGAAGTTAAAGAGACCAAGCAATGTATATTCTGTTGTAATTTTCGTATGTTTATTCACAAACTGTAGCTACTTGTCTGTTTATATAAAGGGTTATAATAATAATAAATTAAATGTTTTTGGTAGACCATTGTAATTTTTACTAGTTAAAAGTATGTATTGCGTCTTTTTCGAACTATTGTCATTCATAAATTGATTTTTCCAGTGGCAATACGACGCAGTCTTACATTATTTTGTTTATTTCAATAGTGCTACTAAGATTTTTTATTTGTAATTTAGTTAGTTTTTTTTTAATTAAACCAAATATAACTGGCAGTGGGTTTAGAATTGGAATATTTTATGTCCACCAAGAAAGAATTATGTAGGTTGTTTTTTTAATTATAACTTTTATAACTTTGCTTTCGGTCGGAAGTTTACGTTGTCTTACGGAGTGTGTCTCGTTATTATCTAGTAGACGCTTGAACAATAAATACCTGTACCTTCAATACTGTTTATTTTATTTCAATCAAATTATTAGATTTATATAGTACAACACATTTTCTTAAAGATATTATTAAATAATTTTATAAAAGACTTACTCGCTTACACTAAGATTTTTTTTATGTACCTACTTATGGCTAATATTTATGTCAAATCATCGCTCTTCTTCTTTTTCAATAATTTTAACAATCTTAGTTACCAAACAAAAATAAAAAGAAAAATGATATAGGATTTAAAAATTGTTTATTGCTTGAACTAAGGTAAAAAATATTTTAAATTGTTAATAAGCTAACAAAGATGCATTAGTAATAAGGTAGATATTTCTAATCATCGTCGCCGTATAAAGTGGCCATCCGCGCTTGAGCAGAGATATACGCGTTATAGACAACTTGTGCATCAGTGTCGTCGGATTCTTCAGGCTTGCGACGTTTTATCTGTTTCGCCTTCCAAGCTTTACTGGCTACTATAGCGTTCTAAAAAAATCAGTATAAAACATAAAGTGTATTCTCTATATCGACGGCGGGCTGTGAAAACCTCGTATGTGCATTTCTTCAAATTTTACAGAAGATGCAAAAAACAGTTTAGGCAGAATTTTTCATGAAGTTCTCATTTACATCAATAGATGGCACCAACGAACTAAGATACTAAGGAAGTGTAAAGGTGCCTTCCGACGGTGCGTGCTACCACGCACCGCACCGAGCCGCACGAGGGCGAGCACGGGCGCACCGTGGGAATAGCTGGCACGGGCCGTGCGTCGTTCGGCCATGTTCGGCGCACGGCCCGCTGTACCGTTCCCACGGTGCGCCCGCGTCCGTGCAACGACGCACGAGTGATGATGACACAGTACAAATAGTCAACAATTCATTAGGTACTATTTAGTTCAAGTTATTTGGTGCCATATAGTACCATTAATTTGTTACTATTTAGTATTATTCATTATAGATGAATAAATAATGAAAAATATTAGAAAAAATCGGCTCACCCGTAGCAACTTAGACGGGAGCCGGCTACGGGTGAGCCAATTTTTTCTAATATTTTTCATTATTTATTCATCTTAATATAAAAATAGCATTGTGAATGCAAAAATCTAAAAGTTTAAAATTATTCATTATAGGTACTATTTAGTACAAATAATTTAGTACCATATAGTACCATTAATTAGTTACTATTTAGTACCATGCATTAGGTACTATTTAGTACAAATTATTTGGTACCATATTTTACCATTTCTTTGTTACTTTTTAGTACTATTCTATTTCTAAAAATCTGCTGTTCTATACATTTGATATTTTCGTTAGGTATTAATTTTTGTATGAAACAGAACAGCTGTTTTTTTTCGCGATTTCAGAATTGGTCCCATAGTAAAAGTTGTTCAGTTTGATGGTCCCTATCTACCATATTCGGCTTTATTAGGCTATTACTAAAACCCTGTATAGGTTTTACGCAATTTTTTGTTTTTGTTTTACTATTTGTTTTGTAATTTGCTAACCTAGGTATTTTATTGCTTAGAAAGTATTTCGCGTTGAAGGTAGACCCTATATAATATGGATTCTAAAATATTATTATTATTAATAATAATAAAGACACTTAATTGCTCACTAAGACAGGACATATTCAAAGAAAAACAGCAAAGCACACAAAAAAGCGGCCTTATTGCTAAATAGCAATTTACGTAATACGTACAATCACAAAACTAGAAAGATACGGAAGTACTTAGATGAAATTAAAATACTGTAGGTAATTATTTATAGGACAGGGCCGATTGACTACTGATAGATATTGTAGCGGCGTGATCATACGCTACATAATAAATTAAGAAGAAATGCAGGAGCAGCGAAAAGCATATTGAGCGGAGCGGCATCTACCATGCGCCGCGCACACTACACAACACGCCGTACAACAATGTTTCACATCGAGTTCACTAGATGGCGGCTGAAGCGGCAAGAAATGACTATCAGTACGGAGAGCGACGAAATAGTATGGAATTCGTACATCTCGCTATCGGAGTTTTCTCAGCGACTTCGCATATATACAACTACCAACCATCAACGGTTGGACCGCGGTCCCCGAGCACAGTCACCTAGCTCGGTGGAAGTGCTTCCCTTTTCGCTGAATATATGGTGAAGAGATCCTGCATCTACATTGGTGACCACCGACATTGGACAGCAGCAACCTTCTGGAGCAATGGAGCAACAACATCAAGGTATATCACCCCTCACACAATCGAGTTTGGAGCAGCCATCAAGGTCCACGATCAGCAGAAGAATGCGACTTGGTCCTGCGGCGATGACTTGGGTTGGCGGACGACGGCGACACGAGCAGCCTAGCCGGACAGATATCGGGCTTACATCGGCGTGACAGTTCTGCATATGTAGCCATACCGCACACGGAGCAGCCAGCAGATACGTTCGTCATGAAGGAGACCGGAAATATTAAGTACTCTATGGACTGGAGCGTTACTGGCCCTATACAAGTCTCTCAAGAGGTGAAAGGGGGGGAGTGATGTAGCGGCGTGATCATACGCTACATAATAAATTAAGAAGAAATGCAGGAGCAGCGAAAAGCATATTGAGCGGAGCGGCATCTACCATGCGCCGCGCACACTACACAACACGCCGTACAACAATGTTTCACATCGAGTTCACTAGATGGCGGCTGAAGCGGCAAGAAATGACTATCAGTACGGAGAGCGACGAAATAGTATGGAATTCGTACATCTCGCTATCGGAGTTTTCTCAGCGACTTCGCATATATACAACTACCAACCATCAACGGTTGGACCGCGGTCCCCGAGCACAGTCACCTAGCTCGGTGGAAGTGCTTCCCTTTTCGCTGAATATATGGTGAAGAGATCCTGCATCTACATTGGTGACCACCGACATTGGACAGCAGCAACCTTCTGGAGCAATGGAGCAACAACATCAAGGTATATCACCCCTCACACAATCGAGTTTGGAGCAGCCATCAAGGTCCACGATCAGCAGAAGAATGCGACTTGGTCCTGCGGCGATGACTTGGGTTGGCGGACGACGGCGACACGAGCAGCCTAGCCGGACAGATATCGGGCTTACATCGGCGTGACAGTTCTGCATATGTAGCCATACCGCACACGGAGCAGCCAGCAGATACGTTCGTCATGAAGGAGACTGGAAATATTAAGTACTCTATGGACTGGAGCGTTACTGGCCCTATACAAGTCTCTCAAGAGGTGAAAGGGGGGGAGTGATGTAGCGGCGTGATCATACGCTACATAATAAATTAAGAAGAAATGCAGGAGCAGCGAAAAGCATATTGAGCGGAGCGGCATCTACCATGCGCCGCGCACACTACACAACACGCCGTACAACAATGTTTCACATCGAGTTCACTAGATGGCGGCTGAAGCGGCAAGAAATGACTATCAGTACGGAGAGCGACGAAATAGTATGGAATTCGTACATCTCGCTATCGGAGTTTTCTCAGCGACTTCGCATATATACAACTACCAACCATCAACGGTTGGACCGCGGTCCCCGAGCACAGTCACCTAGCTCGGTGGAAGTACTTCCCTTTTCGCTGAATATATGGTGAAGAGATCCTGCATCTACAGATATCATACTATGACGCGCGGCATATTGACAAAGGCGACGAGCCGCCACGAACGCGGACGCACAGCGCTACGCACCGCCACGCACCGATCCTTTGAAGTTACCGACGCTCGATGGATCGTACGCACGACGACGCACCGCGGCGCACCGTCGTTTCCCACGGTGTGTCGGTTCGGCCTGGTGCGCTCTCGTGCGTCTCAAGACGCACTCGTGGGAAGGCACCTTAATTCCGCTCAAAAAATAGCATCACGCAAACTAACACAGAGTGGGCGGGGCTAAAAAAGTACTAGTGAAGCACGATTTAGTAATGTCTGCCACGCGCTCGGCGACAGTCGTTAGCGTTACCACAAAAAAATAATTAGAAAAATGATTAAAATGACGTCATGTGTGGTCAAGTGGTGAAAAAGACCAAAAGAAGGCAGCAAAACTATACAGACATAACATAACATAGGAAAGTAACATATTTTTCGTTTTTTAGAAATATCTATGAGCGTATACATACAAAATATGGTCGTTATTATGCAACAAGTGTTCAGTCGCTTTGTGGGGCAGAGTCAAATCTTCACATTCACTGCTATCACACATTTTTAAACAAGAATAAAACTCTCTCATGGAATTCAGTACAACAAAAAAAAAGGAAAATTTAAATCAAAATTTTGTAATGCTAAAAATGGCGCGTCCTGCAATATGCAATACATAGAAAACGAGTAATCTGATGTAATCTCCTTGTTTTTTATTATTATACAGGGTGTAACAAAAACGCTGTCCAATCCGTGAAGGGATGATTAGGTAGGTACCTATAAAGATTCTATTCACGCAATCCTCTTTGATTAACGAGTAAAAATCCCTGGTTAAAATAGAATAAATAAAAAATGAAGAACTCACATTGCAACACCGAAGGCAGCAGAGTGGCACGACAAGTAGTGACGTCATGAGATCAAGACCGTCAGATCAGAACACAAAGTAATGACAATTTCCAGAAACTATGATTTTATGCAGCTCTGAAAACAGCTTTTTAATATGGAGTTTGATCCGCGGATCATTCTGCTGGAACCCCAATGTATGAGATCTGCTGCGAAAATGCTACTTTATATTTTCACCACCAATAGAAATACATGCCTAGCAACGGTGCACTAGATTGTCCCGAACACTTTGCAGCACACCTGTATTCCACTTAATTAGTACAAATGTGGCTATTATTCGCAAACGCATTACGGATTCACTCTCACAAATGTTTTTAAACATCAACTGTAAACATGACCTCACAAATAAAAATCAAGGGGTGTCCAATCTGGAGATCGCGCTGGCTACGGAGTTGGTCCACCTCTTCCAATCCACCGTCACCCATCACCCATATTGCTAGTTTAGGTATTTGCGCACCGGTCAATAAGCATGTTAAAATAGTCTGCATTTGAAAAAGATCTTGACAAGAATAAACTTTGACTTGGTGGAATACGCTGCTATAAAAAATACATTACGAAAAACTGAGAACCTCCTCCTTTTTTGAAGTCTGTTAAAAAGGTGTCGCTATAAGAATTTTGTATTGCCAATTAAAAAATAAAAATAAAGCGACGTATTAATACTGTTGTTCTTTATCAGTCACACCTCTAAAAGACGTATTAAGGTGTTGCTCGCGCAAATGTGATAATTATCTACATAATATGTACTTACATGTTATGAAAAAAAAATCTTTACAGAATACATTGTCTTTTATCAAGCATACCTATTTTATTTCAATAGCTTGCCTAATTTTAGTCCTTCTTGAAATCATATGTCTTACCAATTCGTGACAAATAATATGATCATCATTCATCAACATCATCATTTTATAATTTTCATAAAATAAAATAACAATAAAATCATCACAGCCGAAAGACGTCCACTGCTGACATAGGTCTCCTTTAGTTTTTTAGAGCGACTAGTTACAGGCGACTTGCATCAAGCGTATTCGAGCGGTCTTTACCAAGTCGTCCGTCTACATAATAAAACAAACATTATATCTAACAAACAATAATGTACTAATTTCATAAAACAATTTTATGATGCCGCCCAGCGCGCCGTAGTAGGTTAGGTGTACTGACTGCATTCTACGTTACACCGTCCTCGCCTCAATGACAAAGGCACGACAACGGCCCAATGAGTGACACGAGGCGAGTTAAATATCCAATCATGTTTGATCTGCGTTCAAACCCCAGCCAATAGAAAACGTCATATGCGTTAGAATACAATCTAATGCCGATTATGCGTGCATTGTAATAAGGTATGTTTTTACTAGTTAATTGTTGAGTTTGCGACCTTTTGTGTTACAGAATATGTGAAGGTGCCATTTTTTATGCAATATTTGTTAGGAGTTAAGGATCATTCCCACAGCTCCGGCGCGTCACCGGCGCGTCACCGGTCCGTCCGTCAACGTCAAAAATGTGTGTGAACAAGCAGTTCAGATCACCGGCGCCGGCACGTCGCCGGCTCGTTTCAGTCAAGTCAACGTCGCTTCACCGGTAAGTCAAGCAGGGTTGCCCCTCCTTTTTGTTTTAATAAAGTATAGATTGCTATAATAGGTAGAAAAAAGTACTTTGTGGTATGGAAATAAAGTAATATTTATTTATTTCAACTTTAAAGTTGTGGGCGGCGTGGTTACCTACTTGTCCAAAAAATAGACTAGATTCTATTTACTTAATCACTTGCCCACTAAATGGCCAATTTACTACTTATTGGCTGTTTACATGCGAAAATTTAGTAAGCCGACAACTTAATTTTAACTAGATTACTTTACAGCTTGATCCGTGTAAACGGTTCTTTAGTGGAAAAGGTGAAAAAAGTCTAATAAAGTTACCAAAATATTACCAAAAGCAAAAAGTATTAAAAGTTGAAATAAATTAATAATACTTTATTTCCATACCACAATGTACTTTTTTCTACCTATTATAACAACCAATACTTTATTATAATAGATAAGTGGCAACCCTGTTTGGCATGTCGGGGACGCGCCGGTGACGTGACGGCCGGTGACACGCCGGTGACGTGACGGCCGGTGACGCGCCGGTGACGTGACGTCCGGCGCGTCACCGGCACGGCGCGTCGCCGGCGAGTCACCGGCAAGACAAACAGGGTTGCTACTTTTTTGTTATAATAAATTATTGGTTGCTATAATCGGTAAAGAAAAAGTATATTGTGATATGGAAAAAAGTATTATTTATTTATTTCAACTTTGAAAAAAATTTTTTTATTACTTTTGTTAATATTTCAGTAACTTTATGAGACTGTTTTTTTTAACTAGAAAACATTATCTAGTGATCACTAGTTAAAAAAATGAAAGCAAGCGATTTTCGACCTTATTGACATTTATCGAAATCATGGTTTTTAATGAAAGATCAAATATAGGAAACGAGAATACGGCAAAAAAACAACCGAAATTCAAACGTCAATAAGGTCGAAAATCGCTTGCACCTGTTTTTTAACTAGAAAACGTTGTCTAGTGATCACAAGTTAGAAAAATGTGTGCAAGCGATTTTCGACCTTATTGACATTTATCGAAATCACGGGTTTTAATGAAAGATCAAATCTAGTAAACGAGAATATGGCAAAAAACCAACCGAATTTCAAACGTCAATAAGGTCGAAAATCGCTAGCACCTGTTTTTTTTAACTTGTGATCACTAGACAACGTTTTCTAGTTAAAAAAACAGGTGCAAGCGATTTTCGACCTTATTGACGTTTGAATTTCGGTTGTTTTTCTGCCGTATTCTCGTTTCCTATATTTGATCTTTCATTAAAAACCGTGATTTCGATAAATGTCAATTAGGTCGAAAATCGCTTGCTTTCATTTTTTAACTAGTGATCACTAGATAATGTTTTCTAGTTAAAAAAAAACAGTCTCATAAAGTTACTGAAATATTAACAAAAGTAATAAAAAAAATTTTTTCAAAGTTGAAATAAATAAATAGTACTTTATTTCCATACCACAATTTTATTTAAACAAAAAAGTAGCAACCCTGTTTGCCTTGCCGGTGAATCGCCGGCGGCGTAACGTGCCGGTGACGCGCCGTCCGTCACGTCACCGGCGCGTCGCCGGCCGTCACGTCACCGGCGCGGCGCGTCCCCGGCAAGGCAAACAGGGTTGCCACTTATTTGTTTTTATATAAAGTATTGGTTGTTATAATAGGTAGAAAAAAAGTACATTGTGGTATGGAAATAAATAAAGTATTATTTATTTATTTCAACTTTAAAAACATTTTATTTTTTAATTTTGTTAATATTTTGGGAAGTTTATGAGTCTTAATTCACCTGTTCAACTAAGTTCTAGTAATGGTAAAAATTTTCGATTTTTAATAAAAATACAACAATGTGGGTGAATTTCGGGTAAACAAATAAATGTCGTAAAACAAGTGAAGGTAGGAAAACATAGTCTAGTGATCTGTAATTAAATCCTAGACTGGTGGTGTAAATTAAGTCTAATAAATTTACCAAAATATTACCAAAAGTAGTAAAAGTAAATGTTTTTCAAAGTTGAAATAAATAAATAATACTTAATTTCCATACCACAGTGTAATTTTATAAAACGGTTAAAGCTACCAATAATTTATTTAAACAAAAAAGTAGCAACCCTGTTTGCCTTGCTGGTGAGTCGCCGGCGACGCGCCGTGCCGGTGACGCGCCGGCCGTCACGTCACCGGCGCGTCGCCGGCATGCCGCCATGCCGTAGCAATATGCGTTTGACGTTGACGCGCCGGTGACGCGCCGTTGACTGATGTGTGTGAACAGTGTAGTACAACTTGTATGTAACTATATTTTTGACGTTGACGGGCCGGTCACGCGCCGTTGACGCGCCGGAGCTGTGTGAATGATCCTTTTAGGCTTCCTTAGATCTTAGTTCGTTGGATGGCACTACAATTGTCGAATTTCAGTTTTTGCGACGTAGACATGTATTACGAGGTTTTCTCACGAAAAACAGCTAAAAGAGTCTTTACTAAATTTGCGACTTACGAGGTTTTCACAGCCTACCGACGATATTGAGCATAAAGTTCATTTTTGAATATCGTCGCCTATATAACAATCGGCGCGAGTCGAAAAATGTCCATGTGACGTTTTATGTCTGGTTTATACGGGGTTAGTAACATGGCAGTACAGTAACCCAGTCCAGTGCCAGTGCTGACTTGCTACTGGGCTCGTGTAGACACTAGTTGCAACCCAGTCCAGTCCATTGCTGACTTCTCGCACTTCTCTTCTTCTCGTTCCCTGGGTCCAGTCACTAAACCCGTATAAACCAGTCCTTATACCTCATTTGATAGCTGGGGTGCATCCAATAATGTTACTCAAAATTTCAAAATTATCCAATCACAGCACCCAATCGAAAAAAACTACAACCAAAACCTAACTACCGCCTTACTATCGGGTGTTGATGTGAGACCGTGTGCAATTCAGTTTTTTGTCTCTCCTGAAAACTTGTCAAAAATGACTTGCGCGGTATTGATATAAGCGACGATATATGATTATTGTATTGATCATACATTTTCACTGGAATTATTTAGTCTTACCTCTTTCCGTTTTTTGAATATATTAAAGCGATAGTTATCAGCTTCCATCTTCTTCTTCCAAAGTTCGGAGTATGTTTTACTGTATCTGAAAATATTTTTTTCCTTTTACCATACTAACGTATTTTGCAGAAACTGAGCTCCACGCCATCTAGTTATTTACAATAATGATATACAAAATGTGCATGTTACCTATAGGATTTTAATATATAAATAGTGTAAATTATGTAAAACAGGGATTTCCAAACTATTTTAGGCAAGAGACCCCTTTTCCAAAATGAACTGATTCCTCAGACCCATTATTATAATTATAAATTTTACACGACGATTCGTTTGTCGACCCCTGGGAAGCCGATTTCGACACCAAGGGGTCGATATCAACCACTGGCAATCCCTGATGTAGACGTTACTTGTCTTCAAATATTCCATGGGTATTTAAAACTTTTTTGCGATACGTTTTGGAATAGGTAAGGCTATAAAATTATTGAATAAAAGAAAATAGTCACGTATGCAGTAGAATTTTGTGGGCTAAGAGTTGTATTGGGTTCCTGGGTTGGACCCGGCCAACGTCGTGGAGAGCTTCTGGCAGCACATGGCCGAAACTACTCCATAGGTACTTCACTACATCAGTGCTTAAAGTTTCTGAAAAGTAAAACCAAAATCATTATCAGTTTTCGTCATAATTATAATTATTATCGAACTGTTTGACCAGATGCAGTGCCTTGCCTTGGGCAAGTGCGTGGTGAGGGCGGGGCCAGAGCAGATTTTTTTCTCCCTCCTGCACGTACGTCCGCTACTTTCTCTCCCCCCGCCACGTCTTTAACCACCCAAGGCGGGGTACAGCTAGGGTTGCCAACTTTTTTTGGATCAAATATAGTAGTTTCAAGATTTTTAGTGTAAAAATATACCTAGTACATGGCAAAAAGTCCAAAAAAATATTGCCGTTTTGTATGGAGGATTTTGAAGAAGTTTGTATTTTTCATAATTAAGTTAGTACTAACATTTTCATAATTCATTCAACAAGCATTAAGACAAGTGTTTAATCACAAAAAATATGATGCAATTACTTATGTGCATATAAGTAATTAAATATTCTTTTGTTGCTTTTGTTTAATTTTTTGACTTGAAAAAATATAGTAGTTTTGCCTACTATACAGGGTGTTTCTTTTAAGGTGTCAAGCCAATGCGAGGCGATAGCTGAGTACTATACCTATCGATTGAACCCCTATGTATGTTCCGCGATTTTTTGTAGTTTAGGAGTTATAATTTTTTTCATTATTTTTTATGATTTAAGGTCTGAACGGCTTTAAAAAATTATATCTTTTTTGGGTGAGCTTTTTTCGGTATTTTTTTTTGCAACACAATGCCTATTAATTGTAGTTTTATGAGTAAAATAATCACCTTCCTTACTTTGACACTAGTTGCAAAAAATTTGATCGATAGTAAAAAAATTGGGAACAAACAAAACAGAATGGAATCTTCAACTGTAAAAATAAATAAATTAAAGATTATTCCATAGCTTCTGACTAACTTTAAAAACAGTGCGACAGCCTAAGCTTTCATAATAGTACAAAAAAATATGTACTTTATGGGGTATTATTTGCTGAAATCGGGCCCTGAAGGGGGTGAATCGGAAATTTTGTAATTTTCATATTTTATGATTTGTTATTATTTTCGCATATTTTTGTCATTCCAAAGATTAATTATCCATTTAAGTTTAAATTGAGCTCAGTTTATGGTAAAGACAGTCATTTTATTACTATTAATAAGTATCCAATAACCATCTTATTCATTAAAAACCTATAAATAGAATTATAGTCAATTTTAGCTAACATGCGGCTTATTAAACGCCATATTGACATTTAATGACAGATTGTTTTATTTTTGCGGTTTTTTATTAAACTGACTGACATCAACAAATTTCGATATCAGTCAGTAGATTTGCCTGTTTTGTCTATGGATTCGTCAGAACGACCACATAATAACGCTAAAGTAGCTTTTTCTTGGAAATGTTTATGAATTATGAATGTCAATATGACGTAACTCTATTTATAGGTTTTTTATGAATAAGATGGTTATTGGATACTTAGTAGTAGTGATAAAATTACTTTTTTACCATCGCCACTCTAAAAAGTGCGTTTAATTCAACGATAAGAGTGAATAATAAGCGATTTTATTCACCGAGTGAATAAAAATAATTTGAATTTGGAACAAGCGCGCATCATGTACAAAAAAGTACCTATGCCTACTGGCTGCTATGGAGCTATTCCATAGAGCCATAGTTACACAATAAAATTAAACGAAAAAAAAATCCCGCCAAATTTAATTAGGTTCTTTTTAGTGTCTTATCTTTGGGTTCTTTTCTATCTATTAGAGGAAGATTGAATGTTCAGTCTTGCATCAGTCCATTCCATCAGTCTGGTACGATATTCAGCCTGCAAAAATTCAAAGTCTATGCAGACTGATGAAATGGACTGATGCCAGACTGATCATGTAATCTCTCTCTTGGCGTGGTTGTTTTATGTCATTGGAAAACTTCTAATTTCAAGCATGGGTCGCATGGGTCGGTCATGAGATGGGTGACCAAAATGTAGTATCTCGAGCTCCTCCGTTTTAAATGCTCTAAGCCTACGTGCCTCGGAAGGCACATTAAGCCGTTGGTCCCGGCTGCATTTGCAGTCGTTAACACCCATCAATCCACATTGGGCCCGCGTGGTGGGTTATGGCACATCCTCCCACCCATAAGGAAGGCCTGTGCCCCAGCAGTGTGGGGACATTAAAAATGGCTGATGGTCAACTATAAATACTAAGTATAAAGTACCTGTCAGAGGTACATACCTATTTGTTTTCTCGCAGTCAATGGTAAAAAGTAGAGTACACAACTCGTGAATAAAAAATTTCATCTCGGTCCTTTGTATCCCTCGCTTCGCTCAGGATTCTACTGATTCGCTCTACTACTTCGCTCAGGATTCGCTCAGGATCCAACTTAGTCCCTCGAACTAAATTCCCTTTTTATTCACTTGTTGCATAATCTACTATTTTTTACCATAAACTGAGCTCAATTTAAACTTAAATGGATAATTAATCTTTGGAATGACAAAAATATGCGAAAATAATAACAAATCATAAAATATGAAAATTACAAAATTTCCGATTCACCACCTTCAGGGCCCGATTTCAGCAAATAATACCCCATAAAGTACATATTTTTTTGTACTATTATGAAAGCTTAGGCTGTCGCACAGTTTTTAAAGTTAGTCAGAAGCTATGGAATAATCTTTAATTAATTTATTTTTACAGTTGAAGATTCCATTCTGTTTTGTTTGTTCCCAATTTTTTTACTATCGATCAATTTTTTTGCAACTAGTGTCAAAGTAAGGAAGGTGATTATTTTACTCATAAAACTACAATTAATAGACATTGTGTTGCAAAAAAAAATACCGAGAAAAGCTCACCCAAAAAAAAGATATAATTTTTTAAAGCCGTTCAGACCTTAAATCATAAAAAATAATGAAAAAAAAATAACTCCTAAACTACAAAAAATCGCGGAACATACATAGGGGTTCAATCGATAGGTATAGTACTCAGCTATCGCCTCGCATTGGCTTGACACCTTAAAAGAAACGCCCTGTATATATTTTTTCAAAAAATATAGTAGGCGAGCCCTCAATATAGTAGGATACTATGTAGGGTTGGCAACCCTAGGTACAGCGCTTGTGATAAAACTATACTAACACAATATTTTATAATTTTTGACCCGTTGCATTTGTATTTTTTTATGTGACAGACTAACCTTTTATATTCTTAACTTCGACGTCTGGTAAAATTGGTGGGACATTTTCATTTTCTTTAACCGAACGTCTACACTCTCTTATCTCTCTCTCAGAACGTCCACAATCCTCGGTAATTTTTGACAGAATATTGTCGTCTCCAAGCTTGCACCAGCTCAGGCAAGGTGCGCATTGGTAGATTTTCCCACCATTTTCTTCTAATATGTATCTGCCATTTACGTCGAAATAATATTTTTCGTTTTCAGATATCTGGTAAAAACAATGTTCCAAATATAAAAGAAGTAGGTAAGATAAGACATTCTGGAATGGCGGCGGAATCTCACGGCACTGATTGGTTGGTGCAGATCTCTACCTAGTCTATCTACCCGGCACCATAATAAAGATGCTGGAATATGATAGAAATAGATCATGCTAGATAAGTCTTCTGCGAGGCAGATCTCCAGAAGAAGACAGCTGAGCTGAAGAAGAAAGCTTATGCGGCCTTTCTCCACTGCATACGATCATCACTCATTCCTCATTCCCCTCTAGCATATAGGATGGAATAAGAGGGTACCTGATGAACGTTCGCCGCACAGTCCTATACCTTCCTAGATACATGACCATTTCATCCAGCTGCCAGGAGGTCCGTATAACCGAGGTATGTTAAATAATGGTTTAGCGCCAGATCTATTACATTTACTGATCCTGATGGAAAGCAAAACACAATGCGCAAACGCAACACGCGCCCAAATACCTGTTTAAAACTACCGTTGCAGGTAACATGGCAAAGGCTCAGCTCGTGGTTGAACACGTATACTTGGTGGTTATAGGAGTCCAGGAAGAACTGACCTATATGATCCCAATACATGATATGGTCGTGTCCTGCAAAAAGAAAATGCATTAGCTTGCTATTTTTTGCTTAGTTTTTGTAACAGTCAGTGATACGTTTCACAGAATACACTATACCCACTTTATAAGTTGGCGAAAGTTTTATTTATGTATCCTGATGGCCTAGCCTAAGTAACATTGGCAAATCTTCGTTATCGCTTCGCTTTCGAAACATGTATGGGATTGACATAAGGTTTCGTTAACTATCGAATTTATAAAGTCAAATCCATACATTACATGTAACGAAAGCGAAGCGATAACGAAAATTTGCAAATGTTACTTTGGCTAGGGGGGCTGTTTTAGCTAGTTGCTAGCTAGAAGAGCCATTTATTCATAGATGCAATAATGTTTACGATAAAAACAAGTAATAAGTAGGTAGATACCTGGAATTGCAAAGAAAGTCATCAGAGTTTTGGAAATATCTTGAATTTTCTCTTGAACGAACGCATCTCTGTTTCGGAAGTTTTCACCCATATTCATCCAGCACTGCTTCTTAGACCCGGGGAGCTCGGTAGTCCTGGAAACAACAATTCTATTTAAAAACACATTTTGCCCCGATTCTAAATTATTTAATAAGTACCTTTACCTAGGTGTAGGTACTTCGTTTTCTTCATTGACATGTTTTGACCGAGAATCGAACCCGCGGGAGTCGATCTTCAAATAGGTATTCTAAACGTGCGTCGCCGCCACCGCCGCCGCATTATGTACCAAATGGCAGATCTAGCTGGACAATATTATTTTAGACTTAAAATGAGTTGTAAATGAAATGTTTTGATGCCTTATTAGTACAGTAGCCCGTAATACATTTAAATTACCAAAAAGGTTACCGCTCGCAGTTGTGATATAGTTATTTATTACAAAATTATAGATGCTTTAACCCAAGTTTTACAGATCGCAACCCGCCGTAACCTATATTTGTATATCTCCAAAAACGATATTTTTTAGTTTTTCGAGGTTTACCACATGGTTTAGCTATTGTCGTGTTCTATACAGCTTTGTTTGATTGCCACTGATAATAGTAAGACTATGAAAAGCCATACACAGATTTAAGACCAGATGAAAATGGCTGGACTTTATCTGGTCTTAAATCAGTGTATGGTCAGGCCTCCTTCACTCGCTCAAGGTCGCGCGATAAGCACCTACCTCTAGCCGTTCGTGCGAACGAACAAGTGAGCAAAGGGCCGCCAGACGCCCGCCGCCGTACAAGCGCGGCATCTTACTGCCTGCGTAGATATTCCCTCTTTATAATAGTAACAATGTGGAATCGACATTACTGTGCCGTATACGAATGTCAAAAACAAAAAACCAATAAAAAATTGTCGTTTTTCACATTATGATATAGGTACGCTTCGCAGTTCATTTAAAAGAAGACAACCTTAACGTTGCGTCATTAGAAAAGGTAAGAGCACGCGATAGAAAGAGAGGCAACTACTACCTAGGTGAATATAAACTGTACTGCAGGCCATTGCGCGACCTGAATTGCACTTTATTGTGTCGGAGCAAAAGTCGCTATTTATTTAAATTACTATGCGGCGTGCTGCTTCTGTACTTTGTACTATTACTTATTCTGTGGTATGGTCACTTTCCATAGGCTTACTATTATTAGTGGCAATCACAAAGCTGTAGAACACGACAATAGCTAAACCATGTGGTAAACATCGAAAACTAAAAATATATCATTTTTGGAGATATACAAATATAGGTTACGGCGGGTTGCGATCTGTAAAACTTGGGTTAAAGCATCTATAATTTTGTAATAAATAACTATATCACAACGACGAGCGGTAACCTTTTTGGTAATTTAAATGTATTACGGGCTACTGTACTAATAAGGCATCAAAACATTTCATTTACAACTCATTTTAAGTCTAAAATAATATTGTCCAGCTAGATCTGCCATTTGGTACATAATGCGGCGGCGTTGGCGGCGACGCACGTTTAGAATACCTATTTGAAGATCGACTCCCGCGGGTTCGATTCTCGGTCAAAACATGTCAATGAAGAAAACGAAGTACCTACACCTAGGTAAAGGTACTTATTAAATAATTTAGAATCGGGGCAAAATGTGTTTTTAAATAGAATTGTTGTTACTACTATATGTATTAATATATACATAATTGATAGAAAACAAGCTGTAATTACGTAGAAACAAAAAGCCAGTGTAAGTTGAACCCTGCTTGCATCGATGAACTACGTATTCTGAGGTCAATCTGTATTGGACATTTGGACGTAGTTTTGCAAACTAGAACCAACCCACAAAAAGTTACTTTCGAGATAATTAAACTTTTATTTTAAGAGTGTGTCCAAAAAAATATGCAGGTTATTTGTCATATCAACTTACGGAATTAAAATTTAATATTGATCACAATATTATCAAAGCAAGCAAATTCAGATTTTTCTTTTGTTTTGTATTTATTTTAGATAAAAAACCTGATGGTTCCTTATTGAAAAATTACTCTTTTGTGGGTTGGTTCTTTTTAACAATATGTTATGTTTTATGGTTAACCAGAATAATTATGATAATAATTTAAAACACATATTTTTAGGGTTCTGTACCTCAAAAGGAAAAAACGGAAACCTTATAGGATCACTTTGTTGTCCATCTGTCTGCCTATCTGTCTGTCAAGACCTTTTATCTCAGGAACGCGTGGAGGTATCGAGTTAAAATTTAAACCATATACTTAAATCTACAGTCCCTTTAAGCTGTAAAAAAAAACAAGCTTCTAAGTTGACATGAAAAAAAGATACGGCCGTTTATGCCGCAAAGAAGCATATTTTGACACTCTGAAGGGAATCAAAATTAAGAGGGTACTTCCCGTTGACCTAGAACTATGAAATTTAGCAAATAATATCGTCTTATACTACAAATACAGGAAAAAATCTGAAAACTTTAAATTTGTTATTAAATCATAAACTGTCTGTATGTCTGACCGTCGGTCAGTCTAATCTCTTTATATCGAGAAGGCATATCGAGTTGAAATTAAAACTATATACTCAAATCTACAGTCCCTTAAAACTCTAAAAAATTTTTTTTTAAGTTTTACAAAAAAAGAGATACGGCCGTTTATGCCGCAAAAAAAGCATATTTTGACACTCTCAAGGGAATCAAAACTCAGAGGATACTTCCCGTTGACCTATAGCTATAAAATTTGGCAAGTAATGTCATCTCATACTACAAATACAAGGAAAAATCTGAAAACTATATAATAATGATTAAATCATAAACTGTCTGTCTGTATGTCTGTCCGTCGGTCTATGGTGCCAACCCTAATGGGGCAGAAATGGCAGAATTCACTACATTTTTTGGCTGTAGAAACTGCCGATTCCACTTTTTACATTTTAAGGCATTTCCACTTTGCCCACTAGTGGGGCGCCATGGTAGGGCAAAGTGGAATAATTCGTTTTGTGTTGCTATTTATGAAAATTGCATTCGTGGTAGGTTTTGGTAGGTTATTAATGTATAGAAAATTTCTAAAAATAAAGATTTCTATAAAGCTTTGTCAAACGAAAATCAAATTAAACATGTTTTTAATTATTATTTGTATTAAGAACATACATATACCTATACTGTTAAAAAGAATGTGATAGAGTAGAAAATTGCAAAAGCGGTATGTTTTGGTAGGTTATTGTGGGTTACTAAGTATTTTTCTACTCTGTCAAACTTCGACTAATGTTACAGTAAGTAGTAATCTAGGTAGAACTAAGCCTCATGGTTATTTTAAAAGCTACTTTATTAAATATGCTAAACAGAACCAAGTATCATAATGGTTCCCTTTAGCAGATAAAAAAGGCAAAAACAATGTAAATTAATTTTTTTTGAGAACCATGTGGCTTGGTTCCGTTTTGCGTAATTAAACTGCTGAAGACTTATAGGTACCATGCGACATGGATCCATTTAGTTTTTCTAAAGTGACTCTATCCAGTGTTGGTACCCTAAGCAGCCTTCTTTTTTTTTGTTGTGACATCGAATATCGGTCTGGGAGTTTTTTAAGGTCGTAGAAAACGTAGTAGGGAGTTTATTAAAATATGTAACTCAATTTCACCTAAAATGAGGGTTGGTTCTTGTTTGCAAAACTACGTCCATTTATTTGAGGTTGTACAAACTTTGTTTTTCCTTTAATTCAAGTGTTATTATTGTATTTTTGAAATTTATGTAATTATAAAAAAAATACTTAATACTTTTGTAAGTTATATATTTATTTGTTTTTTGACATAAGTATCAAACAAAATTGGAATCACTTTCAAAACTTGACAAACATCACGTAGACTTTCTTCTTTTTGTAATTTTCTGATGAAGTTCAGGATTTTAGAGAACGTTATGGTACGTTTTTCGTAAACGGTCTATTTCAAAAACCAATAATTTGGCGACCTCATGATTCCGAGGATCTACTTATTGGAGCCTCTGACTGAATATCTTTTTACAAAATGGTTTGTGCTCGTACATCAGAAGGATCTTGTCGATTCCTTTTATAGATAGTAGAATCCAAAATATTTCCATATTGTACTTGAGTTGCCTTATCACTCTTTTCAGCCTTGGACGAAGATGATTGTGCTAATTGAGCAGGCTGCAACTTTCTTTCCTTCGAAAAAAACTTGCGGATAAAATACTTGGGACTAGTATAGTATTATATTATCTGTGCTTGGGGGCACTAACTCGTTAGTGCTACGGGATTGGAGCAAATCATCTACGCGTCTTCTTTTTGTTTTAAATGAAGCTTCATTAAAGGTAATTCTGGGAGGACCAGGAGCAGGAGTAGAGGCACAGTCTAAAGATGACGTAGATGGCTGCAGGAAATAGTTTACAGTGAACTGAATAGCTTTGCCACTCAGCCAATTAACACCTATCGGTAATAGGGACCGACCGAACCCACTTTTCGCCGAGTACCGAGACCGAGACCGAGACCGAGATTTAAAAAAAAATCTCGGCCGAGACCGAGACCGAGATTTTTGATTTTTTTTAAATGTTACTATAAAATGGCGAATATTGATGAAAAACACATTTAATTTAATTAAAATTCTTTATTTAATCATAATAGTGCTAGGTGTACGCAAAAAAATCCGCAAATCCATGTACAGCAAAGCCGTTTGGTACGGCACTTTTACTTGAGCTCAAAACAATATTTAGGACTCGCAGTTCTTAAAAAATCTTTCCTTAGAAAATGAGTTATTTATTATGGTGTCATCTTTTTTGTATGGGGATTTTTTTTCCTAAATCCTATCGTGTATGATGTTGAAAGGAAGAGCTTGTTAAGCCGGTTCTTATATTTCAAAACATTTTCAAAACATACAATGTTTGGGTTCCTTCAGATCCGATGTGGTTGAGTTATTTTTTTTGTAAAATATATCTTGAACTAGCGGCCGCCCACGGTTTCACCCGCGTGGTTCCCGTTCCCGTAGGAATATCGGGCTAAAAAGTCCTATGTTTAAATCCTACGTTTTAATCTAGGTTATTTACTGTGTGCAAAATTTCAAGCAAATCCGTTCGGCAGTTTTTGCGTTTTTGCGAGAATCCAAACATCTAAACATCCAAACATCCAAACCCACAAACTTTCACATTTATAATATTAGTAGGATAGTAGGATTGAAAAGATATATAAGAAATCTATTTTGAAAATATTTACATTTAGTATTTATTTTTTCTATTTTTTGCCCAAACTTATGCATAGTATTTTTATTTAAAGATTTTTGGTTTAGTTTAAAACAAGTGCTGAAATGTAATTCTGAACATGCTGAAATATATTTTTAGAAACAGCTCAGAAAGCACTTTCATTCGATATCACACACGATAGGTTACATAACAAATATGTTTTTTTTATCATACATAATCACTTTGTAAAAGCTTTGTAATCATTAAAACCAAAAAATAAAAATACTAAATGTCAATATTTACAAAATCGGTTTTTTTAGGTTAGATATGAGAATATTACATGTAATTTGAGATATATTTTATGAAAAATATTTAAAGCATATTGTATCTGTAGGAGCCCAAACTCGAAAAATAAAAATAAAAATTTGGTATAATTTAAAACAAGTGGCTGAAATGCAACGATGTGGCTCAGAAAGCCCTTTAATTGGATACCACACATGATAGGTTGTAGAACAAAAACAATTTTCCCATACAAAAAGAAATATAACACCATAACTCCTCTCCTAAGGGAAGAAATTTTAAGAAATGCGGGCTCAAAATATTGTTTTGAATTCAAGTATATTTGTCTCAAACGGCTATGCTGTACATCGATTTACGGTTTTCCATTGATTTTGAGCTTGTACGCCGACCACTATAAAAGACAATTAAAATAACATTCACATTCATTTGTGAAACTGAATGTGATATAATACCTATTATAAGTCGACAGCAAATTACCAAATGACAGAAGTCAACAATTTTGATTTAATTTGATTAATTACTGTGAGGAATGCGTCAGCGTATGCCCTGTGGCATGCATGACATGCGTTAATTCCAATGACGCATGCCTCAGCGAAGAGGAAAGTGCAAGACGAAAGCCCATGAGTGTAATCTCAGGCCTACGTAAGTAGGTACCAAAAGGCCGAGATTCTCGGCCATTTTGGCCGAGACCGAGACCGAGACCGAGACATAATTTTTGGCCGAGACTGGCCGAGACCGAGACCGAGACCGAGATCTCGGTCGGTCCTTAATCGGTAATCGTTCAAAATTTTCACGATTTTTTCCAAACTGCAGCCATTTTTCTGATAATTTCGAAGAAACCCGAGCTATACCTATGTTTAATTTTATATTTCTTATGCATTCTTCTGTTGCCTCTTTTAAATCTAATTTAACAGAAATATAATTGAATAAACATATTTTTTTATCATTTTTAAGGTGTTTCAACCATTCTTCATAAAACTGCCTTCTCGGATGGACACTTGGTTTTCTAAAAAAAAGTCAATAGGTTGCTTTAGGTTGCTGCTTCAAACCGCTTTAAAATTGATTTATATAAACGTAGCTATAATATAAAAAAAAAACAACCCAGGTACAAGAGGGTACATGTTTTTTTTCGTCTATCAAACTTAAAACTTCCCAAAAAAATAATAGATTTTTTTGGTTTCGACAGTTTTTTTTAAACAAAAGAATAGCTATTTGAAATAATTATTATCTTAAAATGTACTACTTACCACCTACTTTACGATCCATTTCTAAAACTATGATACTTTTCTTTAACTTTGCTGCGTGATGGTAATTAATGCAGTGCGAAAAAGTGAATGATTTCAGTATCAGACACAGTCTTACCACACGCTTCGACATGAATAAAAAAAAATTAGAGGGTATTTGGTCAAAAATATAGTTTGAATCGTAGTCTCGGGAGTGTTAGCTATCGATATAGTAAAGGTCATGGAAAAAGGATTTGACCCTTTTTGTCCAGCTAGATTGGGATGTTGGTACATAGTGCGCCGCTACGTTTTAATCCGAAAACTATTATCATTAATTTAGTATTTATTCCACAATAATTTTATAAATGTAGCTAGCGCAGCATACTTATCACCAGTGCCGGTTTTAGCACTACCAGCACCCCTGGGCGACATTTCTACGAGGCACCCCCTATCTGCGATTCCAAGATTTTCAATTTTGCCTGCTAGATTTTTGAGTCAGTTTCACCTACTAATTTTGTAATTTTGCTTGTTTATATCTATATTTAAAAAAAACGGCCACGCAGCGCAATTTTTTAGTCAGTTACATCTACTAATCTTGTAACCTTGGTTATTACAGTAAAAAATGGTCGCGCAGTGCGATTTTTAGTCAGTTTCACCTACTAATCTTGTAATCTTGACGCCTGCGGCGCCCTTTTATATCCGGCGCCCCTTATCACTAGGGAAAAAGACCTATATAAAATACAGTGCCTAATAGAAAACTAGGTACCTAGGTATTATTTACCTATATGGGTATTAATACTTTAGCCTTAAGAATAAACAGAATATTTATTCTTAGGCTGGCCCCACACCTACCGGTTCCGTTTCTTTGCTTTGCTGTGCTACCTTGCTTGAAAGACCGCCGGCCAACCAGGGTAATTTTCAATCTATCGCATTTTGGGACTAGACCAAATTGGCAAGATAGCCATTAGCTTGGTTTTATCAAATATCATCGCCTGGATTGCGAAGTAGGAAGCTTTTAGGAGATATGCCACCCTGAACATGGACTCCGATCGTTAAAAATAACTCGATCGCTTATTTATACAAGATGTTTGGTAAAGCCTTATAAAACTGAATATGGTAGATAGGGACCATAATAAAACTGAACAACTTTTACTATGGGACCAAATCTGAAATCGCGAAAAAAAATGAACTGTTTCATACATTATGATAATTTCGTTATTAATTTTTGTATAAAACAGCAGTTTTTTTTTAAAACGAAAACTAAAACTTCTCATCGCACCCCAGACGACGATATTTGATAACACCAAACTAATGGCTATCTTGCCAATGTGGTCACGTCAAAATATGCGATAGATTGAAAATGAGCCTCTTGGCCGGCGGTCCATGGTAGAACAGCAAAGCAAAGAAACGGAACCGGTAGGTGTGGGGCCAGCCTTATGCTTTAGCATACCAAATAAAAACATTTTGTTTTCCAAAATTAGTTAATGCCACTACATGCTCACCAAATCCTAAACCGCCCAAGAAAATTTGGTGAGCATTTACTAATTCTGGGTTACGTATGCCTTTACTTATTGCTAATCGACTTATTTAAAATATTTTCATATGATAAAGATAAACCTCAATTTGTTATAAATCTCTTGTTGTTTCCGCATGTTCTCCTGTTCTGCTTTCAATCTGATGAGGTTGTCAGCTATAAAGTTGAAGTCCTCCAACCTAACTCTCCAGTAGCAGACTTCTTCCAAGACGCGCTGGATCGGGTAGGTGTATTTGTGGTTTTGAATATTATTCTGGATGGCTTTTATAGAAAACGCGATCTAAAGAAGAAATGCGATTAATATTATAATTTTCTTTAGCCTACTTTTTATTATAAGGATGGCAAATAAGCAATGCTGGTGGTTAGTCGAACTACTTACCTACTTATATGCTGACGGACGCACTGCCGATTTTAAGGCGACTATCACCGTAGACCGACTATCACCCTCAAGTGGCGCCAGGGTTGCCAGATCGGAAGTCCAAAATATCTGGAGAAAACTTGAAAATGTCGGGATTTCGCGGTTGTGGTAGGGAGAAATAAATATGTAACTTAAATGCCTGTATATAGTAAGGAAACGGCCGCGCAGCGCGCTTTTTAATCAGTTTCATCCGCTTTTCTTGTAAGTTGTGATCTTGCCTGTCTATTGTATAAAAAAACAGCCGCGCAGCACGATTTTTAGTTAGTTTCATCCACTAAACTTATACTCTTGCCTGTCTATAGTAAAGTAAAACAGCCGCGCAGCGCAATTTGCAATCCACGAACCTCGTAATCTGTGGTTTTATATGCGAAAATTATTATTTTCACCTCTCCAGCACGAAAAGGGTGCTTTTGGCGCGTAAAAACTCGCAGCAAAATCGATTTTTGCTGCGAGCGTGAGACAAAGTGCTTTTTTAATTTCTAACACCAACTTTTAAAATAATAATAAAAAAGAAATAAAGTGACAAGGATGCCACTTGTAAAATTGATATGTGAGAAAAGGATAGATAGAGTGCTTTATGGTGTCATACATGAATTAAAAAGTAAAAAATAAAATGCACGGATAAACCAAGGAGTTTTAAATAAGGATTGTTAAAAAATTAGGTTGATAATTCGAAATAAAGAGTATGGAGGTAATGAGGTCACATGTATGAAACAAATATGAAATAAGAAAAATTAATGAAATTTATTAACAAATTATATGTTTTATGATTATAAATAAATAAATAAGACGGAATATTAATGAATAAGAGAAAAACACAACGTAATGTAATCAAAACGACGGGAATCTACTTAACTGACTCTATGAATAAAATTTTTCAGCATAGGTTTGATTGAATTATGTTTGTGATAAATTACAAAAATGAATGCGTCCAACGATGAAGATAGTTGTCTAACTCCAAAAGAGTTAAGTGAACAAGTTTCTAATGCTGAATTAAGCTTTTTTACCAGGAAAGTCACGTGAAAATTTTCTCGCTGGTCGAGGTGAAAAGTTGTATGTTTTACAGGAGACCAAAATGTTGTTCTGCCTCGTGCCTTTAAATCACTCACTGTGCTCAGTAGTCAATATTAGAATCACTCGCTACGCTCGTGATTCAATTCTAGACTACTTCGCCAGTTCGTGATTTAAAGTCGCCACTCGCAGCACAATTTGATTTTGGTCACTTGTATAACAAATAACTATTTCTAGAGAACTTTCGGAACAGCTGTTTTTCCGGGTGAGTTTTAGATTTTTCGGGAGTCGGGAGATCAATTGAAATTCCGGGAGAATCCAGGCGAATCCCGACCATCTGGCAACCCTAAGTGGCGCACTCATTATAATTAAATTTATTGCTCGCTTAGTGCATAATCCATCGAAAATTCAATTGTACAGTGGGCTTAGTGCGAGTTGATGTTTTCACTTTTCACTTTTGAAAACTATCGGATATACAGAGGGCCTACTACGAGTTGTGTTTCTCACCTCACTTTGCGAATAGTATCGAGTGAAAGAGAGGAAATCATGCGAGTGAGTGAACGAGTGAAAGAGAGAAAACGATAGTTAACTATTCGCAAAGTGAAGTGACGGCAAAAAACCAACTCGTACTAGGCCCTCTGCTCATAGTCAATGCGAGTCAAAGAGAAAACGATAGTTTTCGATAGCGACAAGTGAAAACATCAACTCGTTTACTTTTCACTATCGAAAACTATCGGATATACTGCTCATAGTCAATGCGAGTGAAAGAGAAAACAATAGTTTTCGATAGCGACAAGTGAAAACATCAACTAGTTTACTTTTCACTATCAAAAACTATCGGATATATTGCTCATAGTAAATGCGAGTGAAAGAGAAAACGATAGTTTTCGATAGCGACAAGTGAAAACATCAACTTGTTTACTTTTCACTATCGAAAACTGTAGATGCAGGATCTCTTCACTGTATATGCAGCGAAAAGGGAAGTACTTCCACCGAGCTAGGTGACTGTGCTCGGGGACCGCGATCCAACCGTTGATGGTTGGTAGTTGTATATATGCGAAGTCGCTGAGAAAACTCCGATAGCGAGATGTACGAATTCCATACTATTTCGTCGCTCTCCGTACTGATAGTCATTTCTTGCCGCTTCAGCCGCCATCTAGTGAACTCGATGTGAAACATTGTTGTACGGCGTGTTGTGTAGTGTGTGCGGCGCATGGTAGATGCCGCTCCGCTCAATATGCTTTTCGCTGCTCCTGCATTTCTTCTTAATTTATTATGTAGCGTATGATCACGCCGCTACATCACTGTATATGCAGCGAAAAGGGAAGTACTTCCACCGAGCTAGGTGACTGTGCTCGGGGACCGCGATCCAACCGTTGATGGTTGGTAGTTGTATATATGCGAAGTCGCTGAGAAAACTCCGATAGCGAGATGTACGAATTCCATACTATTTCGTCGCTCTCCGTACTGATAGTCAGTAGTAGTAGTAGCTCGGTGGAAGTACTTCCCTTTTCGCTGAGTATATGGCGGAGAGATCCTGCCTCTACAAAAACTATCGGATATACTGCTCATAGTCAATGCGAGTGAAAGAGAGAACGATAGTTTTGGGTGCGACAAGTGAAAACATCAACCCGCACTAGGCCCTCAGATTGAAGCTAAGGTTCTATAGTTTATTTAAAGTAAAATGAGGGCGCCACTTTGAGGCATATAGGGGCCTTAATTCTCAACCAAAGTTAATCGTAATCAACTACCTACCTAGGTACTAACTAAAAGCTACACAACCTACGAAAAAGCTAAGTGTTTCTATGTGCTCGATCATCTGAGGTTTGATGTTTGAGTCCAACATATTTATCATTTGAATAGTAGACAATGGTCTGAATATGAAGTCAACTTTTAATTTTCGACGGACGCCCGTTTGGTGCAATGATGGCCATATCCTGCCTACTACCATATTCTGTGCTACTACTACGCCAATCTACAAAATACATTAGTATTCTGCTATGGTATAAGTGCCAATCGCCGCTATACATTTGTTCCATACATTTTGATCTATTCTATTTAAAATTTTCTATGGAACATTTGATTTTTTTTTCGCGATTTCAATGTTGGTACCATAGTAAAAGTTGTTTGTATGCATGAGTACATTGACCCCTTAAAATTATGTGCACTATTTAAGAAGGACCTTATATACAGAGATGAGATATGTTTATGTGGTGAGCATCATAAGTATTTGAGTTTGACTTGACGACCTGAGTGGTGCAGTGCAGTATATAGTCAATATGCTGGTCTTCCACACAAGAGGTTCCGGGTTCGATTCCCGGCTGGACAGAAATTTAAATTTTTTAATTGGACCCTCATATCCCCTCCTCTCTACGCCCATGGTAGGTATGTAAGTACTGTGCTGTACTGTACTGTGCTTATATAATTGAAAGGAAATAGTTAATTATTTAGGGTACCTACTTCTTCCGTTTCAACTGAACATTTGAATGTTCGCCGCGATATTGTAATAACTTCTTTATTTTTTTTATAAAGCTCATCTCGAAGCCCTTTTAAAAAAGTATTGCGCTCTTCTTGAAGTTGTTTCAAATTATTTTGTATGCGCAATAGTATTTCTTCCAAACTTATTTTCGTTTCCTTTAGCTAAAAAAATTAAAGACAAAAATGTATCTAGGTGGTTTCTTCTAAAATAGATAAGTAGGTACTAGGTAGAGGTCTTTATCTTTTAAAACTTTTCTTAAGGCCCTTATAGCGGTCAACAACTAACGCCACAAATACATTTATTTTTCTTACATGTAACCCAAAGTCAATATTAAAAAAAAGGAAACAACCATGCCCTCTTAAATTGTCTCATATATTTTTTGTATTAGCGCTATCGCACACGGGCAACTTAGTCGCCCATCAGCAACTGTTTTGTCTCTCACATCAAGTCCACGGGTTTATATGAAAGCGCGCACACAATGCGACGCGGTCGTCGGCAACTTTTCATACAAACCTGGTGAGAGACAAAATAGTTGCAGAGACAAAAGTTGCCTGTGTGTGGTAGCGCTACTCTTTAACATTTTTCATTCTTTGTACTAGTTTTAAAATGCAATCGACACGTCGGTGGCCACTTTTGGTTTAAATGGATTTTAAAACTTACAGAAAAAATGAAAACTGTTGAAGAGTTATTAAAAAATATTAAAGTCAAAGTCAAATAAGCTTGATTCAAATGAACTTAATTATTAAGTACTTTTGAATCGTCTATATTTTCCTACCACCCGTTCCAGACTTTTTTAGCTGACAAGAAGAACGCAAGAAACTTATCAGCTGTAACAGCCATAAGTAACGATATTTACAAACTTGAATATATCGTTACCAGATAATTACATTACAATACAACAGGGTGACTGTGATTAGATTATTGAAGAAGGCATGTTTGTTCCTTTTTTTAATATTGACCTAGTTTATGTATAATAAAAATAAATTAATTGGCGGCGGTAGTTGATAGCTATAGGCGCCTTAACTAAATCTTTTACTTACACGTTCTGTTAACATCAATGAAATAAATGAATTAGTATAAACAAATATTTCACTTGTTTTCTTTACTGTAATGATAAAATTTTCTTGAGCAAAATGATCTACTTTATCCTGTTTATCTAATTTTTCAATTTTAGTTTTTACTTGACCCATATCTTGTTTGTGTATCTCAAAAGCTGACTCAATTTCTTCATAAATTTCTTTTTCTTTTGGTGTGCAAACGGGCAAAAAACATTTAGAGAAAAATATTTGCCGATCATACTGAATATCAATAGTTTTTTGCATCATTGTTAGCAACTCCTCCCTGTTAGTTACATTTGAATATTTATCAGCATTTTTGATTACACTGTCTATTGTATTCTCGTAATAAGTTAAAAATGCATTGACTAAATGTTTAACTTCACCATAAAATGTGTGGTAAGAACCATCTTCAAATTTTATTTGAGAAAGCTTTAGAACATAATCGTATAAGTTTGGTACAATGTCATCATAAAATATTAGGTAAACATCTTCGAAAGTCTGTTTTCTGATATGATGCAAAAAATCTTTACAAAAATCCATATGTCTTAAGAATAATAAAATCAATAAAAATCTCTACAAAACACTTTTTGAAACCGACGCCAAAATGTTTTTTTTTGGCATAGTCATTTTAGTCACAGATTAGAGTCTAATTAGACAATAAGGAATAGGGAGACTGAGCAGGGTTGTGACTGCCGTTGATCGTGCCTTGCCGTGCGTGCTTGTCGTCTCGTCCTCGTCAACAATCGTCCTAGTTTAAAGCTGGGTCCATAGCGCGTGTTCTGCCCTACACAATCAACAAAACTTTGTTTCGCGAAACAAAATCCTCATAATTTTTTTGTTGAATGTTGAGATGTTTTTGTTGAACTAGACTAGAGCACAACACGCGCTATGGACCCGGCATAACGATGGGCTAACTTCAAGCCCCTCCTGCATGCAGGACCGATATATAATGTTCTGTGGTGCACATCTATTTAGTCTGTGTTTTGTTCCGTGGACTTTGGATGGGGAAGAGATTATTAGGGACCGACCGAACACACTTTTCGCCGAGTACCGAGACCGAGACTGAGATAAAAAAAGACCGAGATTTTGGAAGTTTTATAAATGTTACTATAAAATGGCGAATATTGATGAAAAACACATTTGATTTAATTAAAATTCTTTATTTAATCATGATAGTGCTAGGTGTACGCAAAAAAAACCGCAAATCCATGTACAGCAAAGCCGTTTGGTACGAGTCCGAGTAACTGCGAGTCCAAAACAATATTTTGGACTCACAGTTCTTAAAAATATTTCCTTAGAAGATGAGTTATTATGGTGTCATCTTTTTTGTATGGGGATTTTTTTTCTAAATCCTATCGTGTATGATATTGAAAGGAAGAGCTTGCTAAGCCGTTTCTTATATTTCATAACATTTTCAAAACATACAATGTTTGGGCTCCTTCAGATCCGATATGTGGTTTAGTTATTTTTTGTAAAATACACCTTAAATTAAAAGATATATATTGTACTCTGATAATTCTGAACTTGCTGAAATATATTTTTAGAAACAGCTCAGGCTAAACTAGTTTGTCCTAAGCTCAATAGGATAAACCAGTTTAGCCTAGGCCAAACTAGTTGATTTTATTTTTATTTTATTGGTTCAGGGACAACAACAGCCAAGAACTTAATTACTAGTATACAAAACAGTATATAAATAATTACAAAGACCAATGCTTATTAGGCCAAAAACGTTATCCACAATTTCACAAATAGTAGGAAAAAGACACAACAACTAAAACAAAAGACAGTACAGCTGTAGGAGGTATTTGCTTATGACATAAAAGTAAGTAGGTATTCATCACCATACTATGCGATATTAAAATAGATAAAACTAAAACGAATTCAAATTAGAATAAAATAATATATATATATATATATAATGTTGTACCTAACCTATGTGGTTTACCAATGAAAAATATATATAAGGTAGACACTAAAAACATATAAATAGTATAAAATTATGTGTATATATTATATAAATTATGTGTAATTAAAAATAGAATAATATAAAACAAAATTAAGTATCACTGTCACAACAGTCACTGAGACTATATTCCATTACTTTTTTTACTTTATTTAAGAAAGATTTCTTGCTTTCAATAAAAGGGTCTAAACTAGAGAAAATCTTATTGTAAGTCTCGAACATTCTAGTCAACACTGCATTGTGACCATATCTAGTCTCATGAGATGGGACAGCAAATAATGAGGTGTGTCGGGTACGGCGCCCTGGCACGCACAATGACACTCTTTCAACTAGCTCAGGACAATCAAGTCGACCACGAACCACATCAAACAACAGACCAATGTCAGTAACAACGCGACGCTCTTCCAAAGTCAGCAGACCAAACTCCTTACAGTTAGCTTTATAATTAATATATTCGGATTTTTTTCTTTTAGCTCTAAAGTTGAGGTGATAAACGAACTTCTTTTGAATACTTTCAATACGATTTTTGTATAAGGCATAAAACGGAGACCAGACTGGGCATGCGTATTCTAACATACTACGCACGTATGCGTAGTAGACAACCTTCAGACTTAAGAAATCAGCGAATGGTTTACACGTACGCATCACGAAGCCAAGATTACGATATGACTTCCTAACCACAGTATCGACATGATCCGAAAACGTCATCTTACAGTCGAGCCAGACACCCAAGTCACGGACAAGTTCAACCCTGCCTATCGCAATGTTATTGAAGTTATAGGTAAATAATATGGGATTTCTTTTTTCGTAAAACTAATACAATGACATTTAGGAATACTGACTGTTATATTATTCATAGCGTAATAAGCTGATAAATTATTAAGATCCTGCTGAATTAATTCACAATCAGATTCGGAATCCTGATATAAATACGCACATTCCAGGATAAACTAGTACGGCCTAGTATAAACTCATTTAGCCGTGTCGAAAGTAATGAAATAAAATAATTGAGGTATAATAATTATTCCTTAAACATTTAAAAAAATAATGATAGGTAACTAATTTCATAAAAAAATCTTTAATATTTGTTATAAATTATTGTTTTCAAAATAAACACTTCATTATTTTGTTACTAGCTTTTGCGCAACTTCATTTGCGTGGACATTTGAGAAAATCTTTAATATTCTTAATATGCTTCTACAGCATATTAAGAATTTTAAAGATTTTCTCAAGGCGTTCCCGTCTCCGTTTCACACTGTACCACTGAAAAGTGGTAACGGGAACGCGAATGGAAACGGTAACGGCAACGGGAAGAGGAACGGGATAATAAATATCTCTGGATCCTATTCTGAACGGAAACGGGGACGGGAACGCCTTCTACAGCATATTAAGAATTTTAAAGATTTTCTCAAATGTCCACGCAAATGAAGTTGCGCAAAAGCTAGTAACAAAATAATGAAGTGTTTTAAAAAAAAAACAATAATTTATTACAAATATTAAGATTTTTTTATGAAATTAGTAACCTATTATTATTTTTTAAATAGCTAATATTTATTTATGTTTAAGAAACACCTTCGTTTTGCCGATGATATAGTCCTTATGGCTGAGACCATGGAAGACCTGAACACAATGCTCGAAGATCTCCGTAGTGCTTCCCAAAGAGTGGGTCTTAGGATGAACATGGAAAAGACGAAAATTATGTCAAATGCCCATGTTGTACCCTCTCCAGTTCATGTTGGGAACACTACACTTGAAGTTGTTGACCATTACGTATACCTAGGACAGGCAGTCCAGTTAGGTAGGTCCAACTTCGAGAAAGAGATCTCTCGCCGAATCCAACTCGGGTGGGCAGCATTCGGGAAGCTTCGAAAAATCTTTGCGTCCGACTTACCACAGTGTCTCAAGACGAAAGTCTATGAACAGTGTGTGTTGCCAGTGATGACTTACGGCAGTGAAACGTGGCCGCTAACTATGGGTCTCATAAGGAGGCTCAAGGTCGCTCAGCGTGCAATGGAGAGAGCCATGCTCGGCGTTTCCCTACGTGATCAAATCAGAAACGAGGAGATCCGCAGGAGAACTAAAGTAACCGACATCGCTCGAAGGATTGCTCAGCTGAAGTGGCAATGGGCGGGACACATAGCGAGAAGAACCGATGGCCGTTGGGGCAGAAAGGTTCTGGAATGGCGACCGCGCACCGGACGACGCTCCGTGGGTAGGCCCCCGACAAGGTGGACCGACGATCTGGTGAAGGTCGCGGAAAGCCAGTGGATGCAGGCAGCGCAGGACCGATCGT
The DNA here is from genome assembly GCA_928269145.1 of Agriphila tristella. Classification (NCBI taxonomy): domain Eukaryota; kingdom Metazoa; phylum Arthropoda; class Insecta; order Lepidoptera; family Crambidae; genus Agriphila; species Agriphila tristella. The sequence goes on from OV743443.1 coordinate 15,716,446, forward strand.
CGTGGAGATCCTTAGGGGAGGCCTATACCCAGCAGTGGGTGTCGTGTGGCTGATATGATGATGATGATGATGAAGAAACTATAATTATACCTCAATTATTCTATTTCATTACTTTCGACAAGGCTAAATGAGTTTAGACTAGGCCGTACTAGTTTATCCTGGAATGTGCGTATTTATATCAGGATCAACTAGTTTAGCCTAGGCTAAACTGGTTTATCCTATCGAGCTTAGGACAAACTAGTTTAGCCTAGGCCAAACTAGTTTGTCCTGAAATCAGGTTTGGCCGGTAACATATACACACGATAGGTTACATAACAAATATATTTTTTATCATACATAATCACGTTGTTAAAGCATTGTAATCATTAAAAACAAAAAATAAAAATAGGTACTAAATGTCAATATTTACAAAATTGCTTTTTTGAGGTTAGATATGAGAAAATTACATATGATTTGAGATATATTTTATGAAAAATATTTAAACCATATTATCGTATCTCTAGGAGCCCAAACTTGGAATATTTTAAAAATGTTTTGTGGTATAATTTAAAACAAGTGGCTGAAATGTAACGATGTGGCTCAGAAACCACTTTAATTGGATACCACACATGATAGGTTGTAGAACAATAACAATTTTCCCATACAAAAAAATATAACACCTTAACTCCTCTCCTGAGGGAAGAAATTAAAAAAAAAATTAACAATTTTGTAAAACTAAATTTGGTACCTATTACAAGTCGACAGCAAATTACCAAATGACCGAAGTTAACAATTTTACCCAATGAGGAATGCGTCAGCGTATGTATGCCCTGTGGCATGCATAACATGCGTTAATTCCAATGACACATGCCTCAGCGAAGAGGAAAGGAAAGTGCACGAGTGTAATGCAGATATTAGACGGTCATCAAAAGTGCTTCATTTTCGATGAAAAAGGCAGTGACTAGTGACCAGTGAACGACTTTTAATATTTAGACACTTAATGTAAAATGAATGTAGTATTTCTCATTTCTCACAAAATTTCGCGGCAACAAGTTGTGCGTGATAATTTTGATTAAAGAATTAAAAGTTAATTAAAGAGAAAAAAATGCTTGCATGCACAGCTTGTATGCATGTTGCATGATGCGGGTTGAAAAAAGTATAAAAACGAAAAATAAAGGCATTTTAAAATAAACATAAATAAGTTAGTGACGACATGCCGTTCACTGCAGTGAATGGCACTGTTTACACGCGCATTTATTGTTCATTTCCGATGCCGATGACTGAAGGTGCAAACAAATTATCGGACGCGGCTTACTGCCGCAGCTGATCTGAGGTGTGCAAACTATCGGATGTAGTAGGTCGCGGACGTATCCGATAGTTTGCACACCTCAGATCAGCCGCGGCAGTAAGCCGCGTCCGATAATTTGTTTGCACCTTGATGAAATGCCGATGCCCGATGAAACTTCACTGCCGTCTAGTGACTTTCATCGAAAAGGCGCATCGCGATGAAAGATGACTCTACATAAATTAGACACATCATTTTCGATGCTTCACTGCGATGAAGCATCGAAAATGAACGAAAAAAGGCCCGTCTAATATCTGCATAATCTCAGGCCTACGTAAGTAGGTACTAATAGGCCGAGACCAAGACCGAGACATAATTTTTGGCCGAGACTGGCCGTGACCGAGACCGAGATCTCGGTCGGTCCTTACCTTAGAGATTATTATATTATGGCCGCGTTCCGAATCACGCTCACAGCGCTGTGAGCGCGAATCCGACCAAATTAAAAAGTCACAAAATATTACACAAATAGGGTATTTGTGTACCTACCTAATTTAATGGATTATACGCTAACAGCGCTGTTGGCGTGATTTGGAACGCGGGGTATATGTACGAGGAGCTGTCAGTCAATAATTATCATTTTTATCAAAAACACCTAAAATATGAATGATAACATGAGCTTTGCAACAAAATCGTTCTTTTCTTACAAGAAATAGGCCCCGAAATATCCATCGGTGGCCCAGATTCAGTAATATCTGTCGTTTGTAAATTAAAAAATATTTGCCAAGTGACTCCGGTGCGGTGGTAAGCATATTATTTATTTTGTATTTTTGAGATCAAAATGGTACTGAATTAGTAAAGATTGATAAAAAAAGACATCTTATGTAAGTAGTCAATTTAATGATGTATCTTTTAGTTTTAATCGCAAGATAAAAAGGCTACGAAACACGAGCGTGTCTATATTGCAAAATGTCCTTCGAATGTTAAATGAATTGAATGCAATTCAGTACAGCTGTTGACTTTGATTAGATATACATATATACTTACTACACTACACTACGTGACCACCGTCACACAAAGGTTTCGTAAAAAAATAAGAACAGTATTTATATTTGATCAATGGACCTCGTAATTATTTATCCTGAATTCGTGTTTTGACCTACATATTCGTTTATGTAATCCGATACGTGCTTAGATATCGTTTGTTTACATTACTTTATAATAGTTAGTGGTCACAATTTCCGCGTTTCGACAGGTTTCTAGCGGAAACGAGGAGTATGTTGACTTTGCTGGCATTGTAAACAACCATTCCAAAAAAATAATCAAGCAAAAAAATGGCAAGATATTACGAAAATTCTTCAACATTCAACTTCAGCTGGGACCAAGTTGCTTGTGGGTACTGGAAAAGGTACCCCAATCCACTGAGGTAATAATTAATTTGTACATGTTTTGATTGCCATAAGCTGGAAACAAAATAGTAAGTAGGTACTCTAGTACATAATTATGTTTTATCTCATAAAGGCGGGTTGACTATGAATGTTGTTAGGTGTGCACATGCACATTGTCACATTGTTTTAATGTGGGTCTGCACACTCTATATTAAGCATACTAAAGTAATGTACATGTGCACGTCCAACAACATTCATAGCTGACCCACCTTTGTGACATAAAACAACTGTATATTGTTTTTGTTATTTATTATTGTATGTACATGTGGCCAGACAACAATGAAATATCTACTGTGCCTAATTTTCCTGTACTAGATGGGTTAATAATTTTCAAAAAAACTAAACTTTAATATTATTTATCAAAGTATTTAAAGACTTTTCTATTCTAAACTAGAAGCTTTTTTTGTAGCTCCCATGTATTGTCAGAAGATACGTGGAGCCGGCAGGTAAAAGATGGCTGCTTGTACACCAAAAGACTTCTCACCAAAACCAATAGGGTGCCTAAGTGGGGAGAAAGGTAATTTTCATCTTATTAACATATTTATATTAGATACATATTCTATCTTTATTACAGCAGAATATATTTTTGTTTTCAAGCTAAGAACTTTTTTATTATTTCATATTTTTATCTAAATTTTCTTTATATGAGAGATTTATTTTATTAGTTGTTATAAACATGAAAATATAATAATGTAATTTCTGAAAAAGTTGTCACCAAGTCCTAATTGTTATCACTATAGTACAGAGGTGCCCAAACGGTCGATCGCGATCGACCGGTCGATCGCGAGAGGTTTTAAGGTCGATCGCCAAGGATAACAGATTTGACATTTTGCACCCAATGTAGTTTTACATATGCAATTTTTTTTCTTGTTAAATATTTGGTAGGTTAAACGGTCAAAATGTCGATCTCTTAGTCATAAATTTTTGCTAAGTCGATCTCCTTAAGAAAAAGTATGGGCACCCCTGCTATAGTAGGTGTGTCATGTCATTGTGTTTTTACGTATACTATACTTACAGCATAGCAAATGGTGCTATCTAATCATGTTACTTAATCCTAAGTATGGGTGATGGAAAAATGCAGTACCTACCCTTTTTTATAACAACATTGCGGAATTCTGTCTGTATGTAGCCAGAGTTATTCTTCTAGTTTTCATTAGTTTCATTCATTGACATTATGTTATGGATTAATGGATTAGTTAACCAAATATTACACATTTTTATCACATTTCCTGTACAATCCCAGAAACCAACTCATACCTCAGCTATAATATATTACATATATTATTTCACCCCCAACACAAGTATTCCATTACTTTCTGGGGGGTCTCACCTCAAAATATTTTTTGTATTTGGGAAATAAAAACTTTTTTTTTATATTATCTACTGCCAAGTTGTGCTATGGACCAAAAACACCATCAAATTGTGCAACAACTGGGTACTTAAAATAATCATATTATGTTTTTGGTTTTGGTACAGTGACCTTAAAGTAAGAATAAGGAAAATCATTAATATGCAATTAGTAATAGTAATTTACTTAATTTACTTCCACTTTGAAGGCTGTTTAAAACACTAGTAAGAATCAAATTAGCACGTCTGTCTTAATAATATTGTGTTTGAAATTTTTTGTTCTAGATTCTTCAGTGCAAAATCAGTCAAGATCATTGAAGAAAGTATTGTTGATCCAAAAAATAAAATCCTTGTGACATACACTAGAAATTTAGGATATACTAAAGTTATGGTAAGAAATTCAAATTATATTGCAAGTCATTTTTAAAACTCGATTGAGTAATGGATACTAGCGCAGTTTTACCAAAGTACTTTCAATAAAACCGCGCTAGTATCCATTAAAAAGTCTTTAACTCGATTGAGTATTTAATTAATATTATGAATAAATAGTTATTGAATAAATTTCTCCCTCTAAAATGGAGTCGAGGTTATAAGTAGGGATGCATCTGATACCGATACCGATATATCAGCGATACTTTGGGTTTGCTGATATATCGGCGATATTTTTAGTGTCGATACAACGATACTTTTCTTGAATTTTTTGAACAAAAAAATAATGTGGTGGCTGTAAATCAATATTTTGTAATATGAAAAAAAAATGTTTTATCTTCAATTATTACAATATGGGAAACAAATTAAAAGCCTTGATGAGCACATTCCAAACAATTTTTTTTTTACTAAAATGTATAAAATAAAAATAAATAACTTAAAAAATATTAAAAACTTCTACTGCCCTACCAAAAAACTCTAAAGTGATTTACAGAACAGTGTCCTCCGAGTGCAATGTCTTGTTTTTTACTTTTTAGTACGTTTTTTAACCTTCATTTAAATCCACCAAGCGTATCGGTATCGACGATATTTTTATACGAGTATCGGTATCGTATCGGCAAAAAGGCGTATCGATGCATCCCTAGTTATAAGGGTGCGTTCAGATCTCTGCGCCGCGCTGCGAATGCAAAAGGCTCGCGAGCTGTGCGTGCGCATTTTGTACTGCGATCTGCTCATGCATCGATCACGCACTTGCGGCACATTCTCTGAACAAGAACGCACTCTAAAACGAGTTCAATGTGATTAAATTCATGCTTCATACTGATATTTTTTGTAGAGTGTGGTAGAACGTGTTGAGTACCGCTCAGCAGGCCCTACACAGACAATAGCGAAGCGGTCGGCCTGGATCGACTCACAGGTGTTCGGGTTCTCACGTGCTATACGCGCCTTCGGCGTCGACAGGTTCCGCAAGAACTGTAATCAGATGGTAAGTGCTGAGAAAATATACTTATTGTTCTACTTATTGGGCCCTTTTGAAGGTCAGCACAGACTGATGAAGAGGCGTTGTAATGACAAATTCGTTATCAATTGAAAGTCGGCTTTAGTTAGTTAGGCATATGGTTGAAATCGGTTAATACCAATACCAAACAGGAAAAGTGGCGCCACCAGTTCATTCTCATCTTTCGTTGATCAGACTCTAGTTAGGTGATATTCTTTGTGTCACGTGTATTAGTTTTCCAAATACACTATTTAGCCTACATGCTTACAGTAGTTACATCCATCCAAAAATATCCAGATAAACTTCTTGTCATTCATGCATAAAACTATAGCTAGAGTCTGGTCAACAAAAGTTGAGACTCATTTGAAAAAGGAACTAATTTTGCGCCTTATTTTAGGGGTCAGTTTCCAATAACTGATTAATTTAACAGGAAAAGTCGCGCCACCAGTTCATTCTCATCTTTCGTTGATCAGACTCTAGTTAGGTGATATTCTTTGTGTCACGTATATTAGTTTTCCAAATACACTATTTAGCCTACATGCTTACAGTAGTTACATCCATCCAAAAATATCCAGATAAACTTCTTGTCATTCATGCATAAAAATATAGCTAGAGTCTGGTCAACAAAAGTTGAGACTCATTTGAAAAAGGAACTAATTTTGCGCCTTATTTTAGGGGTCAGTTTCCAATAACTGATTAATTTAACAGGAAAAGTGGCGCCACCAGTTCATTCTCATATTTCGTTGATCAGACTCTAGTTAGGTGATATATTTGTGTCACGTATATTAGTTTTCCAAATACACTATTAGCCTACATGCTTACAGTAGTTACATAAATAAATTTCTAGGTGTACGGCTTCAACCACGTGCTAAACAGCATGTTCCCGCGGCAAGCCGCGGGCGCGCACAGCATGGCGTCCGCGCCGGTCGCGCACACGTTCAAGGAGATGCGCGACGCCGCCGCCGCCGCCACAGACCGCGCCAAAGCCAACGTACTCTCTTCGGTCAACCGGACGTAACAAGACAACGGGCCGGACACTTAGTCGCTTAGGCGATCGAGCCGAACTGAACTTTATTCTTCCGCTACAAGATTGAAAATCCATATTGCATCTTTGGTTAATTTCAACTCGATACAGTTGCGATACAAGACACTAGTAAATATGAAATGGGGATGATTTGGATGTGTTCTAGAAATAGTGCTGAGATTTGGACAATGCCAGTGGTTGCAGAAAGAAATGCTTGATGTATTAGAATGGGATCGAATTTAACATTTATACTATATGTACTTCGATTTGAAACTGATTTTGCTTGATTGGACTAAAGTAATTTAAATTGGAAATAGATTTGAAAATCAACAGCCCGATTTTATGCGCCAATGCATATCACCACTGTTTTTAAAGTTTAAAAATAATAATGTATTTTAGTAATAAAAATTACTTCAATGATTTAGACGATGTTGGTTGTAGTGATTAGGGGATAGATGAATTACTTAGGTGGCAACGTGTAGTTGGTATTCATTTGGTTGGAAATCGATTTTTATAATAAAAATCAGTCGTTTTTTGCACTCTGTGTATCATAATAATTATAAATCCTTGCCACATTATATTATTCTGACATATAATTGCCATAATGATTGGAAAATGTATGTAGAATAATATTAATTAGAGAGATGGATTATATTAAGATAGTCTTCTTGATGTTGATGACTATCCTTTTGTCAATGATTTATTATTTATTGTTTGTAATAGAGAGTTTAGAGAATACATGTTCATAATACTGCTTTAGCGTTTATTAGAGGACTTATTGTGACTTTAGCGTTTATTAGAGGACAATGGGGATGGAAACTGAGGAACTAATGGCGCCACAAGCGGTTGTACCAAAACATTTGATTGGTTGTTCCAAATATCAAATGTCATTTGTGGCATATTTTAACCAATGAAAGTATTGATAGCGGTTAGACCGCCGCTGGCGCCATCTGCGATTAGCTTTGCGTTGCCAACCCCATTAATGGAGATGAATACTGAGGAACTAATGGCGCCACAAGCGACTGTCTTAAAATAGATTGATTGGTTGTTTCAAATGTCAAATGTAATGAGGGGTTTTCAAATTGACATTAAAAAAAAATAAAAGTAACTATTTGCTTTACTAGATGGCGTTGATGGTAAGAGGTGAGTCAAAATTTGCTTGTAAAAATACTTTGAATCTCCTATTTTTTTTAACGCCATCTATCGAGCCTACAGCTTTTTGTCATTTTGAAAAGCCCTCATTTCTGACGTATTTTAACCAATCAAGACCATTGATAGCGGTCGGGTCGCTACTGGCGCCACCTGGTATTAGCTTTGTTGCGTGTACCCCATATTGCAATGTATAACCAATATTTCAATTTAAAATTATTTCGCAGTTCAATGTATTAACAATATTTTGATATGGGACATACATTAATTATTACTTTGTTTATCCATAAAGCCTTTCCAGACACTGCAGTACACAACTACCTACTTGTTTTTTTTTAAATAGTGAGCTTGCTTCTATAATTTTTATCTATTGTTGTCTCTTAAAACGCTGCTGTAAGTAATTTGAACATCTTGATTTAACACTGCCGTATCATGTAAACTCGCCCCTTATTCCAAAAATCCATACTAAAATTAAATCTGGTTTAGAACTTGCCATTTCTACTTTATCGCAAAAAGTGACAGCATCAGTTTTAAACCTGGTTTAAGTTTAGTCCGCGTTTAAGAAGGGGATTATGCATATTAGAGCTACTTTAACGCGTACCTTTGACCACATTCCATCTGTGGATAAATGTGATTTTATTTATGTTTTACACCACTAGGCCAGTAAATTCTTACAAATGTTTTTCCTAAAATCGAAAAACTGCATTTTTGGTATGTTATTTGGACCCCTTAAGGGAGTGTAGAACCATGTTTTGCAAGCAAAAAAATGTGCTAGCTGCGTTATACGTGAAAAATAAATTGAGAGGTATCTATATACTTATTTGACATTTTTATTAGAAAAATGAGCACCTGACTAATCTATCAACATACAAATAATTGCAAAAATGCGTATACTTTTATATTTATGAGACTGTGAAGTGAGCATGTTTATATGAAAATAACGGTGTAGGCGGGTAGATATGCCGGTGAGTGTCAATATTTCTAGCATCATATCTCAAAAACTATTAGACATCAGAGCTGAAAGTTAACTTTAATTGTTTGAAATTTAATACACTTTCAAAATGATACTGGCAACTAATGTCAAAAGCTCATCGTTTTTTAATAAAACTGCAAAAACTGAATAAAAATGCAGTTTTTCACGTATAACGCAGCTAGCACAACTTTTTTTTGCTTGCAAAACATGGTTCCACACCACACTCCTTTAAGGGGTCCAAATACGAGTAACATACCAAAAATGCAGCTTTACGTCGCGTTTTGCGATTTAAATGTAGATTTTTACTGGGCTACACATGGCATTTCGAAGCTTTTGCTTTGACTGATATTTGATCGATTGTGTTGCTTGTATATATTTTGTTTAAAATGTTAAAAATAAAAATTATTATTAATAAATATTATTTATATTTATAAATAAATAAATTCTAACTGACCAGTTAATACTTACCGACCTGCTTTTAGCATATGATATACTTTCGAATCAAGTATAAAAATTAGAGATGAAAAATCCGGTAACTATCCGGTATCCGGCCAAACTGCTATCCGTTTCATCTCTAATAAAAATTATTGGCAAGATATACTTTAATGTTTATTTTACTGGTCAGTCTTTATTTAGACTTAGAAAATGAGCAGTGTTGCAATCAATTATGAACGTGTAACCCCTTTTTTATTAAATAAGAAAATAAAAAATATAATGTTATAATGTTTGTGTATTTTAGAAGGACATTAGGTTTGAAATAGGTTTGGTTTCATCAGGTAAGTAGATAAGGAAGCACGTTAACATTTGATTGAGTAAACTGTAAGGCTCTTAACATTTTATTGCAATTTTTCTGTAGATTGTAATTCATCTAACTTTTTTGCTGTTTTTTAAGCCATTTGAATCTGTATTAAAAGATTACCGTAAATTATCATAAAAAATGTCAATGCGACAGCCGTGGATTACATAGAACTTTTGTTCCATTTATTTACTTGAAAATATATTTTCCTATACATTATACATGAAAATTTTTAATTAACACCGTCTAATCTCGATTCCTCTGAAATTATGGAACTTTATACTATGCTTACATAAATCTGTAGTCATTTTAAGTACCAATCTATTAAGTAAAGAAAAATGGCTATATTGCGCCCGAGTGCTCTAAATGTCTGTAACAATAAGCATAGGAATCTATAGCGTAAAATTAGTATTAGTTACCTACCCACTTTCAATAAGAGGATCAATAAATCAAATACTTCATACAAATTATGTAGTTTTATTTTCATAATGATTTTTTCTAGTTTTCAAATTATATAGATTACTATTTAGAAATAGTGCAAGTACCTACGCTACGAACTTGTGGCCAACCGTGCCGATGTTGGCAATATAAAACAGCCAAGTGCGAGTCAGACTTGCGCACGAACGGTTCCGCCAAAATAATCATATTTGTTGTATGCCCCCTTCAAATATATTTATTTTATCCTGTTTTTAGTATTTGTTATAGCGGCAACAGAAATACATCATCAGTGTTAGTTCACGAGATACAGCCTGGTAACAGACAGACAGTGAGTTCTTGTCCTGTTTTTGCCCTTTGGGTACGGTACCCCTAAGGCTGATTTTTATTTGCACTTTGTTGCTCAGATGGCTACGCATAATACAATACCTCATTATGGAAAAGACATTTGAATTTTTAAATATCCGGACAGCTGGCCATAATGTGGCTAGTGCACATACATTGCAGCATTGCACCGTCAACCTTGTCACAGGACCCTTTTGACAACCGACCCAAGGTCACCAATTAATCATATAGAAAAGAACTGGTGCAGTCAACGCCAAAAGAAACGAAAGTGCACCTTTTAGTCTTGAGTGAGATAAGGTTGTTCTTTTATTAAATGATTGATGTAGGTATTTTGGTAGGTTTTGATGCTCAGCTCATTTTGGAGCTGACTGTCGAAGGAATACAGACAGAACTAGTCTGAAAAAACAAAATAAAACAAGTTGTATGTCTAATATGTATATTATCATCTATATTTTACATCTGTCTTATTAAAATATTTCATTTGACTTTGATGGCAGCTCTTAGCCGAGCACTTCTACTTCTAGGGTTTCTTTCAACTTCTTCTGCATTGGGTACCTCCACATGCTTGGTGAGACTTTGCCAAGGAGTGTCTAAAAAATGTTTTAATGTATCTTTGTTTTGTACTAAAGTTGGGCTAAGGTACTTAAGTGGGACTGGATTAGCGATGTCATTTACTATATTCCCATCGATATGCCTTTTCACGATTGTATCTTCAAGTGAATGAAAACATATTGTTAGAAGTCTACCACTCAGTTTTAAATAATATTTAGCTAATATCATACCATGGTTGAGTTCATTTAGTTCATTGTTGACGAAAATGCGTAATGCTTGAAACACTTTAGTTGCATTTGACTGTGGTCTTTGTAACTTGTCTAATCTTACTTCATCAGGAGTGCATGAATTTACAACATCTACAAGTTCTTTAGTAGTATCTATATTTTTTATCAGATACCTAGCTTGTATTATTGTTTGTGCTATTTTGGCCGCTTTCTTTTCTTCGCCATAAACTTTGAATATTTTGTACAACTCGTGTTCATCAGCGGTTGCTAACACTTCTCTTGCAGTGATTTGATTAGGGTCTCGCCCTGCGTCCATTCTCATATCTAAATAGCCATCTTTGTTAACAGAGAATCCCCGTTCCCCTGTATCTAACTGCATTGAAGAACAGCCAAAATCAAATAATACACCATCTATGCTAGATTGGCCATAGCCTGCAGATTTTAACAGCTGGGGTAATTCACTAAATTTTCCCAAAAATGGAGTAACTCTATTGGGATATTCTTTAGCAAGCTGATGTGCTTTCTCATGAGCAATGGGGTCACGATCAAGAGCTATGATATTACAGTTGGCTGATTCAAGTATTTTCCTTGTGTGCCCACCAGCACCAAATGTCATATCAATATAAACTTCATCATCTTTAGGACTAAGGTGTTTTATGACTTCATTCAGCATAACAGGTGTGTGATCTTTATATACATTGTTTTCTGTGCTATATTGTTGACGGCGAATAAGATATTTTAACAATTTGATATGTCTCAACATCATTATTTATCTTTTCCAAAAACTTTTCTGAAAAATCCTTTGTTTTCTTCTTTTAAGTACTGCAGAACTTCGTCAGATAGTATTAGATTACACTCTTCAGCACTCAATCCTGTCGCTGTGCTATTTCTAGTTCTTTTGTATTTGTTTTTGTAGTAGTTATCTGCTAATTTGTTGAGAGAACTGTATTGTTTGTTACACAAGTCGGTGTCTAATTTTTGTTTGTCAGATTCAAAAGCCACTTTTACTTTATCTCTTATGAACTTCCCGAGATCTCTGCAATTAAACAAAGTGGTATTCAATAAAATTATTGTCGCAAAAAATAAGTTTAAAGATTATAGGTTAGTTTTTATATGATCGATATAAATTTACCTTTCTCCTTTTGTGTTATCGAGAGGCCACTTTGCTATTAATTTTATGAACTTTTTGTATTGGCTAGTCATAGCTATTTGATCATAATTTTCGTTTTTAATTAATTAAATTGCAATCAGATGAACAAGTATTCCATTCCTGGCTCCTGCCTGACTGACAGGACAGACTGTCAACTGTCAATGTCAAAGTCAATGGGTCTATTCCAGCAGACTAATCGCTGGATCATCGGTCGCCATAGAGTGGATTCTATACAAATGGTGCCATTTCGGTCGCATAATATTTTTAGTAAAAAGTAGTTTGGCATAACTGTTTTGGCATAAAGTCCTTTCGCATAATTTATGATAAGCAGAGTTTTATGAACGCAGAAGGTTTTATCGGCATAATTCTTACTTACTCTAATCTCCTTTAACATAATTTTAATTACCATAAAATCGGGTCTACTCTTTATGGCAGAACTATTTATGTCATAATTTTATTATGCATAATAGCAAATGGCATAAACTTCATTTCGCAGAAAATCGTTTGGCATACACTCATTTATCATACACTTAAAACGCATAATTTTATAAGTCAGAATCATCTTTTGGCATACATTTCATATCCATAATAATCAAATAGTAGAACCTTCATATCGCAGAAAGTTTATAGTCAGAATCATCTTTTGGCATACGTTTCATAATCTATAGTCATTAAAAGGCAGAAATATCATATCGCAGACAGTTTATAATCAGAATCGTCTTTTGGCATTTCATTTCATAGAAAATCTATATCTAGAATAATTTTGTATTTCTTACACGCATGTTTCATGCTGCATGCATCCTTACATGCAGGCAAATAAACATGCATATAATGCAAGCGAGTAAGCCTACATGCAAGCAAACAAGCAGCATGCAACATGCGTGTAGGCAAGCATGCCAGCAAACATGCAGCATGCAAGCAAGCATGCAGCAAGCATGCAGCAAGCATGCAGCAAGCATGCAGCAAGCATGCAGCAAGCATGCAGCAAAAATGCAGCAAGCATGCAGCAAGCATGCAGCAAGCATGCAGCAAGCATGCAGCAAGCATGCAGCAAGCATGCAGCAAGCATGCAGCAAGCATGCAGCAAGCATGCAGCAAGCATGCAGCAAGCAAGCAGCAAGCATGCAGCATGCACGCAAGTGTTGTGGAGCTCCGCTCGCTTCGCTCGCTCCGCTGCGAGTGGTCAAAACACTAACCTAACCTAACCTACTGGTAGGTGCATTAAAAGTTTTTCTTTATAGCGGGGGCCTCAGGCCCCCGCTATAATAAGGCCCCCCTGCTCGGGGAGCCAGCCCCCCTGCACCCCCAAGCATGCAAACAGCATGCATGCAAACAAGCATTCATACATGCAAGCAAGCAGCATGCATGTCGGTTTTGCAGCGATTCGTTCTGTTGTTGACTTTTGTCACAGTACATATATAAGTTTTTTCAAACAGTAGAGGAGCTAACGTCACTTAGGCCCTCTTGTCATTGCACTCGGTCGGATCGCTAGGGTTGGCATTTTCCGGCAGTCTCGTGGAATGCTACGCGCGAACGCTATGGAAACAACTGCGACGCGATGTCACAACCCTGACCAAAGTACTGCGAACTTTGCTTAGAGCTCTTAGAGTGACGTCAGCCGTCAAATTTGAACGTTTCCATGGAGCTCTCATACTGTTTGAAAAAACCACGAAAAAACTTATATATGTACTGTGCTTTTGTAGCACAACATTTACAAAAACTCAACATATTGACTTTTTAAGACATATATTTAATTCAATTTAAGTTTGAAATGCATTTTTTTAGAAATTACAATACCTATGCCTAATGACATTATTGTTAATGAAATTCTGCCATATTAGTAGTATACCAAGTGAAATTATACCAAAAAAATCTCGACTAAATAAACGTTAAGTATGCCAAACGAAATTCTGCGAATAAAAATTTTGCCAAAGGTATTTATGCCTAACGAAATTCTGCTATCTGAATAGTATACCATTGTAAATTCGGACATGTAAACATTCTGCCAAACAATAATTATATTAAACAGCTTTTATGCCTTGAAATTATTCGTTTAAAGAAGATTCTGCCAAGTGTGTTCTGCCAAATAAATTTTGGAGCATCAAGTTTCTGCCAGATAGAGGTAACCCCATAAAATCAAAGGGCATAATTTTTATACGTCTAAAGGTAATTTATCATAAAATACAAAGTGCATAATGGATTTAACCATAAAAATTCAAGTCAGAAACCATTTTTGGAGGAATAATTTAGATAAAATATAAGACAAATAAATACCTAACATTGTAAATAATGAGGGCTTTTCCAAAGGACTAAAAACTATAGGATCGATAGATGGCGTTGATAAATTAAGCACTGTCAACTGAGGCGCGTTCAGAACTTACGTTCCGAGTGCAACCAATCGCTCTAACGGCGTATCAAACATTTGAGCGTGACGTTCGGTTGTCACAACTTTGGTTGCACTCGGAGCGTAGATTCTGAACGCGCCTCAGTTGACAGTGCTTAATTTATCAACGCCATCTATCGATCCTACAGTTTTTAGTCCTTTGGAAAAGCCCTCATTATATTATCTCACTTTAATTAATGAGCCATTGACCTGAAAATATTTTTTTCTATTAACTAATGAGCGGTTTTCTGACAGCAGAGAATTTTAGTATAATTTTATGTCGATAGATGGCGCTACTTCAACTAGGTAGATTTTTTAAATATTATTTCCCACTAATGGGACATACGGACAACCAACGCACAACGCAACAAACCACACTCAACAAATGTATAACTAGTGGCTCCGTGAGATGTAGACCTCGCGATAAAAGGTGGCTGAAATTGTACAAAAATAATATGTTACCATGAGGTTTTTAAAGCACACAGTACGTGCTGTTTGGTATATTATTTGGATTATTCGCAGCTAGATGGTGCTTCTAATTTAGATAATTTTTCGAAATGGGTAAATATTTTTAAGATAAATTTGGAAAAACTGGCTCGACCAAATATTTCTAGATAATTATCGAACCTGCTCACAAAATATCACCAGAATCGGTTGAGAAATGCGACCTGTAGAGGAGAACAAATAGCTGGAAAGCCGGACTGAAATATTTTTTCTGACATATCTCCGTCATTTAAATAAATTTCGAAAAACTGTCTCGACAAAAAAAATCTGTATATTTACCAAACCTGCTCACAAAATTTCACCGGGATCGGTTGAGAAATGCGACCTGTAGAGGAGAACAGACAGCGCCGGAAAGCCAGACTGAAATATGTTTTTTTACATGTCTTCACCATTTTAGAAAAGATTGAAAAACTGGTTATACAAAAAAAAATCTATACATTTTTTGAACCTGTTCACAAAATTTCACGATAATCGGTTGAGATATGCGACCTGTAGAAGAGAACAAACAGCGCTGGAAAGCCGGACTGAACTAAGTTTTTTTAACATATCTCCGCTATTTTGAAAAATTTCGAAAAAGTAGCGCCAAAAAAAAATTTTTTTGAATCTGCTTACAAAATTTCACGAGAATCAGTTGAGAAATGCGACCTATAGAGGAGAACATACAGTGCTGGAAAGCCGAACTGAAATTGGTTTTTTTACCATATCTCTGCCATTTAAAAAAAAATCAAAAAACTGGCTTGGCAAAAAAATGTATATATATTATTTTCAAACCTTTGTAGCTGCAGCCGCAAGCTGCAATACATTTCATAAAGATCTCGTGCATACGACGCGCCACGCTTCGCGCGCGTCGATACGTCCACTCTCTCCGGTGACCGCTGGCTACTAAATCGAGCGTCGCCGCGCGCGCCTGTTTTGTCTGTGCGCGGGGCGCGGGGCGGGCTCCGCCCACGCGCCGCCGCGCGCCGTTGTTGAGAGCTCGCAAGCGCCCTCTACCGTTTGTAGTTCTAAGTTTTGGTTTATCGTTTAATTTTAGATACTAGTTGTAAGTAATCCTTTTGTACATAAGTAGGCTAAGTTTTATCAAAATATACATTCGATATATTGGATTGTTCCGAGTTACAAGTGCGCACGGATCCCCATTTCGTTTTTGTAGTTTTCTCAAGTTAATTTGTAATTAACGTCAGTGAAAACTGCTCAGTCGGTCGCCGACTGACGCAGATTTGCGTGTGTGCCCCGTTGCAGCAGGGCAGGTGCGCCCCGGCGCCCTGCCCAGTGATCGCGCGTACTCGTGCCCCATTCCCGCCGCAGCATGGCAGATCCACCGCCCCAGCGGCCGACACTGCCGCTCACCACCACCGCAGCGAGCGCTGCCACTAGCAGCACCCCAGCCACCGCAACAGCGAGCGCCTCCACGACCGGTAAGAGGGCCGGGCTAACCCCGACTGCGCAAACTCCGCCAACCGCGGGGACGCCAGCCAGCGGACATTTGCAAGCCGCCAAGTCACAATCACCTCGCCTCCGATATGAATCGGACGCAGTGATGGTGGCAAGGTTGGCCAAATCTGGCTTTTTGTCAGATCGCTTGATCCGCTGGCTGGCGACCTACGTTAGGCTCGCGGAGTTTGAGCTGGGCGACGCCCCGGCCCTCACGCCGTCGGACGAGGTCGCGCTAGAGGCTCTGAAGTCGATGGAGGACATCCCGATGACGGTCGAGCTTCCCCGCGCCAAGAGGAAGAGCCGCCCCACCGCCACACCGCCGGAGGGTAAGCGTAAGTGCGCCACCCCCCTCGCCACCGCCGCCCGAGACCCGCGCTTAAATAGATCGTTAAGCACGGGCGCAAAGCCGTCACCGCCACTCCAGACGCCCGCAACGTCGGCCCGGCCGCAGCCCACTCCCGGGCCCGCGCCAGCCGTGCAACCGCTGCAGACCCCAGCGCCGCTTCCGCCCAGAGAGCAGCGACCCAGGCGGGTTATCCCCGAGGCGCCCGCACCCGCTTCAGTGCAAGGTATGTCGTTTGCGCAGAAAGCAGCGACGGCTCCCAAGTAGAGATGGGTAGGTCCGCTCTTAATTAGGAGTTGCATCAGGATGTACATCCAGCTCTGGTGATGTACATCCAGGTCCCGTGTCCGTCGGACCCATATGGGTCCGGCGGCATACTAACCGTCCATCGGTCGTGATCGTGAACCTCTATCTCCTAAGGCGGAGTCGGAATTGGGACGGAATGCGGATTGAGCAGGATAAATAAAAGTAGTATGGGACAAATCAGACTCATATATACGTATTTTGTAATAATCATGAATTACCTATAATCTCTAAATAAAAAGTAAAAAAAAAATCGCCTAATTTGGTAACATAACTGAAAAATCCAATGATCAATCATAAACAAAAACCCCCATTGGGTAGATAACAATTGAAAAATCTAATACCTTATACCTAATACCAATTGAAAAATACTTATCACGAAAAACCAAAATAAATGCGCCTAACAACAAGTTTGAAGCTAGATAATTTGAGAACAGGAGTCATTTGAAATGAACTGAATCACTCACACCCGCACGAAAGAACGATGCAACTCCCCACGCGCGGGTCCGACTCCGGCCCGCCGCCGCCGCCCCGCCGCACCGCACCTCCCCCCTTGGTCCGTAATCCCGTGATTCAGTTCCACAACCGATAAGTTACTCTATGAACCGCTGTGCAATCCGCTCCGGGGTGAGCGGAATCCAACTGGTCATTGGATGTACATCCATCACTGTGGCATGTGATGCAGGTCCACTGATGCGTTTCCAACCGGACCTACCCATCTCTACTCCCAAGCCGCCCACGACTACCCCCGCCGCCGATGACCAAAATTCTGCACCTACCCTCCAGTCGAGAAGGTACCCCCCGCTGGTAGTGGAAAACCTGCCGGACTGGCCGCGTCACATGAAGGCGCTCCACGAACGCCTCGGCCGTCCCCCTGCCGCGCGCCCCTTCGGTGTAGGAGTGAGATTCTCGCCCGAGGACGGCAACGAGTACCGACTCATCCAGGCCTATCTCTCTGATTTAGAGAGACAGAGCGGGCTGAGTTGGTACTCGTATGCCCTCCCCGAGGAGCGAAATCTGAAGGTCGCTATCCGCGGCCTGCTACATAATACCTCGCCGGAAGAGATAACCGAAGCCCTGGCCGAGAAGGGCTATACGGCCGAACACGTACGCCGCATCCAGGCGCGCGCAGGGCGCCCGGGATGCATCTTCTTTGCCTCCCTTTCCCATACTCCGGGAATCATCCCGGGCATCTATCAGGTGAGCGAACTGATGAGCCTTACTGGTATCACGATCGAGGCATGGCGCGGCAAGAAAGGCCCAGGGCAGTGCCACCGCTGCCAAGGTTTCAGGCATTCCTCCCAAGGATGTCACCGCCCGATAGCTTGTGTGCGCTGCGGCGACCCGCACGCCGCGGGCGAATGCCCGCGCCCGAAAACCGAGCCAGCCACCTGTGTCAACTGCGGGGGGCCTCACCCCGCAAACTATAGCAGCTGCCTGGCCCACAAGAAAGAGGCCAAAAATAAGAGAGCGGGGCCACTTGCGAAGAGCGGCCCCACCACCGCGGCCGCCATTCCCCAGAACCAGGCGAGTGAGTCGGCCCCAGCCACACTAATGGCCCCCGCAAATCCTGCCACAGCCCGCGGGACGGACGCGAAACCGCGCCCGCCAGCCAAACACCGTCGCGGCAAGAGAGGCCGTGGTGCGAGAAGGACGGAGGATCAAACTCGAAACTACCCTCCACCACAAAAACCGGACTACCCACCTCAGTCGGGGGCGAACATCTACCCCCCCCACCACTTTCCCGGCTACCCACCTCAGCCGGCGAACTATCCACCAGCGAGCGCGGGCCACACACCTGCGCACGTACAGCAACTGCTCGCCGTATTCACGCAAAATATGGCTGAGCAACTCCAAAATTGCTTCGCTCAAGTCCTGTCGGCCCATTCAAACCGCTGAGATTCGTACACTGGAACGCGCAATCGCTCACAGGGAAACGTCGAATGCTGCAACACTTCCTGCGCGAGTATCAAATCGACGTGGCCCTCGTGAGCGAGACACGACTCGCCGCCTCCACCTCAGTGCGCTTTCACAATTATGCTTTGTACCGGCAGGACGAGGTCTCCGAAGTCGACGGACGCCCGGTGAGAGGCCTGATGGTGCTTGTTCACCGCCGGGTGGTCCACCAAGCCGCACCCACAGCGCAAACCCGCAGCTTCCGCGCACTCGGCATTGACATCAACATCGAAGGTACGGACATTAGAATTTATGCCACCTATAGGCCTCCCGGGTCGCGACTGGACGCCAAGGAGCTGAGGGAACTACTTCATCCCCTCCCCACTATCGTGGCCGGCGACCTTAACGCTAAGAGCCCCAGCTGGAACTCTACGACCATCAACGCTGCGGGTCGCATACTACTGAACGATGCGACTCTACACAACTATGACGTCATGGGCCCTGATGAGCCCACCCACCACGACGCCGCCACCGACACGGACGACGTATTAGACATCCTGGTGCTCCGCGGTATCCCGGCCACGATAAACCAAGAGGTGATGATGGACCTGCCGTCGGATCACAGACCGGTAATCTGTACCTTAGACGCTCTACCAACACGTTCTACATTACCGGCCCCTCGTAGGCGCGTCGACTGGGCCCTCTTTCAGTCCGCGCTTACCGCCCACACCCCGACGCGGCCCATCACTACCGCCTCCGACGTCGAAGAAGCAGCGACGGAGCTGACGTCCGCTATACAGACTGCGCTAACAACAGCTTCGCACACCCGACCGGGTACGGTAAGAACCCAGACTCTACCGTCCCACATCGCGGCACTTATAGCAGAAAAGCGCAGCCTGCAGCGACTTTGGCACCAGACCCGCTGCCCCACTTCCAAAACGAGGTTAAACGATACCACAGCCAAGGTCAAACGCGCCCTGGACGAACACGCCGCCAGCTCCTGGGAGAAAATTATAGATGACGCAAGCGAAGAGTACCCCTCGGTCCACCGCCTATGTAAGCGTCTCTACCAGACTAACCCATCGACGCCACGCCCACTCATACACCCAGATGGCCAACCGAGGTACCGAGCCACAGATAGAGCGGAGCTACTAGCCGCCCATCTAGAGCGACAATTCTCGCCCAACGACGCGACAGACAGCGAGCACGTAGCGGAGGTGGAAGCGCACGTGAGTATCTGCCTGTCCAAGCCGCTAACACCACAGGACGACCCCATTGTCGTCTCTCCCCGTCAGGTGCAGAGGGAAATCGCCAGGTCGAAACCCAGAAAGGCTCCGGGCCCTGACGGGATAACGAACGACCACCTACGCCATCTCCCGCCGAAAACTGTCGCCGCGATAGCGCGGCTCTACAATGGCGTCTGTCGCACGGGCCATTTTCCGACCGCCTGGAAACAAGGTAGGGTGATTATGATACCGAAGCCGGGGAAAAACCTTTCACGCCCAGAGAGCTATAGGCCCATCACCCTCCTTGCCACCCTTTCCAAAATTCTGGAAAAGCTGCTCCTGCCCCTGCTGATGCCGTTTATAGAGCCGCGCCCAGAACAATTTGGCTTCCGTCCCCAGCACTCTACAACTCTACAGTTAACTCGGGTGCTCCATCATATTGCGACGTGCCTCAACAAGCGCGAGCACCCCGCGGCGGTCTTCCTAGACATGGAAAAAGCGTTTGATAGAGTGTGGCACGAGGGCTTGCTCTACAAGCTCTCCCAGTCCGCTCTACCACTCCGGCTGCTCCAAGTCGTAGCCGCATTCCTGCGCGACCGGACCTTCGTGGTCGCCGTAGAAGACGCAACATCTGCCCCCCGCCCCGCCCGCGCGGGCGTACCTCAGGGGAGCTGCCTGTCTCCGGCCCTCTACACGGCTTTTACGAACGACGCCCCAGTCATAGGTGACGTTAAACTTGCTCTATACGCCGACGACACGGCGTACATAGCGAGCTCTACCAACCCCCACCACGCCGCCATCAAGTTGCAGAGGAACCTGGACGCCCTGCCGCCCTACCTGGATAGGTGGCGCATGGCCATCAACGCTGCCAAGACCCAGGCCATCACCTTCAGCAGCCGCAAAGCCAAGCCAGCGCCACTCACCATCAACAATGTCACGGTAGAGTGGTCGCCAACCGCCACCTATTTAGGTATCACTCTGGACCGCCGCCTATCTATGCGCCCCCACATCACGAGCGCCATAAACAAGACGAAGGCCGCCCGCACCAAGCTTCGCCCCGCCCTCATCAGCCGTCTACCACTCAAAACCAAGCTGGGGATCTACAAGACGTACCTGCGTTCCATCCTGACACACGCCGCCCCAGCTTGGTACGCCCTCGCAACGGAACCCCAGCGCAGACGCTTCCGCGCTCAACAGAACATCACACTCCGGATGATAGCGAACGCCCCCCGGTACGTACGAAACGCCACTCTCCATAGGGACTTAAAAATCGAGCCCATAGACGATTTTGTCAGCAGGCTCGCGCGCAATATGTTTGCGCGCGCCGACGCATCGGACTACGTTCATCTCCATAACATAGCCCCGACTTACGAGCGCCGTGAAGAAAAGCGCACCCGCGCGCTTCCACGGGACATCGCTGTGTCGCCGCCCGCCGCCCCCACTCCGCCTCACACCGCGAGTGGCTCCCTCCTGCGGCCGCCGCCGCAGATCGAGCCCGCACCCGACTAACTGCACAGTTAGAATATATAAAAAAATATATATATATCATAAAAAATATTTATCAAAAAAAAAAATTATAGAAACCAAAAAAAAAAAAATACATAAAATAAAAGAAAATATACAAAAAAAAAGTATAAAAGAAACAAAAACACAAAAAAAAATAAAAAAAAAACTATCGATTTCTTTCCCAATTAGATGCGGTCCCCTCTCGCGACAAAGTCCGCCGTCCGCTCGCTGGTCGCTCGCTAGGCCTCCCCCCCTCGGGGGGGTCTCACCTGGCAGGGCTTGACCGCGCCGAGGACGGTGTGTGAAAACGCTGAGGAGGGACCCCACTGACCAGCTCGCTGCGGCGTGCTGCGAAACCACTACGGCTGAAATGGCGCAAGCCAAAACCAGCATAACCGTGCGCCTTCGGCGCGCGTGAGAATACTACGATCGAAAAAAAAAAAAATATACATTCATTTTTACAACTTCATCGGAGTTTAATTTCAAGAACCTCAAGATAGAAGCTAGGAACTAACTCCCTTACATAGCTTAGCCAACATCAGCTAAAGTGGTGACACCCTCGTTTGGATAAGCAACCTTCAACGAAAAACGAAGACGAATCCCTGCGCTGAAGCTATCAAATCAAGCCTACTACCTGAAGCACCAACATGGCGTCAACTGCCTCGCCATCACTAATGCAACTGCTTACCGAGGAAGTGCACCGGCTCAAGCAAACCATCGCCGAGCTGAAAGAAAGCGCGCAATGTCCGCCACCACCCAGATGCCATCCGCCTCGTCGCTACAACAAACAAAATCACAACCGTCGTCGCAGCCACAGCGTCATACAACAGCGAAGCCACGACGACGCCATCAAACAAAATCAAACGTTAGACGAAGCGGGATCCGACGTTCTAGGCAAATCATACCGTCTCTTCGTATCCGACAAGAAATCAAGACTGAAGTTTCTCAACGACACTGGTGCCAACGTTTCAGTCATTCCACGGAAGAGAGGGTCAACAATGAAGCCACTACCATTCAACTTGTATGCTGCTAATAACACCACTATAAGTACTTACGGCGAACAAACACTTGAACTGGATCTGAACCTACGAAGACCGTACAAGTGGAAATTCATCATCGCCGACGTCAGCAAGCCAATCATCGGAGCCGACTTTCTCTGTCATCACGAACTTCTCGTCGACGTGAAGAACCGAAGACTGATCGATAACGTCACAAAGTTATCAATCCACGCTCCCGGCTGCTACACCAACATACCTACAGTACGAAGCATCGACCTAGAACAGTCATACCACGACATTCTCAACGACTTTCCCGGCATCACACGTCTCACCTCCATGAAGCTCACACCGAAACATCGAGTGGAACATCACATCGAAACAACCGGACCACCACTGCACAGCCGCGCTCGACCCATTCCACCACACCGCTACGAAGCCGTCAGAAAGGAATTCGAATCGATGATGCAGCAAGGCCTATGCAGACCAAGCAAGAGTCCCTGGTCCAGCCCACTTCACGTCGTACCGAAGAAAAACGGAGACCTGAGAGTCTGTGGAGACTATCGCCGACTGAATACCATAACCAAACCAGACCGATACCCGATACCCAGAATCAAGGACTTTACCTACCAACTGGCTGGCAAGACCATCTTCTCCACCATAGACCTGAATAGAGCCTACTCACAAATACCTAACAAAGAAGCCGACATAGAGAAGACAGCCATCATAACTCCATTTGGGTTATTCGAGTTTCCTCGAATGTGCCCAGGTCTGAAGAACGCAGGTCAAACCTTCCAGCGATTCATCCACGACGTACTTCGAGGACTTGACTTCGTATTCCCTTTTGTGGACGACCTACTCCTAGCCTCAGAATCAGAAGAGCAACACCGAGAACACCTACGCACCGTACTACAACGTTTAGAAGACGCTGGTATCACCATCAACCCGTCAAAATGTGTTTTCGGCAAGAAGTCAGTCAAGTTTCTCGGCTATGAAGTATCATCCACTGGCATCATTCCACCTCAAGAAAAAGTTACTACCATCACTGAATACCCAAGACCGAAAACCATTCAGCAGTTACGTACTTTTCTCGGTATGATCAACTACTATCGAGAACACATACCGAACGCCGCATCACTTCAAGCACCGCTCAACCAATACCTACACAATTCAAAAAAACGCGACAAGACAGAAATCCAGTGGTCAACCGAAGCAACCGAAGCATTCGAAAAATCCAAGACATGCCTACAAAACGCAGCGCTACTAGCACATCCGCAAAACAACGTACCGCAAGCACTATTCTGCGACGCATCAAACACATGTGCGGGCGCCGTGCTACAACAATATGTCAACGACACCTGGCAACCACTTGGATACTACTCAAAGAAATTTTCCGCTACGCAACAAAAGTATAGTACCTACGACAGGGAATTACTTTCCATCTACATGTCAATGAAGCATTTTCGGAAGATGTTCGAAGGAAGAGAACTAATAGTATTCACCGATCACAAGCCATTGACCTACGCACTTCAAAAACCAACATCGGACAGCGAAACTCCACGTCGCGCAAGACAACTATTATTCATCGCCGAATTCACAACCGACATTCGTCACATCAGCGGGAAAAACAACATCGTCGCCGACGCACTATCACGCATCGAAACCATCACTTGTCCGACATCAATAGACTACGAGCAACTATCAACAGCCCAACAACAAGATTCCGAATTACCTACTCTACTTCAACAACGAAACCTGCAAATGAAGAAAATCAGAATTCCGAACACCGACTGCGATGTCTACTGCGAAACATCAACATCAAACATACGTCCGTATTTACCTACTGACTTTCGCCGCACCGCTTTCGACGCCGTGCATAAGGTCAGTCACCCCGGAACGCGGACGATACGAAAACTTATTCAAGAACGCTACTTTTGGCCGTCAATGAACGTGGATATCGGCAACTGGGCGAAAACCTGTTTATCCTGTCAACGTGCGAAGATACAGCGTCACACACAATCAAGCTTATCGACATACGCCGCCTGCGACAGATTACATCATTTAAATGTCGATATCGTCGGCCCGTTAAAAACAAGCGAAAACGGATATCGATACCTACTCACTATGATCGATCGCACTACGCGCTGGCCCGAAGCAATACCTATCAAGGAAATAACAAGCGAAGTCGTCGCCGCCAATGTCTACAACGCCTGGATAACAAGATTTGGTTGCCCAAAAACGATAACAACCGACCAAGGCCGCCAATTTGAAAGTCAGCTGTTTCGCGCGCTTACACATCTACTTGGCACTGAAAAAACAAGAACGACCGCTTATCACCCGCAGAGCAACGGAATCATAGAACGCTGGCACCGATCACTGAAAGCCGCACTGATGTCTCGTCTCGAACCGAATACAAAATGGATCGACGAGCTGCCAACCGTGCTCATGGGACTTCGCGCAGCAATCCGCACCGACACCAACACAAGCGCAGCACAGCTAACCTACGGACAAGCTCTACGCCTTCCCGGTGATTTCATCACGCCATCACCGTCACCAAACATCAACATGAATCAAGATTTCGTTCAGCAACTGCATACGTCAATCACCGCACTCACGCCAACATACCTACCGCATAGCAACATGCGAAATATGTTCGTGCACACCGACCTAGCAACATGTGATTCCGTATTTCTACGAATCGACGCCGTACGAAAACCACTACAACCACCGTACGAAGGCCCGTATCCAGTTTTGAAGCGCAACCACAAGTTCTACGAAATTCAACTACCCGCACGAAAAGCTACAGTATCGATCGACAGATTGAAACCGGCGTACACAACGAATACCGCGCCACTTGACAACAACACCGTCAACACTGCACCGCATAGCAACACCGCAACCGCAACAAACACAAGTCCTACGCCGAGCCCTCTAACGACGCAAGTTGAAGACCCGACGGAGCGAAGATCACGATCCGGCAGGAGGATCAAACTTCCCGTACGCTTCGCTTGAGGGGGAGTCCTGTAGCTGCAGCCGCAAGCTGCAATACATTTCATAAAGATCTCGTGCATACGACGCGCCACGCTTCGCGCGCGTCGATACGTCCACTCTCTCCGGTGACCGCTGGCTACTAAATCGAGCGTTCGGGGTAGTCTTCCGCTGGGTGCGGGTACGGGTTCGAGCCCTTGCTCCTTCCCCGGGCTTCATCTCATGGGGCGACTGCCCCACGGCGTTGTGTGCCGCTATACGCGGCCGCCTTTCGGCGTATAGGGTGACCCCCGCCGGAGGTTGCTGCGCGGCCCTCTGCGCGGTCTGCCGCACCGGGTGAGACCCCCATAATGGGGGAGGCCCAGCGAGCGCCTGCGAACGGGCCACGGCTTAGGCAACAGGGTAGGGGTTATAATTAGGTGAAAGGGGTTCAGGGTGGGAGGGTGGGATTGGGTGGGGTGGGCTGGGGAGATGGCGGGGGCACAATGTGACGGGGCAGCGCCTTCTTCCTCTTCCTCTTGGCCCATGTGTCGGTGGTGGTGGGGGAAGGAGCTCTTCCCGCTGGTGGTGTGGTACTCGATGGTGGTGGTGGTAGCGATGATGATGGTAATATAGGTGATGGTGGTAGTGGCGGTGGCGGTCGCACGGGAGCTATGCCCCGCAGATGCTGGTGAGGGCCATGGTCGGCGCGGTGGAACATTCCACGCGCCAGACGGCCCACGAAGTCCTGCACGGGCTCCACCCTGAGGTCCCGTGCGATTACCGCGTTACGGACGTAGCGCCCCGCCTGAGTGATGATGCGGAGCGCTACATTTTGCTGCTGCTGCAGTCGTGTTCGCTGCGCCTGGGAACAGAGCGAATACCACGCCGGTGCGGCATAGGTAAGCCGCGACCGGACGTGGGTATAATAAATTGCCCTCTTAGATTTGAGGGGAAGACGGGATTTGAGGACAGGACGGAGAATGGCCCTGGCAGCGCGGGCCGAAGACGTCGCGTGGTCCACTTGGGCGACCATACTTAGGTCGCGGTCTATGTGGCAGCCCAGATATTTTACGGACGGCTGCCACTGAATGGCCTCGCCCCTCAGTGCCAGTTTGGTTGGCACTCTCTTCCGCGACCCAACGAGGATTGCGGTGGTCTTCCCCACGTTCACCGCAATCCTCCAATTGTCCAGCCAGGGCGGGAGGAGGTCCAGCTGCTTTTGGAGCCGCATTGCGGCGGCTTTGGGCCACGGGGAGGACGTGAAGAAGGCGCTGTCGTCTGCGAATAGCGCCAGCTCGACCCGTGGCTCCCACTCCTTGAGATGGTCATTTAGAGATGGAATGTCGTTGGTGTAAACGGCGTAGAGGGTGGGGCTCAAGCAGCTGCCTTGTGGGACCCCCGCCTTGATGGGGCGCAGATCAGACTCCGCTCCCTCCACCGCCACGGTGAAGCGCCGGCCCTCCAGGAATGAGGCCAGCAGTTGGACAAGGGCCGGGTGGACCTCGGTGTTATTGGCCAATTTGTAAATGAGGCCGGTGTGCCAAACTCGGTCGAAGGCCTTCTCTATGTCGAGGAAGGCGGCCACAGTGCAGGTACCTTTGTTTTGGTTGTCGGCCATGTGGTGCAGCACGCGCGCCAGCTGGAGCGTGGTTGAGTGCCCGCTGCGGAAGCCAAACTGATCGTCCCTCAAGGTGATAGAGGGACGGAGGCGACGCAGCAGGAGGCGCTCGAACAGCTTGGCCGCGTGGTCGAGTAGGGTGATGGGCCTTTGGTTGGCGGCCTGGCGACGATCCTTACCCGGTTTGGGGATGGTTATGACCCGGCCTTTCTTCCAGGCGGCCGGGAAGTAGTTGGCCCGAAGTGCGGCGTTGAAAATGCGGGCTAATGATGCCCACCCCTTTCTGGGGAGCGCCGATAGGGCCGTGGGTGGCAGATTGTCAGGACCTGGAGCCTTCTTCGGGTTTAAGTGGATGGCCGCCTTCTTTACCTCCGCTGGTGATATGAAGGCGTCGCCTGGAAGTGGCGGTGGGGTGGTGGCCAGGTACTCCGCCACTTCTTGTGTCACCGCCCTGTGGTGCTGGGCTGCCGCTGGAGCTGCTGGGTTTGGAGAGAATTGGACGGCCAGGTGCTCGGCCAGGATACGGGCCCTGTCAAGGGCGGCGTATTTCCTCTGGCCGTCGGCGTCCAGTAATGGGTACGTGGGCTGCGGGGTCCTCGTCAGGCACCTATTCAGGGTGTGGAGGCTGGGCGGATGATCGGCTGCGCGGTCGATGGTGGCCTCCCAAGTCGACCCGCGCCACGTACTCACCGCCTCCCGGAGGTCTGTGGTGGCTTTGTTGAGGCTCGTCTTTACCCGTGGACATCTGGATTGCGTCCACAGGCGTTTGAGCCTCTTCTTCTCCTCCAGCATGCTCTGTAAATGGCGGGGGAGGGCATCTCGGCGTTGGGTTGGAGGCACAGGGCTGGTGTGGGAGGCCATTACTTCCTGCATTTTGGTGGTATAGCTCATGATGGCGGCGTCTATTTCCTCTCTAGTGGTGAGAGGGCCAGGCAGACTGACGTCCGCCATGGACGACTTGTAGGCCTCCCAGTCTGTCTTGCGTTTGATTCGTGGGGGGGCCACGGCGTCAGGTGCGGTGGCCATCGTTATTAGCAGCGGCAGGTGTGGCGTGTCGACCTCATACATTACCTCCACACTGGTGGGGCTGGCGATGCCCTTGGTGAGCACCACATCTATGGTGCTGGGCTGCTGGCCTTCTATGATCGGGAAGTGCGTGGGCGAGTCTGGACCCAGCACCTCTATGTCTCTCTCCGTGGTGGCCTCTAGCAAGCGGCGGCCATCGGATGAAGTGGTGGTGGACCCCCACGCTGGGTGCTTCGCGTTTAGATCCCCTGCCAGCACGGTGGGGGTCTGGTCCGCGAAGATGGCCTCTAAGTCTGGCGGATGGATGCCCGAGTGGGGGGGTCTGTAGGCAGCGAAGACCTTCAAATCGAGCGTCGCCGCGCGCGCCTGTTTTGTCTGTGCGCGGGGCGCGGGGCGGGCTCCGCCCACGCGCCGCCGCGCGCCGTTGTTGAGAGCTCGCAAGCGCCCTCTACCGTTTGTAGTTCTAAGTTTTGGTTTATCGTTTCATTTTAGATACTAGTTGTAAGTAATCCTTTTGTACATAAGTAGGCTAAGTTTTATCAAAATATACATTCATTTTTACAACTTCATCGGAGTTTAATTTCAAGAACCTCAAGATAGAAGCTAGGAACTAACTCCCTTACATAGCTTAGCCAACATCAGCTAAACCTTCTTACAAAATTTTACGAGAATCGGTTGAAAAATGCCACCTGTAGAGGAAAACAGGCAGAGGTGGAAAACGGACTGAAATCTGTTTTTTTAACATATCTCCGCCATTTTGAAAAATTTCAAAAACTGGCTTGACAAAAAAAATCTACATAATTTTCGAACCTGCCCACAAAATTTCACAAGAATCGGTTGAGAAATGCGACCAGTAGGCTGGAACAGACAGCCGGACATACGAAAGAGTTTTTGCCCAAACTGAAGCAGAGACGCTTCGCTCCCTCGAAAGACGCTCCTTCTCTCGATTTTTTGGACTATGCAGATGTTGTTCAAACTGACCTCACTCAAGAGCTGTTGATCAAACTACAGCGTCTACAGAACTTATGCATCAGGTTCATATATGGGTTGCGCAAATTCGATCATGTGTCGGATTACAGGAAAGAACTAGGATGGCTACCTATCAGGTTACGTCGTGAGGAGCATGTTCTTGTGCTGCTTCAAAATCCTTTACGACCCCAGATCTCCTTCCTATCTCAAAGAGCGTTTCCAACCCCTTGGCGTGGATCATGATTCATGATCGGGATCTTAGAAGCAAATCCGACAATCGCCTTAGAGCTCCTCACTACGGCTCTGGATACTACAGGGACTCGTTTACGGTTACTGCTACTAGCTTATGGAATGAATAACCTTCCACCTGATGTCCGTCACTCGAAATCTCTCGCCGTATTTAAGACACATCCACCCGCTTACCTACTGGCTAAATCTTAGTTTGCTTATATATTTATTTAGGTTTATGTAGTGTATTTTTGTTATTCGTACCGTATTTGTGTAAGTTTATTGATTTTGTATAGGTATAAGCTTTTCTTTTTATTTTGTTTGTAGTTGGCGCACTGTTTTTATATCCCCTTTCAGGTTCCTATCCTCTGAATCAAAGGTTGTCTGGAAGAGATTGCTTCCAGCAATAAGACCGCCTTTGCCCACCATTAGTCTTAAGTTTTAAGTTTGACTGTATTCATTTTTAATGTGTGTGCAATAAAGAATTAATCTACTCGTATCTATCTAAAAGCAGAAAATAGGATAATTTTCTGAAACTAAAAATTCAAGGAGTTTTGATTTCTTGTGCGCCAGGAATTGAACTTGCGACCTTGAAAACTGTGTGGAAATTTAAATAGAAAATGTAATCATTATCAAGCTCTTGAATTTTCAAAAAATATCTAAACTTAATAAACATGAGTAGGTAATTGTACAAACATCAGTAGGTAACACTTATTTTTTTTTAAATCGTTTATTTATGACTTGGATACAGTGTTCTTATGTTGATTGTGTTGTCAATAGATTGTATCAAAATGTTTTAGTAAAATAAATTGTTGCAAAAGTACCTTTGCTTTCCAAACATTTATTTTTCTTTTTTCAAAGTTGAGGGCTCGAGCACTATTTTGAGTTTTCTTTAATTTATAAGTAACTACACAGTTTTCAAGGTCACAATTTTAATGTTTTATTAACAACCTTTTCAACACACTTGCTCGTAAGTAAAGTGAGCCCTAATACATCGCTTTAAGGGCCATAAAGCTTCATACAGATGGAGGCGAATTCGCCGCGCGATGCGGCATTTTGACCACCTAAGTCAAAGCGCTAGCCATAGTCATAGCCATAGCCAAGGCAATGCTCTAGCAATTGCTTTGACCATGGCTATGGCTATCGCTTTGAGTTAGGTCGTCAAAATCCGTCAAAATGCCGCATCGCGCGCGGTACTCGCTTAGTACTAGCTTGGTTTGAGCCTACCTAACTAGCTTCTGCCCGCGACTTCGTCATTTGTTCGTCACCCGTTCCCGTTCCCGTTCCCGTTCCCGTTCCCGTTCCCGTTCCCGTTCCCGTTCCCGTTCCCGTTCCCGTTCCGTTTCCGTTTCGTTCCCCTTCCGTTCCCGTTCCATTCCCGTTCCGTTCCCGTTCCGTTCTCGTCCCCTTCCCGTCCCGTTCCCGTAACGTTCCCTTCCCGTTGTCGTCCCGTTCCCGCCTTGTTTCCGTCCCGTACCCGTTCCCTTCCCGTTCAGTTCCCGTCCGTTCACGTCCCGTCCCGTTCCCGTTCCCATTCCCGTTTCCATCCCTGTCCCCCTCCCCTGGATGTGCATGTCCAGGTCCAATCATGTCCAGGTCCAGTCATGTCCACCGTGTTGGATTTCAAAATAAATGTTAATTTCGCAACCATCCCATGAAACCTCAAGAACGACATCCACATCGATTTTTATGTTTACTTACCCCATCCCTAAAGGATGATTTTCAAAATAACAAAATATGTGTTTGCCTAGGGATCCCTTGTTTTCGCATAATGGTTTTATACCTAATTTGATTTGGCATAATGGATTTGGCATAATATTTTTGTCATAATAATACTTTGGTATAATTGTTTTCTGGCATACTATTTACATAAGCATAATAATCATTTAGACTAATTTGTTTTCGCATAATATTATTAGGCATATTGTCTATTCGCCTAATATTATTTAGACAAAAATAAAAAAGAATAAGAGAAATATTTTTACGTACTTATGTATTTTCTTGCAAAAGGGTAAGTATTAAAAAACCGAAAACTCACAACACACACGACCGAAATATCGACGTATAAAACACCTATTTTCAAAATACCGGAAATCCTAAATATCAATATCCGATAGACCGTAACTTAAAAGATCGATTATTAAATGACCGATAGTTCGAAATCCCGAATGTTAAAATGCAGATAGTTGAAAATCCCGAAAGTCTGTTTAGGTCTATTAGGTGCGACGACGAGCGAGCGTAGCGAGCGAGGAGGAGGTTAAGTTTCATTGCGACCTACAACGCACCAGCAGAGCGAGCGAAGCGAGTGTACCGCGGCAGCGGCCGGCGAAGTGCCAGAACCGACCTGCTGGCATGAAACCCTCAATTAACCTTCAGTTTTTTAAGCTTCGGGATTTAGTATTTTAGTTAAAATGTCCTTTCGTGATTTTAAACGTACGGCCAAACAACCGTTCGACCATTTGATTTTCGGTGTTTCGTCCATGGGTCTTATAAAATTCGGTCTTATCAACTTCGGCATTGTAAATACATACCTCTAGCCTTCCCCTAGCCATGCATGTGACAAACAATATTTATATTTATTTCAATGTAAATTTTTAGCAATAGCTTTTAAATGTGCAAGTTTCGAAGTGTATTCATTTTATTTGTTTATAAAAATATGCGTTAATAACATAATGCGTGTTTAAATTTATGCTAAAGAATATTATGCTTAAACATGATTATGCTTAAATTAGTTATGCCAAAAAAATTATGCATAAGCTGTTATGACTAAGTAACATTATGCGTAAACATCATTCGGCGAAATCATATTATGCTAAGACATATTATGCCTTAAAATTTTATGCAAATACATAGGGAACCGTTTGCCTATTTATTTTTAGACATGCTCCTACGAATTTTAAAGTTGTAATGTCTATTTTATATTCTTTTTCCATACAAAATTTAAACCCCATTTTCACCCCTTTTGGGGTTAAATTATGTCCACCGTGTTGAACTTCAAAATAAATATTATTTTCGCAATCACCATCCCATAAAACCTTAAGAACGACATCCATATCGATTTTTATCAACCTCCTCAATGAGGCGCCTCTGACTCGCGCACTCCGCACTCTCAACCTCATTGCAGACAAGGTGGACTTATTCTGTTGTACTCTGGGTGAATTTTCAAGGGTGGCACTTTTTGTAATAAGTTATAAATAAATTTATATGTTAAAATTCTTCTCTATCGCATTAGGTTGAAACCTGTAATGGTAGATGTATAAGTGGTATTAAAATAAATAAATAAATGTTTACCCCCTAAGGGGTTGTTTTTTAAAATCACAAAATATATGTTTGCCTATTTATTTTTAGACGTGCTCCTATGAAGTTTAAAGTTGTAATGCCTATTTTATATTATTTTTCCAAACAAAATTTGAATCCCATTTTCACCTTTTTAGGGGTTAAATCATGTCCACCGTGTTGGACTTCAAAATAAATGTAATTTTTGCAATCGTCATCCCAGAAAACCCCGATAACGACATCCATATCTATTTTTAGGGTTTTTTACCCCTTTTCACTCCCATTTCATCCCCATAGGGGTTGAAATACTAACAAAAACAATATACGTTGCGTCAGATTTCCATCCATAAGCCTAAATTATAAATTTAGCGATTTTTACTTCGAAAATAAAGGATTTTCTTTAATACATAATTTCGTCCCCCTTTTGACTCCTTCGGGGGTAGAATTTTGAAAAACGCTGGGACCCGTATTTATTTATTTTCAATCGTCAGCATAAACACAAAATTTGAAGATTCTAGCTTCAAAACTGAGGGATTTTCATACAAACTTTCATCCCTTATTTCATCCCCTTAGGGATGGAATTTTCAAAAATCCTTCCTTAGTGGATGCCTACACTGTATAAAGTATCTGTGTGCAAAATTTCAAGTCTCTAGGTCCAGCGGTTTGGGCTGTGCGTTGATAGATCAGTCAGTCAGTCATTCAGTTTACGATTTTTTATATTAAGAAGATACAGCGGCCGCCCGCGGTTTCACCCGCGTGGTTACCGTTCCCGTGGGAATATTGGGATAAAAAGTATCCTATGTTTTAATCTAGGCTATCTACTATCTGTGTGCCAAATTACAACCAAATCAGTTCAGTAGTTTTGCGTGATTGAGGAACAAACATCCAAACATCTAAACATCCAAACCCACAAACTTTCACATTTATAATATTAGTAGGATAAAAAGTATCCCATGTTTTAATCTAGGCTATCTACTATCTGTGTGCCAAATTACAACCAAATCCGTTCAGTAGTTTTTGCGTGATTGAGGAACAAACATCCAAACATCTAAACATCCAAACCCACAAACTTTCACATTTATAATATTAGTAGGAAGTAGGATTATCAAATCAAATCCTTACTAATATTATAAATGCGAAAGTCGGGTAGTTTGTTTGTTTATTTGTTTGTTTGTTACGCCTTCACGTCTTACTTAACTACTCAACCGATCATTGAAATTTTGCATACATGTTGTCAGGGATACAGAAAAGGACATAGGATACTTTTAATCCAGAAAAAACGTACAGTTCCCAAGGGATAGCAAAAAAACTGCAGATGAAGTCGCGGGCGGCCGCTAGTTATTCATAATTTACATAATTATATGTTGTTATAAAATGTTAAAATATTTGCAATTTAAGGCTCAATTACACTATACAATTTTAAGCAAGCGATTTTAAGACTGTCTTGAAAACGACTAAGAATGCGCGCATTTACACCACACAATTTCTAGCACGCTCGGCCGTGCTTACTGTTATTAGGGAATGCAATCCGGATAATCCGTTATCCGAAAAATCCGGATATCCGCTCATTTTTACTATACTTCCAAATCCGGATTTGAAAATTAAATCCGGATTTTTCGAAAAATGACAAATTATAACAAAAATAATTTTTCAGAAGTATTTCACTTAGAGCAATCCAGCGAACAGCAACTGGGCGAATAGCAACTGATTTCACTGGACTATTTCACTTAGAGCATCTTTAATACTTAACAAACGGTACTTTTGTAAATTGTATGTTTAATTTTATAAAGAGTCTTCGATCCTTAGCTTCGGTCTTCAGAGTGCCTTTTAATGTAGATATTCATTATTTTATTAACGTTTCGTTATTCGCAAATCAGACGTGAATCATAGACTGATGATTATTTTAATTTCATTTACACAAATAAAGTTTGTTTTTTATTAGAGGGGAGAACTTTAAATTGAAAAAAAACAGACAAATATTTTTAATATTCGTGAAATTGACTTTATCTTTAAGATATTTTTTTAGATTAGCTAATACTTTATTTTAACACCAAGAAATAAATATAAAAAAGAATTAACAACAAAACTTACAGTGCTAAACATGGCGGTATTATCGCTAAGAACGATTTCTTCTAGACAACCGGAAATATTTTTTTAATTGTCATTGTTAATGTTTGAATATTTTTTCGGTCATGTGGCCGTTGTGGCTGGCGCTTACATGGCGTAATCTGGATGACCAATTTCCACACACTCTTCGCAGTAGGTACCTACCTACTAAGGTAGGTACCTACTGCGAAGAAAATATTTCTATTTCTAAAGCCTAATTAAGATTGGGCTTTAGAAATAGAAATATTTTTATTGCATGAATGTGGTATACGTGTTTGTCAAATCGATTAACGCTTAGAATACTTTCTTTGGAAATATGTAAAGTTGCATGTCTACGCCGCAATAAACTAGAAACAAACAAAATGGACAATACGGCAAAAAATAACATACCCTGATTATTTGCTTTTCGAAGAGAGAATGAAAAAAAAGACGACTCATATATTTAGGTTCCTGTTAAAAAAAATGTTCACTAAAATAAAAATATTTTAGAAGTTTAAAAACTTAGCCGGAAGTGACGTAGCTCTTGATATTGAGGCTCTTGCCTTGTTCCAAATCACGCCAACAGCACTGTTAGCGTATAATCCATTAAATTAAGTAGGTACACAATTACCCTATTTATGTAATATTTTGTGACTATTTAATTTGGTCGGATTCGCGCTAACAGCGCTGTGAGCGTGATTCGGAACCGGGTCTTTTTTTAAAAGACATTTTAACGATTTTGTCAGAATCCTTGCATATTATTGTTGATATAAGACCAATAAAAAAAACAAAATTAAAGTTTTTGAAAAACCCACGATGCTTAAAATTGTTAACTCTTGATTTAGAAGTAAGGAGGGAAGAAAACAAATGTAATTTGTAAACTAGAGTGATCCCAGAACATAAGATTTGTTACACGATCACAGTGCAAAAAGCGATTAAATGATAAGAGACTAGTGTTTTTAGGTCGTAAGTTTTAGTCGCAAGTCTATCCGTGACCAGTTGACCACGGCAACTGCAAAGGTGCTGTTATGGCAGAAAAAATAAAATCATATCAAAACCATTCAACAAAACCACCTTAGTATCAGTCAAAGTATTTTATTTCATAAGCATAATACATTTGCCATGCGGATCTTTTGATTAAAACAAAAAGTATTTTATTTTTCAGTCAAATACAATGGAAATGCGACTAAACAATAAATTACTATTGTAATTTGAGTTGTAAATTCAATCATCTTCATTTTAAAAACAACTTATTGCATAACATCTGTTTAGATTATAATATTATTGAAAAATATTAGAAAAAATCGCCTCACCCGTAGCAACTCAGACGGGATATCCCGTCTAAAAAAAATAGCATTGTGAATGCAAAAATCTAAAAGTTTAAAATATTAATATAAAAATAGCATTGTGAATGTATAAAATCTAAAAAGTTTAAAACATCTATTTAATTAATTTCGACCCTAATTTCGAACCTACGGGAGGGAATTTATGGGCCAAACAAAATCCAATGGTCGGGTTTAAACGGATCTTTTGCCCATCTCTAAATGTCACATTTTGAGTGACCTATTTTTTTATGTGGCCTACAACAAGAGAAAAGGTGTAAGTGTTTGTTCGTCGAGCTGTGACGCCACGAAGGGTTTTTTACAATTTGTTTATTTTTTTCCATAAATATTGCTTTAAAAATTCTTAAACCATTTATGTTTGCAAACCTAGAAACGGTTTTTTTTATTTTGACAAAATATTTTTGTCGTATTGTCCATTGGACCTCCAGATTACGCCGTGTACACGCCAGCTGTAGCGGTCACTAAACATTAATGGTAAAAATATCTTTCATATAAAGCCATATTTCATGGCTATTTAAAATATTTTTTTCTGTGTGACATCGTGTGATGACATAAGTGTATTTATAAGAACAGAGTTACTGATTTTTAAATTAAAAACAATATTTTTTTTAAATCCGAAATATCCGGATAATCCGGATTTAACCGAAATCCGTTTTTAAAAATCCGGATTTTGAAAAAGATACGGATTTGCATTCACTAACTGTTATAGTAAAAGAGAAGGCAGTAAGTTTCTAATGTCTTTTTCAATCAACGTAGTATTGGAGTTATTTACATTGTAGTTTTTGTATTTGTTTTATTTTCTGTTTTAGTTCTTTAAGCACCTACCTAATACCAAATTCCTTTTCTTTAATCATAGTTTGTTAAGAGGTTAATTATAAATATTTTCAATTTGCAGTCGTCGTGTCAAATAAAATTTTAGGTACCTATCTCCTTACTTATATCAATCATTTTTTTCAACTATTATCTACCTATTAGAAACCTACATAACATTAATATCTGACTAGGTTGAAAATTCGAAAGGCTCACGAATAGAAATATTTTAACTAGTAGGTATGAAGTAGTAGTAGGTATATTTACCTAGTATCATTTTATTTAAGTATAGATAAAAACCTCTAATGTGTAGGTACTTACTTAATGCAAATTGCAAGAATCGTATCAAACAAAACAAGACTGTCGCTCTTGTGAATAACTCGACGGACACACACGCCGCACCGCACCGCACCGCACACCAACGCGAACGCGATGGCTCGCGCGCGGGCCGCGGCAGCGGCACCCGCCCGCCCCTCGGCGTGACCCACCCCGCGCCACGCCCGCCCACGGCGTCCGGCTCAGAAGGTGCACATAGTCGTTGTTGTCGGTCGCGCACGTATCGACCTACCTAGATATCGCGTTATTATACGTTACACTATTTCCCAACAAAGTACTCGTCAAGACGATTCAAACGAGCCCAAACTCGATGGGGTTGCATGGTTTTATTATAGAGTTCCTATGGCCTTCTTTCGGCTCCATCATCAGATCCTTGGA
Source organism: Agriphila tristella (assembly GCA_928269145.1). Lineage (NCBI taxonomy): Eukaryota > Metazoa > Arthropoda > Insecta > Lepidoptera > Crambidae > Agriphila > Agriphila tristella. The sequence continues at coordinate 15,754,211 of OV743443.1, forward strand.
CACTATTTCCCATTAGAGTACTCGCCAAGACGATTCAAACGAGCCTAAACTCAATGGGGTAGCGTGGTTTTATTAAAGAGTTCCAGTGTCCTTCTTCCGGCACCATCATCAGACCCTGGACACTATTTCCCAACAAAGCACTCGTCAAGACGATTCAAAGGAGCCCAAATTCAATGGGGTTGCACGATTTCAATATTAAGTTCCTATGGCATGGCCTTCCAGCTAAATCATCAGAGCCTGGACCTCATCTCCCTTTAAAGTACTCATCAAGAAGATTCTAACGAGCCCAAGCACGATGGGGTTGTATGGTTCCATTATAGAGTTCCTGTGGCCTTCTTCCGGCTCCATCATCAGATCAGTCCAATGATACCATAATATTGCATTGCCTTCCATTTCTGACCTATGTTCAAAGTTTCAAGTCTCTAGCTCATCGGGAAGTTAGGTAGTTAGGTACTTACCTAGTATAAAATACTCTTTTCTAAAATTACGGACAAACAAATAAACGAACCTACTTATAAATATTAATAGTATAAATAAATAAATAAACAAGAAAACGTCCATATGAAAACGTGTTAAAAAACCAACATTCCTTTTTGAACTTATCTTGTACTGTGGCAGTATCGTCCATCTGTCGCGAGTCAGACAGAGTCTGTCTCTGTCTGTCACATTACCTCTACACGTTGACCTTGAGAACGCCTTTATGCCTTAGGTATAAAGTTGGTTTTTGTAGTACAACTGTTACGTTTGACGTGCCGTCGTAGGTACAGTTAGACTGTCTTGAAATCGTGCGTGCATTTAGACGACACAATTTTAAGAATCTTATTACCGAGCGGGCTAGGCCGCACGATTTTAAGATTCTTACTATCTTAGTCCGTTTACACCATGCTTAGTCTTGAAATCGCGTGCTTAAAATTGTGTAATGTAATTGAGCCTTTATCACTTAACGTTAAAATTTTGAAGTAGGCTCTGTGCTCACTCACCCCTTTGTTCGCAAAATATTCTTGCATTGGGCGTGTGAAAAAATACCGGCGCGCCTTTTCCCATAATTTTCATATTTTGTTTTTGTCGTACAATTTATTGCTGTGTGGTAAATTACTTTGTTTTTGCTCGCAAATGTGTTGAAAAACGTCGTATGAAACTCGTGAGCTCTTGCTTATTTCACACTCGGCTGAGTAACGCCCTCGCCTGCAGCTCGGGCTGCAACCCACAGCCTCGTGTGCTATAAGCAACTTAAGCTAACTTATCTCATAATGTACTTATTAGTCCTATCTGACGTACAAGAAATTAAAATTCCCTGAATTATTTCCAGGCAAAATTACCTGACTACTGTTATTTTTTAAATTGGCTAAAATTTGTGTTCCCAATTTTTTATTTACCGTGAAAAAAAAACAATAAACATGAAATACATGTACTTAGGACTAACAAGAAACAAATTACAGCAACTTTATCTAAGTGTTGCGATCATTCTACAGGGTGGATTTTTGAGACGGTACAGGAAGGGCAGGTACCGTTATAGTTACAGGAAAACGTTCCTGGGAGACCTTCCATAACTTTTTAAGATATTCTGACCTGCATACACAGATTATGGAAAAAAATTACCGTTAGCAAAAAATGCTAAAATACCACAAATATTTTGTTTAATGCCAATTGATCCTATTTCATGTGGGGATCAAAAGACTGTATGGAACCATTTAAAGTATGAGTACTAGAAACAAAAGAAATCGCAAAAAACTTTTCCCAAACATTTTGTACGGAATAACGAAAAAACTCTCAATATTTTTTTCATCCCTTCTATTCGAAAAAGGATGCATTGTTCCTATATAAGTGGGACCAAAATAGCTCTTTTCTGGTAAGAACTTTTTAGTGGGAGGAAAAGAGATTTGAATTTAGAACATGTATCTTTCAAAGAATTCGAACGCCGCCGCCGGCTGGTATGTATTGACTGGCTGTATAGACGGCGCGATAACCCGCGCAAACTGAAAAAAAAAACATAAGCGCGCGAATTAAGTCTGTGTTCTTGTAATTAGTAGATACTTACGTACTTAGTACAATAACTTTTGAAAATTGCGCTAATGTATCAAACGTAACTATAAATTTGTAATTATTTTTACTTTTCACGTGTCTTTTTTAAATAAAGAACATTTTCATTAATTACATAAACACAGTCTCCTATTTATTTTCTCATAGAAAGGGGATGAAAAGTAGAGTATATGACTCGGGCGCAAAATATTTTTGGCGAGGGCGACATACTTTGAATCCCTCGCTACGTTCAGGATTCTACTGAAGAATCCCTCGCTACGCTCGGGATTCTACTCTAGAATCCCTCACTTCGCTCTGGATTCAAAATAGCGCCCTCGCCGTAAAAATATTATTTTGCTCCCTTGTAATACAATCTACTATTACATCCCTTCTATTCGAAAAATGATGCTTTGTTCCTATATAAGTGGGACCAAAATAGCTCTTTTCTGGTAAGAACTTTTTAGTGGGAGGAAAAGAGATTTGAATTTAGAACATGTATATTTCAAAGAATTCGAACGCCGCCGCCGGCTAGTATGTATTGACTGGCTGTATAGACGGCGCGGAGACTAAAAAAAACATAAGCGCGCGAATTAAGTCTGTGTTCTTGTAATTAGTACATACTTACGTACTTAGTACAATAACTTTTGAAAATTGCGCTAGTGTATCAAACGTAACTATAAATTTGTAATTAATTTAACTTTTCACGTGTCTTTTTTATATAAAGAACATTTTCATTAATTACATAAACACAGTCTCCTATTTATTTTCTCATAGAAAGGGGATGAAAAGTAGAGTATATGACTCGGGCGCAAAATATTTTTGGCGAGGGCGACATACTTTGAATCCCTCGCTACGTTCAGGATTCTACTGAAGAATCCCTCGCTACGCTCGGGATTCTACTCTAGAATCCCTCACTTCGCTCTGGATTTAAAAAAGCGCCCTCGCCGTAAAAATATTATTTTGCTCCCTTGTAATACCATCTACTATTAGTGCCAAACGATCTTATTTCTTACTGTGATCAAAATACTCTTTAAGGCCAACTGAAATTTGAGTACAGAAACAACTTTTTTGATCTAATGTAGTGTTGTAAAAGATTGTGCCTGCTTGTGAAGACGATGTTGTGTGTGACTTACGTAGTTTCTGTATTCAAACAGTTGGCCTTAAAGAGTATTTTGTATGTAAGAAATAGGATCATTTGCCAATAAAAATATTTCGAGAAGATTTTTCGTTTTTCCGTACAAAATGTATGGGAAAAGTTTTTGGTGATTTCTGTTGGTACTTGGTACTCATACCTTAAATGGTCCCATACATAGAATAAACTATGTCGGGATTTACACCATGTACCTGTTTATTTTTGAGACTCCGATATTTCGGCGCAGTTGCATGCGCCATGATCACGGAAGAACTGTCGATTGTTGCGTGCGGGTAGATGTTATTGGTAGACGAATCGGTCTACCCTCCGTCTAGTTCTTTTATTACTACGTTCGATACCGGTACTATCCCCGTCAATTGGTAATGCGCTGGAACCTTGTCAAATTAACACACACATCATCGTCATCCGCAACTAAAAAAGACAAAAAACAGTAAAATTCTAATACGTAATATAATATATTAATTATTGATTTCTTATTTTCATAAGAAAGGGTCTAGGTATATGAGAAAATTACAATTGTTTTTCGTTTTTGAGGTTAAAATCATGGCCGCCAGGCGCATTACCAATTGACGCGGATAGTACAACTGTCTGCAAACTCACTATTCACTGGAATTTGTTCTCGACACACGACACTCACTGTATCTGTACGCGAAACGGCTCTTTTTTTATTTTTGTTGTTTTTACACAACCGGACTACTGGATTCCAGACACTCGATGGGTAATTGTCGATCCAGAGTATACAATCTCTATCCAGAGTACAATCTGTATACTACTATATGAAATACTTCATAAGTATATTTTTTGTACGCATACGAGAAGTTGATTACTTTTATACTTAAGTACGAACGGTCAAAAAGTTTTGATTATTAGTGTTACCGGCAATGTGTATTCTCCGGCATTGTATACAATGCCTAGGCATTGTATACAATGCCTGAAACGATCAGGTAATGTATGAAATGATATTCATTATCCCGTCTTCATCTCCCGAGATTTAATTTGTTACAAAGTAGTAGCTCTGCTATACGCTCACACTATATCGCACGTCTTCAGCGCTATAGGAAGGAAAAAGAAAGCAATAGCTACCCCCTCTCTCCCTCCGACCAGCGCTGCCCGCCGCCGCGTCAACCTCATTCTTTGTTGCGCGCGCGCGCAAGACGCACGTCGGTCATCACAAAAATATTACTTTTTTGTTTAACTATAGTCTTAATATCAGTGAAATTATAAACGTGAATTAATTCATGAAAACGGTAAAATACCGTCACTATGCAAGTGATACGAATGTTGAAGGTAGACTCACAATTTATCTTTTCTCTTAGTGATGAAAAGTATGCAAGTTATTCACAAAGGCAAACTGCCTTATATTTGCCTCGAGTCAATACGAGATATTGACCAATGGTACATTTTTCCCGAGCCAATACGTGATATTGGCCAGTGAATTTTTTTTCCCGAGTCAATACGAGATATTGACCAGTGATACTTTTATGCGTTAATACGAGATATTAACCATCATTTTACAACAAACTGCCGAATACTTGCCTCGAGTCGATACGACCTGCTTTTGTGAGTTAATGTCTTAATAACGAATCCTTCGTATATTATGATTGAACTCAACTTACAGGTAAGTTTGTTTAATCATTATTAACCGCTTCATATTTTACAAAATATGAATAGATTTGCTGGTGTTAACTGCAAAATATTTGCTTTGAGTCAATACGACATACTTGCTTTTATGAGATATTTTTTCCCGAGTCAATACGTGATATTGACCAGTGATAAGTACTATTATGAGCTAATACGAGATATTAGCCGTAATTTTATAAAACATATATACCTAGATTTGCTGACGTAAACTGCAGATTATTTACTTTAAGTCAATACGAGATACTTCTATGTGTTAATACGAGATATTAACCGTTATTTTACAAATATTAATAAGATATTTGCTATCAAAAATGAAGGCCTAATAATCTTTTTCGTGAAACATCAAAATTGTTGTCACTGATACAGGTATGTACAAGTACTTTTAAATGTTTCGGTTTTCTCGAACAACATTATAAAACAAAATTCTGATTCCTTTTTATTTTTTCTTCGAGAAAAATCAGCAATGATGTTGAACATCAAAATACACTCCCACAAGTGTTAAAGGTGCCCTTATGGTCAATAAAATAAAAAAAAAAAAAAAACATTACCGGCAAATTCATCTCCGATTCGTTGAAAATGAATCATGCTATTATCATGTATTATGCCACTACTGAAAATCGTTCGAACAGTGTCTTTAAAGACCGTCAGCGCGACGACACCTACTGCTCAGTTCTCTCTAAACTTGGGGTCTGCCACAACAACCGCAACCATATCTTGGAACACAAGCAGTTGAGCCGAGGTGACGGACAACAATCGGCAGGGCCAGTTTAACGTATTTCATCAGCCTTGCGGCACCTACCTGCAGCTTCCAGCTCCAAGGGCTACCCGTGATCACCACCGTCGGCACCGTCGCGCTACCGGATCAGAACAAAAGGTCTGTACCTTGTCTGTATTTTTAGCTGGTCAGCTAAAATACGTTCTCGATTCGAGTAAAAACTATCAAACGACCGTTATGTGCTTGAGGTTATTTTCCAATACTAATTCTAAGTATTCAGTTAGTTAAATTAAAAAATAAACAAATATATTTTATTTTCTTTACAATAGAAAATAGAACATGTGGGTACTTTCTGAACATTTTATGGAGGATGCTAGAACGACTTAACTCATAACATGTGTCCTGATAATGTCATGGCACAACTATTAGTCCTTGAGAACGGTTGTTTTCACGCACAGCGCAAAAAGTATTGAAGACTAGCGGCCGCCAAGGAAATGTTTCTTGCTATCCCTCAGGAACATTTTTTTTTCCTTTCGGGATTAAAGGTACCGTATGTCTTTCTCTGTAACCCAGACAACGTGTATAAAAATTTCATGATGATTTGTTCAGTGGTTGAGACGTGAGGGTGTAACAAACAAACAAACAAAAGGACTTTTGCATTTTTAATATTAGTAAAGATGTTATTAAGTCAATAAACTTCATGAGTTTTGGGTCTTATTCTTTGGCTTTTTCACAGCACTACACAGAATCATCATCTTTACTAGATTTTTAAACCAATAATTTAACCCATTAATTACAGGCTTCAATGCCCTATTAAGATGACACTTATGTCTGGGTATTAATTACCAAAATTTCTCAAATTTTCAAGTATTAGAAACTATAAAAACAATGATATTTAAGATCCTCATTAACTATAAAGAAAGTCCCAGCCAAACATGTAAATTCTTTGGCCTTGTATTGAATTTCTAAAATTAGTAGTATATTGACAAATAAGGACAAACAAAATATTTTTAGAAGAAGTTATTAAAATCAAATAAAATACATTTTAGTGACTTTGTCAGATACTTGGGAACTATTACAGGAGTTTGTACTGCGGTAGCATTACTATTTTAATTTAACACTTAAAATTTTAATATTGGACAAGCTTAAGGCTTGTACATATTGAGCATTAATGTTTAACTATTTAAAATAATGAATATAATAATTACGTATTACATCGTACTATGTACCTTGTCAACTTTGTATTGTATGGTGGAAAAATAATATTTGTTTTCCTGATACGTTTAAATCAATATGATAAACGAATAGTTTTCAATACTTTCTCCATTGCTTTGACAATAAGACTGCGCAGCAGCCGGTCAAAGTGAGACAATATAAGATTTTGCACAAACCAGGAATAATTGCTGCTCATTAATGACCTGGATCTGCTTTTTGGTTACAAAATTCTTCGCATGCCGTGCGTATACTAGCACTGATGGGCTGCTACCCGATGGGCGGCGCCTACCACTGCGGCTGTGCTGGATATAGCTGGGACGCGCACCACGCCGTCTGTCTGCAGGTGCCTATACTGAAGTTTTTGTTGTATATTAATAACACCACTGCCATTTCATAAATGAATCGAATTAGTGGTGTTCATTGCTTGCAATTAAATTAAATTGCTAAATTGCTCGCGAGAAATGGCAGTGTTATGATTAACAATAGGCGTAATAACGCCTCCCCAGCTTTATTTTTCCTTACTTATTTAAAAAAAAAAACTTATTTTATTGTACATGACAAAGCCAAATGACATAAAAGCTATCACAGCCATGGTTTCTCAATGAAATAAAATAAAAAATAAAAGTTTTTTATTTCTGCAATTACACAATACATTAAATAAACTTATATTATTAAAGCTACCTAGTAAACATAATAATATACTTGTGACAGGCAACTCCATTCCCTCGTTGAAACCTTAATCAACTTGCTGTTAAAGAAATAGCGATGGTAATAGTCACAACAAACGTTAATTTATTTTTATCTGTTCGCAGAAAGATACATCTTCCTCGCTGTCAGTTTTCTCTGGCTGCATATTATAAGGCAAACGTTCCTTAGAAAACAAGTTTCTTTAGTCAAGCGTTAGAAGTGTCTATTTATACCTTGCCTCAGTATTTGAATAATACTGCAAGCAAATCTATATTTTTATTGGAAATAGTGCCAAGAAAGAATATCTTATTTTATATAAATTAATGATTTAATAGGATTTCTAAATAACTGCTTTCTAAACGAATCCCAGTAAACAATCATTGCTCAGATATCTCCTAATTATTTTAAATCCATATCAGCGGCAATGGTAACCTAAAAAATTTTTTTTTTTTTAGATTTGTTTGTTACACTACCGTTACATTACATTACCGTTAGATACCGTTGGATCTTACAATAGTTTAAGTTTACCTGTTGAACTTACTCCCAAATAAATTACATTTTGAACAATTAAGCACACATTGGTCACCTTGTTAGCCTTGGCTACAAGTGAATGAATACAGATCATGTACTTAATTCAATTAAGCAACTCAGTATTGTATTATATTATCTGAGGTAACACAGTAAGATTTGGCGAAATAATTTATTATTTAAAATTTAAATGACAGATGTTTAATCACATCTTCTGTAAGTCTCAACTTGTTGAACTTTCCATTCTTTGAGTTTTTATTTCTGTAATAAAATTATTTCTGTTTATTAATATAAATATCTTTAATATTATCGCCCTTATGAACTAATACAAACCCCCCCCCCCCCCCCCCCAAAAAACTTATCAATGCTGCCTTGTCACAAACATTCGGCCGATTGATAAAATTTATAATGGAGGAATGTTACACCGATTTTTTTATTAATCTCATTACCTGTTTATCATGTTGTGTAACATGTGGTTACATCGGCGCGGCGGCCAAGTTGCTGCCATTTGTGACGAAAAATTTGTTCAATTACTAGTCTGTGTGTCGAATTTTCTGTGGATGCTATTCGCAATCTGCTGTTTGGACTGGACAATCGACAATATTTGCGAGTTTCCAGGATTCGGGCTCTAATTTTGCAGAACCGAAATTGTAATAAAACCATTTTTTATTATGTTGCAGTTGCAGTGCAGGAGCACTGACTTATTTTTATCTTATTTAACTAATCCTTAAAATAATTTTATGTGTGTTCACTTAACCCTTGTTTATTTATATAAACAAACAAGGGTTCCTCTAATAACATTGATATCTTCTCTAAACATCCTACTTTGTAACAAATTAAATCTCGGGAGATGAAGACGGGATAATTTAATGATCAAACGAACTTACCCTAAGTGAAGTTCGATCTTAATTATCCCGTCTTCATCGAAGAGATTTAAAGTCCCAACCCTCCCTTGCTAGTTGTTCGTTTAACAACCGTATCCCTATAATAGATGGAGATATCAATGTATTTACTTACTACTCCAAACTGAATGAGGTTGACGCGGCGGCGGGCAGCGCTGGTCGGAGGGAGAGAGGGGGTAGCTATTGCTTTCTTTTTCCTTCCTATAGCGCTGAAGACGTGCGATATAGTGTGAGCGTATAGCAGAGCTACTACTTTGTAACAAATTAAATCTCTTCGATGAAGACGGGATAATTAAGATCGAAATTCACTTAGGGTAAGTTCGTTTGATCATTAAATTTTATACATTGCCTAGGCATTGTATACAATGCCTGGTGGTCCACCGGTAATGTGTAAAATAAGTTTATTTCTGTTGTCTGTTATAAAAAAATAACCTCGAAATTTAAATTTCTAACCTAACCCGGGACCTACAGGAGTAAAGCAGGTTCGGTTCCAATCTCAATAAGCCGCCCTCCACCCCCCCTCGAGCCCCCTCGAGCCCCCCTCGAGCCCTCCTCGAGCCCCCCTCGAGCCCTCCTCGAGCCCCACTCGAGCCCCCCCCCGAGCCCCCTCGAGCCCCCCCCCCCCCCCCGAGCCCCCCTCGAGCCCGCCTCGAGCCCCCCCCCCCCGAACCCCCCTCTTTCATACATTGCCTAAAAGGGCCAGGCATTGTATACAATGCCTGCATTTCATACATTGCCGGTGACATTAGTACACAGAAAAAAAGGATTTCTTAAAACAAGAAAATATTCTTAAATCAAGATATTTTGTGTCTCATAATATAGGGAAAAAAATATTTTCTTGGTTCAATGCAATTCACTTTGGTTCAAAGCAATTTACTCTTGAAAGAAAGTAAAATTGCATTGAACCAATAATAATATATTTGTTTCCCTATATATGAGACAAAATATCTTGTTTTAAGAAATCATATTTATCCGTGTACAGAAAAACAGTTGCAGTGTCACATACATAGGTAATTTAGCATCCAACGTACAGTCCGGTACGCAATGATTAAAATAATGGCCAAGGAGTAATTAACACTCACATACTCGCGCCGGCCTAATGACCAAACTTCCCATTAAATTATAATAAACGACAGCTTGTAAAAAGCAGTCACCTATCTGCTAACGACCCATCGGGGACCAAAGACATAAGCAAAATGTGGGAACGAATCTCCGTGTAACTCCAATTTCTTTTCGACGAATAAAGCGAATTCATATCATAAATTCTTATATCTCCATATTGATATCTTTACTGCGTAAGAAGTAGAGAATCGACCTCCTGGTTCCTTACTGCACTTCACTTGGAGATTTTGTTCACGAAAATCAAAATTTTTTTTCTACAGCGTGTTGCCTTCTTGTAACAGAAATCATCAGAAATGTATTACTATGAGATCGTATTTAACGTTGTCGTTTCCAATGCGGGCAGTGCTGACTTTTCATCGAATACTACGGAGGTAAAGGAGTAATGGATGGCGTGGAAGTAGGAAAGGCTTAGTGGAAAGTGTGACTGGTGAAAGGTAACGCTGAACGTTACAAAGTGTGAGCCTTTTGTCTACGTTAAGGTGCGATTCACTTGCTGCGACTTTGTCTTGATTTCGACACATTTTTGTTTATTTCCTATTCTCAATAAATTAAGTACTTATAACATTTCTATAATAATTTATAGAAGGTCAGAAGTAAACATTCCACATCTCTTTAGTTATAGTTTTAAATACCTGCAGTGTAAAATCTTGTTCCGTAAAGCGCATACTTACAGAAAAAGAAACTGCATTCCAAATAATAAATAGGGAAAACTCTAGGACAATTTATTATTTGGAATGCATTATATACCTTTTTCGACACCAAAACAGACTTGTTGGATATGTTTACTTAATAAGGGGAAAATTATTTGAGTAATGTAATGTAATTTTTCAGGATTTAAGTGATTTTTGCAATGGCAAAAATTTTGAAATATCGGTTTATCTGTCTTTATACAAACAGAGAGGCAAATACTTATTAACTTAATATTCTGTATGTTCTTTTTAGTCAAACATGAAATAAATAAAACAAATATGTTAAAGTAGACGTATTTGTCAGCTTCGGCGACAGTCCGACAAAACACTAACGTTTACATCGCGACAGCTTAGGTCGCGCTTACAAAACCGCCCCCATTCCGTAGGGCGGGCGGCGCGCGCAGCGTCCGCCATTTCTCTCTGCATTCGGACACCGCGCGGCCCGCTCGCGCCATGCAACACACAACACAACTCCATTACATAATCCAACACTAAAAACAGTTTCGGACGCCAAACAGTGCAGTGACGTGTGATAAACAAAGTGGTGAACTGTGATATAGACTGTGCAAATGAGGACGATCCGTCGATGAGCGTAGTGTACGTATTTTCACTTGTTATACATACATTATTTCTTACGTTTACTCCAACTAGTATACACTTCTATTATTTTTTACTTCTTTTGTTTAAAATGGTGTTAATTGAACGCAGCCTTCATGTGTTTAATACATTGTTTTCGAGCGGAAAGCGTCTGGCCTGTATCGATTGTTTCCTTGGGGTGAAATATCGGTGCGCTCTGGGTATAGCTGGTTTTACGTGCGAACACTCAAAATTTTACGGCTGCACATGTGTTGTTATATGCATGAAGGAAAAACTGAGTAGAACAACTGCGATAATTCATAGTTTAAGAACAAAACCGTTGTTGAAACTAATAAAAACATTACAATTTTTTTTAAGGATTATATTTTTGTTACAAATTAATAATACTGTTCAAGAACTCAATAGAATAGTGGAGGAATATTACAATTTATTAATGGCGTAATAGAGCTTACTTCGTTTCATTGTGATACATCACGAAATTAATTTTGACAAATGCACTCAGCTCTGAAATTCAGTTCGCCGAATTGATCAGAATAAAACAATGCAAGATATGAAGACCACCCGGAAAATTAATTTAATACTATGTTATGTTAACAATAGAGCATCTATTGGTATTATTACTAAAGTAATTCAATTAAATTGACTGTGGTGTTTCCCATTAATAAAGCCATTTATCAGCGATTTATCAGATGAGCGATTTTATCTAAGTAGTTAATTCAAATTGTTTTTATATTTTTTACTTAATTCTCTTCTGGTAGGATATTTATTTATAGACGGATATCTCCGGTCGCTCAGTTGGTCTAGTCTACTAGGGCCTAGGGAATGAAACAAAATCCTGTCAATTCCTAATATAATTCGCATGAGGTTTCCATTTGTTTCCTCGGCTTTTTTATGGACATTATCGATCAATGATTGATGTTATTTCCTGTACAGAAAACACAAATTAGTAGGTATCCGATTACCAAATATTTTCATAAGCACAATAGAGTTAGTATAATAAAATGAAATTGATGAAATCTGTAATATTTTCTCAAATTACAATTACATTTTTGGTAAAAAATTAGTCCCATTTTTTATTACATGATAATTCATTAATTAAGTGACTACTACGAAAAATTTAATATGCTTACAACACATTTTCCTGTAGCATGTTAACTTTCAGAATACATGTTACTGGATGAAAAGAGGAAAAATAAGAGTAATATTTCTTTCTAATATTGACTAGAATCTATTTTAACCTTAAATAATATATTAGGTACTAGCGGCCGCCTGTGACTTCGTTCTAGTTGCCGTACCAAGATGAAATATGCTCCAGATTTTAAGTTAGACTCACGAAATTAATTGTGAAACCGCATCCAATTTGGTTCCGTAGTTTTTGCGTGATGCGGGTACAACCATACAAACAGACAAAAAAAATGCCTCCTAAGACCCTTATATTTCCTTAAATATCTCGTACTAGCGGCCGCCCGCGGTTTCACTCGCGTGGTTCCCGTTTCCGTGGGAATATCGGGATAAAAAGTACCCTATGTTTTAATCTAGGCTATCTACTATCTGTGTGCCAAATTTCAACCAAATCCGTTCAGTAGTTTTTGCGTGATTGAGGAACAAACATCCAAACCCACAAACTTTCACATTTATAATATTAGTAGGATAGACACACATCTTCGTTGTCACTTGAAATTGCAATAATCTTTTAATTTAAATAGGTAGAATACAATACTAACCTTTCCTAACTAACCTACAGTATAAAATGTATATTGTGCACGGCAAGTTTCACTCAATTTGCGAGTGGGTATTTATTAGCGGCAACGGCATGAATATTCAGCCACACGGAAGGAATGAGCCATTCATACCTTAATCAATTTTACATGAGGTTCATTGTGCTTCGTTAATATTGTGTAATGTATCTGTTAGTTCATCGATTTTGATCAATTAGGTCTCTAGTTGGAAAAGGTCTGGAAAAATGAATCCTAATTTATTCAACAATTGAATTAACGAATAAATTGAATTTGATTTGATTTTGTTGATTTGAACATTTGTTGCCGTTTTGAGTATGACACTTAAGGCTCCCTTACGCGAAATCATGTCATGTCTCTGTCTTTTTCTTTACGTGTAAAGAGTATGGAAAATAACCTCACTTCTGCACTTTTTCAATGTTTTTCGTTGTTTTTTCATCATTATCTTTAGCACAATTGTCTCTCTTGAAAAAAAGTTATTGGAGCAACTGAACAGTACGTTAAAGTGTATTTTGATGTAGAATTCAATACGTTTCCGTTATTATTTACGCCAAAGATTTGGCCCGCGACAAGCGCTTTTGGTGATATTCAGTTTTTTTTCTACAACCATCCGTTAGGGTTATACACAATTTTATGATTGTAGCAACTAGATAAACTCTTTAGCTTGTCGTATGATATTTTTGATGGCTACAAGTTTACGTTTTCTTTATAAAAAAATGGCCCGCGCAAACCATGTTTTCCTATTACCGCCCCTTAAATATTAGGACGCGATGAGCAAACGAATTTTCACGAATTTTTATCACGGCGTCTAATAATATCAAGCAATACTTACATTACACTTACACCCCAATTAGGTAGCAAGAAACTAGTATTTACTTATTCGTAACATTTACCTACCCTTATCTAATGTGTTGAAATAGGTAGCCGGCTGCATTTACCTTTTAATTATTTTTATTTAGAATAATTATGTACAAAAAAGTATGTTTATCAATATAAGGTTCTTATATTATTGTAATGGACATTGTATTATTATGTATTCTGTGGTAATGGTGACTACTAGTTGTGGGACCAGTGACTACGTCGGCAGAACTGACTTGATATACTTGGTGCCAAATGCTCCATGAAGCATTTGGGATGCGATGCACCCGTAATCTAATACAAACCGAAACAATATCACCGAACCCTATCCAACACTTCAAACTAGCAAAAGTACATAGGTACTGGGAAAAGTCCCAGAAGAGGAATCAACTGCCAAAACAAAAATAAGAAGAAGTCGATTTCAATGCCTGCGGTGGGCAGCAGTACAGTCCTTAACAGAAGACGTTAATTTATTTATTTATCGATTTCTTCAAACTAGTTGACTATTCTATTAATGATGTTTTTATTTTCATATTGGGCTACCTAACACTACCGCTCTAACAGTTTGTTACTGAAATAAAATCCATTAATACAAAGCGTTGTTTTCACAGATTATACAATAGGAAAGTTGTCTTCGCATTCGACTGGGAAATACCTCTGTCGAGTCGGTGGTTTGGTCCCAGTATTGCATTCCGGAACATCGGCATGGCATTCGGCCGTGGCTGCTTGTCCAATTAGACATTCTTTGTGAGAGAATTTTATTACAACACTTAAATTTGAATACGATGTCCGTTTTAGCTTGGAATCTCTAAAGTTGATATTGAACATTTTTGTATCTGGAGCAAAAGCATAAAAAATAGGAAGCGGCACAAATACTTTTTATGAAACACATTTTTATAGTCAGATGTTTCATGTTTTTCTAAATTTAGAAACAAGCACTGGGCTAAGCGACAAATGGGTAAAAGGCAATAAAAGCTCCTGATACAGAAAATATGATTTACGTAATGTTGCTAGGCTTTCCTAAACCGTTGTCAAATTGGGGGATTAATGTGACCAATCTGGCTCGAATTTGTAAATAGCTCAATTTTATTGATAGCGATGGTTTAAAAATATAAATTAAAAAAATCGAAATAGATTTCCATGGTAAATTCCAAATGAAAAACAGTGTTCAAAACACATCATTTAAAAAAAAGGAAAGTTAGATTAGATCTTAAAAAGAGCTTTAGACTCTTTAGACTCTAGGCTGTAATCTAACGTCTCATAAGTTTCTTAACAAGTTTCAAGTATTTTTTTTATGAAAGTCAATTTGATGGATCACCGAACTTGTGAAACCAATTCACGGATATTTATCTTAAGTATAGCATAATAATATGGCAAATGAATGTATGCGTATGTTTCAAGCTCTAACTAATTCAATTTCAGGATAAAATCGTAAGGCGCAATGTGTAATAACCGAACTGGGGTAGGCTGTAAAACTCTTAATTATTGTTGTAAAGACCTGTGATCTAGATTTGCAGCCGTATGTCAGGGATAACAAATTTTCGCTACAATTATATGTAGAACTAACTTTATTTCCATATTTGAGGTCTGTTTTATCTGGGCAAGAACTTAGCTTCAAACCTATTCAAACTCTTTTTACACTATTTCAGTTTTCTTTCGTCGTCCTTGCGAACTCTTTCTCAAGCACAAATAGGCTTCAGAAGCTGTATAGCTTTTTGTGTTTTCTGGCTTCTGTCTATTGTCCTATGGTCTAAATTCGAACTGCACTGGGTATTCTTTAGTCAAAGGGTGCAAGAAGCCTTCCAAGTCCTATTGTGACGGGCGCTCGTAAAAGCGATCATTTGCATTATCGCGATATATATTTTGTGTGAGTCAGTATCTTCAATCGTGTTTACTTCCTCAGTATGAAGTTATAGCTTCGGTTTTAAATTCTTTAGGAACAAAATAAAGCAATATCGAAAACAATATGTAGTATTTTTGCGGAGCGTTTGTAAGCTGTGAACAACGAAGACATTAAAAGTACAAAACGTCCGTATTCTAAATTAATTCAGTTTCTAAACATTTATGAGTTTAAGTATGAAATTGTCGTTTTGTATGGAGAATTTGAAATAATTTGCATTTTCCTTACTAACATTGTCTTAATTAATTTAAAAACAATGAACGTTAATGTTTTAAAACTTTTATGCACACACTCAGTGGGTACGAAGCCATGTAGGCATAATTGGCAACGAGGCGGCAGACGTAGCGGCTGGACAGGCAGCCGGAGCCAAGCGGGGACTAGAATACGACTGCTTTGCCGACACTTTCGCCAAAACACGGCTTCGCAGGACATCACGCGAAGTATGGCAGCAGAGATACACAGCAGCAACCCAAGGAGAAACAACACGCAGGTGGCTACCAACCATTGAGGACTGCCGCAATGTACTGGCTGCGACTGGTGTATCATTGAGCCTTACGCAAATTTTAACTGGACATGGATATCACAAGGCCTACCTTTATAGATTCAAAATTACTGAGGACGATCTATGTCCATGTGATAACCAAAGCGTCCAGAATTTAGACCATCTACTCAGAGAATGTCCCAAATATGGAAGCGCTCGTCACCAACATACAATGACCTGCCACAACTTTAAAATTGACCCCTTCAGCATTTTGGAAATAATAAACAAAGAAACCACTATTAAATCCTTTTTAAAATTTGTGAAAACTATCATAAGCAACCTTAAGGATTTCAATCAAACGTAAACCAATCTATACATCACACACTGCGAAACAATACATATTAAATTTATTACTATTTACATATATATTTACACATATAAATTATATATAAACAAAATCTCTCTTTGCGAATCAAATAGGGGAAAAGTATCAAATAGCTTTCTCCAATATTTTAGTGCAACAAACAACAAATACCAAAACTAATTACAAAACTGAGAATCAAATAAGATTCATAAAAAAATGCCATGTCACACGTGTTAAGTGAAATAAGAAGAACGACAAAGTTACAACGAATTAAGTGGTAATTTCTGCTAACAAAAATGGAGCCACTTTTAGGATACTTTTTTAATTAAGAAAGGAAAGAAAATCTGTTTTTTTACTGCTGACAGTGGGCCGTCATGATCATAATTCGAAATAATAACAAGATTAAATCATCATCATAGAATTAGCCTCTGTGTGTGAGAAAAAATCGGCAAATAAGTACTTTAACTTTTATTTACTTGCCTGTATAATATTTTTTTATATGTAAGTCATGTTTGTGTTTGTGGAGCGTTATTGCATATTTTGTCTTCAAGTTATCTTATTTATGTACGAGTATTTTTATCCGTTATTTAGTCAGTGCAAGCTTTGGTAAGTTAAGTACCTACAAAATATTGGTATTAGGAATGTTTATTTTTATTTGGGTATTTATTTACATGGTTAATGTTTGACACTACCTATTGTTTGAAAAGCTTTAATCTTATCGCCCTTAAAATT
This sequence comes from Agriphila tristella, assembly GCA_928269145.1. Classification (NCBI taxonomy): domain Eukaryota; kingdom Metazoa; phylum Arthropoda; class Insecta; order Lepidoptera; family Crambidae; genus Agriphila; species Agriphila tristella. The sequence continues at coordinate 15,771,550 of OV743443.1, forward strand.
TACATACACCAGCCATAAATACTTGAGATGGAAATCTAAAGTTTATACGGCGAAATTAAAAATGTTCTGCTGTAGAATTTGTTTACAGCGAAGGTCGCGTGACAAACTGCGGTTAACACCCTCCGGTGAGTGTTTGTTCAAGTTTATCTCATTGTCCGAAGCGTCGTCGAAGACATAATCCACTAGCTACTAGTTGCAGTTGAAAATTTAAATTAAATTTGCATTAATTTAGATCTTAAGTCGTACGGTCGTTTACTCCTCTATTTTTGTGGTTCTGTGATTTCGGTACCTTGATTTTTTTCGGAATAATAATCGTTACTAATATTATAAATGCGAAAGTCATGAAGATTTACATATACGTTGCCAGGGGTACAGAAAAGGACATTAGGGTATCTTTCATCCCGAAAAAAGTATTGTTCCCGAGGGAAAGCAAAAAAGTTTCCACGCAGACGAAGTCGCGGGCGGCCGCTTGTTTAAAAATAAAGCCTCATAAGTATGCTTTCTCGTCGCATTTTTACAAATAAAAGACGGACACATTTTGATGTATTTTTTTTAGTTTCAGTTTCATGTATGGGGGCTCCCCATCCCCTTAATCTTTTATTTTTGTGTAAGAATCGTAAAGCGGTTTACAGACTGTGTGTGACATACGAGCGGACGGACAGAGAGACAGACATGAAGAATCTATAAGAGTTTCGTTTTTTGCCATTAGGCTACGGAACCCTAAATAGCTAATATAATTATAATTATCACAATGATATTTTGTGAGTATTACCTAATTTGTTGACTAGTTATTTCGTAATTTCTAGTTACTTTGATATCTCACAAAGTCGTTTCGGACTAACTAATGCCAATTAAAATCCGCCTTCAATAATACTCCAAAGTTTAATATTTCAAAGACTGTGTCGGAGACTGAAATGAATTGAGGCTTGCTCGTGACCAATTAGGGACGAAGGCTTTGCTTTCAAGGTCTGTATAGTTATCGCACAACTTTAAACAGTAAACAGCTTTAAGCCAGTTCGAAATCCAACCTTGTAGCTAGTGAATTAAGACTGGTTGTTTTGTAACAATCCCTTTTTGTGATTAAATATCGATGGGTTTGTGGTAGTTATTGTTGGTGTCGTATATAATTATTGCCATATATTAAGGTTGTTTTCACAAATAACTTATTGTCAGCTCTGAGGTGCTTGGTGGCGCAGTGGCTTAGCGCCAGGCTCTGCGATTGCGGAGGTTAAGCCACTAGCGGACTAAGGGAGCGGCGGCAGGGGCGGTCCGCCCCGGGCCACATACCTGTGAGGGGCCCGGTATGGCATAGAAAAAAAATTAAACTGACTAAAAATGGCGCTGCTTGGCCGTTTTTTTCTTTCTATGAACAGGAAAAATTACAAGATTTGTGGATGGAACTGACTAAAAATCGCGTTACGCGGCCGTTCTATATGCAGGAAAAAGTCTTAGTCCGCCAGTGGGTTAAGCAGCTTTTGAAGAGAGTCGGTCATGAGATGGGTGACCAAAAATGTATTAGGTATCTCGAGTTCCTCCGTGCTTCGGATTGCACGTTAAGCCGTTGCTCCCGGTTGCATTTGCAGTCGTTAACACCCACCAATCCGCATTAGGACTGCATGGTGAGTTATGGCTATCCTCCTTATCCACCCATAAGGAAGGTCTGTGCCCCAGCAGCGGGGACACTAAAAATGGCTGATGTTGGTTTTCAGCTGTTCTGTTGATTGGCAATTATAGTTCAGTAAAATTACGGGTTAGCAAAACATTAAATGGTAATAAGCTGTAATTTTGCAATCTGACTTTGATGTGATTATAAAACACTAATATAAACAAATCCAACTAAATTTACGAATACAAAAAAATACAGCGTAGTTGTAACTTTTTTTTGTTGGATTTACATTCACAATCAAATTATAGTTCCAAATCAAGCAAAAAGTAAAGAAAGTATGTAATTAGCAATTTTGCTAAAGCAATTAAATAAATTTATATTTTGGTCAGTAAAGTAAAAATAAATAGTGAAAATTAGTTGGATTCATTTACAAAAAATTACTGAAAAAAAAAACTTTTTAAAACGGACTAAATTATTACAAAAAAATCGGACTAAAATCATTAAAACGGACTAGTAAAAACAGACTAAAAAGTAAAAAATATTTTTTTCTGTAAATATTTATAACCAGAAATTTTAAATCTAAAAACGTGGGGCGCATTTTGTAAAATTTGTCATCCATATTGTCTTGAGCATGCGCCCCACGTTTTTAGATTTAAAATATCTGGTTATAAATATTTACAGAAAAAAATATTGTTTACTTTTTAGTATGTTTTTACTAGTCCGTTTTAATGTTTTTAGTCCGATTTTTTTGTAATAATTTAGTCCGTTTTAAAAACGTGTTTTTAAAAAAGTTTTTTTTTCAGTAAATTTTTATTTCTTCTTTTTAGTTAACGATAGCTAAGATTAAAAATATACCATCTCCTATCGGAGCACTCGTCAAGACGATTCAAACGAGCCCAAACTCGATGGGGTTGCATGGTTTTATTACAGAGTCCCAGTGGCCTTCTTCCGGCTCCATCATCAGACCCTGGAAACTATTTCCTAACAAAGTACTCGTCAATACGATTCAAACGAGCCCAAACTCGATGGGGTTGCATGGTTTCAATATTGAGTTCCTATGGCATGGACTTTCAGCTTCATCATCAGACCCTGGACCTCATCTCCCATTAGAGTACTCGTCAAAACGATGCTAACAAGCCCAAACACGATGGGGTTGTATGGTTTCATCATAGAGTTTCTATGGCCTTCCTCCGGCTCCATCATCAGATCCTCGGACACTATTTCCTAATAAAGTACTCGTCAAGACGATTCAAACGAGCCCAATCTCGATGGGGTAGCGTGGTTTTATTAAATAGTTCCCTTGTCCTTCCTCCGGCTCCATCATCAGACCCTGGAAACTATTTCCCAACAAAGAACTCGTCAAGACGATTCAAACGAGCCCAAATTTGATTGGGTTGCACGGTTTCAATATTGAGTTCCTATGGCATGGCCTTTCGGTTTCATCATCAGGACCTGGACCTCGTCTCCCATTAGAGTACTCGTCAAGACGATGCTAACGAGCCCAAACACGATGGGGTTGTATGGTTTCATCATAGAGTTCCTGTGGCCTTCTTCCGGCTTCATCATCAGATCAGCTCAATGACACAATAGTATTGCATTGCCTTCCAGTTCTGACCTATGTTCAAAGTTTCAAGTCTCTCTCATCGGGAAGCTAGGATAAAATCGTTCGCAAACTTTGTGGAGAAACACACAAACAAACAAACGCGAAAGCAACCTAATAAAAACGTGTTAAAAATGACAGCTAGCCATTTAATCTAACGATCAAAAGAAGAAAGACCGCTATTGCAAATTATTTCTATTTCGTCATACTAGCTCCCGTAATTTTACTGAACTTTTAATAAATACATTAAATAAATACAAGGTTTTTACTCGTATGAAGTCTGAGTTTAAAATTGTAAGACTCTTTTACTAAATTTATTTTCCATCAATATTAAAAGCTTTTGCAACAGGCCTCATGGGATTGTTGTGAAAATAAAAAACCTTTGTAGTTGTTTTTCATTAAAAGCTTTTGTTTTGGCGAAAATACAAAACCCTTTGTTATAGAATCATCCTGATTTTTATAGAAAAACTTAAAAAACACAAAATCAATGGATTGTACAAACCGTAGAACAATACTACGTCATCAATTTTATTTTTAATTGACGCAGAGTAATGAACCGAAGGGCGAACCGGTATGGAACAAAATGAAAACATCTCGGTTTTTGTTTCTATACAATATCGTATATTTTATCACTCTTTGTAAAACCGGAATGAATGGATCGGCCACAGACTACAATTGTAAAATACCGTAGAGTAGCTTAATGCAATATTTTTAAAATATTTCATAACGATCGAAAGTTTAGAAACGGCACTAAAATTATTTTTTCTAGCAACACTTGGTTTTTGTATACAAAAGTAGTTGAGTTGCCATACAATAACACTAATGAGCTATATAGAAAGTGAATTTCTATTACATTTCTATCGTACTTACCTAACTCTAGCTAGAGTATTCCTAATAATTCCTAATAAACACTTCTTAACACAGAAGAATAAAGAAAACATTGGCAATTAAGGGTTTATACAAGAACCCTTAATTGCCAATGTTTTCTTTAAAACCAATTGATTTCCCGATTGTTTAACCCTTTACCGCCACTACGACGCCGGAATCCGTCTATATTTCATCGCCATTCGTTTATCCCACAACTTTTCTGGACGGGCAGACACGTCCGAAAATAATGGACTCATTTTTAGCCCACGATAAGCTGCGGTTACAATTAAGGTATGTCAGCCGCTCTGTCAACCCGTGATCCTGTTATAAATTAGACTGTGGTGTATTTGGGGTATTTAACGCCCCATTATTTTAGTGTCAAATATTAAAGAAACAATAATGTTTTTGGTAGTGGGCGGGGCTAAAATTGCTAGCATATAGTTATGCAGCACAAGAACCCAAATTCAATGGGGTTGTCAATACAGACTTCCTGTGACCTTCTTCTGGCTTTATCATCAGACCCTGGACTTCGTCTCCCATCAGAGTACTTGTCAAGACGAATTTAACTAACCCAAACTCGATATGGTTTTACTACAGAGTTTCTGTAAAATTCATCCAGTTATATCATCAATTTAGCTCAATTTCACCATAATATTGGATTGTCTTCCAGTTCTGACCTATGTTCAAAGTTTCAAGCCTCTAGCTTATCGGGAAGCTAGTATAAAATCGTTTGCAAAATTTGTGGAAAAAAAAGAAAGAAAGAAATAAACGTGAAAGCAACCTAATGAAAACGTGTTAAAATAGGGCTCCTGGTTACTGTCCTGTACCCCAGCAATGGAGACACTGAAAATGGAAGTATATTGGTGGCGCGAAGGAAACAACCGACTAGAACTGTAGCTCGTTTATTACTGGTCGAAAGACGGTACTACGCAGAGTACCTACATGTATATAGGTAGATACACAAACATACCAATCCTTCCCCCATACTTTAAAACCTAAAACAAAGAAAGAATAAACAGTTAAAAATATTTCTTATAATCTATCAGCTTATTTCTAGTTCTGAGCTGCATACGGGGAGCGGGAGCATTTGTCTCGTTATCAGTAGTCACATGATCATTATTAACATCAGCATAACTCTCAGTCTCCGTTGGCTCAGTAACCTCAGCGCCCTCTACATTGCCCTGAAACTCAGCCGCCTCCTCCCACGATTCGCATGAATCTTCATTACCCTGTAAGTTTTCTGATAACTGTGAGTCATTCTGATTGTCTAAGTTATCAGGAGGAGATGACTGGACATTTTCACTACTAGTGTCACTAGCCAAACATTGACTAACATCTGCTTCTGGTGATGGTAATGCCAAACCAGTATATTTCAATATTTGGTCTATATGACGCTTACAATGTAATCCATAATCAATTACAAAAATGTCAAACATCCTGTTTCCTATTTTCTTTGAGATTGTTCCTAATGTCCAAATCTCTTTTCTAGACACAAACCATTTTATCCAGACGTAATCTCCAACCTCAAAATCTCTTTTGTTTACAATCTCAATATTTTCCTGATTAAATTGTTTTTTTGGTAAAATTAAATCTAATCTACATCGTAGTCCGCGTCCAAACATCAACTTGGCTGGAGATTCGCCTGTAGAACAATGTTTTGTGTTTCTGTAATTAAATAAAAAACCTAATAATTTTTCTTCTATTTCATTAGCTGGTGTTTGTTCTTTAATGATACATTTTAACATTTTCTTGCAAGTTCTAACTGAATTTTCGGCTTGGCCGTTACTACATGGGTGGTAGATAGGAGAGGTAATATATTGAATGCCATTGTATTTACAGAATTCGTTGAATTCCAACGAATTTATTTTAACATCATTATCTGATACAATTGATTGAGGAATCCCAAACCTAGAAAACAGGTTCTTTAATTTTCCTATAAGCGCACGAGTCGTGGTGCCACAATTCATTAACAAACACTCTAACCACTTGCTGTATGCATCTATTACGATTAAATAATTTCGTTGTCCGATTGTCATGTAATCTATGTGTATGCGGTGCCATGCGCCTGCCGGGCGCGGCCAGGGCGCGGGCGGCGCGCGCGGCGGTGCGCTGCGCGAGCTCACACAGGTGGTACATGAGCCGATTAGGCGCTCAATGTCTCCGTCAATACCTGGCCACCACATTCGACTACGAGCTTCATTTTTTGTTTTGACAACCCCAAAATGACTCGAGTGTAATTCTTTCAACAATTGATCACGAGATAATGATGGAATTACTAATTTATGACCTCTAAATAAGCATCCGTTATCTACTTCCAAGTCAGTTTTACATTGGAAATAGGGCAAGATAGATTTGCACTTAATTTTTCGTGGCCAACCCTGTTTCATATATTTTATAACGGTTTGGATTATTTTATCTTTACTGGTTGCATCTTTTATACATTCAAAAGATATTGGTAACATTTTCGAGTCCAAAAAATTCAGAAAAGATATGTCATCACCCTCTTTTTTCGATAAATTTTTGGTATCCATTTCAATCGGTGCACGTGAAAAAAAATCGGCTACTACGTTACTATTACCATTAATATATTTCACGTTATAGTTATAGGCTGATAAAATTACTGCGTATCTTTGTAACCGTGATGCCGTCATTAATGATACTCCTGCCTTATTCCCAAAAATAGACAAAAGGGGTTTGTGGTCCGTTTTTAAAATAAACGGTGTTTCCCTGCCGTAAAGATATTGGTGAAAGTGTTTCACTCCAAAAATAATCGCTGTCGCTTCCTTTTGCACCTGACTATAATTTTTTTCGCTATTAGTCAACGTCCTTGAAGCGAATGCGATCGGTCGCTCCACATTGTCTGCGCCGCTCTGCGCGAGCACAGCGCCGAGCCCATACGGACTTGCATCTACTGATAAGATCAGCTGTGCGGCTGGGTCGTAATGCGATAATACGCGCTCCGATGACAGAATATTTTTTATGTTATCGAATGCGCGCTGCTGACGCTCGCCCCACTGCCACTCGACTCCCGACCTTAACAGTTCATGCAATGGGTGTAAAATTGCTGACGCGTTGTATACAAAATTTCTGTAATAATTAATTACACCTAGAAATCTTTTTACTTCGGTGACATTACTAGGCGTGGGAGCTCGTAGAATAGCCTCAATTTTCTTTGGACAGGTTCGAAGACCCTCTTTATCGATTACATAACCTAAATAGGTTACCGATTTTTGGAAAAAAGAACACTTTTCCTTTTGGAGTCTCAGTCCGGCGTTACGTAACCTACTTAAAACTTCTCTTAGCCTCGATAAATGAATTTCCTTATTAGGCCCCGTAACGCACACATCATCTAACCAACAACTGACTCCCTCTATTCCCACTAGTAAGGTTTCCATTGACCGCTGGAAAATAGCGGGTGCATTGGCTAGACCATACACCAAACGAGTATATTTATATAAACCTTTACTAGTGGAAATAGTAGTCAAGTCTTGCGACGACTCAGTTAATTCAAATTGATTGTATGCATTACTTAGGTCCAACTTTGAGTAATTTTCGCCACCTCCTATCTTAGCGAACACCTCCTCGATACGTGGCATAGGATATTTTTCGATTTTCATATCCTTATTAAGCGTAATAGAATAATCGCCTGCTATGCGTACCCTTCCGTTTTCCTTTAAAACGGGGACAATCGGCGTTGCATACCTAGAAAAATGGACAGGTACTAAAATGCCTAACTCCACCAGTCTGTCAATTTCTTCCTCCACCTTTGATTTTAAGGCAAAAGGAACAGACCGCGGTTTGAAAAACTTTGCCTGCGCCCCGTCCTTTAAATGTAACTCGACTTTAAATTTATTAAAACAACCTAATTCATCATTAAAGAGTTCAGAGTGTTCGTTAACCAACTGCTGTACCTCACTATGTGAATCAAAAATGGTTTGAATATTTGGGGTGACTAATTGCATTTTAAATAGTGCCATAAAATTACGCCCGAGCAAAGGTGGCCCACCATTTTCTACGACATATATTTTAACGGTTTTTGTTTGGCCGCAATATGTGATCGTTGCATAGAAATATCCGAGGGGACTAATTTTATGGCCAGTATACGAACACATTTTCAATTCGTCCTTATATAATGAACAGGTAGAAAAATATTCATTGTACAATTTATCCGACATTATAGTTTTACCCGAGCCGGAATCGAGTTCCATTCGCATGTCAATATTATTAACTGTAACTGGTAGTACGATAGGTAAATAATTGACTGACCTTATATTAAAAAGTTCACAGTCCTTGCAATCGTGAGTATTTTCACATTTCTCCGCCGACGACGACGCAGATCCCGATTCGGATTCAATATTGTTTACGCGCACAGATTTTTTATTTTTGCACACTTTGTGTAAATGACCTTTTACACCACACGCACTACATTTATAATTTTTAAAACGACATGTATCCGCCGCATGACTCTTCATTCCGCACACGGTACACCGAGGCCCCTGGTAGCGCGGCGGGCCGCCGACGCCGGCGCCCCCGCCGACCCTGTACACCGGCTCCTGCTTCACCTGCAGCTGCTCCCGCGCCTGGCGCGCGCACGCCGCCTGCTGGGCTACTTCAATCGCCTTCGACAAAGTAGTCGTTTTTGCACCTAACTCGAACAGACGGTCTCGTTCTGGTCCATGGTCCATCCCGAGCACAAATTTGTCAGTTAGTAACTGCTCCAACGATGTGCCGAAATCACAATTGATAGCCAATCCCCGCAGTCGTGCTGCCCACTCCTCGACGCTTTCGCCCGGTGCTCTCCTCGCCTCATAGAAACGTGCACGGTCAGCATAAGTGCTTCTTTTGGGTATAAAATGATCGTTGAGTACTTGAACGAGCTTATCGTAAGGAACAGTTTCCACTTTTTCCGGATGTACTAAGTTACGCGCCAACCGATACGATTCCTCACCCAGGTGTGTCAGCAACAACGCACTTTTATTTTCGGCTTTTATCGCATTTAATTGAATAAATAGCTGCAGTCGTCCATAATATATCTCCCAGCTATGGGAATTATGATCGAAAACACCCAGATTTCCTAATAATTGCGACATCACTTTCAATATTATTTATACGCGGGTAGACCGATACTCGATCGCCACTGAGAAGTATATTGGTGGCGCGAAGGAAACAACCGACTAGAACTGTAGCTCGTTTATTACTGGTCGAAAGACGGTACTACGCAGAGTACCTACATGTATATAGGTAGATACACAAACATACCACTGATCCTAGATTAAGTTTCCGCTCCCATGTAGCAGGTTATCATAACTACATGCATGAGAGTCGCTACAGCGATCGCGATACCGTCTAACTGCCCGTTTGTCATATAAATGGTTGTCTCTGAGATATATCTAGGTAACTTCCTTTACGACTCCGCGGTTTCCTACTGAAAGGAGTGTTCGTATCTCACTGTAACAGTGCCATTTTTTTCTTAAAAATCGACGAATCCTTAAGACGAAAAACTTTATCTTTCTTGCTGTCTCTACTTTACTCAATATTTTCTATACTTAAAACGAAAAAATAAGATACGTTTTTTCTGCATCTTTTTACTACCTTCCTTGCATCTTTTACACCATTTGAATAGTCAAATGGTGTTTATAGAAAGGACGTCATTTCTGATAAACTCTCTCTTTCTATCTTTTCTCTACAATACAAACTGCAATTTATTGAAAGGAACACTAATGTCAGTCACCGGGTGCGTGACTGGCCAGACTAAAGCTAAGCGGGTTGTACTTTTTCGGCCCCGTGGTGTCATTTTTTAAGCAATATTTGTTTGCAACTCCACTTCCATAGATTTTAGTTCGCTGACTTTACCTATGAAATTGCCAATATTTTGTCACATATAGAGAAAATAATAACTTCTATGATTTCAAATATTTAACAATATCTTAGTATTACATCGAATTATGACCATGATAAGTCAGCTATCAGTAAAAGTAAAGTCCTAATTTTAAGCTTTCTTAACATTAAAAAAAGATCTTGAAAGTTTTTTTTGTGCAAAAATAAAAAAACCGGAAGGAGGGGTTATGAAATGTAGCAAAAACTTATTTTTTCGCTTATCATAAATGGAATAAGTTAGCATAGTGTTCAAACATTAGTACACATACAAGTTTTGTTACATCAGTGTTCACGGTTTTTAAATGAACAAAGAAAATGCTACTATGAAAAATGCAACTTAAACGCAATATCTATCTACCGATCCACTAACTAAAAAAATAGACTTATGCTATGTTTACATTACATTTTGCAGGATGAAAGTCGATAGATCACGAGATTTTTGTGTTTGTAAAATAAAAAAGGTTTTATTGTAAAATAGGTAAGTACCATTATATTGCAATCATAGACTACTACTTTCGCTATGATCAACGTATGATTGCGATCTTGAGCGCAGCAAAATTTTTTCTATGTCTATGATTGCAATCACAGAACAAAGAAATTTTTTTTTTCCCCCAGTAGAAGTCGCATGTGGGCGGCACCCGTGTAACATCATATCTGCGAAGCTCCGCACATCTTTGAATTTTGCTCCGTCAGTCGTATGAACGAACGCCAAACAAAAAAATCTTCAAAAATAATATAAAAATGCCGAGGTGCATTATATAAAAGAGCAAAATCGATAACCACATATATCATTTAGCAAACGGGTGCATAAAATATCGGAGGCGAGCTTTATTTAATTAATTTTGATTTTAATTAAAAATTCAACTGATATTTTCCTTTTAAAATTCATAACAATAAATATCCACCTTTATGCGGTATACACTTATGATCCATATTCCAACGCACAATTTGACATATTCTTGAACTTTCATAAACACTAAAATATAGAATGGCGGAAATGTCACTCAATAGGGGAGACCGAGAAAAGATGTGACTGTGAAGAGTTGAAAAGTATTATCACCATAGCAAAAAATTGATAAGTAAATGATAAACGTCTAAATAACAGTTGATTTGATACACTCACCACTGAAAACACGCAAAAACAGCACGGAATTTTAGTCAACTTAAATAGTACGTTATAGGCGAGTCCGGGAAACTAGCATTTTATTGTCAAGGATTTTAATCATTCAAGGCAATTTAATGAAAATTGCTTCCCCTACAAGGCTGCGAAGTCTCAAGAAATGAAAGGAAAAAAATTCTTAGTTAAAATGTAATTTTGAAATTGGTCATGTAGCCATAAAGTTTTATAAAAATAACGTTTTATAGTTATTTTTAGATTTAGAATACTACACTCTTGGGGGTCAATTCTGCTTACATATGAGCGCCGCGCCGGCACGCCGCCGCCGCCGTCGATTTTTCCGCGCCGCCACCGCCGCGAAATGGCAACGGCGCGCGGATGATCGTGAGAAAAGATTTAATGAATCAGTGTGAACAAGCTCGTTGTCATGGTAGGATAGGACGCGTTGTTTACACGTTTGCGTCAAAATACGCCTGCGTCGTCGTCGTCATTAGAAGAACAACATGTGGACGTTTTTATAACGAAACTAGATAAAATTACCGTGTTTTCGCTTTCATTCATAATTAAAGTTTTAACACAGTTACTCTTGTAACTATTACTTGGCCTCCTCCGTGGACTATGAGAAAGCCTTTTTGATTCAAAAGAGCCCAGTAGCAATCTAGTTTGTAGACGCCTAGCGCCTGCACCTTGAAAAGGGATGTTGCACTTGACAGGTCGTAAGAGTTGGTTTATCTTCCTCGTCGGCTTGAGGTCTTGATAGACACACTCTTCAGAATACCTACAATCTTGTCAATGACACCTTTCATGTAAGGTAGAATGGCAGGTCGTCGTTCTACTATGGCTGGCTTGACACGGTTTCTGGGTTGGAGGGGAGGCATGGTACTGGCAATTTGTTACTTCGCAGAACGTGCTTGACATGCTGAAGCTCAGCTGTCAGGTCTTGTTGGTCACAGATCCCAAATACAAATAAATACAAATAACTTTATTTGCTGTAAATAGGGTGATTACCTATAATTCCCGCGTACTCTCCGAAACAAAGATTTCCTTATGGTCGCGGTAGCTAACTGTAAAGGATGGTGGTGGAATTCACCATTGAGGTATCTTTGCTTTTCGAAACATCCGATATATTTATTTTATTTGGGTTTCTGAATTTTGAAATGCAAATATTTTTTGCCTAGTAATTAAGAAATGTCAGGATTCCACCGAATTATGAAATAGGGTTTACACGAGTTATTGATATGAAACTATTTAGGATAAGCTAAGTGAAGAATGTTAACCAACCCGGTTTCCCTTATCTCATTAAATTTTCTTAAAGTACTTTATGTGTTAATAAATAAGGTGGTAAATCGCACTATTAAAATTAGCTTACGCCATCTAGCGGCTGAGTAGCAGCATTATAAATATACGTATTATTTAATTTGGTACCAAGTTGCTATGGTAATACGACTGAATCTAAATAAATAAACTTTGTGATTTATGGCTTTCTGGATATTATACATTTTTACTTTTTATCCAATTATGTGTTCACAAAGTGTGTGTGCGTAGCATGTAACTATTGAGTGGGGGGCTTGGCTTCGATTTTTAATGTGTTTGTTTGGTTACACTGGTTTTCATACTAAATTGAGCTCATACTACTTCTATCTACTTCTATGTTCTGTGATTGCAATATTAATTTCCCTCAGGACGACTTTGTCATTTTCTTAAACTTGACAGTTTCCAAACTTGTCTCATTATTAACTCGGCTCTTTCTAAGTTGGTCTCTTTCTTAAACTTGACACTTTCCTAACTCGTCTTATTTTTAACTTGGCTCTTTCATAGTTGGTCTCTTTTGCAATATTGACACTTTCCTAACTCGTCTTATTTTTAACTCGGCTCTTTCTACAATTTTCTAACTCGTTTCATTTTTAACTCGACTCTGTCTCTTTCGCTGTTTTTCCTCTCTTCTTAGCCGTGGTCCACCGGATCATTTCACCTAGGTGAACCACGGACCATTATTTACAAAATAATGTTTTGATATAAAATAAAATAAATAAAATTCAGTCAAAAGTACCAGGGCAACATAACTTAAAAGGAGTTATTTCGATTTATATTTTTGAAAAATTAAAGAGCTAAAAGAAATCTTCGCAGAATGAAATCAATAACTACAATCTAATTAACATTAGTAAGTACTTATCTTTAATTTATTCTAAACCTAAAGCACCATAAAATTAAAAGTATTTTTTTTCTCATTTTTTAATTAACTAAGTACAATATTTAGATAATCTTTGACTGTGTATAGAAAGTAAGTAGAGCGGAGTCTCCTGGCACAGGCATCTTTTTGCTTAATAGGGGGCTTTAATAATTTTTGTTATTTTAGTCATAAGAAAGTGAATAAAAAAAAAAATTTAAATCAAAATAACTCCTCGTAAGTTATGTTGCCCTGGTACTTTTGACTGAATATAACATTTCGCATGCCCTACCCTTCCTACCTTATAGTAGTGGATCGAACTTCGTTCGCAAACTTTGTGGACAAACAAAAACAACCAATCAAACAAACTAACAAACGAGAAAGCAACCTAATAAAAACGTGTTAAAATGACGAAGTCATCCAGACAAGTTTAAGAAAGAGACCAAATTAGAAAAAGCCTAGTTAAAAATGAGACAAGTTAGGAAAGTGTCAAGTTTAAGAAAATGACGAAGTCATCTAGGAAAGAGACCAACTAAGAAAAAGCCGAGTTAAAAATGAGACAAGTTAGGAAAGCGTCAAGTTTAAAAAAATGACGAAGTCGTCCAGAAGGATTAATTTGGGCCACTGTTTTCCAATTTTAAATTATGTAGTTGAACAGCGTGTTTCCATTTTCGTATTGTGAGTAACACAACATTTTTCGGGCACAAAATATTTATATTTTAGATTGAAAAGACGCAACTCGCAGTTTTCCGTGCACGCACGCGTAGACATTACTGGCAAGTCAAACCAGGCTATAGTCAGCATTTAGCAGTAGAACCCGGAAAAGTGATGCAGCCTCTAGCTGGCTAGCAATAGAGCCTAGCGAAATAACACAAGCGAAAACGAAATGACGAAATATTTTTTGAAACCGGTCAGAGTTGTGCACTTCTGTCTCGAAGTAAGCTAGTACTATTAATTACCTATTCTGTGCTAGAACACACAGATTTTATATTTTGTGACTTGTTCGGTTTGTATACTATCATGTGACATGGAAATGTGTTTTACATCATTCCGATAGTATCAAGTCACTTGTTACGGCAACATTATGAGAGTTTTATTCAATGTCCTCGTAACTTTTGGGTAATGTGTAACATGTGAGATTGTAAATGGCACAACACGTGGTGAATGATTTGTGGGGTTTGGGCAAGCAGCAAACACTTTACACCTTTTATTTAAATTAAGTAAGATACGTTTTATTGGGCCAAACTGCTTTCTTATAAAAATGAAAATTAATTTGGGAATCATTACCTTTATACTTTCTGCAAAACGTGTTGATTCCCACCTTTTGCCGATAGTACCTATAAATGATTTGGTTGTAGTAAGAAGGAAGTAAGTATGTAAGATTAGTATTCTGTACTGTACTAATAACAATAACCAATAATACAATAAACTTACATAGGTACTTCCTTCTTACGACAACTAGTGGAATAGTTATTATTTCAGTGTTGATTTGCATTTTAATTAGTTAACTTTGGTTTTTCAGTATTAAAGTCTTTGATTATTGATTAAAACATATATCTAAACTACACATATTAAAGAAAAAATAACTGACACTAATTTGTAGTGAATAGCAGTAAATGCTAAGCAGTTCTGTTGCTGCCTGTTCATCACAGGTGGTCTAAATGGGCCATAGGTCACCTAGATAAAATCTAGTCGCTCGTTTAGGTAATATATTGGAGTTCTCCTTGCCTAATAAGTCTTCTGTACAGTTTGAATAATTTGAACATTTCTCTAAGACGAGATGGCACTTAAGATAGCTTTGAAGATCATTAAAGTTCATTCTTCAGTTATGAAGTTAAGTTTTTTGTCAAAACAATTGCATTGCTTTAGATGCAAGTCTTTTTTGATGATTATCCGTCGTCTACGACGACGTCCGTTTATTTTTTTTCAAATAATTTCGAATGGGAACTTTCTGGCTTTGAAAGATTATTTCTGTCGGGAATCTTATGTAAATATTTATGTGTACAAGTTTACGTAATATACTAAACAAATGTTTGGAAAACATATCGTAAACAAACAATGTGTGGAAGTATAAGTTAGAAAAGGTTTCGAATAGTTGTCGTTTAATTTTTCCTTTAAATATATTTAGACTAAAGCTAATTCAATGTGGAATGAAAACTTTCAGACTTTAACAACGGCTTTTCCTATGTTTTCCCCTTTCAACATCGCCACTAATGTAGTCGGTAGCTCTTCAAATCCATTAGCGATCATCTCCTTTGCTTTTATGGAACCATTTTGAATCCATTCTTTGAGCTGGTTCAGTGCAGCGGTCTGTTTCGACCATTCCCATTGTGTGAAGCTAAATGCTTCTACATGTACTCGCGTGTTTGGTTTATTGCGCGGCACCTTCTTTCCGTAAGTACTTATAGCGCCACAGACGGCGACTCTTCCTTTCTTACTCATACACTCCATAATCGAGGACGCTAAATCTCCACCAACATTGTCGAAAAAAACGTCGATACCATGTGGAGCGATCGATATCAAACTGTCTTTGATACCACAGACAGTTTTGTAGTTTAAGGCATAATCAAAGACCAGTTCTTCCTTTAAAACTTGCACTTTACGGTCACTACCTGTAAAACCGATGACTCTGCAACCCTTTAGCTTAGCTATCTGTCCCACTAAGGATCCGACGGCTCCTGCAGCGCTTGTAATACAAACTATTTCACCATGTTTAGGCTTACAGATTTCGAGCAGACCTAAGTAAGCCGTAATTCCTGGCATGCCGAGAGCTCCAACAGACAAAGACAGTGGCAAATTTCCAATTTCAGGCTTATACGGTCTTATGCCAAACATTTCATCTGCGCTGCCGTCTAAGACAGCATAATCTCGCCAACCAGAATGGGACACTACATAGGTATCGATGGGATATTCAGAATTCTTACTTTCAATAACTTCCCCGACTTGGAAGCCGAATTGATCGTAAGGCACTTGTTGGTCGTCAGCAAAAGAACGCATATAAGGATCGACGCTGATGTACAAGGCTTTGACAAGGAATTGACCCGTTTTTATCGGCGGTATATCCTCTTGTACTACTTCATAGTCAGTCTCTGTCGGAAGAAACCCTCCAAAGGCATTTTTGACTACAAATTTTCGAAGTTTTCTCATTATATCGAAACCTTATCAATAACAATTTAAAGTGTCCACTATCTACGAACTTTACTGTAAATATGAATAATAATTCTGACTGTTTTCACACAATACAGGAAGGTAGGTAGTTATAGTTTCTCTCCTAAAGTCAATATGAGAATATGTTATCTTTCACACCTTACTACGCACAAAATAACACAAAAAAGGCAAACTTCTCCGCACAGATCTGACACACGACTGACGTAACTGCAAAGACTAAAATAATATAAAGGGAAAAGAGCGAGCGCCCACTCGTGGTAATTTTTTGAAACACCAATTTGATAGGCCATCAGCGCCTCTGGAAATTAGTGCGGAACTACTGACGTGAAATTATAATAGCTGTAAAAGGGGTTTTTTGTTTCTTTTTAAATATTTTTATTTATTTTTTTGTAATATTCTTTATTTAGAACAAAAAATAATAATAAAAAAAGAATAAATCTTAACAAAAGACACGAAAAAATGCGACCTTCGCTAGGTTTGAACTAGGTATTCATCGAACGATAGTAGTGCTGTATATATGGTGGAGATGTGTTAATCCGCTATGCTACTGGGTTGGGTCATTACTTCGAGGCTCGAATTTTATCATTATATTGAAATTCGCTCAATAACCATACACAAAAAATATTTTCCATTTAATCTTTTAATTCACTGGATGAGGCTGGCGCAGGACCGTGAGGAATGGCGCTATAGAGAAGAGGCCCATACCCAGCAGTGGGTTGATGTGGGCTGAATATGATGATGATGATGAATCTTTTAAAAATAATGTTGTTTTAAACCACTTTATACCGTTAAGCAGGCGACTTTTACTGTACTGTCTTCTTACCTAAATTTTATTTTGATATTTTATATTATACTCGTAAGTACGACTGCAGAAACATCTTTTGGCAAACTTGAAGACAGACCGGCATAAATCATTATCCTTACTTATATTAAAAATGCGAAATTCCGTATGTTTGTTTGTTTTTTACGCCTTCACGTCTTATCGACTGAACCGATCATCATGAAATTTTACTTACATACACATTGTCAGGGGTACAAAGAAGGACATAGGACCTTACATTCCGAAAAAAGTATTGTCCCGAGGAAAAGCAAAAAAGCTTTCCATGCAGACGAAGTCGCGGGCGCCCGCTAGTGAATAAATATAATTGTTATTAAGTAGGATTGATGTGATGCTATTGAAGCAAATATGGTTGATGAAATTTAAACCATACCATACGTCCAAAGTAAAATCTTTGTAAAACGGTATCATTATCTGGCCATGTCCATAAGAACAGTTTTATTTATTCTAATGCCATGACCATGGTTATCTCCAAGGAACAAGGAGTTATTCCTCTGATCACGTTTTAATAGTCTATTTATTAAACTCGTAAGAATTACTTACATCCCATGAACAAGTACTTTTAATAAAATACGCTAAAGATTTTTCTTTCGTTTACTAAAGGATTAAAATTTTTATTACAAAAAAGTCGGACTAAAAACATTAAAACGGACTAGTAAAAACAGACTAAAAAGTATAAAATATTTTTTCTTTAAATATTTATTACTCTACAGAAATTTTAAACCTAAAAACGTGGGGCGCATTTTGTAAAATTTATCATCCATATTGTCTTTAGCATGCGCCCCACGTTTTTAGATTTAAAATTTCTGTAGGGTAATAAATAGTTAAAGAAAAAAATATTTTATACTTTTTAGTCTGTTTTTACTAGTCCGTTTTAATGTTTTTAGTCCGACTTTTTTGTAATAAAAACGTGTTTTAAAAAAAGTATTTTTTCAGTAAATTTTTATTTTCTGCTTTTTAATTAAAGAGCTAAGACTAAAAATGTACCATCTCCTATTCAAGACGATTCAAACGAGCCCAAACTTGATGGGGTTGTACGGTTTTAATACAGAGTCCCAGTGGCCTTCTTCCGGCTCTATCATCAGACCCTGGAAACTTCCTAAAAAAGTACTCGTCAAGACAATTCAAACGAGCCCAAACTCGATGGGGTTGCATGGTTTTATTATAGAGTTTCTATGGACTTCCTCCGGCTCCATCATCAGATCCTCGGACAGTATTTCCCATTAAAGTACTCGTCAAGACGATTCTAATGAGCCCAAACACGATAGGGTTGTATGGTTTCTTCATAGAGTTCCTGTGGCCTTCTTCCGGCTTCATCATCAGATCAGCTCAATGATACCATAATATCGCATTGCCTTCCAGTTCTGGCCTATCTTCAAAGTTTCAAGCCTCTAGCTCATCGGAAAGTTAGGATAAAATCGTTCGCAAACTTTGTGGAGAAACACACAAACAAACAAACAATCAAACAAAGGCGAAAGCAACCTAATAAAAACGTGTTAATAATAACAAAGTTGGCATTTATGATTGTTAAAAAATCATATTTTAAAGAAGAATATTGCCAGTGTAGATGTATGTTTAGTGAGATTAGTACATATTTATTATATGATAATACATCAACGGACGGTCCCAAAAAGGGTACGGTGCAAGTTTAGGGATGAGATACAAGAGATATAGCGACACAATGTGTCTAGGGATTTAGTTTAGGCCTCCGTTTGGGTACTGTGGACCTACTTACTGAAAAAATATGTTATTTTACTCAGTATCATGACAAAGAGCTATTTATGTCGTGTTTATACGTAAAAAATATAGACTTTTATTGTTAGACAACCCTCATCGACGCTTCGGATCTATATAAATACTGGAATTAGTTCCACTACACTGCGTTGCTTACCCGATTAACACGTATGTGTGGGTAGGTTTCTTATTTAGTTGATCCCTTTTCTGCTTTTACGTCATAAGGGCATAAGTATAAAACTTATACAAGATATTTACATTTTGATATTTTCTTTATTAATATTTGTATGAAACAGCGGATTTTTTTTTCGGGATTTCAGAGTTGGTCCCATAGTAAAAGTTGTTCAGTTTGATGGCCCATGTCTACCATATTCGGCTTTATAAGGCTTTTACCAAACACCTTGTATAGGGTGAGCCATACACAATGAATGTATGTAGGTACTTACTTGTGGAATGAATTAATGATCATATCGATATGTTTAGAGGTTCTTTAGACAGGACATTTTTGTCTAACGACGTCACCGAATTCTTTGTACATAATGAAAGGATTTTAAAAGTGTTGTATAGGAGGTAAGTAGGGCCTCCGTTACTATAATATTTCTTCAGAAAAGCTTATTTGAATGTGTTGTTTATAATATTATAAGTAATGTTCTTTTGAACAAGTCAATTTAGTTCCTAGATCTAAGTAATCGTTCTGCTTTATGGGAAAGTTCTAGGAAACTTCTAGGAACGTTCTAGGAAACTAAATTCAAATAGTCTTTATATTAAACTTTTAGATTTTTGCATTCACAATGCTATTTTTATATTAAGATGAATAAATAATGAAAAATATTAGAAAAAATCGGCTCACCCGTAGCAACTTAGACGGGAAGTTGCTACGGGTGAGCCGATTTTTTCTAATATTTTTCATTATTTATTCATCTTAGTCTTTATATTTTTTTTTATAAGGTTGAAAACATTCAATCCAACCCTTGGAGTAAATATGCCGGAAGAACTACACCATCTGCATAAAGTAGATAAGTGACGTAGTTCAATCTGAGGAGTTGTTCCTTTCCCACATAAATCATGTGAGCGAGATAGAAAAAGTCGGCTGCCGCAGTGGGACCGTTACGTATCCACGGTATAATATCATTTTATGTGAGGAATATGTCAAATATTCTGCAGAAGTGTGTACGATGCGTCTATGATATACTTAGCTGGGTACAGGCATGTACAGGATACGCATAGTCATTTGATTCTACTATGGCATAGTCGTTGAGCGCAGCGAAAATTTTTCTATGTCTATGGTTGTTTCTAAGGGAAGGGAAAACGCCCACAAGCGATTAATTGCTAAGCAATTTTTTGTCGCCGAGAATGGGGAATGTCCGAAAAAAATCAAATTGGCTGATTATTTTTCTATAGGTAGGAATAAGGTCCCTTAGTAATAGAAAAAAGTTTCAGAATTTTCGGTTGGGTAAAAAAGTTTTTAAAAATCAAAGTCTCTTCGACTTCACAAATGTATGAAAGTAACAGCAGAATGGAGATTATACCTTTGCTGCTAACTGCCACAAACACAACACGTATTTAAAAAAAAAAGTTTTGACATTTTGTCTTGAATTTTTTTTTTAATACCATGTTGTGGTTGTGGCAGGTGTTGGCAAAGGTACAATCTCCATTCTGCTGTTACTTTCATACATTTGTGAAGTCGAAGAGACTTTGATTTTTTGAAATTTTTTCACGAAGTCGAAAATTATGAAAATTTATTCTATTACTAAGGGACCTTATTCCTACCTATAGAAAAATATTCAGCCAATTTGATTTTTTTCGGACATTCCCCATTGAACATACACTGTCTTATTCAGAGATGTTTCACAAAACTTGGGTGCAAGACTGTTCTAACAAAACCTGGTTTAATGCTTGTAAACCAATCACAATGCACCTTTTAATTCTTAAACGGTTGGACTAAACGTTAAACTGGCACTCTGAATACGATTTGCGCTAAAATGGCGTTAGTGCGCAGTCTAACTCCATGTTAACTTTGGCCCTAGTTTAGCGAACGCACTCTGAATAAGACAGACAGAGTTCGATTGGTAAATGCCCACGAGCTACTTTTTGTAGCTGCGATAAACGCGGCGTTAATCGCGGCGCTTTTTTGTCGCTAGCTAAGTAAAACCTTTGTCGTGTCATTTCGCGGGCGATTATCGCCGCGATTAACGCCGCCATTATCGCAGCTACAATAAGTCGTGAGCATTTACGTATTGAACTCTGTAGGCATGTTCTATTCTAGGCGACAAAAAATCGTTCAGCGATTAATCTCTCGTGGGCGTTATCTCTTACTGTGGTTAGTAAGTACATAAAGATTAATTTGTGAAGGAACATTAGTTCTACATTGTGTAAAATAACACTATTTAATTCGTAATATCTAAGTTTGTTCCCTAAGTGACAAATCTGTTCTTTCCCTGACCTCTTCATTTTTTTGTATTTTGTTTTGACATACTTTGTGATTTCATATTAAACAAACTATTTGAATACGCAGTTGTATTTCAGCGATTACCTACCAAAAGCCATTGTGTGCCATTGTTATCGAAAGAGCTTAATTAAAACCCTTTGTTTTCAAACAAAACAATCAAATACTTATAAGTTTATATCTTGATAGTCGAATTGTCGTAATTAACTTTGTTCAACTCAAAGTAACGTAAAAAATGCAGAAAAGTCACGAACGAATAATTCTAGAGGCAACTACGTACGTCAAATCAGCGGCGCCAAAAAAACCAGCGAAACGTTGGAGGACCGGTGAAAAACCGGTAAAAACCGGTTGGGTCCAGTGCCAAGTTTCCAAGTTGTGCCGTTAAGGGATGACTGGGCTCTTTCCTCGCGGAATAAAGCCGAGAAGATGGGCGTGGATGAGGCACAAATTGGACTTTATGAATGTACTTAAGAATTTACTGAGACCAACAATCAGGAAACGTAAAGTTTCATTTAGTTTAAATGATATATATACTACTCTTTAAAAATGAAATGACGGCAGCCGGGAAACGGTGTGTTCGTTCAGAAATAACTTGATTTTTATATGTTGGAGTGTAAAAGCGTGAGTGAATATGAAAGTGTGACATTGTGATGCAAATACATGAGATTACTAGGAAGCCATTCAAGTATTTTTCCTGAAAAAATTAAGTAAAATTGCATCGTAAGTAACGTTGCAATTTTACAAAATTTTTGTTTTCAATGAACGCATCATATAACAAAGTGAAGATTAAAAAAAAATCGATATGTGACGGCTAATACCCGAAGTGCTAGCCGCACTAGTTTTAGCCGGTTTAAA
This sequence comes from Agriphila tristella, assembly GCA_928269145.1. Taxonomy (NCBI): domain Eukaryota; kingdom Metazoa; phylum Arthropoda; class Insecta; order Lepidoptera; family Crambidae; genus Agriphila; species Agriphila tristella. Next base: position 15,793,825 of record OV743443.1, read on the forward strand.
CTAGGTGTAGCCGGTAGCTGTTGGTTAAAAAGGTATAGGTAGCCGATATGCTCGCGGATAATACTAGGTGTAGCCGGTCAATACGAGGTTTAGCCTTGTTTTTGCTTCTACTAAGGGGGAGTAATTTATGGGGTAAGAAAGTTATTTCTGTTGTCTGTTAAAAAAAATGTTGCGCTAGAGAGCCTACAGTACCAACTATATGGGCCGGATCTGGTCCGAGATTGCTTGCACATCTATGTATGATGGCACAGAAAAAGGGCGAATTGTTCCGAGGGGTTACTGTTCACTTTATATTTTGTGCTTACATCATAACGAGATTTAAACGATTGTCGGATATCCAAGGTTCCCGCATCGCAGATTTTCCGCCGGCCTAGTTTTCCCGGCTGGGCGCTGCCGGTCTTTTGTACATTCGAGTGGCTTTTACCTGAGCAAGATAGTTAGATAGCACTCGTTCAATGTTTTTGTTTCACTTGAAACGATTAATATTACGTTTACAGCCTCGATTTGGGCATTTTTGTCGACATTCGAATTAGGTTTCGGTTTGATAAAACCCTTTTCCATTGAACATGTTGAAATATTACCGATTTCAACTAAAGTTGTATACCAATTTGACACTTTAAGCCTTCATTGAGAGTTAAGATTTAAATTAATGGTTTATACTAATCTGACACTTTATGCCTTTATCTCAAATGAGAGACCTAAATGTTATGCACCTAACTTATTAGGTCTCATAGCGGTCGGTAGGTAATTGATAAATACGACTATGTAATGTAGTACCTATTGATTGATCCTTTTTTATTTTTGAGCATATGACTGTATTATACAAATAAACTTTTAAACTAAGCACTTTTGAATCTTTTCCACCTATCCCATCTTGGTCATCCCACCTGGGAGGGAAAATTTGATTTTTTTCCACACTTCCCACCCAGGTGGGATAAGAGGAACATTTTGATTGCCCCTTTTCTACCTATCCCACCTGGGAGGGATAAGGGGGAGTCCATTAATTACGTGAGGTGATTTTGGCGAATTTTCGACCCCCCCCTCCGCCCCTTGGTGAGATGTCGTGAGATTTGGCTCGACCCTCTCCCCCCCTATAAATCTCACGTGAGATTTTTCAGAACGTGTATTTTTAGTGTGATTACGTTTAATATGTGCTTGCTTGCTTTGCATTTATTTAAATAAACATTATTGTTCAGGATTTAGCCATATTTTTGTATGAAAAATGATTAACTTTATTTAACCTAGCTTTTTCGCGATACTGTTCCTGCAGAAAAAAAATACGTTGTATTTGCCGATACCCCCCTCTCCCCCACGTTTGATTGGGTGAGATTAGGCTCGACCCCCTCCTCCCCTAAATGCCTCACGTAATTAATGGACGCCCCCTAAGTGTTTTTTCCACTCTTCCCACCCAGGTAGGATAAGAGGTACATTTCGATTCCACAATTTCTACCCCAGGGCCCCGGCCGCTAGCGAATTAATACAGGATGGTCCAAATAGTGACGCCCCAACTTTTTTTAGATTACTCACATCTGGGTTTATCCGAAAACACCATAATGTCATTTTCCTAACTTATTAATTTAACATCAAAAGTCTAATCGAAACATTCTCTTTTGTTGCAGCTGCCCGAGAAATGAAACGGAAAAGGTGTAACCCGCCAGGCGTCGTATAGTGGCGTTCCGTTCCCGCCATGCCCTCCGACGACGTCGCCACCATGCGCTACGTGCTGTTCTGTCTGCTGTCTTTAACCTTCAACAGGAATCTCGCCTTCGTACTAGACAAACAGAACCCGTACTCACAGTTCCGAAAATGGAACGCCGGCCTGAACGGCACACTCGAATTAGAATTCAAAACAGACCAGCCCAACGGCCTGTTGTTGTACACCGACGATGGTGGCACTTATGACTTTTTTGAGTTGAAACTAGTGAATGGTGCGCTGCGGCTCCGATACAATTTAGGCGGCGGAGCTCAGATTATAACGGTCGGTACTAATCTTAACGATGGACATTGGCACAAAGTTCAGGTAAGATACTGTTTCTTCTAAGAATATTTAGGTCTTATCTTTAGTAGTTCTAAGACGGCCCCAGGCTAAGTTCGGAAACTCGTTCTTTGTAGCACTTTAGGGATCCTAAGACTGTAATATTTGATAATAATGTGGCATAGATAACCATTTCAATAAAGTTTTATGGTATGGTATAAACTAGAAATTGATTTCGTACTTTCGATCAAGAAAACCTTGATGTACCCTAGATGAAAACTTTTAACCAGGATACAAATATCCTGGTTAAAAGTTTCCTAAGAATCCTTAGGAAAGTTTTAACCAGATTTGATTTAAATTTCGAATGTCCACGCGGATGAAGTCGCGGGCGGAAGATAGTCGCACATAGGTATATTCTTATACCGAATAATAACACTTTTTTATTAGAAATTCTTGTACTTCACACGGTAAATTTTCAAGTAAGTATATCTAATAAAGTAATAAGCGTATCTCTTATTTTTTCTAATCAAGTAGGTACCTATGTGTAGTTAAAAGTTTAAATATTATTAATAAGTCAAGTTCCTCACATGGAGGGGTGGCCATTTATCTTCGTTCACACATCTCTTTTTCTATCCTTAGTAGATCCTCTCAACCGCCACCTCCCAATAGCGCCGAGCATCTCGCTTGAAATTTCCTTATCTCATACTAAACTTCTTCTCGGTGTCTTTTACAGCCCCTCGCTTCGTGTTGACTATTTTGAGTCATTCGAGCAGATCCTGGAAAATTTTGCCCCCTCTTATCCCCACTCTATTATTATGGGTGATTTTAACACATGTCTGAGAAAAGATGACTTTCGCGCTAAAAAACTACAGTCAGTGGTTAACTCATCTAATCTGCACATTCTTCCATTACAGGAAACTCATCATTTTCCCAATTGTACCCCATCACTTCTTGACCTCATAATCGTATCCTCTCCGACCTTTGCTGCAAAGCACGGTCAATATTCTGCAGATGCCTTTTCATATCACGACCTGGTGTATTTGTCATACCGAATTCGACCTCCGAAACTTAAACCTACCGTCAAACTTCAGCGTAGTTTCACTAAGATCAACCATGACCGCCTACTCGAAGACGCTGCGAACGTTGACTGGGCTTCGATATTTGCCACAGAAATTGTAGATGAGCAGGTCGCTCTGTTTAATGACCGCCTTACCGAATTATACGATGCACATGCTCCAATCCGGCCTGTAAAAATGAAACATCTTCCTGCGCCCTGGTTGACTGACGAGTTACGTAAATTAATGGCTAGGAAAAACAGGGCAAAAGCCAAATTCAAGTTCGATTCCTCGGAACAAAACGAACGTAGATACAATCGTGTTAGAAACCGCTGCAACACGGCATTAAGGGACGCCCAAAGACGCCACACTCATAATTCCATAGAAAATGAAGAAGATCCTGCCAAGGTGTGGAAATTCTTAAAAACACTTGGAGTTGGCAAATCTCAGAATATCAATAGTCTTAATAATAATCTTGATTTAAATCAGCTTAATATGCACTTCTCCTCGTCTGTGCCTATTGATGGCAACTGTAAAGCTAATACCCTATCCCATCTCTCAAGTCTGCCAACTAACCAAGATTCACTCTTTACTCTTCGTCAATTTGCGGACTGTGATGTTAAGAGAACTATCCTGTCTACTAACTCAAATGCTGTGGGTGCTGATTCCATTAGTCGCAAAATGATCCTTCCCATTATAGATATCCTTACTCCGATCATTACCAAAATCCTAAACACTTCCATTTCAACTGGTGTTTTTCCTACATCCTGGAAAGATGCTAATGTTATCCCGCTTCCTAAAAAACGTAACCCTACTATGCTATCTGAATACCGTCCTATATCTATCCTACCCTTCCTCTCCAAAATCCTTGAAAAACTTGTCTATGGTCAGCTGACTGCCTTTCTCAATGTCAATAATCTTTTTAATCCTTTGCAGTCTGGTTTCCGTAGGGGCCACAGCACCTCCACAGCTTTGGTTAAGATCACAGACGACATACGCCAGGGCATGGAGAATCGCCAACTAACACTGATGACGTTACTTGATTTCAGTAATGCTTTCAGTTCAGTTGACTTCGATATTCTCCTGGGTGTTTTACAGTCTCTTAACATATCTCCAGCCGCTATTGATTGGTTTCGAAGTTACCTGCTAGGGCGACGGCAGCGCATCCGCCTAGGAGATTCGTCCTCTGAGTGGTGTGGTATCAATGCCGGAGTTCCTCAGGGTGGCGTCTTATCTCCTCTTCTCTTTTCTATTTTTATAAACTCCATTACTCACTCGCTTTCAAGTTCCTATCACCTTTATGCCGATGATCTTCAGATCTACACACAGGCTCCTCTATCCGAACTCTCTAGTGCCATAGCTGCCACTAATTCTGATCTTGCACATATCTATAGCTGGAGTAAGTCTTATGGTCTTACTGTTAACCCCTCTAAGTCACAGTCCATCATTATCGGGAGTCCGTATTTTGTTTCGAGGATCGACTTCGAGCGGTTACCTCCTGTGAAATTTGACAGCACTGTTATTCCTTATTCTAAAACCGTCAGAAATCTCGGTGTTGTCTTTGATGAATGTTTCTCTTGGAGACCACAGGTTGAGGCAGTTAGAAAGAAGGTTTTTGCTGCGTACAGTTCACTCAATCGCCTACGGAACTTTCTACCTACCAGTACTAAAATCACTTTGGCCCAGTCACTTCTGCTATCCATCTTGGACTACGCTGACGTTTGTTATACGGACCTCTCTGAGGAATTGCTGGGCAAATTGGAGCGTCTGCAGAATATGTGCATCAAGTTCATTTTCAACTTACGAAAATTCGACCACGTATCCTCCTTTCGCCAAAAGCTTAATTGGCTCCCTATTCGTCGGCGCAGGGACTTACACACTCTTACGCTCCTGTACTCAATCCTTTTCCTACCAACTTCACCACTTTATCTTAAAGAATCTTTCGACTTTCGATCCTCTTCTTCACAGCGTACTCTGCGTTCTTTTTCTAATCTTACCCTCGATATTCCCCGTCATTCCACTGATTTCCTTTCCTATTCATTCTCTGTGCACGCTGTCCGTTTGTGGAACGCACTTCCAGAAGGCATCCGTAAAGCTCGTACCTTGACATCTTTCAAAGATCAAGTTAGAAGGCATTTCCTTTCTCCCACCTAATACAACTTTTTTCTCATATCTCCCTTTCAACTTTCATTTTATATACTTACTTTTTCTCTTTTCCTTACTTATGTACATCTATATCTATTGTCCTTCTAGTATTTGTGCACCCACTCCCCCTTTTTTCCTCTTCCCCTTAATATTTTTCTACTCAAGGTTGCCTGGAAGAGACTGCTACGTAGCAGTAAGGCCGCCTTTTGTGTACTTGTCCATGTTTATTGTTTGCTTCTATGTAATGTCTTTGTCTAGTGTGCAATAAAGCGTTTATTATTATTATTATTATTATTAGTCAAGATAGAGAAGGTTATTTTGTTTTCTAACTGAAAAAAAATAAAACAAAATAATTAATTTAATGAAAATATATATGTCATCAAAACACTCCTTTATCGGCCTAAGGACAAACTAACAGACATGATAGTTTGGTGTCCTATATTCTTTACACATTTTTTACTGCGTCGAACAAGAAGTGTGACGCCAATTTACTGCTGTGTAGACATAGTCACGTTGATCCATTCCAAGTATGGACTCACAGGGCAGAAAACGGTAATTTCTGGTGACTCAAAGCGGGATGCAACTCCTATGATCCTATCCCTAAACATTAATGGCCCCCCCGAGTCGCCCCATCTGCCACTGGTTACTGTATTACATTTAGGGGCCACACATATACCTGGAGACAGACTACGCTTCTCTTTGGTATTACAATTCACAACAACACCTTCTCCAACCTGAAACGGTCTCATCAACCATTTGTCTTTCTTAACATTATTTGTGTTTCCGAATCCTGCGAACGTCACCGGTAGTCCACTAAGAGATCTGTAATCCATTCCACACACTCTTGCTAATTTTACATTTTCCAATTTCTCTATAAAAATTAAGCCAATGTCATCTCTGCTACTATCACGGTCGAAGTTAGGATGGGGGAAACCCTTCAAGATTTTCCCGTATTAGCTAGTTTCATTTCCTACAAAAGCACCATAAGGATAAGGTTTGACGCTGATGCAGTGACCCGCAGTGAGTACCCATTGTGGAGCTATGAGAGAGCCGCTGCATCCTCGGACAATGCCTCTACCTTTAATTTCAAATCTAGTCATTATTGCGAAAGGGTATTTATTGTTATCAACAATCTTTCCGTCTAAAATTCGCAACACCTTAGCTGCTGTAAAAGATTTCCAAAGCCCAAGAAACAATAGTAATGTTCCGATTAGCATCATACTTGGCAAAATAATATATATTAGGACACGCTCACTTGAATAACAGTTTTGTACAAAACTGAAATAGGCTAACTTAAAATTTTATTTATACACGCTCGTAAAGAAAATCGTATTTCATTTTATATTTATGAGAAGTCGAGGTGATTTAGATTTGAACATTTATTGGGCATTAAAAATAATATTTGTTTATTTATATTAAAATTGCATGCAGGTTTACAGACTATACCACCAAGTTTAGATAACACTATTATGTTTAACGTCATCAAACAAAACAAGAACAAATTAAAGAAAAAAATATTAATATGTATTTTTACTCTAAGGAAAGCTAGGCTATCAGTGAACACATCAGCATATTTAGTTTTCTTCTTTCAGCTCTGCTCATTTGTCATAAGCACTGTTACTTTCCCTCATTTCCAGTTCGACAGATTTTCAACTTTTCACATCATAACAGACAAATGGGACTTTTAACCAGGATAAGTTTTCACTTATTATTTAATTTTTTCATAATCCAATTAGCCATTTATGAGTTCAACTAGCTTCCACCCGCGACTTTGTCCGCGTGGAAAATTCGAGTAAATCCTTATTCCTTTCTTTTTATTTCATCAAAATTCGATTAGGCGGGTCCCCACCAAGCAAGCAGCCTCGTACGAGGCACGTCGGAGCGTCGCACGCGGTAAGCGTCCTGACTCGCGCAAGGCAGTGCACTTGGTGGGGGACCCACCCGCCTTTCACGTAATTAAACGGCTGATCCGATTTTGATAAAATTTAATTTTATCAAGATCTTATCCAGGTTAAAAGACTTTAGGCATTTAATTAAATTGCACGTGCTTATGGTGTTTTCTCCCAATTAATACAGAACATTTAATTTTATGAAAATTTGTCCTCAACACACTTCTTTATCGGCCTAAGGACAAACTTAGACATGCCTATTAGGGGCCCAACCATTATATTAGATTCGACAAACCCCAAATCCTCGCTAGGGAACATAGATTTGAATAGACTTGAATGCTCCGGGAGGCGAATTTACAAAGGCTATACTATTTCAGTCACGAGTCAGACTCTAATGGTTGAGCTTTTGTTTATGCATATTACTCAACAATACCTAAACTATTTCAGTAAAAAAATGACTCAAATGGATTAGCTTTTGCGTTGATATTTTCAAAGAAAATGCACGGACAAAACCTAGTACGGTATTATACATATTCACTCAAATAGTTAAGCTTTTGTCCTAGTCGAGTAGAGTCTCACTGCCTTGTTTATCGCGAATTAAATTATTAAAATAATTAAAATACTCGTTTTTATTCTGTATTTGATTGACAAAAAAAACGAATCTACAAACGAACATTTATTACGAAAGAAACAGGTACACACTCAACACTTGTTGAGAGTACTTACAAATAAAAATAAAATACTTTTTCCTCTAATGTAAAATACAAAAGGCAGATAATTATTGTTATCTACACCCATGCTTTAAATCTTCTGTAAAGGGTTCTGAAACGGTTATCTTACTGCCAACATTACGATATCCGAGCGAGAGGTTAGGTTATCAGTACAACATTATAACACACTTTCGGAAGATATCATAATGAGGAGGAATAAAGTCAAAGACAAAGTCAAAGTCAAAACCCTTTGTAGAGTATACATATCATGGGTGTTTTTAATCCATATGTATTAAAATATTGTTGGTTTCCCAAATAAAAATATAAAAATGGGTGTAAATAAGGTCTTGTATGCAACTGTACTTAATTAGGTATTAAAACACTCATGTGATACTATTATAAACCCACATTCGTGTTTTAACACCCCTCATTATAGTACAGTTGCATAAATAACTATTATCTTCACACACAACGTAAAGTTCCATATGGATTCAAAAAAGATAATATAAACACGTACTTTTGTTCATGAATAAAAAAAGCCATCACAGTTCAACATTCTGCATCATTAAAAAACAACTTTTTTATTTTTATAGCACACTTTTACTTTTTAATTTTAATAAAATAATAGTACTAACCACAGACCATAAAACAATACTATGTAGTACTACCGTATGGGCTCTAGTATAATACGGTCTGTGGTGCGGGGTGCGCCATTTACAGAAAAGTTTTGAATTCGATTTTTAACTGTTTGTTGTACTGTTTTTATTCTTGCTTTAAAATGGCTGATAGCGGTGAATGTGAAGATTTGACTCTGCCCGATATTTTAGATGCAGCGACGGAAATGACTTCTATTGAAGGTACCTAATACAAGCAAAAATCTCACTCTCTTTCTTAGTAAAAAAAAATCTTTCTTAAATCACCAAATGAAAAATTGTAGTGAAACAGTAAAATAAAGGGTTTTTAAACAAATTAAAAAAAAATGAGTGACACCTATCGGCAATTATTTGTACTAATAAGATTGTTTTGCTTTTTGCGTTTCCAAGATTTTAACGTCTGTTTGGAATGTTTGGTAAAGTTTGTTGCTATCTATCTGTGCTAAGCATGCTGCGTGCGACGCCACCTAGCGTTTTATAAGAAAAACATTTTTTAGTAGCCCTGCCAAAGAATATGAATACAAGATTCTTGAGCCCTGCTAATCGCCTTACGACGACACGTGCCATTTCTTTGTTTGGGATGAGGTATCTGTAGTAGTTAACAGTATTATATTATCTGTGACTCGACTAAGTATTGTTCGTTCGTACGTTATATTTATATTATTCTCGACAAAAGCTTATCTATTTGAGTGGCAAAATAAAGTCTTATTGAGATAGTTAACGTTTTACACACAACTTATTAGGTTAGTCGTAGGTATGTATAGATATAAAGTAAACGGTTATAAAAGGCGAAAGTGGCGCATTTCATAATACCTAGGTCGCATAATGGTAATAAAACTCTAAATTGATTGACTGATTCATTCACTGATTCATTGTTGGGATAAGCGTAGAGCCCTAACGGCTGATATGAAGGTAGAGACACCATTTTTGGAGGGTAGATAGATACCTTTCATGGTGTAGGTGAGCACTAAGAAAGCATTTTGGAAAATTCCCGTTATACAGGGTGTTCTTGTTTGTAATTGTACCTATGGGGATATGTATAGGGCTGAACCATTTTTGCTGGTAGAGATAAAATTTTTGGAGGGTAGGTACCTTTCATGGTGTAGGTGACCACTAAGAAAGGGTTTTGGAAAATTGCCGTTATACAGGATGCTACAGAGTGTTCCAGTTTGTACATGAATTTTTATGGGAAAATTTAAATGTGTGAAATTAGGTCTAGGTACTGCTAAATACCTAGGTTGTTAATCCGTGACTTTCAAAATAAATGCACATCAGAATCAATCTTAACCACGCGAATGAAATCGCGGGCAAAAGCTAGCTATGTAACACGCTTTACTTTAAAGGCGCATTAATGTTTTGAAATTTTCTTTATAAAACGTTTTTATCCTTTCGGTTCACAATTTCGTTTCTATTCCTTGTGAAACATAGTTTTATTGGTATAATATAAAAAAAAAACACTAGCGGCCGCCCGCGGTTTAACCCGCGTGGTTCCCGTTTCCGTGAGAATATCGGGATAAAAAGTATCCTATGTTTAAATCTAGACTATGTACTAACTGTGTGCCAAATTTCAACCAAATCCGTTCAGTAGTTTTTGCGTGATTGAGGAACAAACATCCAAACCAACAAACTTTCATCTGTTTAGAAATGGTTGAGTTAAAAGGGTTTTGAAGGAAATGCCAAGCTCAATGCAATATGTGCTTTATCATGTACGACATAAGGTTCGCGTACGTCTCGATGACGTCATAAGGACCCCCCAAAATAACAGTGTTTTTGCACGTTTTAACCCGTATATCTTATCGTAAAAATTTCTTCATAAGCTGTCTGATAAGCCACTAAACAAAAATCGTTACTGATCCTCATTGCACAAAGAAATGAAACAAGGATACATATTATTGAAATTAATATTGAATCTATATTGATTGTGCAGCTGGTAAATTCGAATTGACGTCTATATTTCTATGGGAATGTCACTTTATTGGTATTGTATGTGATGATATTTCGTTTTTTACTGTAGCGCTCCAAAGATATCTGAAATTTCGTCAATTTATAACAATACATTTAAAGGGTTTTAAAGATTTAAGGTCAGCCATTGTTGTTCAAGTCATCACATCAATAGACTATTATTTGTCTGTAATATCATAGTAAAATTTTTCTATGGTAATATGCGATCGAGCGCCATTGCTATTTGTTTTGCTTTAATAAAAATAAATAATTATAATTTTGTTTTATTAAATTCTTAATAGGACATTTATAAAATATGTTGTTATATATGAAAGACATATAACAGGATGATGAACCGAAACTGTATGTGTTGACAAAGTTTTTGTTTTACGTTAACAAAACCAACTGTTGAATAAAAGGTATATTTAATAGTTAGACTTATATCTTTATATTATATTGAAGTCATCCATAACTCCACTATATAAGGTGGTACCAAATTATCTGATGATACTTAAACAGGTGATAGTGTTGCTTAAATTGAATAACTTTCTCCAAGGAACATAGGTCGAAAAACGAAAAAAAAATTTCACACTCCCATACAAAATGTACTGGTCAGCTGACCGACTTACTATGGAAAGGCGAAAAAAAAAAATTCGTTTTTCGACCTATGTTCCATAGAGAAAGTTGTTCAGTTTAAGCAACACTATCACCTGTTTAAGTATCATTAGATAATTTGGTACCACCTTATATAATCATTATATTAAGGTTTTTTTAAAAACGTTTTTAGACCAACAAGCAACAACGTTTTTAGATGTTATAATAATGTCCCTATTTTGATGATATTGTCTTAAAAAAAACCTTTTTACGACTGAAACGTTCTTACGACTTACCATTATATTACTGTTACTTAATTGAGTTGAAAAAACGTTTATTCGGGGTTGTAATTAGACTAGTTAGAGGACTTAATCATCAGATGTACTTTGTCTATAAGATCGATAACAGAGTTAGTTAAAAACCAATATAAAACTTTAAAAGTAAGTAGTATACATAAGCCTTCATTTATACGACTTGTTTGCTTGTACAGTACTAGGTTTTGTCCGTGCATTTTCTTTGAAAATATCAACGCAAAAGCTAATCCATTTGAGTCATTTTTTTTACTGAAATAGTTGAGGTATTGTTGAGTAATATGCATGAACAAAAGCTCAACCATTAGAGTCTGACTCGTGACTGAAATAGTATAGCCTTTGTAAATTCGCCTCCGGGAGGCCATTGAAATAAATAATTATATCCTAATTTCAATAGAGATGTTGGTTGGAAAATTCCACCAGCTTGGGATCCCATAATTCATAAAGCCCCAAACACACACTGCAGGATCTAATGATACCTACAGCAAGTCCCTTTTATAAATAAACTAGCTTCCGCCCGTGACTTCGTCTGCGTGGATATTAGAAAAAATCCTTAGGGAAACTTTAACCAGGGTCCGACCAGCCGTTTTTACGTGATTAAGCGGTCGCGGCAAACGTCCTGCCTTTGTCGTTGTATGGTCTGTGGTTCTCTTACTTAGAGTTGAGTTACTTCTTTTTTATTTTAAAACTAGCTTCTGCCCGCGACTTCGTCCGCGTGGATGTTAGAGAAAATCCTAAGAGAACCTTTAACCAGGATCTGACCAGTCATTTTTACGTTTCCCGTTCCGGTTCCGGTTCCCGTTCCCGTTCTGTTCCCGTCCGTTCCCGTCCCTTTTCTGTCCCGTTCGTACCCCTTCCTTTGCCATTCCCGTTCCCGTACCGTTACCGTCCCGTTCTCGTTCCCGTTCCCGTACCGTTCTCGTCCGGTTCCGTTCCCGTTTCATTCCCGTTCCATTCCCGTTCCCATTCCATTCCCGTTCCGTTCCCATTCCGTCCCGTTCCGTTCCCGTCCCGTACCCCTTCCGTTCCCGTTCCCATTCCGTTCCCGTTCCGTTCCCATTCCGTCCCGTTCCGTTCCCGTCCCGTACCCCATCCGTTCCCATTTCCGTTCCCGTCCCGTTATCGTTCCCGTTCCCGTTCGCATCCCGTTCAGTTCCCGTATCGCTCCCGTTCCGTTCCCGTTCTTTCCCCCTCCGTTCCCGTCCCGTTCCCGTGCCGTTCCTTTCCCGTTCCCGTCCCGTTTTGTTCCCTTTCCGTTCCCGTTTCATTCACGATCCCTTCCCGTTCCGTCTTCGTTCCGTTCCGTTCCCGATCCGTTCTCGTCCTGTTCCCGTTCCCGTTCCAGTTCCCGTGCCCGTGCCCTTGCCCGTTCCCGTTCCCGTTCCCTGGATGTGCATGTCCAGGTCCAGGTCCATGATGTGTCATGTCCACCGTGTTGGACTTCAAAATAAATGTCATTTTCGCAATCACCATCCCATGAAACCTCAAGAGCGACATCCAAATCGATTTTCATGTTTACTTACCCCATTTACACCCTAAGGGATGATTTTCGAAATAACAAAATATGTGTTTGCCTATTTATTTTTAGATGTGCTCCTACGAAGTTCAAAGTTGTAATGTCTATTTTATATTATATTTTCATACAAAATTGGAACCCCATTTATTTATTTATATTTATATAGGGGTTAAATCATGTCCACCGTGTCAGACTTCAAAATAAATCTCATTTTCGCAATCACCATCCCAAAAAACCTCAAGAACGACATCCACATCGATTTTTATGTTTTCTCACCCCTATTTACCCCCTAAGGCGTTGATTTTCAAAATCACAAAATATATGTTTGTTTATTTATTTTTAGACGTGCTCCTACGAAGTTTAAAGTTGTAATGTCCATTTAATATTTTTTTCCATACAAAATTTGAACCCCATTTTCACCCCTTGAGGGGTTAAATCATGTCCACCGTGTTGGACTTCAAAATAAATGTCATTTTTGCAATCGTCATCCCAGAAAACGCCAAAAACGACATCCATATCTATTTTTAGGTTTACTCACCCCATCCACCCCTAAGGGGTTGGTTTTTAAAATCACAAAATATATGTTTGCTTATTTATTTTTAGACGTGCTCCTTCGAAGTTTAAAGTTATTATTATTTTTCCACCCAAAATTTGAAACCCATTTTTTGGATTAAATCATGTCCACAGTGTTAGACTTTCAAATAAATGTCATTTTTGCAATCGTCATCCCAGAAAACCCCAACAACGACATCCATGTCTATTTTTAGGGTTTTTTACCCCTTTTCACCCCCATTTCATCCCCGTAGGTGTTGAAATACTAACAATAACAATCTACGTTGCGTTCGATTCCCATCCATAAACCTAAATTATATATTTAGCAATTTTTACTTCGAAAATAAAGGATTTTCTTCAATTCACAACTTCATCCCCCTTTTGACCCCTTCGGGGGTAGAATTTTGAAAAACGCCGAGACCCGTATTTATTAATTTTCAATCGTCAGCCTAAACACAAAATTTGATGATCCTAGCTTCAAAACTGAGGGACTTTCATACAAAATTTCATCCCTTATTTCATCCCCTTAGGGATAGAATTTTCAAAAATCCTTCCTTAGTGGATGCCTACACTGTATAAGGTATCTGTGTGAAAAATTTCAAGTTTCTAGGTCCAGCGGTTTGGGCTGTGCGTTGATAGATCAGTCATTCAGTTTACGATTTTATATATTAAGATACACTTTTCTGTGCAGGTGGCTCGGCGAGACGAGCACACATCGCTCATGGTGGACGGCGTCACCCAGACCAAAACCTCCCGCGGGAAGGAATTCGCCTTCGGCAAGTTCAACACCAACTCCGACGTCTTCGTCGGGGGCATACCACCTTCGTGAGTATTTCTCAATGCCATTTTAACTCATTAATAGTCCCTTTTTTCAACTATCTGTCTCGCAATATACTGATGTAGGCTCGAAAAATACAGACGACTCTGAAGAATATTGAAGGAAGAATGAAGCGAATGAAACTGTTCTATTTTGCTGTTGCCATGCCATGTTTTGTCATGATTCTTTTGTTTGAGGACTTGACGTAGATTAACCTTGCCTTGCAATGCAAGGGCTAGATGTGTGATGAGTTTCATCTTTGCCTTGTGATTTGATTATCGACGTAGAAGTTTTGCTAACTCAATTGTCTTAAAGACGTAATATTCTCAACACAAATGAAACATAAGTATAACTAAATTAAGTGACTCGAAGTATCTTATTGCAAGTACTTAAACTTAAAACAACATCTGTTAAAGTAACTTATGTAAGTTAGTGGCGACGTAAACATAAACAGAGGTGCTTTTGGTTAGCAAAGAACGTTTATTCATGGGACTTGTAAATTGTCCTTCAAACTGCTACTTTAATTAAGTCTATTATTTCAGTACAATATTAACTAGTTAAATTGCGGCAATTGCGTCAAGGTCAATGATGCTTCGAGTTAATTGCTGCCGAATTATCGCAATAATGCGAAAACTAAAAATGTTGCTAAATATTTTCGGAAATCTCGGAAAAATAAAAGAGGCTATTTTCTTTGGCAACAAGGTCCAAATTACTGCAAACTCAAAATGCTTTCCGTTTTAAATCCGATGGCTCGCTTGCAATATTAATTGAAATGTCAAGGGAGATTTTTATTATGTTTTGCGACGCTCTAGATGGCAAAATGGCTAATCCCTATTGATGGAAAACGATCACAGAGAGCTTTGAGAAAAAGCAATAGTAAACATAACTTTTTAGTTACGAGGAAAACACTTTTTTTTAAAGTAATGTATTTTATTACTTTAGTTAAATATTTGTAACATTTATCAAGATAATTGTTTTCCTTTTTACCAATTTACATTCACATATTAGAATGAATTGAAAAATAAAAATATTGTAGCACTGGTGTGAAAGAAACTTGTGTATGTTAATTGGAAAGGGAAAGACTCTCTCTAGGTGCCAATAAAAGTATTCTTTAATGTTTGTCACGCACTGTTTTTATTGATATTCAAGGCGTTTATCCATTTCATTCGCCAGAGGGGCTACTATGATAAGAAAATATCGATAATCGGACGATGTTCATCGTTCGAATGACTTAATTTTGAACCTTATTCTTGTGTTTTTAATGTCACAGAGCGAAACGAACGTCGTCCAATAATCGTAGTAGACCCTAAGGTCACATGCGGCTATTAGCTGTACATACGTGAGTAGAGTAGGCAATTCTCAAATGTTGGTATAAGGAGTTTTCATCAAAAAAGGCGCAACTGGGCTTTTTCCTTGAAAGTTGCTTCAGGAGTTGTATCTTTTCCTTGTCTATAAGGTTTGAAAAGTTTTATTCTTGTACATATATAAGGAGAAGCACTAGAGCAGAATAACTAGACATTAGTAGGTGTATCTCTAAAAGGGAATGGACTCGCTTTCAAACAAGCAAGAGTGTAATAATATCTACTGTATTACGTACAAATACACATAACGTTTATAATATACAGTTTCCTTTGCCTACTGGGGCATAAAATGATTCAAAACAGATGTTCCACTGTACATAATACTAAACTTACATAAGGAGAGCTCCTTAATGCCCATTAAATTATAGTACCTAACTATATTTTGACGTGCAATGAGGATCAGTAACAGGTTTGAATCCTATAGTTTTATTGATATAATATAAACACATATTGATAGCTTTGAAACCTAGTACAAGAATTTTTTAAATCCGTTTGGAAATGGTTGAGTTAAAAGGGTTTGAAGGAAATGCCAAGCTCAATGCAATATGTGCTTAATCACGTACGACATAAGGTTCGCCTACGTCGCGATGACGTCATAAGGACCCCCAAAAAACCAATGTTTTAGCTCTTATAACTTCTCAGGTTTAAGAGATAACGTAAACTTTTTTTCACAGTTAATCATGTGGTGGCATAATCTTTCTAATTAGGCACTAAACAAAAATCGTTACTGATCCTCATTAGGTCCAAAATAAACTCCTTTAATAAAATATAATTAACCAATTACAAATGTAATTTCTTGACATTAATCAACCAATTTCGACAACAAACATTGATTTAAATATGTAAATTAACAATCCATTCCAGCAAAATAGTCTAATCAACGTAAAAAGTGTTACAAAGCAAATAAATAATAATTATCGGTTCGCGTGTTCCGTTTATTTCGTTCTTGTTGAATTTACAAACGGAAGCGAGAAGTTTTTTATTCATGTTTTGTGTTAGAGGGTGTATTAAATGATTAAAACGATATTGATTAATAAAGTAGTAAAAAAGGACGGTTTAAAATTTTGACGTATAATCAGGTTTTTTTAATTTAAAAAAGAAGAGATAGAGTTTCGAATTTTTCAGCATTGTTATCATACATAATTATCATATAGGTACTCTTCACAAACGACCATTGCCACATTTAATTTCTTTACAGACCTACGAGTAAGTATCTAACTTTGTAGATACATTCTTAAAATTATTTTTGTCAATTCAATACAAAATTGTAAACAAAACAGTCTAATTATGTTCCTTACATAATTTTGCCTAATGAACTTCCATTTACACTACGGAGGCTTGCATTCGGCGCACCTCGTAGCGGCTGTAGTACGCTCGTAGCATTCTACGACGTAGCATCGTAGTATAAGCCATTAAGGCCGCTACGGCATCCGAGGCAGTTCGTTGAACTCAGCCCGGTACATTTTTAGGCGAAACTGAAATAGAGTATTTGTTTTTTTTTACCTTTCCATATTATGGCTAAACAGAAAATAAAAAGCCAGTATATAGTTAGGATGAAAAGGCTTTAAAAAGTCATACTTTTAAGAAGTAACATTTTTATAGCACAAGTTTTTTCATGTTTTTATCTTTAACTTTTTTAGTATCTTAATCTGATGTTGGCTATCATTTCTTCCGATATTTATAACGTACGATGTCAGAACCGCAAAAAATGTGAACTTACATTTATGATGTTAAAGTACTAAGTACCTATTTCGTTCGTACAAAGTTGTAACATTTCAATAAGCAATAAGAGATGAGCTAGTAGCTATTGAGGCCAGGCGAGGCCTCGAGACGTCTAACAAGTTATCGATATTGACACCGAGGTCGCATCTCGGTTCCATTCGATTGTGCTCCAGTTATTCGCTGCCCAACGTCTACTATAATATAAATAACTAGCTCCCACTTGCGACTTCATCCGGATATTAGAAAAAATCTTAGGGAACCTAACCAGAATTAAAAGTAGCCTTTGTATTAATCAAGGTACATATTTGTGTGCCGAATTTAATTCAAATCTGTTCAGCCGTTTTTGCGTAAATGAGTAATAAACATCTAAACATATCTTTCACATTTATAGCAGGATATAAACTTAAAATAATTAGGATATAAATTATTATATATATAGAGCCAAAGCTCTAGCTAAAAATTACTAAACGTTTATGCAATGACTAGCTTCCGCCCGCGACTTCGTCCGCGGGGATATTAGAGAAAATCCTTAGGGAACCTTCAACCAGGATCCGACCAGCCGTTTTTACGTGATTAGACGGGTCCCCACCAAGCGCACTGCCTCGCGAGGCAAAACGTTTGCCGCATGTGGCAGGCCTCGCACGAGGCAGTGCGCCAGGTGGGGACCCATCTAATCGCGTAAAAACGGCTGGTCGGATCCTGGTTGAAGGTTCCCTAAGGATTTTCTCTAATATCCACGCGGACGAAGTCGCGGGCGGAAGCTAGTTTATTACAATAATCAGAATTGAGTCCAGAGATATTAGTAGTATCTCGTTCCCGTTTCTTTACTCTTTCCCGTTCCCATTCTCGTTTGGTCCCGTTCCTGTTCCCGGTTTCCGTTCCTGTTCGCTTTCGCTTTCGCGATCACTTTTGCGATCGCGTTCTCGTTCCCGTTCCGGTTTCGGTCCCGGTTCCCGTTCCCGTTCCCATTCCGATTCCGATTCCGATTCCGATTCCGATTCCGATTCCGATTCCGATTCCGATTCCGATTCCGATTCCGATTCCGATTCCCGTTCCCGTTCCCGTTCCCGTTCCCGTTCCCGTTCCCGTTCCCGTTCCCGTTCCCGTTCCCGTTCCCGTTCCCGTTCCCGTTCCCGTTCCCGTTCCCGTTCCCGTTCCCGTTCCCGTTCCCGTTCCCGTTCCCGTTCCCGTTCCCGTTCCCGTTCCCGTTCCCGTTCCCGTTCCCGTTCCCGTTCCCGTTCCCGTTCCCGTTCCCGTTCCCGTTCCCGTTCCCGTTCCCGTTCCCGTTCCCGTTCCCGTTCCCGTTCCCGTTCCCGTTCCCGTTCCCGTTCCCGTTCCCGTTCCCGTTCCCGTTCCCGTTCCCGTTCCCGTTCCCGTTCCCGTTCCCGTTCCCGTTCCCGTTCCCGTTCCCGTTCCCGTTCCCGTTCCCGTTCCCGTTCCCGTTCCCGTTCCCGTTCCCGTTCCCGTTCCCGTTCCCGTTCCCGTTCCCGTTCCCGTTCCCGTTCCCGTTCCCGTTCCCGTTCCCGTTCCCGTTCCCGTTCCCGTTCCCGTTCCCGTTCCCTGGGGCTGAATCATGTCCGTACTAGATTGGACTTCAAAATAAATGTAATTTGCGCATTCTCATCCCATAAAACCTCAAAAACGACATCCACATCGATTTTCATGTTTACTTACCCTATTTACTGCCTAAGGGATGATTTTCAAAATAACAAAATATGTGTTTGCCCATTTTATTTTTTGACATGCTTCTACGAATTTTAAAGTTGTAATGTCTATTTTATATTCTTTTTCCATACATAATATGAACCCCATTTTCACCCCTTTAGCGGTCAAATCTTTTCCACCGTGTTGGACTTCAAAATAAATGTTATTTTCGCAATCACCATCCCATAAAACCTCAAAAACGACATCCATATCGATTTTTATGTTTACTTACCCCATTTATCCCCTAAGGGGTTGATTTTTTAAAATCACAAAATATATGTTTGCCTTTTTATTTTAGACATGCTCCTACGAAGTTTTAAGTTGTAATGTCTATTTTATATCCTTTTTCCATACATAATTTGAGCCCCATTTTCACCCCTTTAGGGGTTAAATCATGTCGACCGTGTTGGACTTCAAAATAAATGTCATTTTTGCAATCGTCATCCCAGAAAACCCCAATAACGACATCCATACCTATTTTAGGTTTATTTACCCCATTTCATCCCTATAGGAGTTAAAATACTACCCAATAACAATATACGTTGAGTTATATTTCCATCCATAAGCCTAAATTATAAATTTAGCGATTTTTACTACGAAAATTAAGGCTTTTCTTCTATACACAACTTCATCCCCCTTTTCACCTCTTCGGGGGTAAAATTTTGAAAAACGCTGAGACACGTACTTATTAATTTTCAATCATCAGCCTAAACACAAAATTTGAAGATCCTAGCTTCAAAACTGAGGGACTTTCATACAAACTTTCATCCCTTATTTTATCCCCTTAGGGATGGAATTTTCAAAAATCCTTTCTTAGTTGATGCCTACACCATATAAGGTATCTATGTGCAAAATTTCAAGTCTCTAGGTTGAACGATTTGGGCTGTGCGTTGATATCTCACTCAGTCAGTCAGTCAGGACTTTGAATTTTATATATATAGATGATATTGATTTAAGTATTATTATTTCAAATGTAACCATAATTACTACTTTAGTTTTAGTATTCCTTAATTTAATAATTATTATAAAAAGTACTACCACCGAGGTCGCATCTCAATTCCACCATTCGATTGTTCGAGTTATTCGCTGCCCAGCGTCGTATACAACATAAAATATGTCGCATTCATTGGGTAGCTACAATGCATATACAATGAAGAATTTTATATAAGATGACTTCTATAAACCTAAGCATATTTGCAATTTTGATGGCGTAGGTCCTAACGGAATCCATAGTCAATTTCTTTTACAAATTAGTGTGTCTCAAAGTAAAAGTATTTAATATTGCTACTTTCACAATAAATTAACTTTAGTTGTTTTTTGTTTTGTATCTACCTAAATCAATAGAGTCAATTTAAATATTGATTTGTGAACTAAACAGAGCCTAGATTTCCAGTTTATATTTTATTATAATGATTCAAAATTACGAATGTAGAACAAACCGTGGTTAGCGACCGTGAAATTGGGCTCGCCGTCATCCCCGGGCTATAAATCATGGGACTTAACTCTTCATCATTTTACAACGTGAGTTTCATTCATATACGGTTATTAAGTTTGTTAATCATACACTTATATTACGAGTATTAATGAATTTACTAGCAGCTGAGGTAACGTTTTATAATTACATATTATACCTACTTATATTTTTTATAATAGGCAGAGTTTTCTGTATGTTGTTTCTGTAGTTCTTTTAATTAAAAATCTTGTTTCCATTGTGTGATGGAAAATAAATGCATTTTATTATTACTATTTATTATTATGTTAAGTAATAATAAGAACTTAAAATAATAACAGTGGAGTATATAAAGAAAGATAAAGTTTATAAGGTTATACTATAGTAACCTACTTAAAAAGTTTAAAAGGAGGAGGTTATCTTTTCGTCGCGTATAAGTACTCATATTTTTCTCTCGAAGACGGCTTGAACCCATTGAAATTATTCAAATGTTATTACATAGGTTCGTCTTCAAAATGGTTGCGTTTATTTTTATTTTTAAATCGCTTTGGTAGTTTTCAGGAAAATGCCGTTTTCGTTACATGAAGTTTATGAATAGAATTATGAATTTGTTCAACCATAACTTTTTGATTATGAACCGATATAGATGATTCTTTATTGTTTGAAAGAAGATACTTTAATAAAATACCATGATTTATATATCGGTAGGTTTCTGATAATCAAAAACAAGTTAGTCTCTGTACGGTAGGTACGTCAATGATCATCGATGATCAAGGACGTTCTGGATTCATTTTTGACTCGTGGTCCAATGCTTTTTGTCCCACTACTGGTCCCACTAATCTTAAAAACTAGCGTTCGTAGCTGCCAGTCATAGGTACATATAACGTAGGCTAGGGCTTGTGGTTTAGTGGGACTGCCTTGACTTGAACTACCGAGGATCAATGCATAACAACAAACAGCGCGAAAAGTAGGTAGTAGACCATTGAAAAGTGTAAAATATAAAACAAAGGATTTATAATAATCTTCGCTTATATATCTACTAACCGTAAAAGTAAAAGTTGAAAATAAAAATATATAAAAAAAAAGCAAGAAATAATTACTTAATTCTAATGAAATTGGGTGGGGCTTTTTATAAAAAATATTGAGAAACTTATTGAGAAAACGTAATTAAGTAAAATAATAGTAAAAATTTACTTCCGGTCCCAAGTAGTCCCAACCGGCTTAAATAGATGTTTTTTTTTTTTAATTCATTAGAGCCTTGCATTTAAGAGCCGTTTTTAAGGTTTTTTCAATTTCACATATTATATTTTTTTCTTTTCAGTAATTCGTTTAATGCCAACCAATTTTGTAATTTTATGAATGATTGTAAACTCGTTTATAAAATTTCCACATTGATAAATTCAAATTTAAATATTCTTAAATTAAATTAAATTTATGCTGAGATTTCCGAGTGTAAACTCAGCATAGGAATTACGACTTTATGAACACTATGCAGAGGGACAAATTGCGTTTCTCAAGTCACAATCTAATAATAATTGTCTTTACATTGTTAACCGTTAATGCCCCTTTTGTGTTTCTCGTGGTGTGGTTCTTGTAACATTCCAGAAATCTGCCAGTTGGCAAGCATTCATTCGCTCCGCATGCCTAACTCAAACATTTGCGCTTCAAAGACTGCAAACATGCTGAGTCATCCAGATAGGCGTCTTTCTTGAACAAAGCGACATAGCATTGTGTAAATGATATAGCATAAAATATACAGGCTGTCCTAAAACTTTGCCACACGACGGAGGGAAAGTACCTTAAATATTGAAAGTAAGGAAACTTTACTGAGAGAAGACTTCCTTTTATTTTTAAAATAAATAGAACTGCATTCAAAGATTAAAAAAATCGCATACCATTCGAAACAAATTCATACAATCCGTAATAATTAAAATTTAAAGTAAAATTTCATGGTCTTCCTTTTGTTTAATATGCAGTATCACTTAAGAAAAAATAATCCTTATGAGTAATCTTTTCGATTAGTATATTAAAAGGTTGTTTTACTTTTACCTATTTGTAGTTTAAATTTTCTACTCTAAATAGGTATAATGCGTTTCATTATTATTGGCGGCTGTGAAGTTAGCCAATTATTGTATAACCGTGCTCCACCACTCGCGTCTCTCACACACTTACATCTATTAGACCGTGAGCCCGCGACAGTATTGCCTACGTCATATGACATCACGATGAAATGCATGGCACACGGTCGGAAAAGTTGTGCTTAGCGAGGATCAGAAGATTATCGCAAAAAAATTGGCCGGAAGCTTGAGAAAATCTTCCACTTTCGGTCATAATTTTAAGATTATATTTACGTCATGTGACATTAGTAAGAGACCCGTGTCATAATTTAGTTTTCAATCGTAAAGAGAGTAAACATAAGTCTGTCAGTTCTGAAATGACTAAAAAACAAAAAAAAAATAAGTTTGAGGTATTCCGGCCATTTCAGAACTGACAGACTCATGTTTACTCTCTCTACGATTGAAAACTAAATGATGACACGGGTCTCTTACTGATGTCACATGACGTAAATATAATCTTAAAATTTTGACGGGAAGTGGAAGATTTTCTCAAGCTTCCGGCCAATTTTTTCTGCGATAATCTTCTGATCCTCGCTCAGCACAACTTTTCCGACCGTGTACCATGCATTTCATCGTGATGTCATATGACGTAGGCAATACTGTCGCGGGCTCACGGACTATATATATTTTCAGGTTCAGCCCCCCTACAATGACTGTCAATAGTAATATCGTAGCAATATGTTGTGATTGAGATGGCGTTATACGGCATGTATAGCTCTGTCTCTGTCACAACATCATTTGCATGTAGCTATAAGAGCTCAGAGTACGGCCTCTGCGCAGCCTCTCGCACATGTTCCGAGCCGCCAATATCACTAAAACGTATTGTCACAAAATAGAGAGGTATTGTACCGAAATAAAATTCACAATATTGAGTTAGTACATGATAAGTGGTTGGTCCGTTCATCAGCTCGGAGGCCGGGCATATTGTAAAGGGATGATTTGTGCGAGGCTGTCTCTGTGATTTGTTGGGTAATAACAAAGCGGCTCATTTACTTAACGAGCCATCGTCGAGATGATTGTCTGTGGCCGTTCATGTGCTCTTGATAACTTGTGCTCGGCCATCAATTGTTGGTATATCTTTGTTTGGAAAAAGGGTTTTGTAAGAGAAGGAAAGAAAACCGAATTTTTAGATTTTAGGCATTCACAATGCTATTTTTATATTAAGATAATTAATATATTAGAAAAAATACAAGAACAACGACTCACCCGTCCTGTCTGAGATGATAAAGTTTATGTCAGCTAGGGATAACTATTCTAAAGTAGTACTAGTAAAGTATTATAAAAAACTAATCATCAAATCGTGAAAAATGCAACTTTAGAAACCAGCGATTGTGTGGGCTTTGGTTTATACAACCTGGGTGCCATGGTTATTATTCTCAGCATTCAACAAACACCTACACACTGAAGTCAGTGTGTGTCTGTGAAGCCAGTAGAATTAAGTTTTGGTAGTTTGAGGTCGGTTGATAAAGACGTGCCTCCAGCGCATGTTTTATTTATACAAAAATTGTTTCGAGAAATATTTTATTTGTTTTTATCTGATCCACAGGACTCATAGTAGGAAAAAACTGAATAAGTAGCTCTACAATTGTGTATGTTTGAGAATAAATTTACCATAATATGAAAAATAACTGTCAGTGTTTCAGCGGGTATGTCCATTTATTAGTGGGCGGGCGGGCGGCCGGCGCACAGATTTCTTGCATTATACCATCTTATTGCGTGAAAATTATTGCTAGATATTGTTTTTGCATCCATCATAATGGACTTCCGTAATGTAGCGCCTGATTTTATTAAATAAAAATAATCCATCTTAGTGAAAAAATGCCGTGGAATTTCGAACTTATAATTACGTTAATGTTTTTTGCCAAACTCGAAGGTACGAGAAAACTTTACCCATAAGTTTCAGTCTTTTCAACCTGATTCTTTTCAAAATATTTTTTGCCTTAAAAACATCGTCAGAGAGTTGAATATTGTACTAACCGTAAGTTGGTCGGAACGCACGGCCAAGCCATCGGTCACCGATGCTCCGGTCGTGAGACACACATGGCGCTTATCGAACCGCCAGAACGACCGATAGGAGATTATGCAGAGATTTTAATAAGCAATTTGGTTTTTGAGTGTTATGTAATAAGGTTCAGTTTAGATAATTTTATGAATAAGCAATTTTGATAGAAAGAAGTTTTGGTAAGATTTTTAAATCCCTTTTATCTTTAGTAGTAGTATATTAACGCTTAGGTTTTCTTTTACCGCGCTTGTCAGAATAACGTTATTATAATTTGCATTGAAGAATTGACATAATAAAAGCATTTTCGTGTTTTACAATACAGCCTTTCTATTGTCTAATTTAAAAATCTATCGCAATCGCTTTCAGGATGTAACACATTGAAGCTTATTTTTAGCACAAATAAAAACTTACCAAAGAAATGCAGCAATGTGTCACATCCAACTGTCAAACGAAAGCGATTGCGATAGATTTTTGAATTAGACAATTAGCCCCCAGATTTCTGTGTAAATTGAGTACTGAATACCTGTCTCTTTTAAAATCAGTGAAACCAAAACACTTTTTCAATTCTTCCTTTCTGTTATTGATAGGGGTGTCACTATCAGAATGACGAAAATGTTATGACAGCGCCACTGAAATTGCCGCTGCTGAATATTTCGATATTAAATCATCCGTCGAGTGCGCCACGTGTGTGTTACGAGCACCAACCAAGTTGGTTATTGGGTAGTTTCTTTATATCTATTCCTTATTGTTTTACCAATAACATCTGGGACCTCGTCAAGTATTGAAATTATCCGCCTAAATCAAAAGGCGGTTTTCTAACAAACTTACAATTTAATTTATCGAACAACAATATAATAAGTATCGATGAATTTAAGTTGGGTATGGTTGGAAAAGTAATAGTTTTATGTTTCTTAACGTTTTCATTTACTTACTTAATAGCAAACATGCATATTAGGTCTACGATGGATGTGTTGACTTGAAAAGATCATCGTTTCTCCTGCCCTTTTCTACTTGTGAGAATTAGACATTTATAACACTTCATTTATCAGAATAAATGAAGTGTTTTGTTCTTTAGACTTTAAGTGTTTTCTGATTAGGCTGCATTTATTAATTCAATTCGTTATTCATTAATATGAAAATAAATATATGACAACTGTCACCAAACTAAAAACTCTCAACTCATTGATGATTTTTATTTCGACTTAAGGCCTTTACTTCAGTTTCAGTTGCGTTTAAAAGTAATCAGGGGAATAGAAAAAAAGTAATTACAGTCGCAAAACGTTGCTTTGTATAACAGCTGCTCCAAAGAGCAATCCACACATCTGCAAGACCCACTTTTGTGCTCTGCGGTTGCGCCCGCAGTTTTGCGGCGAATTCTAACCGCCTAGGGCTGTCATGGCGAATTCTATAACATACTATGAACTAAATGTCACATTTTGCATTATACTAATTCACTAACCAACTTAAAAAAAAGTGAAGACAACGCCATTGACGCCCCACTGTATTGTGAACTTATGAATATTAATCCTCTATTTCACTACGACATTTTTAGCTGACAATCTCGCCATATATGTTAATGATTAACAAAGTTAACAAAACTCAGAAAGATTAGTCTGTAAAGTTTGTAAAGTTATTTTAGGTCTTATAAGACCTAAGGTAGTAATTTTTAATAATGTTGTGATGATAAAGTATCTATAACTTTTCTACTAGGTACTATTTTACCATCATTGAGCTAATTCCATTGCTTACATAAAAAAGTTTAGTGATTAGGATCTTTCACTTCACAACCCAAGTTATGAGTTTCACGAAGAAGATTACGTTACAGTTTTTTCATCAATCATACCTACCTACTATGTTGTTCCAAAAAGTCAAAATAGGAAAAAAAAATTAAGGACATCAAAATCATCTAAATTATTATAGAACATCTAAAAAGCAACTAATAAAAAGAGGTCATAAATTCTCAATAAGTCTACTGAGCTTGTTTTCTTCGTAAAATGTGGCTTTTATTTAATGGAAGCCTTTCGTGAGATCCATTCCTGTGTTTACAGTGGTTTTGCCCGCAGTTTGCGGGAATCTTTCTTTACCCTTTACAGGGTTGTCATAAAAATGAATATTATGTACCGAATATTTCCAAGACGTATCATAGGTGGTTATATAGAATGTTCACGTTGTAACATTCGACCCATTTCTCCTTTATAATTTGAATAGTTCGATTTCAGCAGCATTTTCAGTAGCGATGATGTTTCAGGGCTATATCTAATGGTGGAATGTCCCGTAATGAAATAATAGAATGCGAAATGTGATTATGATAGCGATTAGTTACAATGATAATTATTGTTGGTGAAGTGATAGTATGGCGGTTGCATTCATTAATTTCAACTGAAAATAAATAAACAAAAAAATATTAAAAACGCGACTGCCCTTCCTTAAAAAGAACTAAAAAGTCAAATAACAAGTGTCATTGCAGTTGGGGGACCGCTTTGATTAAAAACTGTTCCACAAAACGGTCCCCTGACTGCAATGACATTTGTTACCATTTAACTTTTTAGTTTGCTATATGGAAGGGCAATCGCATTTTTTTTTATTCATTTATTTTGATTCACACATTTTGTTAAAAAATATATACTACGCGTTCACTTCATTCTTGCCGCTACCTCCCGGCCCGCTTCTTCAAACCGCGCCCCCGGCGTCGCCTGGGTAAGCGCGCGGGAGGGCGACACAGGGGGTGCGGAATGATGAAGCGGGCCGAGAGGTAGCGGCAATGATGAAGTGAACGCGTAGTACTGGTGAACTGGCCTGATTCGAAAGATTTTTTTTCACATTTGTAATTGGCGTGTCGTACAGTCGCCATCAAGAATCTTATATTCATAAGTTGCCATATTTTTCTTTTCAAAAAAAAAAACTATATATATAGCCAGTGTCACTCAAAATGATGTAAGGATTTTCACGATACCCTATACATTCAAATCCGTTTAAGCATTTGGAAGTTACGCTGGAATAAAGAAACTCGCATACCCACATACAAACATACATGAACTCCTGAACCCATTAGATGTTTCTAAATTAGGTACTTTGAGTTACTAGATTTTGAGAATATTTAAATGTTTACGAAACTTTATAGAATGGCGCTGAAAGCACCAAAGATTGTATATTATCAAGTTGCTAAGTGGAAGCTTATTAGATTTACGATCTTTTATCTGATGGGTGTCGGTCGGATGGTCGTAAATATTTCAAGCCACATACTTTAGATTAGTAGTTTGTTGCCCTTTCTGTATTTCGTTCCTTATAATACATCTGCCAGATTTATTACCAATGTGGTATTCTATTTTAATATTTTTATGTGTGAGAGCTCTCTATGCATAGATGAAATGCTATTCTATTGTAAGTATAATAACACATTTTTTTATTTCTACTTTGCAAGCCAGGGGAATCCTCAACAGATTACTAGGAATGTACGAAGTTAAGGGCACAGCTAGTAATAAGAACATAAGAGTGAGTTTAAAAATAACAATTTATTAGGTTTTGATTATATCGACAATGCTATTGCAATTTGCAATACTGTAAAGCAGCTTCTCTCGATCAGAAATAACCAAAGAACATGCACTGAAAAAAAAGGTCTCTAATCAAGTTGAAATTTTGCTTGATTGGGTAAAATACAATTGAATTGATCATTAGGCATTCTAAAACAATCAACCGCAAATGATTGTGAAAATCAATTTGAAATGATTGAACGCTTATAAAGTGAAACATATTTAAAACAATAAACTTTCTTATTTAATTTTGGTGACGTCACCTTAGTAAACATGTATAATTATTAATTCTAATAAGCCAAAATGATTGAAGTATTTTGAATCATTTGCATTTATCTAAATTATAATGTTGCTTTATTGATGTAAATGTAGTTAATAATAAACCCTATTACTATATTAGCAACATTAATAAACAGTCTTTATTAAAATTATACCGCAGCATATTAAAACTAATCAATAACTTGTTTCAATAAATACTGACGTATTAAACGGAGATTTCGTCCTTATTTTTTTCAATCATACAGATTGCTGTTACTATGACGTATCTTGATTGGTTTAAGTAATCTGTGTGATTGAGGCGCGCAAACTTGTCATGACTTGTCATACCCTTCTCATTCTCACTTCAGTCAGTTGGCCGGCAGGCACGTCCATAGATAATCGTCCACGCGTCTCGTTTTAACTAAAGATTTTAATGTTGTAAACCTTAATAAACCTGTGAGTGATATATTACAAAGTGTTAAGTTGCGCCCAAGAAAAAACAAATGGAGGAAGCAGGCGACCTACTCGAGGCATGGGGGCTCACAGAGTTGAAGCCCATATTTATCAGTAAGTATCTACTTTTCTTTTTGCTGCTTAGTTCCTCTTCAAGCTAATCACATTCCAATCACATTGTCGTAAGAATCAAATAACACCGGCGGGAAGGCGCGATGCGGGATTATCCTGCCCGGTAGATAGGTATGGTTTTGTAATGCTCGAGTTCTTGTGTACCTACCTAACAGTTGTTACACTAGTTCAAGCCCCGGAAAATGAGATAGTAGATATTCCATTGTTGGGCAGCCTCATGAGACCACTTGGGGTTTGATGGATTAAACAACCTATGTACCTATGCAAATTCACAATTATTTATTCAATAGGTACCTAGTAATAAATAAATACGACAACATTACCTACATAATTACACTGATCCAGATTGATCAAGTAAATAGGTCAGTAAGTACATAGGTAGGTAGGTAACTAAAGCGCTTGTGCTATTTATTTGGGTATTTTGCGCTCATTTCATAAAACAAATTGAATATAAAGAAGGTAAAACGATCAAGTATCTTAATATTATGACACTTTTAATGTGGTGAATTATTATCTATTTTAAAAAATGTTAGGAAAGTTTAAAATACATTTGACCATTAATTAACCAAATAGGTTGTAAAAACAAAAAAAATCGATTAGTTACGATTTTTTTAACTTGAGACCATTTCTTTTGTTACAGAAAATGCGATAAATTTGCATGCCCTGGCTGCCCTCTCGCTAGACGATATTAAGGAATTAATACCTCAATTGGGGCCCAGAGCTCTCTTTACAAGGTGCTGGAAAAAGTGGCACACGGAATACCCTACAAGCAGTATTCTAAATTTATCTGCAGATCTAAATTACAACGTTACCCTTAGTGTAAGTTCACCGAACCTACTGAGTAGCAAACATTTAATAAATAGTACCTTCTTTTCATGACTGAACAAAAAAAGCATTGAACTGTTCGTCTAGGTATTTGTCTTCCTGTGCTGTCCGTAAGCCATGCTAGTTTTAGGATGAAAGAAGGGGGAGATCATGCTATATGGCTCTCTCCTGCTTCTAACTTTCTTATAAATATAATCCTCTATCCTGTAAGGGGAAGCCAAAAGCAAAATACTTAAAGGGTATTGATTGACACTACTATAGTTCTTATTCATGACTGCTTATTTCTTGCTTTTTTTTAAATTGAGTTAAGAAAGCAACACCACAGTTTAGTCTTTAGTTTCTTAGACTTGACAACCTTGTTAGCAAAAGGTCACTTGGTCACCATGCTGAACTGCAATTCAAGGGTCCTGGGTTTGATTCCCAGCTGGACAGATATTTAAATGATGAGTTTAGATATTACTGGTCTGGATGTTTATGTACCTCTATGTTTCAGGATATCAATATTGAGACAGAATCAGAAACTACGGATATTATTTTGGACTGCACAGCTACCGCTTGGCTGCCATTTACATCTCCAGTATCAGCTACATCTACAGTGCCTGTGCTTCCAAGCGCTTCTCCAACAAAGTTAAACATAATTGTGGAAAATGTGAGTTTTTAATCTAATCTTATTTAATCAGTGCATAGTGTAACGGGGTCCAAACTACATATTTTGGGACCCAAGCCAACCTCAACTGCCCGTGCTGCACCCTGCCGAATAACAAACGAGATTCGGACGATCGGCTAACCCGCACTAAACCAGGGGTTCAAGTCTGCTAATGTTAACGTCATAATCGTGTTTCAATAGTGTTTGAATGGTAATGTTGTTTTGACACAGTTCTTGTTTCTTAAAACTGAAACACAATCTGGTTCAGTTTTGGGTTACCATTCAAACAAGATTGAAACACGATTTTGACGTTAACAATAGACGCAAACAATATCAGACTTGACTTGACCCCCGGCACGGTGGATTTCCAACAGATGTCATTGAGGCATAGAACATTGGGGGAGGCCTGCATTAAGTTAGTGTAGACATCTTATGGCTGTAGTGTTAATAAAAAACCATTACTAGGTATTAAGTTTTCAAAATTATTTTTTAATTTTGAAATTGAATTTGAAATGCTATTTTTATAATAATGCTAAATAATATAATAGAAAAAAATCTACTCGTCACCAAATCATTCCCGTCTGGTGGCAAGTAGATTTTTTTCTAGTACATTATTTTGTATTATTACAAAATTAAATATTATTTTAATAAGCTAAATAAAATTATTTATCTACACCCATGCCTTGAATCCTCGATAAAGGGTTCTTGAAACGGTTAGCTTACACCAACATTACAATATCCGAGCAAGACGGTGCGTCGCGCTGCGCCGCGCGCCCACACGCGAAGTGTTACATTATGAAATTCAGTACAACATTATAACACTCGTTCGGATGATATAATGAAAAGGAGGAGAAGCAAAACCCTTTATAGAGGATTCTATCATGGGTGTAGATTAAGTATTTTATCTACACCCATGCTTTAAATCCTCTGTAAAAGGTTCTGCAACGGTTAGCTAACTGCCACCATCATAGTATCCGAGCGGGAGGAGGACCTGCTGCGCCGCAGGCCCACGCGCTAAGCGTTGCATTATGAAATTCAGTACAACATTTTAACACTCTTGCGGAAGACATAATGACGAGGAAGGGGAGGAAAGTCAAAGTCATAGACAAAGTCAAAGTCAAAATCTTTATAGAGGATACATATCATGGGTGTTTTTAATCCATGTATTTAAATATTATTTGTTTCCCAAAAAAAATAAAAAGATGGGTGTAGATAAAGTCTTGTATGCAACTGTACATGATGAGGTATTATAGTACAGTTGCATAAATAACTAGTATGCAACTTTACATTAGGTATTAAATTAAAACACTCTTGTGATACTATTATCACATTCGTGTTTTAATACCCCTTACTATAGTACAGTTGCATAAATAACTATTAATGAGGATTGGAATTTATATTATGAACTAGTAGTATGGGAACTTAATTTATGATCCAGTCTGTACTGTAGTAAGTAGTAACAAACAAACATAGAATTGAACTTCTTTTTTTTTTCAGAATTTATACATGTTACTGAAAGAAAATTTTGAAACAAATGGACTATTGAAATACGTGGGTTCTGCACTAGACAACGAATATGAAAGAAACCTTTTAGCTTCCACAATCTGCAAGGACATTCTAAAGGAGCTGAAAAACTTACCGGTGACTAGTGCTATTTATAATAATTGGAGCAAAGAAATAAAGGAGATTTTTCCATATGAAAGGATAACCACCTATTACATCCCACCCTGTATCACTGCCCAGGGAATTACCCACCAAGCAAGAGGTAAACTCGTTAGTCAGCTTTCGAATATGAGAAGAAAATATCTAAAGCTTGGAGTATTGAATATCAAAGAAAAAATCAAGAATAATTCTCTTAATCTAGATTCTGGAACACCACCACGGCGAAACACAAAAATAGTATTTTTGGGTTTCGCCGTGGAACTACTAAAACGTCCCTTGGCAGTAAAATATATTTCTCATACAATCTCATCTTTTGTACACGTCGCAGAATGGCAATTTACGACAGGGTACAAAAGAAGAGTTATTAAGTAATGTATATTTTTACTATCAAGGGACGTTTTGGAGGTTCTGCCAAAGCAGTCTGTTTTGAAGAGGATCGTTTAGAGATATAATAATTATATGTGAGATATTTAGTATAAGCCAAGACTGATTATATTTCAAACGATACACGACTGTTATTAAAAAAAAGTCGTAGCATAAAGTCAGATTCTCATTATGTCATTCGAGTTTTGAAATAGCAGATTAAAAGAGATAAAAATTAACTGAATGTACCTATCCACTTTTTTACTTCCAATAATTATTGTTTAATGTGTGAATAAAATGTTGATGTTTTTTAAGCGCACTACTCAAAGCCCTGCATGCAGTGGCCCTGTTAGCAGGGCTAATATCGGATAAAACTGAGACGTGCCGGACTACAGCTGGGCCACAAAAAAAAAGTTGGAAATCTGACTTTTTGACTATGCCATGATGAAGTCGATAATTTGTCAGAATTTGTCGCCAAAAACCAGAATTTGTCGGTCTTGCGTTTAGGAGATACGTGTGGCTCAGCTGTAGAGACGTCTCTACAGCTGGGCCACACAGATCTCGAAAACGGAAGGTCGTAACGAAAATCTGATTACTCGTATGTGTAGCCGTTAGTTTGTCGGATTTTGTCACCAAGAATCAGATTTTGTCGATCTTGCGTTTAGGAGTTATCAGATTTTCGCTATGACCTTCCTTTCTCAAGATCCAGGTAGAAAAGTCTCCACAGCGTATCCCCACATATCTCCTAAACGCAAGATCGACAAAATCTGATTCTTGGTGACAAATTCCGACAAACTAACGGCTACATACTCGAGTTATCAGATTTTCGCTATGACCTTCCTTTCTCAAGATCCAGGTAGAAAAGTCTCCACAGCGTATCCTCACATATCTCCTAAACGCAACATCGACAAAATCTGGTTCTTGGTGACAAAATCCGACAAACTACCGGCTACACATACAAGTAATCAGATTTTCGCTACGACTTTCCGTTTTCGAGATCTGTGTGGCCCAGCTGTAGAGACGTCTCTACAGCTGAGCCACACGTATCTCCTAAACGCAAGACCGACAAACTTTGGTTTTTGGCGACAAAATCCGACAAATTACCGGCTACACATACGAGTAATCAGATTTTCGCTACGACCTTCCGTTTTCGAGATCTGTGTGGCCCAGCTGTAGAGACGTCTCTACAGCTGAGCCACACGTATCTCCTAAACGCAAGACCGACAAATTCTGGTTTTTGGCGACAAATTCCGACAAATTATCGACTTCATCATGGCATAGTCAAAAAGTCAGATTTCCAACTTTTTTTTTGTGGCCCAGGTGTAGTCCGGCACGTAAAACTGAGTAGTCAGCTTTAGAGTGCTTACAAAGAAACAGTTCTCGGGTGCAGGCGAGTCCGCTCGGGTCGGTACCAATCGGTGCAGGTATAATATTCTCATGTTATCATAATATGAGCTCACTTATAAAGAAATATGTAGGTCCAAATTTGTTTCTTTATAATTGAGCGCACTGGAATTCGTCTGCACCGGAAATCTGTTTCTTTATGTACGTACCCATAGAATCTGATATGTGACATTATGCGATCTGTAATGCTAAGCATGAATATCGAAACTCGTGTAAGTATATTGTGTTGATATAGCGGTTTATCGACACTCAACTGTCAAAATCCATTGTTTTTTGACAGCTAAACGCGATAAATCGCTATATTATATCGCGTTTCGGTGGTCATGCTAAAGGGGCTAACTTGCCGCAAAATACTGTTCAGCAAGTGTGGTTTAAATGTATGTACAATATTGTTTGAAAAAGACAGCATTACATTTAATTAGTGTCTAAAATATTCTAAATTAAACAGTGTTGTATAATCTTTTATGGTATGGCCGTAATGCTTGCGTAGGTAGTATGAAGATTTTTATATAAAATATCCTTTGAATTATTCTCAAAATGTAAGATATTTTTGTTAATTGTTTGCGAATGGTTTTTGATACTTCGAATAAAACAAAATATGTCACATTTACCTAATTCTTTTATTTCAGTAACACTAATGAACGGTTCAAATTATCTACGTTATTATGTACCAAATTTGGTATTTAAAATTAAATCATACAAAATGAATGTTATTCTGTTTTGGAAGTTTGGATTGTTCATTTTTGCTATTAAGTTGTTTGTTTATTGCTATTGAATTGTTTGTTAGGTGCTCAAGGAAAAGTTATTTTCACAGAGGCGTTTGTCCTGGATCTGCGCTTACCAGATGATGAGACACGTAGGTGACGCTGTTACCTGCGGAGCTCATGCATCCGGTAAATGCGTATACGGTGGACAAACGCGTCCAAGTATGAAAATAACATTTTCCTTGAGTACCTAATAAACAATTCAATAGCAACAAACAAACAACTTAATAGCAACAAACATACAACTCATTTGCATCAAACAAACAACATAATAGCATGAAACAAACAACTTAATAGCAACAAACAAACAGCATAATAGCAATAAATAAACAACTGAATATATCAAACAAACAACTTCATAGTACCAAACAAACCACCTGATAGCAACTTAATAGTAAATATTTAGATCCACACTTTTAATTGGTTAGTTTCAATAAGCTACATTACCTATACAAAGTCGTACTTCCTAGAATCAATTAATTATAATTGTAAAATGTATCATCTGTCCTGGTAAGATCAATCAAGTAACTTGTCGTCACAATCAGCTAACACGTTGAAATCAATCATGTGGCTTGTGAACATTAGTCAAGCGCTTTTACAAATCAACATTTTGCATAATTAGCAGATACAAGAGACCTAAACGAGATGTTC
The DNA here is from genome assembly GCA_928269145.1 of Agriphila tristella. Lineage (NCBI taxonomy): Eukaryota > Metazoa > Arthropoda > Insecta > Lepidoptera > Crambidae > Agriphila > Agriphila tristella. The sequence continues at coordinate 15,829,027 of OV743443.1, forward strand.
AAGCACAAGTTAATATCAATCAAGTTACTTATTCAAAATAATCACGTGCTTTTATAAAGCGACTATTTATACTTATTAACGCCTTGCGACTGGCGCAAAAAGTGATCAAGTTCTTATTAAAATTAACAAAAATCATAGCGACATCAAAAAAGTAATCTTACTACGGCCAACCAACTGTGCTTTATTACTGTAATCGTGCAACTTTGTGCGCTCGTATGTAAATAAGTTGCATGTATGACGGTGATACTTTTTTGATACATATTATCAATTATTTTTTTCAGTGTGGAGGGAAAAAAAATCTTTGTTCTGTGAGAATAACTGTGGTATTATTTCCATTTAAGTCGGATTTTCAGCAGCAGAGTATCATTACTCGATGACATTTTGATCTTGTTAAATGTATATGATACGATTTTTGATAATTATTATATGGTAATATCTAGATATTGTTTGCATTTCACTGTATTTACAAAAATAGAAAGTGAAGAAATAATATAGATAGAAGGATACATTTTTACTAACTAATATTAATATTCACCTACAACTCTACCAACTCATTATTTTATATTCGTTAGAAATATTGACCATCAGTCACATTGATGTCCCCATTGCTGGGGCACAGGTCTTCCTTATGGGTGGATAAGAAGGATCGGACATTACGCACCACGCGGGCCCAATGCGGATTGGTAGGTGTTAACGACTGCAAATGCACCCGGGATTAGCGGCTTAACGTGCCTTCCGAAGCACGAAGGAGCTCGAGATAGTAAATTTTTGGTCAACCATCCCATGACCGTGACGTGAGAGTGAGATACCACTGCGCCACCGAGCTCCTAGAATAAGTAGGTGCTAAAGAAATATTGCAGGTTAATTATTATATGCACGAGTTTAAAACACTGTTACCTTTCACAAATGTCACTACTGTGGATACCTATTGTGTAAATGGGATATTGCCGTCGTCATCCAATTTATAGCCCTGCACGTTCTTATTACATCCATCGCATATATCAGCTACTTATTTCGATGCAGCGCTAAATTGCTAGTATGCATAACAGAGCAACTTTAGCTAAATCCGCTTTACAACATAGAAGTCTTTGGATTTAAACGACATTAGCTCATAAGTTTTAGTATTACGACACAAATTGGAGTGCTATCTCACGAACGCTTCGCCGGTAGTAAATTCGAGTAATTTGGATCTACTCCGACCGTTGCATTGTAGATTTGTTGTAGAATGCAGAACAAGACGTTTAAAATATAGACCTTTGATAACGCTTAATTAGTCAGTGCACTGGTTTATTTATTACATAACTAAATTATATTAATATAAACTTTTTAATATACTATCTATATTGCAGCCAGCCAACAAAATTAATTCCTTTAACTTACAGCTCAGCCAACAAACTTAATTAGGTATACCTGTCTACAAAATTATTTATTCTTTGCTAAAAGGTGTTACTGTCATTTTTTAGCTAATTAATGATACACCTAAGATAAGCAAATAACTTAGTTAAATAACGTTTACTTGCCTAGCCCAGCCATTTATATTTAGTTCAATTTTCTATCATCACCTGGCGCTGAAACCCAAACTTTCAATATAGACTGGTCTAATGATATATCGGTCTGATACTGGTCTAAAACCTAATTTCATTTTACCACCTCTTCTTGTATCCATTAATGGGCAAGCTTTCATCATTGCTAACTTTGATCTCACTAATGGCTCTGAACTAAAGATTGTATATGTCACTCATTCACATCTCCAATGTAGTTGTATCTTGCTGAGTAAGGGGGCGTCCATTAATCACGTGATGTCTTTTTGGCCAATTTTTAAGCCCCCCTCCCCCCTGGTGATGCATGGTGAGGTTTTACGTTAACCCCCCCCCCCACACTAAATCACGTGTATTTTTTTTGGTCCAAAAAAATCTCAACATTTTTCAGTATAAATATGTCGCGGTAGGCCGGGAAATCGTCCTGGTAACGGTCGGTGCAGTTTTCGGAGAAAAATCACGCGTTCAACGAAAAAAATTAATACACGTGATATCTCACTACACCCCCCCGTCCCCCCTTGTGATACTTCGTGATGTTTTCAACTACCCCCCCCTCCCCCCCGAGGCTCACGTGATTAATGGACGACCCCTAATGCATTCGCTATAACCTAAAAGCTTATCTCGATTTCTAATTAATGTTCGTAATGCATGCTGCATGAGCTCATTCCGCCATCCCCGTTCTATCATCGGTCGTCCAGACGCACGGCGGGGTATCACCCCTATTTGGTTGACATTCCATGCATGCGCACGAAGCGTTTTTCGTCTTCCTTTTTAATGCGCACAGCCAAGGAGTGGAATTCCCTGCCTGCGTCTGTATTCCCGCAAGCATATAACCCAGCGATATTTAAAGCCCGAGTGAATAGGCTTCTTCTGGGCAAGCTCGCTTCGGCCTCTTCTTAGCCTTATGGTTCTCGAATGTGGCCAAGAGTAAGCCCATTTAATGTAAAAAAAAAAAAAATTAAAAAGTTTAATTAAACGAAAACTAATACATCAAAATATGACTGTGGTGGTCCATGGGTTACATAATTATATTCGTAGTTTCGGACATTAAACCAAGCCATCGGATAATCTTATTTTTATTTTCCTTTTTTCATTACTTTGAAAGACGTAAAACAGTAGATAGGTTATTGACTAAACCAATCTGACAATACAACCATCTATCCTCGTTAATACTAATAAATCTCATGATAAACATCAAAGTGGTTTATTTTCGCAATCTGAGAAGTATAAATTGGTATTAAATATTTTCGTATTAGCTTGTCCTTCCACGTACTCGGTCGTCAATGTCTTTCGGTATTGGCTGTTGTCGTTACACGTGTCTGGCATATTTAGAAGGCACCTGGCATCCTTTTGTTTTTTCCTATAAAAATAGTGAAACGAAACCCGTATTAATGTGTGTACCAGCTATATGTTTGTTACTATAAGGAAGATGAATATATACGATTTAAGTGAACCGGAAAGTAAATAGCTGAAAATGATACCGTCAACGAGTTAATCATTAAAACATAATAAGAACCGAACGGTCTAATCATTGTCATGGGACACAGTTATAATACTGTGCATGGGACCATGTCCATCTATCTATCTGTAGATTTGTGTCTTTTCGACGACTAAGGAAGACTAAATTACATTAGGAGAATTAATTATTTTGAAATTCTGAGCTCAAGAAGTTTGTTAGAGGAGTCATTAGTTGCTTTATAATGAAAATCATGTTCGTACACCATTATTTATTTTTGTTGTCCGATAGTGAAACCTACACTGAAATAAAAGCTAGTCAATGACCTCGGAAACAATAAATCTTATCGGCAGGAACTAGAAATGTTGAATAAATGGAATACATATTTTAGGAATAAAATATTCACTCCTTGTAATTTATTTTGACGATTTACTGGAGACTGGACTGTGTGAGTGACCTTTTAGGTCGTTGATCGGGCATTTGTGAGCCAAATAAAGCAATAACTTATTTTAATTATCACTATTAAATACTAAATAATATACTAGAAAATACGACTCGCACCAGATTAATTCTCGGACGGGAGTCGAACTCGCGACCTTTAGATGTCCGGTCCAATGCTCTGACCGCTGAGCTACGGAGTTACCGAGTGGCATTTCTTATAGTATACCTATCTCAACTCTTACGCTGCAAGCCAGCGTTATTTCACCAATGTAAGGAATTACCTCGACATTCAATTGAAATATCTTTCTAGATATTTTGACAATTAATTAAGATGAAATGGCTATATAATTTTTAATTTTGAGAAAGGTCGCGAGTTTCATTCCCGTCCGAGAATTGATCTGGTGCGAGTCGTATTTTTGCTAGTATTTAGTATTGTATAAAAATAGCATTGTGAGGTATCTGAGATCGTTAATGGTGAATGCAAAAAACTCAAAATTGAAAATCTCACTATGAACTTAAAAGTATCTTTATGGTTTTTTGTATTGTGAAAAATTGCTTTGAAAATATTACTTATTTTGCCAGTATTTTTATTGTTCGGTCTTTTGTGTACCCTTATTGGGTATTTCAAAAAGTTCGTAGTAACAAAAAGGTTGTTGATATACTATCAATAAATTACCCAACTGTGCTTGCGAAAGAACGCTTACGATTGAAAAGGAATTGGTAAAACATTTGAAAGGTTTTTCTGAACTAGAAAGAAAAGTCGCAATATTTTGGGGAAATGTAACTAAAACTAAATGGTGTGTGCGCAACTTGTGAAATTACAGTACATGGCTAAGGACAATGTGCCGTAGACAATATAGAGGGACATTTGGAAAGAGGTCAACAATTGCGAACGAGTGCCCTCTTTATAACTGGAGCCGAAGCTAGTTCGCTTCCTGGCGATTTAGCAAAATAAATAATGGCTTACAGCCACTGACTGCGAACAATGTAAATAGGTCGTATGCGGGTTGCGGCCTATTTGTTTAGCCTACATCAGAAATTTGGAAGTAATTCGTATCCTAAATTAATTCTCTATGAAACATTTTACTACTACTTTAGAGGTAGGTAGTAATAGTAGAGGTTTTTTGCACAAGACTTGAGATTGAAAAACAAAGGACTGCTTGTGGCTTTCTACTTTCTGGGGTTGTTTAGAGACGAACGAGTCATTTATTGACTAAAGTTATTTTTAATCTAATTTTTTTAAGTAAAAAATTAGATTTAGTAAAATGATTACCTTTATTATCTAATATCTACTGCTTATATGGTTGCGAACAATGTAAATAAATAAATAAATTTTATAAGCAAGATTTTTACTTCGTGGAAGGCCTATGTATATATATATATATATTGCCTTTATAAAATATTGCCTTTTTTCCGATGACTAAACATGTAAGGTATGAAACAAAACGAGAAAAATATAATGTTATGAAAAGTATTTATTCTTTGATCTTACTCTGAAATTCACGTTTCACACGAAGCCATTATGCTTATAAATGCTAAATCGAGAATTAAATGCTTAAACGTTTGGATTATTAATTGAACTGACCTTGACCACGAAGAAATAGATCTAAATGATTAACATTGCCTGTGGTGTAAATGCGACATTTTGTTACCGAATATTAAACCTTACCTTCTTACAATAAGGTAGCAAAATAACTTGGAAACCGCGGGACCAGCCATTGTGTTTTCAATCTTACCGCTGCCGCTGGCGAATAAAGTGGTAAATCAGAAAATACGTATCAGCCAACCAAAAATGAGCATAATTTATATAAATTGGTAGAAATTTAGATACAGAAAAGAAATAAATAAAAGTTATTTGTTTTTGACTGTGGGGCGTACCCTTTTTGAAGATTTTCTTGGTCGATAGAGTTCTAAAAAATATTTTTGACAAAATTTCTATTTGCAAATATTCAAGTGCTTACATTAGAGTTCTTTCAAATATTTTTTTACTCTTAGTACTAAATTAAACTTGAAAGAACTGTAGAAATCAGACCATTTCATATGTTCCATTTTTTTGACTCATTCAAAACATGACTGTACCTTTGTAATTCTGCATTAGAAATTTTTTTTGGCAAATTGAATTGATTGATATGTCCTATAAAACGTGCTTTCATAACCTAGGGCTTCCAATAGGGCTGTCTCCGAGGCTTATGACTAAAAAGTTACAAAGTTTAAAGAATTTCTGCCATATATTTTTACTAGTTTTTCATAATAACTTACTTATTCATAACTAGCAGAGTCAATAATTAAATAATGGTACGGTACCACTTTTAATGAACTTGAACTTGTGTAGGCATACACACATTGCATGATAATTGGATAATGCACCTTTTTTCAATAATTAATTTCTAAATATTAAATTATTTTTTCACATAAATAATTGTTCTTAATTAAAATTACAGGAATTAAACGCGTGCAAATTACGATAGGTATTTTCAAAAAGTATAAATATAATTTAAAATATAATTTAAAAGTGTATAAATAATTGTTTTCATGAGATTTAATCTAGCATTAAAAGTACCTAGGTACATTAATAAAATTACTTGCAGGCATCTTAATTTAGAAAAACAGTTAATTATTAACCATCCGAGAACTGTGTGAAAGAATTCATTAGTGCACGTATACGTGTTTAAACTGGCAACCCTAGAGTTTGTGTCAATAAAAATATTATTATATCACGCGAGCGAATGTTGCCAGCTCGGTGGCACGCCGGTCACGCGAACTCTGGCCCTAAACATAGATTTATTCCATTATAATTTAATAAAAGTGACGATTATGTGGTTCAGGGTTACCCTATATTATACTCGGACACACTTAGTTTTGTTAATATTTAATCGAGTGCGAAGCGAATGAACAACACATTTTATGGTCGTATTAAAATATATTAGATAATAAGTAACTTTATTTAAATTAACTAATCACCCACAGTGAAAATAATTCTTGAGCATAATAGATTTTAACGAAACTATTTAATATTTATGAAATGTTTTAAAATATTCTACATAATATTTTTCTGTTGAGGTAAATAACATCTGAATCAGGGTTGGCAAACACGTGTAGGGGCCCGGATAGCCAGGCCACCCGTCTGGTCAAAAGGGTGACTGTCACCACATCCCCCGTGACTGATTGACGGAGAGAGAGAGCAAGTAGTGAGGGGTTTAGCTGGTAGTGGATAGTGGTGCAGACCAGAAGTGGCTTCCTGCAAACTGACCGAGCTCAGCATGCCAAGCGTCGCATACGTAAATATAGTATTTGCCACTACTCAAAAAAAAAAAAAAAAAAAGTTTGGCAAACACTAAACTATGGCTTTGTAGAGCTGTAAACCTCGCGTTTGTAACATTTTTGAACATTTGTCGTAATGGCTAAAATAATGATTTTCATCTTATTCCGCCAATCATATTTCATACTAGCGGCCGCGCGCGGTTTCACCCGCGTGGTTCTCGTTCCCGTATGAATATTGGGATAAAAAGTATCCTATATTTTAATCTAGGCTATCTACTACCTGTGTGCCAAATTTCAACCAAATCCGTTTAGTAGTTTTTGCGTGATTGAGGAACAAACATCCAAACCCACAAACTTTCACATTTATAATATTAGTAGGATTTCCGCCATTATGAATATTATCAAAAAATTTAATGGACAAAAAAAAATATATAGTTCATTAACCTGCTCACAAAATTTCACGAATCGGTTGAGAAATTAAATAAACTAAATAAAATGAAAATAAAAAATAATTTAAATAAACGCCTACAGTTGAATCGTCTCCAATGTTTGTCATTACCTATTTTATTGTTGGAACAGAGGTGTTAGTTAAACAATTAATTTTAATTTTAATTTCGGTTATCAATTCTGAACTGTCAATTTTGCTTTTGTGCCACTTCGCCGTTAATTGAATGTCAGGAATGACGATAGGTGGCGGTGCTCAGTAATTATCGATACAAAAGCGAGTTTAATTCACCCAGACTCGCAACGAGTGCCCTTCATAAAGTCTAAATTGGCTCTCGATCTAGATATTGAATATTCTAGTCACATTGTTTAGTCAATAGACATAGAAAAATTTTAGCTGCGCTCAAGAAGACCAACAAAGTGTGGAAAAGAGAAGTTAACATTATACGGACACGGTCTATGAAAAAAGAGACGGCATCAATTGACAATGTGCCAACATGTTTTACAGTAAGAGCTCCTAGCGTCCCGCCTAGCAAAAGAGCAATCACAATTTCTTTAAAATATTTGGTAATCTTGATTAGAATTTTAAATAAGGGTATCGTGGAGCCATGGTGTCTTGTTCTGTTAGTGATTGTGATGTGACAAAAAGAATCAATCCAAATAATCACACTTTTCACAGGTAAATAAGATATTGCCACACATTTCTCTAAAACCAAATTTCGCTACATTTATTCGTTTATCGACGAAGAAAACAGTATGGAACATAGTACGTATCTATACTTGTTATATATATTGTACGTATCTCATATGTAATGTATAGATTCGTTTTTCGGATCTGTTATTGACATTGTTGTTCTATTTCTATGGTTTAGTCCAGTTTAGTCCAATAATTTCATTAAACTTTTAGGTTATCGGTTTTCTGATGCACGTAAATAGAACCTTTGGGCGATACAGGTAATATAGTGGCCAACAAGATTAATTAATTAAAATAATCAATTATTCATAAAGATGTCTGATCCATATCTTAACTTACATATAAACGATATCGATTCTATCGTCTTATCTCACGGGAGTTCAGAGCAACACAAGGTTGGGTTAGTTAAATATTCAATACTCAATAGAATGTAAGCGAAGACTTATAATATTTTAGTAACTTATAATAAGAGTTACAGTAATATTTTAACAGTTTGAAACAGTTAATCTAGTTACAATATTATTTTAACAGTTTGAAACAGCTTCCATCCTTGAGTAATGTTTATAAAATGTTGGACTAATGAAAGTTGCACTTTGCTTTTCTGTGAGATCATCATCATCATCATATCAGCCGCACGACTCCCACTGCAGGGTATGGGCCTCCTCTAAGGATCTCCACGACGATCGGTCCTGCGCTGCCCGCAGCCAGTGACTTCCCGAAACCTTCACCCTCACGTCGGTCCACCTTGTCGGGGGCCTTACAACGGAGCGGCGTCCGGTGCGCGGTCGCCATTCCAGAACCTTTCCGCCCCAACGGCCATCGGTTCTTCTCGCTATGTGTCCCGCCCATTGTCACTTCAGCTGAGCAATCCTCCGAGCGATGTCGGTTACTTTAGTTGCATGATGATGATGATGATGATGTAAATACGAGTTCAATAATAATTCCTTTTTCTGTAACTAAGCGTTTTCAGTTACTATGCGGAGCTTCTAGTGTATCGTTTGCAGACCTAAACAATGAAATCTAAGCAGTCGGTATTATTAGAATAAAGGTTATAATTAATTGCATATAAACAATCGATCTTCGTGCCACGATTGCGTAGCCTTCAAGTTTAAAGGTACATGCTTACGCTAAGCCACTTATAATTTTATTGGACACGAAACTCCCTCATATCGGTTCAAGGACTCGTTATTTAAAGGACATGAGCACATTGCCTTTGAGAAAATTAAATGAAAATGTGATCATAAAGTAAATAAGTATTTACATATCAAAATCGTTATAAATGGTAAAAGCAGAATAGGGGACATAAAAATTCGCTTACAAAATGGGTCTGATGATTACCCAGTGGGCAATGGGGTATAATAGCAAATAATTCTTCTATTACTAACCGATAAATCACTTTGTCCACCTGGTTGGGCGGTAAGTATTTTTTTTCTTAACCAACAACCAGCCTAGTTTGTTGGTTAGTAAAATAATTTGTGTTATCCCAATTAATACTATTGGTTCTGATCCCTTATTTATTTGCAACTCTATGAAATTAGTATTAAAATGTTTGAACATGTCGATCCATTAATTCTGTCCATTATTTTTCGTGTAAAAAAATGTGTGTACTAAATATATAAATAAACAGAGGCGGCATGAACAGCGGTCAATATTTCTATAATAGATGTTATCAAAATTGTTAGCACGTTTAAGGGTGCTTAAACTGCTTAAGAAAGTTAAGTGTGTAGTGTACCTAGCCTTGGCCATGTTACAAGTTCGAGTTTAAGCCATTTGTGATTCTATTGAATACAAAATAGTTCAGGCCGGTTCAAGGATAGAGGTAAAAGGGTGTAGAAACTAGTAAATCACTATTGATTTTGAAGTGACGTAAGAACTAGTTAGAAAACGTGACATAAGAACAAGGACATTATAACCAATAGTATTTTTGTATAGTCTGTGCATAAGAACTACGTTTTTCTTGTTGTACCTATTTAAAAGTTTGCCTAATAATTATACTCATTAAAAAGTTAATGTAATGAATATTGTAAATATAATGGTGGGGGGCAAATAAATGGTTAATGTTAAAAGAAGATAAAACAAGTACTTAAAGAACCAAACATCAATACGATTGATGATGAAGAAAACAGTACAAATGGATTGAATTAATAAAATAAGATAGTTTGGAAAATAAAATAAATCTATATGGCAATAGATTAAATATGGAACAGCTGATTTTTTAACAATATTTTGAAGGGGATTAACGTTAATAAATAACACCTAGAACCTGTCCTCGTATGCAAAGTGAGGCAACTAATTAGCCAAAATGGCTTAGTTTTCAGATTTATATCCTTCATACGTTACCTAATCGTAACTAAAATCCAATAATATTGTAACTAATCTCCTAAATGTAGGAAAATTGAAACTGTTTTGTATTTATTCGGTATGATTAGGTAATAATGGAGAATAAAAATCTGAAAACGGAGCCATTTTGGCTGTTTTAGTTGCCTCACTTATGACAGTGCGCTTAGTAGAGAACTATCGGTCTAGGTGTTATTATTCTAAAGGGATCAACATTAACAATACGCGTTTAAATTTCTTTTGAATAGTTTACTAAAGAACATACTGTCAACATAAAAAGTTCTAAAAACGCCTACATGAGTACAATAGGAAGTTAGATTTCCAAAACTCTACCAATTTATTCGACGGGAACAGTGTCTAAACGCTTCCTTTCCCATAACCATTGTGTAGCGAGCATAGCTGACACCACAAACTTTTTACGATCCACATGGTTCACGTAATTCTGATGTCTAGATGTGTAGGGTTACCATACCATAACCATCAGCCATTTTTAATGTCTTCACTGCTGGGGCACAGGCCTTTCTTATGTGTTAAGGAGTATGGCCTGGAACCCACCACGCGGGTCTAATGCGGATTGGTGGGTGTTAACGACTGCAAATGCACCCGGGACCTACGGCTTAACGTGCCTTCCGAAGCACGGAGGAGCTCGAGATAATACATTTTTGGTCACTTATCCGATGACCGACCCTTGCGAGAGTTGCTACCTCCGCAATCGCAGGGCCGTCCAGGGGCCCTACCGGCTAACTTAAATGGCTATCGTAATCGCTTTCATTTGACAGATGGATGTGATACATTGCTACTTTTCTTTGGTAAGTTTTTATTTATGCCAAATTGAAGTAGCAATGTGTCGCATCCATATTGAAATGACTTTAGCGTCCAAAAGTAACATTATCATGTTGACAAAACTTTTCTCGGGTTCGTCATTTACGCTCACAGAAGGCATCACATCTGAAGAACGGTCCGGTCTTGCCATAGGCCGACAGAATACTTTTTGTAATTTATTAGGGAAATATTTTTATACATCTACTAAAAATTCTGAAACACTAAAAAGTTGGCCTAAGTCCGGACATAAGCCCAGAAGCCTCATAAGGTACTTATCCGGAAAATTCCGGCTGTATGGTGACCCTACTCGCGTGTGTTTACTGCTGTCCTCAATACTTTTATGGCGCAGAACTCGTCTTGAGATTACTTGATGTTTTTGTAGTCGCCTTTGTTCGGAAAATTAATTAAGAGCATTATTTTCATGCCTTGGATAGTTAGTTTAATGATTCTATTGCTCTTCAGATGTCATAATATTGAGACGAGGTTAAAAAGGTTGGCTTAATAATTCTGAGAAGTTTTCGTTGGAGATATTATAAACTTTATTATGTCTAGGATAATGAGTTTATTTGAAAAAATACTAGAAAACATCGACCCACCCGTAGCAGCTCAGACGGGATTATCATGTCTGCTAAAATAATGTTCATTTTCTAAATGATTTTCTCAATTTGAAACCTGAAAGACAAAAAAGCATCGTTAGTTTGAATGTTCAAAACAATAAATCCTTACTAATATTATATAAATGCGAAAGTCCTTCACGCACAGAACATAGAAGTAGAATTTTTCTTTGTTCTGTGCCTTCACGTCTTAACTACTGAACCGGTCATCATGAAATTGTACATATATGTTGCCAGGGGTACAGAGAAGGACAAAGGACACCTTTCATCCCGAAAAAACGTACAGTTCCCGAGGGATAGAGAAATAACTGACCACGCAGACGAAGTGGTTGGCGGTCGCTAGTCCTACTTATATTATAAATGTGAAAGTTTGTGGGTTTGGATGTTTGGATGTTTAGATGTTTGGATGTTTGGATGTTTGTTCCTCAATCACGCAAAAACTACTGTACGGATTTGATTGAAATTTGGCACACAGATAGAAGATTGCTTGGATTAAAATATAGAATACTTTTTATCCCGATATTCCCACGGGAACGGGAACCACGCGGGTGAAACCGCGGGCGGCCGCTAGTATCTTTATAAATTAAGGGTCATGTTTAAGTGTACATCAATACTATCAATATAGCTGGAAATCTCCCCGTGCTTTGGTCGATATTTAATGGATGAGTCGCTTTCAGGCTGGCCATTGCAATCCCATTATCCCAATTTACTTTAAAATCGGAAAAAAGGTTTTATTAGGGTCGATAATTTCATCGAAAGAAGCCGGTGAAACTCTAACTTTATATTGAGTTGGATATACTTTGGGGCTACTTTGTGAGGCAAACTCGATATTGTTTTTATTCGTACAAAGTTTTCCACTAAAATAAGTTATGTGGTCTCGAGAGCGGCCACTCTTTGTTTTGCTCGTTGGAGTGAGTTTATTGAAAGAGCGTGTTTGTTTTTTAATCCGATGGGAATTTATAACTTTAAAATATCGCCTAAACTTGTGAATGACACGGAAAAAATATTAAGAAGATGTTTTTATGTCGAGATATGGAGTTGCTTTTTGTGTGAAATTCATATCATTACATATACATTATGATTTGTAACAGGATAACTTTTCGTGCGCCCTATTCTTATATATTTATGTCTCAGTGCTTTGTTACATTTCAGACAACAACAATCTTGATTTCTATTCTGTAAATATTTAATTTTATGTTGCTTCTTGTATTTAACTGTGGTTTCGTTTTAGTCAAAATGGTTTCATCATTCATCATATATTAACTATTAAATTAAAGAGCATGCTGAGATGTGAACTTATTTTTTTAGTATTAGTAAGAGTAAATAAAGTAAAAGAGATATGTTAGGATCGTAGCAAGTGAAAAGAAGTTAATACTTACCCCATAATATCAACGGCTCATTTTAAAAACTAAAGTATACGCAAAGATCTAGAAAATACGTTTTTGGGTAGGTAAATCGCAACAAAGAACCAGTCATAAGATTTCCAAAAATCGGCAGGCTGATTATCTAATTAAAATTTACCTAGCGACCAGGGGGGTAATTACGTAACTTTATTGCAATCAACTCTGACAGAAATCGCAGTCACATTGCTGCTTTAGTATGAACCAATGTGACAACTATCTTAACTAAAGCAGCAATGCAACTGCGCTTTCAATCGATTTCAATCGAGAATTGTTAGCAACAGCTTTACGTAATCAAGGTACGGTTTGATTTGACCATAGACATAGAAAAATTTTCGCTACGCTCAAGAAGACCAACAAAGCGTGGAAAAGAGAAGTTAACATTATACGGACACGGTCTGTGAAACAAAGAGACAAAGAATCAAGTGATAATGTGCCAACATTTTTTTACAGTAAGAGCCCCTAGCGTCCCGCCTCACAAATGAGCAATTACAGTTTGTTTAAAATATTTGTTAATCATTATTAGAATTTCAAATAAAGGTATCGTGGAGCCATGGTGTCTTATGCTCTAAGTAATTATTGTGATGTGATAAAAAGAAACAATCCAAGTAATCACACTTTTCAAAGGCAAATAAGATTTTGCCACACATTTCTCTAAAACCAAATTTCGCTACATTTATTTGTTTATTGACGAAGAAAACAGTATGGAACATAGTTTATTAATTTCCTTTGCCATAATATATAGGTAAGTAGTCATATTTTATGTATGCAAGTCATATTTTACGTATCTCACCTGTTTATTGACATTGTTGTTCTTTGGAATTCTATTTCTATGGATTTGACAGATGAATGTGATACATTGCTACTTCTTTTTGGGTTAAAAAAAAACATACTAAGGAAAACTCGTATGTGGAATAAAACCGGTCGCGAAATAGTTTCTATAATCAGCCTGCGGTTCTTATAATAATTGTGGTGAAAAAGCAGTGCCTTGTCGTCAGTGGGGACGGAAACCGGGCTCTACCATTCTATAGTAAATTCTCGGCATATCGGGGAGGTGTCGGCACCCCGGGGAACGAATGTTATTGATGCTGCAGTTACGCTGGTCGGTTCGATTGCTTTCGAAATGTGCTACCGATGTTTTTTTATTGCAAGCCGTAGGTTTTTCAATCAGATTTTTTTGTGGTGAAAGTGACACTCGGCAGTCAGCGTTCGGTATTGCATAAGGGTTTCCACAGATGGTATATAAAATCCTTTTCTACTAAAAAGTCCTGACATGTTGCTAAAGCCCCCACCCACACAGCTTATGATAATACATATTGTACGCATTAATAAATTTTCTTTAAAATAAATAAATTTTTATTGTTTCTTGTGAAATATAATGACATGTAAAATTAATATTTCAAGTACCTGCTTGGACAAAAAGTTCACGTTTTTTTACTGAAAATTTTCGAATTGATAGTTACCCAAATAAATAAAGCTTAATTTCTAAGGTTTGCTTTATTATAATGTGAATACTTAATCCAAAAAAGCCTGACATTTGCCAAGTCCGGCCGGAATCCTGACAGGGACCCAAAAAGCCTGACATTCAGGACAAATCCTGACATCTGGTAACCCTAATTGCATTGCAGTTTTCTCAGTGACTGAGCTCTCGAACAGATAGATTACTTATTGCCACATCCCTGAATGTGGCTGTAAGTAATCCGTTCTAGATTTTGATGCTTCGATATGTTTTATTTTTTTTTTATTTTTATTTATATTTATTATTAAAGAGTTAGGTACACTATTTTACAATTTGCCTCGCAAAACCTAACAGCAGGTTTGTCTGCGAGTACATTACTTAATCTAAGTATTTTATATTAACATAAACTCATACTTAAACTAAAGTTAACAAATTTAACATTTAAGTAACATTAACTCATACTTAAGGTAAAGGTAACACAAAGTAATTTGTTTTAGGAGTTAAATAGGTAATGTTTTTTAAGGTAATTGTTAAAGTGTTTTTTAGTATTTAATGTTAAGAGATCATCAGGCAGATTGTTTAACAGGTAGGGTACACGCTTTGCTAAGGTTCTGTCGCCGTACACACTGGTGACTCGCGGCACACTGTACTTGCCGCTCGTCGCGGCTCGTGTCGCGTGCCCGTGTTGAAGTGGTGTCAAGCGCTCACGATAGCTATAGTTGTTTAATAGTAATAAGTATTTGTGTTTTACACTGGCTGGCAGAATTTTAGATACTTTAAATAATTCGTAGTAGTTATTTTTATGTCTATTTTTTGTTTTATTGTTGACTAATAATTTAAGAAAGCGGATTTGTAGAGATTCTAGTTTTTTTATGTGTGTTGGATAAGTTAAACCATAACTATCGAGAGCGTATGACATCACTGTATCCACTAAGGCCTTGTACAAGCTTTTTAAAATATTTAATGGTATTTTATGTTTAAGATGATAGAATTTACCCAATAAAATTTGCATTTTATTACATATGTGGTCAATGTGTACAGTCCATGAGAAAAATTCATCAACAATTACTCCTAAGTATGTTGTATGAGGAACTATGTCAATAGGTTTACAGTGACATGTTATGCTAGTGTTTTTATGGATGCAGTCGTGGCTATGAGTGACAATTTTAACATTTACATTTAGATTCCTGTTATTACTATGAGGTGACCTTATTATTAACATTTGTGTCTTTAATTGATTTATTACAATACCATTGTCATGACACCATTTGGATGTGTCAGTGCTCTGTCGGTCTCGTAGGTCAAGACACACTTTGGGTCGCGTCACTGAGCCATAAGAGTAAAATAAGTATTATGGAAACTTTTCTATTGTTTTGAAATTAAATTAACGTCTCTTTGTGCGATTGTATTGTTTAATTATTTTTGAAATGAGAAGGGTCATCAGGCTATATAAAATAAAAATATGCTTTTGAAAGGAAACATTCTGCTGTAATCTGTTTCCTTTTTATTTGAAAATTCTATGAGATGAGATCTTATGTCACTTACACTATTTATCCAGATACGAGTTTTGACTTGGGTCCATACCTCTATAATAATACGAGTGTGTATAACTACCTATAAAGATCTCCGCATCTGACCTTTTTTGCGATGTTCCAGCCAACATATCCGCAACATTCCGGAGTCGCTTCCGACATGTTCCGGCAACCTCTTTGTGTATTGGAAACCATTTCACGGGCTCAACTCGACACTTTTGTGTTTGCACTTTTCAAGATATTTTCGTTCAATTGAAGACCTATTTTGACGAGCTTTTTATGGTTGATAGTCACTTTGGGTTGAAGGGCTTGATAGCGCAGTGGAAATTATCGGTCAGCGATTGTGGGAGTGAAGCAACTTTCGCAGAGGGGGGAGGTCCAATATTATTGTTTTAGATTCTAGAGGTCTGGAAAACACGATGATGAGCTATAGTAATAGCTAGCACTATCGGTCGTTTATTTATACTCACCTATAGACATGGGACATGAATAGCGTAGGTGTGTGCTTAGTAATATACCGTGGGCACAGAATAGATAATTATGCGTATACTTAGGCATGTGTATAGTTGAACACCGGTCACTCTGTCAAACAAATTAAGTTTCAAATTATAAAGAAAGAGACTAACAGGCTGTTAGTACGACCGAATACTCAAAGGCTTCTTAGTTAAAATCTTCAGTTAAGGTCTCCTTAACTTTAAAGATGCTATCAGTTTCATAGAGTTTCTGTCAAATCTGTCAACTTTTTTGAATTTAAGGTGGCCTAAACTTGATTTCTTTGAGTATTTGGCCGTAAAAACTTTGGAAGGAAGTAACCCATTTGTACCTACTACGATTATTAGTTATAATATAAGGTTAGGGTGAAAAAAATAGGTACTTACTTTAAAAACAAAACCTATAATTATTTAATGTTACACAATATTTTAAAAATAATGTATTGATGTTCAAATAAAGGGTGGTTAATGATGTGAACTGTCGGCTGTGTTTGTTGAATAAGTAACAACACCAAGAATTTTCAAGTCAGAACTTACTCGCTTCAGGTAATGTTAGTTTCGAACTATTAATTGACATTGTAATTACTTAAAGACTTGCTTTTCTTTTTCTTCTAGCTAGGAAGTATTTACATTGCGCTACGGTGTTTGGAGAAACAAATGTATTACACGTGCATTTATGTAATTTTAAAAATAAATAATAATAAGACAGAACTCTTCCATGAGTTGATGCAAACCGTTTTCTTTATCGAAAACTATTGGACATACTGCTTAATAGACAATGAGAATAAAAAAAGAGAGAAAATAATAGTTTTAGAAAGCCCTATGTAAAAAAGCACTCTATGGATTGTTTGTAAAAGACATGTCCCATCGCGCCTATGTCATTTGCCCCACCATTCTCAAAAAATTAAAGTCTATCGCGTCTTAATCAAAGTAGTGTGTCAGAGTAGGTATTTTACTCTAGAATCAGATTGATAATTATTTTCTGCATTAAAAATGGGGTTTTTAAGTTAAAACGCTTTTAAATCACAATTTTTTATCATTAGAGCACTATTTACTTAAATTTTTTCACAAAATACTTCAGAAAACAACTTAATGTTTTTGTAATTGTTTTTCTAAATATAAAACAATTCTTAATACCTAAATAAAATGTCATTAGCATGTTTTAATTATGAAAGTAATTAAATAAAATGAAACTGGGGCAACGCTGGGACATCTCCTTTAAGTCCATTATTAAAAAAAAAAATTTAAACAATGTTTTGAAAGTACCTGCTTGCAAAGATTAGTTTGCCATTTAGAAATAAAAGTTGACGTCCGGTGCCTTTTAGTATTATAGCAGCGTCCAGATAAAATCTTAGTGGCAGAGATAAGCTTGGCTCCTAACGCGTGTAGTATTTTTCCAATAATGGCTGTGGAAAAACCGGAAAAACGTTCCACTGGCCTAGAAGTGACTGCGAATGCGAACTAGGGATGTTCCGGAAATTGTGTCGATGCATTTTTATGCGTGGTTTGTGATAAATTGACTGCACTATCTGCTCCACTATATGATCCAGTCACAGTGTTTCAAAAGTTTCAAGAACTGTAAAAGAAGAAACTATAATGGAAAACATAGATATTAAAATATCAACAAAAACATTACACTTAACAACCTTCTCCAATAAAATAATGTTTTACTTGATAGTGTTGAAATGTTTAGCTTTCTAATCGTTAAGATGAAAACATAAACAACATCTATATATAAACGTGCCTGTACAGCTATGCAAACTTGAAATCCCGTAGCACCCTGTACAATGGGATTTTTTTTAAATCTTTTCTTAGTGTTCATCTTCATAAAAGTTATCTACCCTCCAAAAATGGTGTCTCTACCTTCAGCCGTTAGGGCTCTACGTCTATCCCAACCCAACAATGAATCAGTCAATCAATTTAGAGTTTTATATGTATAGATACTCGCATGCATGGACACTATCGAATAGTCACCCACCGCAGCCACGATCGATGTGCTTCTCCGCTTCGTAACCCAATTCGTGGTTGCTCAATCACGGGGTGTTATATTGATTAATTACGTTGGATTATTGCGAGAGAAATCAAAAAGCGGACATTCAAATGCCGTTTCTCTTTAGGATTGTTAGTTTGCATAAACTAAAATAACTAATTTCAGCGTCAAATATTTGGACACAGGTCTTACAAGTATTATGACGATAATATAGAAACAGTGTTTATGTTATTATGAACTATAAATTCCTTAGACTATGACGAAATTAATAAGTTTGCTTGTTCTTACCCGATGATATTATAAAAAAAGTTCATCATAGTACAAATCTATATTTTCATCACTTTGTTTGAATATTTCCAAAATTGTGGACATACTGAGTCCTAAATACGTAATTAATTTTGACGCTAATCAAAATCGAAATATTATTTTATTTTAAGAATATTTTCAATCATCACTTTCGTTTGGCGAAACTAATGCAATGGCGAAACAAAGCAAACCGAGGTTTTTGCGTGTGGTTATAAAATTCTGGCTAAAAACTGCCATATAACATAACTCGAAGTATTATGCGGTATTTATTTGAAACTAATATATATTTTACTCTCCTCTTAAAATAATATCGTGGCTTGTATTGCAACAAGTAAAAAACTTTATGATTTATCGAAGCAACAGACAGGTCTGGCTACGGCATGGCAACCTGTCAACCGTTGGTTGGAGTATTTCAAATACTCCATCTTTATCGATATTGCTTCTATTATACCCAGCTCTATTTTATTAACACATTTTTATTAGGTTGCTTTCGCGTTTGTTTGTTTGTTTGTGTGTTTCTCCACAAAGTTTGCGAACGATTTTATCCTAGCTTCCCGATGAGCTAGATACTTGAAACTTTGAACATAGGTCAGAACTGAAAGGCAATGCAATAATATGTCATTGAGCTGATCTGATGATGAAGCCGGAAGAAGGCCACAGGAACTCTATGATGAAACCATACAACCCCATCGTGTTTGGGCTCGTTAGCATCGTCTTGACGAGTACTCTAATGGGAGACGAGGTCCAGGGTCTGATGATGAAGCCGAAAGGCCATGCCATAGGTACTCAATATTGAAACCGTGCAACCCCATCAAATTTGGGCTCGTTTGAATCGTCTTGACGAGTTCTTTGTTGAGAAATAGTTTCCAGGGTCTGATGATGGAGCCGGAGGAAGGACACAGGAACTATTTAATAAAACCACGCTACCCCATCGAGATTGGGCTCGTTTGAATCGTCTTGACGAGTACTTTGTTGGGAAATAGTGTCCGAGGATCTGATGATAGAGCCGGAGGATGGCCATAGAAACTCTATGATGAAACCATACAACCCCATCGTGTTTGGGCACGTTAGCATCGTCTTGACGATTACTCTAATGGAAGACGAGGTCCAGGGTCTGATGATGAAGCTGAAAGTCCATGCCATAGGAACTCAATATTGAAACCATGCAACCCCATCGAGTTTCGGCTCGTTTGAATCGTATTGACGAGTACTTTGTTAGGAAATAGTTTCCAGGGTCTGATGATGGAGCCGGAAGAAGGCCACTGGGACTTTGTAATAAAACCATGCAACCCCATCGAGTTTGGGTTCGTTTGAATCGTCTTGACGAGTGCTCCGATAGGAGATGGTATATTTTTATTTAGTCTTAGCTCGTTAACTAAAAAGCAGAAAATAAAAATTTACTGAAAAAAAAACTTTTTTAAAAACACGTTTTTAAAACGGACTATATTATTACAAAAAAATCGGACTAAAAAGTAAAAAATAATTTTTTCTGTAAATATATAACCCTATACCTACAGACATTTTAAATCTAAAAACGTGGGGCGCATGCTTAAGACAATATGGATGATAAATTTTATAAAATGCGCCCCACGTTTTTAGATTTAAAATTTCTGTAGGTATAGGGTTAAATATTTACAGAAAATTTTATTTTTTACTTTTTAGTCTGTTTTTACTAGTCCGTTTTAATGTTTTTAGTCCGATTTTTTTGTAATAATTTAGTCCGTTTTAAAAACGTGTTTTTAAAAAAGTTTTTTGTCGTTTGTAACCTGTAAATCTTTCAAGGTGATAATTTGTTTATCGGGTCACTATTCAAGTAATATTATTTGTCTATTAATAACTTGAAGCAGTTAAGTACTACAGGTAAATCCTTCAAAATCCAAAATCACTTTTAATATTCTTGTGAACTTGTGATTATTTCTTTTTAATCGGAACTGTATACAATACTGTAGTATTGCTACAATCAGTTTCCGATTAAAAAGAATAGTGTTTTATTTCGATGAACAGTTTATATTGAGTGAATGCTTGAGTGAAATATTCAAAAGTTTCTGAGTCAACTTGACACATTATAGACTGCCTGGGTGCAGATTTCGTTCCAACTGGCCACGACAACTTCCAAATTATATTACTTGATACCGCGACGTCTCATGCAATAACTATTTTTAAATTCGAAGATGAAAACGGATTTCAGAAAAAAATAGTTTATATTTCTTCGATAGACAGAACAGTCTTTTGTATAGTTTCGATCAAATGAATAATTATGCCTTTGCCTGTCAATCATAAAAGATGTAGAGAAGGACGTAAAATAATTTTAACACAGATTGACGAAACGTAAATGCTCGTATATGTTTCCCAACAGTCTAGCATATTGTGAAAAATTCATGACTTGTGACAATAAATTAACATCAAATATAACAAATTTTTCTCTCTATTTCAAACCTTGTAGGTACAACCGTTGGTTTAGCTAGAAGCATTTTTTCGTTAAGTTAAGGTGTCTCCTTTAAGCCATGTAAGACATTACGTCTCTGTTTACTTGGGCGGCTGTATATACAGAATTTTTCCCTTGTTTATCAAGTCGTTATCTCGTGCCGACAAACTCATTTTACCGAAGGCACCTACTCAATAAATGTTTCACAAGTTAATATTCTTATTCACGTGAATCCTGCCCGCTTTTAGTTGTTTTTTTATGTTATGTGTACAAACAACAACAAATTATAGAGAAAATATGTTGATCACTAATTTATTTCTATAAGAACACTACGTTATGATAAAATGCTTAAAATGATATGAGTGCACGATATGGTGACTGATTGTGATAACGTGAATTATAATCGTCACTGCTGGCGTCAAATGTTGATGGCGCGGAATGTACCTACGGTCTGTACCGTATAAATTATAATTTTGCTTTATTAATTTTTAAAACTATATAATACTGAAATAAATAGTTATTAAATTAGCTACGAAAGTACCGGTTACGATGGTACATTTTTGTGAAGTTTGGTTCCTATGAATATTACCAAGATTATTGAGGTAGAATACTTAAAAAACTATTTTGTATTCCATATTTTAGATCATTGTTACGATATTTTGATTTCAGTCACGTTTTGTTATACGGTCCTTAGCGGATTTCATAATACTGATATTACTTACGTGCTTTGCGCAAATGCAAAAGGTGACAAACAGAAATGGGAAGTCTTTATTCACATATCTTTTTATATTGAATATATTGCGCCTTGCTCTGTGGAATATACTTATACATATTATACCTATATAGGATACTAAGTACTGAACTAAGTACGCTCGCTGAGGCATGGTTGTTCACAAAGAGAAGAGTCGACACATATGTCCATTGTCTATTAAACAACATTTTGCAGTAAACCTAAAGTATAAAACTAAATGAAGTTGGTTTTCAGTTCAGGGTGACGTCATATATTGTACATATTCTTACTCTGATCGCATAGATCGTATACACAAAATAGTAAGTCTGTGTAAGTTCGTGTGCGCGTTGTTGTATTTGACAGAAAAAAGCAAGTAAACTTAAGCGTTACAAGCATTATAAGATTTGATACTTAGAAATATTGCGAAGATAACAAGTAATTGAGAAATTGCATTGTATCCTCGTCGCATTTACTCAATTCTGAGTTTGGTCGTAAATCAAAAGTATTGAGTGACTGAAGACTTTTAACTTACTAATTTTATTACGAAGTGCCATTACGTTTAAGGACAGCGTATGGTCAAGCCGAAGCTCCTCTCTCCCTATCGCATTCATGCCAGTCACTATAAGTGTGATAGAGACAGGAATGTTAAGGAAAAGTGCTCCAATCCGATATTATGCTTACGTAATAAGGGGGCAGTGTTTGATATTGATTTTTGACACAACACGTTATTACCGCCTTCCAATGTTTGCGAGACTTTTTGATAAGATTATTTTTCCTACTATATTAACTATTCATAAACAAATACATTGAAAAAGATATTGTTTTTTTATTATGTATAAGTACTAAACTGTTGATGCGTATCGAAACGAAAATACCATCGTTTCAAACAAATGAAACTGATTTTGCGTTTCGCACGAATATGGATATCACTTTATGACTTTTTATACAAAGTAAGTATTATGTAAGTACTTTGCGGAATGCGTATGATGAGAGCTGATAGCTTTATATAGGTTACCACATAAAGTTTTTTTAAGTTTTTTTTTGTTTTACATCCTCAATGAAAGAACTCCTCTCTATACGTTCAATAAAAATAAATTAATTCAAGATTCGTATCAATCGTATCCCGAATGATGCTTGTTAAATATTCCGGGAAAAAACTCCAGCTAGGAAGCCTTACAAAAAATCTCCTAAGGGCGCCGACGTAAGGCCGACAAGTGTTTCTGATGTATGTTTAGCGCAACACTGGTGGTTTTTCTTAGTCACATTCCAAAGCTGTATAAATATTAATAAGAACCTACATATTTATGACTCATGGACAGGCCTGCCCTAATTCAATTTGGGGAGACCTCTGATTTCCATTGCAATCGGTTTTTCTCTTGCTCCCCTTAGCTTTTACGTGAAGTGCTGTGAAATAATTTAATGCTCATGTTTTTTTTTAGAATTGAGTTTTATTTGTGACACATCAAACATAATTCAAATGTGTTAGATCTAAAATGATCTTACCTATAGTTCTAGACCATATATGCTTTCAGTGGTGGGCATATAATAATTTATAGATAATGTTACGTGTTATGTATTTGATAGACGAATTCTCAGTGTCTCAAGACGAAAGTCTATGAACAGTGTGTGTTGCCAGTGATGACTTACGGCAGTGAAACGTGGTCGCTAACTATGGGTCTCATAAGGAGGCTCAAGGTCACCCAGCGTGCAATGGAGAGAGCCATGCTCGGCGTTTCCCTACGTGATCGAATCAGAAACGAGGAGATCCGTAGGAGAACTAAAGTAACCGACATCGCTCGAAGGATTGCTCAGCTGAAGTGGCAATGGGTGGGACACATAGCGAGAAGAACCGATGGCCGTTGGGGCGGAAAGGTTCTGGAATGGCGACCGCGCACAGGACGACGCTCCGTGGGTAGGCCCCCGACAAGGTGGACCGACGATCTGGTGAAGGTCGCGGGAAGCCAGTGGATGCAGGCAGCGCGGGACCGATCGTCGTGGAGATCCTTAGGGGAGGCCTATACCCAGCAGTGGGTGTCGTGCGTCTGATATGATGAGACGAATTCTCAAATCATGAAATCCCGTTACAAAAAAAATATTATAGGACATTGTTTAAATTCCTGTTAAAGCAAGAGGCTCATTGGTTTTTTTCTATGGTTTTACGATTATATCTTGGCACGAAGTGTTCATTTTAAACCCGAAACTGCCCCCTTTGACACGGCAAGTATTTGTTGTTTAAAATAATTTCTTCCGTGCTCTTATAAATCGGTCCATACTATTAGTTCTCGGCCCAAATTGTGGCCAGTCGTATAGTTCCTTAACAAAGGGGCCTTATCCAGTAAATTACAAGGCCTTCCTTAAATCAGAGGCTGAGGCGTGAAGGGCCGCAATTAGACGGTAACACATGGCATTATTTTGAATGGAATCACAAAGGAATTGTTACAATGAGGAGATTGAATGTATTACGGAAATGTACCGGCATTATGTTAGACTTAATGTTATTATTATTCATGTCGCATCGATTTGGTTGGGACAGTATAGCGTTTAGCCAGGTTTGGTAAAATAGAAACGATACGTTGGGAGTTGAAAGGTTCTGGAACGGAAACCACGCACCGGACGTGGGTCTGCAAGGGCCTACCACATGGCCTCTGCCATACCCAGCAGTGGGCTACGGACAAAGATCTCCTGCACTGCACGCATCATCACCAATTCATCGATCCACGTTGCTACGGCCTACCCACGGAAGTCGGAACCTCGTCGGGTGTCTTATGATAAAATGATTTGTGCAACATGCAACATACAAGATAATAATAATTTCATAGTAATTATTAATTTACAAAACTTTACCTAACGTTATTTTGCAAAATTCATCTAATTAACCCATATAAGAAGTAAATTAACCCTTATCTGACTAGTTTTTATTTATTTATTTATCAGTATAAACACAAGTACTGAAAAATTCAAAAGCACTACTCAAACTGCTGAGGTTTTTAGTGAGTGCTATTAGAGCCTACAAAGTCGATACTTTTTTAAAAGCAAAGAAAAATTTTCTCTTACAGGTTGAAAAGATTGGTAATTTACAGGTTCAAAAGATAATACCTTTTCAACTTGTAAACTTGAGTTGAGATAAACTGCTAAACATCTTTGTAAGGAGAAACTGGGCAGTTATAGAGATTTACGTAGATACAGAAGATATACTTGTGTACCTCAAGCAACAGCTGGGATTTCAAATTTTATCAACCGAATTCAAACTTAAAATTCAACACGTTATGGTTTAAAATAATCTGCATAAGCCTAGTTTGCAAATAATAGGTTTTAACGATCGTCTAGGCTGGTAATGATGTAACATACGTTTGTAACGTATTTATTTTTCATGAAAACAAAAATGTCTATAACAATTTCAGGAAGAGTTAAGATTTTTGTTAAGATTAAGACGATAATGTCACGTGTTTTCCTTTTATACTTTTTAATACAACAATTTTGCCAATAATTATTTTCTAATAATTTTATATAAAGACAGTCGGTAAATTTTAAACCTTTTTAAAGAGTTTTGTAATATCCATACACTGCGAAAAGGTTTGAGTTCAATTAATATTAATTAGTTTTCTCTAAAATATAAATATTTTTCAGAATTATACTAAGGATCAAAGCTTTTTATCTCAGCGATAAAAAAGTAAAATGTCTTTGAAGTATTTCTTCTTAATAAACATCGACCGAACGTGAGAAAGACTTAAAGGGAGGAAAATATATAAGAACTTTCTCAATTTCCATCAAATCTACCGGCGATAAAGTAAAAAAGTCGAATCACATCTGATCTTTTTTCCAGCATCTCTTTGCCAATTACCATTTATATTCGGGGTTCAGACGACGATAAATACAATGTGACGTAATATTCTGTTTGGTTAGGATCGAGTCTCATCAAGCGGCGTATTTATATACGTCACGTTGTTCCTAATTACCTTGTATATATTTTTATTCAGTACTTGTCCGAGATACGTTACACGAGAACGTTAATTACTTCAAAATTCTGTCCTCCGACCGAAATGATACGTTTGTTTCTGATTTAACATGTTTCGTTTACACAAAGTTATGTATGTATATGTACTACACAAAGGGATTTATTTAATCCTGGATGGTTTTTTTGCCTTTAGTAGTACCTATGTTTCATCTTTTTTTATGGAGGTTTTTGTTTAAGAATTACATGGCAACCTCATTGTTATTTATAATGAGTGGTTCTAAATTAAATATTATCTGGCCTTAGCTTAAAAAAAAAATTCTGTTGATTCGAACGTGTGGTTGGAAAATGGATACTGAATTTTATAACTTTTGTCGTAACTAGCGGCTGCCCGTGACTTTGTTAGCGTGGAAAGTTTTCTTTCTTTCTGGATGAATGATACTCTATGTCCTTCTCTGTACCCCTGACAACGTGTATGTAAAATTTCATGTTGATCGGTTCAGTAGTTAAGACGTGAAGGCGTAACAAACAAAAAAACAAACGGACTTTCGCATTTAAATTATTATTAGTAAGGATATAATTTGTGATATTATCATCATACCTGTGGCGAGCGGTGACATTATGTAATGATTATGACGAAGATAAGCCATTCTACAAAAATGTAATGATCTGCATAGAGGATCGGTGGGGTGGGATTTGTAAAAGGTATCGGCTTATATGGACCCTTCGCCACTACATCATAATTATACGCATAATTGTTTGGGAAATTTTGCGGTGGTAAAAGCTATGGTAACCTGGTACTTGCAATATTAAAAGCATTCAATGTAGCATAATAATATTTAATCTTGATTTTTTATCAATTCAAGGATATTATTAATAGAAGAGATTCAAATACTGTCAGTGTACTTACTTTTTCATAGTCTGAAAAATTCTTGAGCCCTACTACAATCCAATTCCCGTATTGCAACAAGTTATGAGCATTGACTCAATCAGACCGAATGTTTTCTTATTTCACCATCAAAAGATCGGAGTCTTAATTGACCGGACTAAATCAACATTGCTTTAAAGTCACGCCGGGAAATGTGGAAAGTTGTCTTTTTCACTGAATTACGGTAATAAAGGAGAGATAGCAGCGTCTCGGGAATTTTAATTGAGTCCCCATTGTTGGGGTTTGGTGCAAGGGATGAGAGATCGTGGTTCGTCCGCTCGCAACTTTATCTACGTGGACCCTTAGCTTTGAGCAGGATAAAAAAAATAAAAGTAAAACAGATGGCCTATTACAAAAAAGAATCAAGATAGTCGGATGCAAATAACGATAGTCGGTCGGACCCCATTCGTCGTTCAATTTCACAGAACAAAGAAATTTTTTTTCATCCCTTCTATTCGAAAAATTATGCTTTGTTCCTATATAAGTGGGACCAAAACAGCTCCTTTATGGTAAGAACTTTTTAGTGGGATGAAAAGAGATTTGAATTTAGAACATGTATCTTTCAAAGAATTCGAATGCCGCCGCTGCCGGCTGGTATGTATTGACTGGCTGTATAGACGGCGCGGCGAGGTCGCCGCGGCGCGATAACCCGCGCAAACTGAAAAAAAAACATAAGCGCGCGAATTAAGTCTGTGTTCTTGTAATTAGTACATACTTACGTACTTAGTACAATAACTTTTGAAAATTGCGCTAGTGTATCAAACGTAACTATTTTGTAATTATTTTAACTTTTCACGTGTCTTTTTTAAATAAAGAACATTTTCATTAATTACATAAACACTAGTCTCCTATTTATTTTCTCATAGAAAGGGGATGAAAAGTAGAGTATATGACTCGGGCGCAAAATATTTTTGGCGAGGGCGACATACTTTGAATCCCTCGCTACGTTCAGGATTCTACTGAAGAATCCCTCGCTACGCTCGGGATTCTACTCTAGAATCCCTCACTTCGCTCTGGATTCAAAAAAGCGCCCTCGCCGTAAAAATATTATTTTGCTCCCTTGTAATACAATCTACTATTTCCTCCCTACTTATATGTTCTGGGTTCAATGAGTGGGACGAATTTCGTATACGCTTATCGTAATGCTTTTTTGTAATAGGCCTCAGGTCCTAATATGTATCCTAATATTATGAAGAGATAAAAAAACACACACACACATACCCAACACACACACACACAAACTTTCACATTTATAACATTAGAGTTATATTATCATTAAAGTTTTAGAAGCCAAAATGGGGTCTGCATATATTTTGGTTTTAATAATTTTTGAATTAATATTTTTAATTTAATATTTTTTGCATAGTACGGAGTAACAAGACATTGTATTTAATTGATTTCTTATCATATTTTTTAGAAGCTAAGTTACTATTTTGCAACATTTTCCGAGATCATTGGTTATTCACTAAGAAATATTGTATACCTAAGAAAATAATAAAATAATAACTAAATTGCTGAAACATTTCGCTCGTGACTTAAGTAACATTATCGTCTAAGCTGAACAAGATGGCTACACGAAATATTGCATCGTTAATATAAAGATCTTCTTTTTATCTCAAACATTCTGAAATACGAGGCCGTGAAAATAACTAGGAAAACCGAAACCGACGTCTTTACTTAATGTTTTAGATTGAAATAAAATGTTATTTTGGCTTATAGGCTGTGTAAAAATTCATATTATTTTACCAACGAATTTAATCAAACTTATATTAGTTTTGAATTCCTGTTTATTAATTTAATGACGTAATTTAGTAGATAATCTGATTGATCTGAGTGAAATTTTTTATAGTATGCGATGATTGGTTAATAATATACGGGTATTCGAATATTAAATAGGGTTGCCTTATTTGTATTCGAAACACAAAGTAACAATTATAACTCATCGTTCTAAAATAAATTTCGGGCAAATCTAACTGCAAACGAGCTATATTTAAACGACCTTTCCAAAAATAAGTCATATGAGAATGTACGTGAAAAGGACGATGAAAATTCAACGGATTTAATTAATTATTTGGAGTGAGATGTTATAAAATATGAAACATTCTGAAAGAATTGCAAGAAATGTTTTCAGAATTAAATTATAAAATAATTTTAATTTTGAAGTTGATTTCGTTATTTTTTTTTAGTGTAGTAAAATGTAAAATCTTTTGTTAATGCAATAGCACTTTGCGATAAACAGCGTATAAGTATTGTAATGTCCATAAATTATTTAAAGACTTTTACAATAACACAAAATTATCTTAAAATCATATCAATTATTGAAGTAAACACAATCCGTGTAATTACATTTTTTTTAAACACTGTTCAACTTAGACACCTGTTTAAATGTGTTTCTGTCTCTTTTTTGTCAATATTGTTTGAAAGAGACAGCATCACATTTAAACAGAGGTGTCTAAGTTAAACGCAGTGTTTAATTTTTTTTTGTAATAACACCTTCTATCATCCACCCATAACACGGTCAGTTTCCGCAGAGAACTCTCTAGCTACACTCTACTTATTTTCTAATCGGCTTACTATGATGCGAGTGTGTACATTTCTCTTTGCTTTCTTTGAGTACGTTAGTTACCTATTAATAACGAGTCCTTATTTTTGCCATTTTCGCAATGCGATTAAGTGATACACGACAACTTCACTCGAGAATGTATATGGTTTGCACAGATTTTGCAACAGATTAAAATATACCGTTTTGTATTTCAAGCGCTCTGAAGTTAGTACAAAGTCAAGTTAATCGCATTATACTATGGATCAAAACAAATTACAAAATCGATTTAAAAATATGTCTCAAACACTAAACAGTAGGTACTTATATTAAAAAAATATTAATGTGTGTGATAAAGGATATAAAATTTTGCTTAAAAGTAAATGAAAACTTAGTCTGCTGTGCGACAAAAGTATGCTCAAGCGATGATCAATGAATATATTCTTACTTTTTTCGTCAATTCAAAAACCATACCGAAAATGATGAGCTAAGTTTAACAACTTCAAGAGGTATTCAAATTCATGTCTATTAAACCAGCGTCATCTTTATTATCATCTGCGTTAAATCGAAGTTTGCGCTCGATTTTTCCATCCTCGGTGTTCTATAGATCTCGTTTTTACCCGCTCTGAATTTTAATATGGCTAAATATTAAATTTTCGTGGAAACGCTTATTTGCCGAGGTGGATTTTATAACACTGTTGAGGATAAAGCAATGAAAAGTACTATATCTATAAAACAAAAACAGGGGGGAAGTCTATAACGGATATAAAAGAAGGAGGATTTTGACGTTGAAGAATAATATACATTTTTAGAGTTCTATGCGTAGATAAAATAGCTCTTATTATATTAGAGGAAAGCAAGAACTTGTTGATAATTAAATTTATTATTCTACCTTTTTAGGGTTCCGTAGTCAAGCTAACAAGGAAACCTTAAGGGTTTATTGTAAGTTATTAAGAAAGGGTAAAATATCTATTGTATCTGGGGTGTAAGTTGTTAAAATAAAAAAATCTTTCCTAGCTTAGCTACCTAGTTCTTTCATTATTGTGATGGGCTCTTTTTTCCGCATTTAGACTCCCATTTGGTCCGTTATGCGTGAACACAGCATCGGTACCTAGTTCTTGCATGTTAGAAGTTGCTTCAAACTCATAATTTTCTTCATTGTACACAATATCTGGTGTCCAAATTATACCTCGTGTTCAACATTTGATGCCCAATACGTGTTGCTAAACACGATGAGACGCAGCTTTTTTTTAACAAAGAAAAGTCGCTGGCCTTTTCTTTGTTAAAAAAGTTGCGTGACTTTGCTTAACATGTTAATTGTCATGTTGCGCGTCATGTTGCACGTCAATTTTGCCTAGTGGATATGGCTTTAACATAACTGTGACATCAAGGACAGTTTAACTAGTTCAAAGCGATAACTGCTCTCGTGCGACCCGGTTACGGGTGGTTTGGACCGGTTCTGTCCGGTTTTGGCTCGTTAAAAACCACTCGGATGCATACTAGTCATCTGGATGCCCTGGACATAAAAAATCCACTGGGATAAATGCTTTGCCAAGTCTATATTTTAGTATAGTAGTAATTTTTAGATGATTAAACATAATATTTTCATTTCAGTTTCTGATAAACACAGGGCGACCTGCAGCTTTTTGAATATTTGGGCGACATTTGATTAACGAGACTTGTTCCTAAATTTATATTTTTTAATTTTCGGTTTGTTTAAAAGTAAGTAATACTTATCTTTATGCCACAAGTATATCATTATGCTAAATGAGTGGCTCCAATAAGACAATGTATCGAATGTATTGTGTAATTGTTGAAATAATCATTTTTTCATTTTTTCATCTTTCCAAGAATGGGGAATGTCTGAAAAAAATATTTTTTTTATACGTAGGGAAGAAGCTCCCTTAGTAATAGTAGAAAAAAGTTGCGGTTGCGAAGCAATAAAAAAATAAAATAAAGTCATTTCGACTTCATAAATGTTCGAAAGTAACAGAAAAATGGAGATAACCTTTGCCAACACTTGCCACAACCACAACATGGTATTAAAAAAAAGTTTCAGCGCAAAATGTATTTTTTTTAATACGTGTTGTGGTTGTGGCCGGTTGTGGCTAAGGAATAGTCTCCATTCTGCTGTTACCATAGACTTAGAAAATTTTTCGCTATGGAATATTAAGTTTATGGCTGTTACAACCGAAAATTCCGAAACTTTTTTATAAAACGAATGAAGCTTATTCCTAACCATAAAAAATATTCAGCCAATTTGTTTTCAGACATTCTCCATTGATTTCGTACACTTTCACTTTAGCTGTAAAAGAAATTCGAGACCTCTTTGCTTAGGCTAGACTAGACTAGACTAAGCCTTGTATAAGCACTCCATTTGAGTGTCACGAAAACTACGTCACATCCGCAAATCTACGGCGGGAGACCTTTGATATTTCCTAGAATATTCCTAACAAATGTTCTCTGACTCATTGCAGCTAGCTAAGATAAGCCTTTTCTCAAATTTCTCTGGAGTCAAGTTAAACTGTCTCTGTTTGCCAAAATGATTTAAATTGTCTGGCAAATGTTGTAAAGTGATAAATGACTCTTCGCATTTGAATCGGTTGCAGTAAAGTCTTAAATTTTAGGTCTATTTTAGGATCTCAAGTGTTGCAAAACTTGAAACTCCCAAAGTGTCTAGAGAAAGGTTTTGTAACATCATAAAAGTTAAAAAGGATTATCTAATCCAGCGGTTCCCGAATTCTTTTGGCTACGGAACCCTTTTTGGTTCACTGTTTTTGGGCGGAACCCTAGCTCAAGTAAAAAGTAAATTAATCAGGGTTGCCACCATTAGGAACAGAAAATAGGACAAGGGGGCGATTTTTTTTTATAATTTCGAATAAAAAGAAAAATTTCCATGCATATTTTGTATTGCTACGAGCCTCTTTCATAATTCCGCATCATTTTTATATTTATTTATGAATTCCGAACAAGAAATGTCTTTTGCAATTCTGCTTAGAGCAACGATTTCTGACATTAGGACATTTAAGCGTCATAAGGGAAAAACCTCGCTTAACATAAGCTTTGAAGGCGGTATGCTTAAAGCGGGAGAAACAACGCAAAATAAGGCATTTAACTTGTTATCCTTTATGCTTTTAAAAATTTGGCTCGGTATTCACATCTTCTAAGTATAGTTTGACTTTAAAATAAGGACTTTTATGATATAAAATATTTATTTAGTTAGAACAAAAAGATACGTACCTATACGATACGATACCTATCTTGAATTTATACCTAAACTCTTGAATTTTCGCGGAACCCCTGAGAGCCTCTCACGGAACCCTAGGGTTCCGCGGTACCCTAGGGTTCCGCGGAACCCTATTCGGGAACCGCTGTAATCTCTCCAGAATTTATCGTCGTCTTGAGTGCTTACATTGAAATCGCATAAATATTTAACTCTTACAAGTAAATAAAATTTTTAGGCACTCACTTAACTTCATTAAAGGAATCTATGTAAATTATATAGATTTCTCTCAAATTATCCCATCCTTTTATTGAACCAGCTACTTTCAAAGCTATATTGAAATAAAACAAAATATTCTTTTGTCCGTTTAGAAGCAGAAATCTAACAGGCGCGGCATCTATCACTACTTCAATAAAACCATCTCGATAGCTTGGAGACGTAACGAATGAGGACTCTTTGACTCATATATCAGGGCGTGCCACTTCTAAGGCTAGGGTTACCATCCAGCCGGATTTGTCGATAAGGTCAAGACTTTTGGACTTCTGTCCGGATTGTTTGCATTGTATGAAAAAACAAGTGTAAGACATTTTCGTTCTAAAATAACTTTTGGGAATTCAGACTTAAAATATCAGGCTATTATAAATCCTAACTTTTCGAATTATTGAATGGTTACCCTGTCTAATGGTGGTCGTTGCCATGGAACTATAGATTGAAATCGAAGTCATAGAAACGATATTGGAAATCCACGCAAGTAAAATTACGTGTTTCATTCAAATCATAAAAAGTTATTGCGTTGAAATTACTGTGAGATGTGACTGGGGATCAAGCATGTTAAGTTTCAACGATAATAAAAAAGTTGAACAGTTTTTACTATTGTTACATTTATCTCAAATATTTGGTTTAAAATTGGTTATTTCTTTGGTATGAGTAAGTTTTAAAGTCCCATAAAACTAAAAATAAATAATGAGATTTTTTACGGAAAAAGGCGTTTCCTTTGCTAAATTATTGCAACTCACGATGAAACAACTCACCAAGTATTATCACAGAATAGATAATAGTACTAGGTATTATGTTTTTAATTTTATAACATGAATAAAATACTTAAATACGAAAAAAAAATTTAATATATGAAAATAATATTAGGTGTCTATAAACAAAACTAATAAGTAAAAATAAGCACATAGCAACGTATTCCGAAATCAGTGAACATTTTCAAATCTTTCTTCAATGATGTTGTAGTATGTACTTACAAATTGACGACAAAGAGTCCCAAGTTTCCGCTTTTTACGCTTTTGCAACTATTAATAAGGGTTAAAGAAAAAAATGGCCGTTTTGTATGGAGAATTTTAAAGGATTCGCATTTTCCGTACTATCATTTTCTTTATTTATTTAACAACTATGAACACTAATGTTTCAAAACTTATATGCACAAATGTTTATACTAACTGTTTCAGCTAACAAATGCCACACCTATTAAGCGAAAATAAAAAGTATCGGCTATTAAGTGGTCATTTCTGCTTACGAAAAAACGAGACACTTTTAAGAGCCAAATTCACCATTGATTTTAAACGCGATTAAGATCACGTTTTACGTAATGTAGTTTAAGTGTCGAGTTTGATACCCCGTTCCCCGTTTATTCCAAAATCAATTTCACCAGGTCATTAAAAAAAAATGAATCAAGATTTAACAAGGCATTGTTTATAACATAATTGTACATTTTTGTAACAAATTTTACTTTGTTGTTATGACAGTGACAGCCTTAAACTTGTTTTTTGACAAACCGCGTTTAAAATCAATGGTGAAATTGGCTCTAAGATACTTATTTAACGTTCAGGAAAAAAACGACAGAAATATTTTTATTGCTAATAGTGGGCTGTTATGATCATAATTCGAAATAATAACAAGTAACCAAAGCATCTTTAACATCATAGAAGATATGTATGTATATCCCTATTTATATGTTCGAAATTTTCCAGCCACAACACGCAAGTTAAAACGGAATATATTTTCTTTTGGCGTACATTTTCTCAAAGCCATCAGAGGTAGGTAATTATGGGTGCACATTGGAATAGCTCCTTTGCGTTAGTTTTCCCAGCCGTGCCGTGACCCGAATTCAAGAATTTCTTGGAGAAAATAGAATAAAATGGTAGATTCAAGGCTAATAACAATTTCTAGTATACGAAATGTTTTTGTTATGCAAATGATCTCTTTATACGTATATTTTATACCAAATTGTGTATTTTGTTAGAGGGAAAGATTTCTCGAGTTTCTCTTACCAAAATTTTTGTTTTGAAATAAATACCTATTTAAAAACAAGTTTTATAGCGGAAAAGTAAAAGCAACTACAGAGATTAAATAATTTGAACAAATAGGTAGTGTGCATTAACGTGGAAAGACGATGTTCTAATTCTGAATATTTTTTTTAAAGTGCATTAATATTATATTATATACCTATTATTTTTCGAGCAAAAACGCTCGTTGTAGGTAGGTACTATTAATAATTTATGCACGCTCATCCTCGTAGTATATGCTCGTATTATGATACACATGTCTAGACAGGATTCCCAGCGCCTTTCAGTCTAGACCAAAGCTATTCCACAGTCCTTTCGTAAATATTACTCAACTCCGACCTAGTTTTTTTTATATACTTTACGTGTGTTGAGAGGCAAACATTTGAAGATAAAATATGAAAGCATTATGATAGCAGAATATATTGTATACTTGCAAGTAAGATAAACAGTTGATTAAGATCACGTAAAAATTCAAAGGGCCTATTAAAAA
This sequence comes from Agriphila tristella, assembly GCA_928269145.1. Classification (NCBI taxonomy): domain Eukaryota; kingdom Metazoa; phylum Arthropoda; class Insecta; order Lepidoptera; family Crambidae; genus Agriphila; species Agriphila tristella. The sequence continues at coordinate 15,864,390 of OV743443.1, forward strand.
AAAACAACGCGATAATCGTACGATATTCGTCCCACTCCGTAACATTATCATGTATCAGCCCCCCTAGCCAAAGAAGAAGAGCCATAAAATTCGATTGTTAACGAAACCTTATGTTAATCCCATACATATTTCGAAAGCGAAGCGATAACGAAGATTAGCGAATGTTATTTTGGCTAGGCCCTCTTGTTTAAAATCAAGTAAATCGATCAACGAATATCTCGTTAGACTATCCTGATTCCTTTTCTGTAAATTATCTATGCTTATTCACACAGAACAATATTATTTTGTACATGGAATCGGTTTCATATTAACATGCAAAGCGGTCAAAAAAAATTTTTTAATGATAATTTAAATATGTTTTGTTATTAAATTCAGTTAACCTTACAAGTTTCTCATGTTTGGAACCTTTAAGGAAGTTCTGAATAAAGTTTCGCCATATAAATCATCTAATCCATTTTGTTTTGCGTTACACTACACTGTATATTGCTGATCTTGCGCTCGACAATGCAATAATAATATTGCATTGATCTCCAACAAAATCCCATCCACCAGCAACTTTTATCAGAAAACAAATGAAAGCTACATTTTCTCTCAGATAGGAATGGTTATTATTTGAAGTGCCTTATTTATGTTTTGTATAACGCGTTTGCCATTGCCAGGGAGCGCGCAAGTTGTTTGCGATTAATTTCACACAACTCGCTAGGAAATGCGCTCGCCGTCCCAAAGGAATAAGCTCAATCACGTGTGCTTCAGAAGCGGGTCTCGAACAAATCTACACAACGTGTAAAAGAAAAAAAAAGTTTGCTTGCATTGTGTTTGTTAAACTAAAAATTTTAATTAAGCTTACTTCGGTATTTTCTTGAAAAGTTCAGTGAGTTAGCGTCCTGTAAGAATAACATGACTTTTATTAAAAAATAGAATCTACAAGATGAAATCCAGAAAAGTCATACTAGTTATTTTGTCCAAAACTCTCCGAATTTTACCACGGTGACTAAACATCTAATTTAAAAACCCAATATTTCGTCCTAGCAGGATCCTTTCCTTCTTTGCATGTTAAAGCTTCATGGTTGCTAATATCGATATCTAAAATAGCCTCTATATCGTCAAACTTGAAGTTTGATTGCAGAAAAGATTTTACATTTCACAAGCACCGGAAAATGGTGCCGAAAAGGAATATTATTATGCCACTGACGTGGATTGGAACACCCTAAGGATTATTGAACCCGGCGTTGCATTTCTCTTATAAAACGGATACTGCGTACTAATATCTCAACATACTTTATTTTTTTTAATTTCTTATTTTTACTTTAGTCTTAGTTTACTATTTTGATTTTTTCTGCATGAAAATCATGTATAAAAAATCTAAACGTAAACGTTGACTGCACAGAAAAGTGTCTTGTTGGCGAACCTAATTGGGTAAGGTCGTAAAAAATTGTAAAATAACATACTGGAAAGCATAACACACAATAACACAATAACGCACTGGAATATTGTAAAGGTAAATTTTCATCGGTCTGGTTAGGTGGTTAAAAAAAGTAATGTTTAGGTTCTCTATATTTATTTATTTATACTTGTATGAAATCTACTTATGAACTAAAAACTACAAAATTCACCATAACACACATAACGAACTAGAACAAACACACTAGAAAATTCTAACTTCAACAATAAGTACCGGCCACAAATTTAGTTAGATTTCAAAGTTAAAACACGGTTTACTCTGTTCATTGACTGTATTTTCATTATTAGTAGCCCAATTAACAATATTTTCATACTTACCATGTAAAAATCACAGAATAAATGCTCGAAATATGCGCACCAAAAAAAGAGATTCACAACCGAAGATTGTCGCGACCACAAATGACATGAAAATTCCAAGTGACACTTGACAGTGTTATCGTAAGGTGTTGCCACATCGAAATTTGTCAGATTTTGTTGCCTACTATCACAAACAAAAAAGCTAGATTAATAACAAATTCGAATAACACACTGGAAAACTATTGGAGACAATTACTAGATAATGTTTTATGGTTATCTGGATTGTTCAATTTGAATAATTTATACGTTATTACATGGTATTTTTATCACTTTAACAGGTAAACTACGCATTGAGAGCCATAACACAATTTTTTTTTTCTAATGCAAATCTTTCTACCTCCGTGTAGTGAGGAGACAAATAATTTAAGTACTAGTTTTTATTTTATTGTTTCAGAAATATATTGGTATTTTTTTAAATTGCAGCCAAAAGTAAATTCTGGTTGTTTCTTCGGTATTCTGAGCATATTATTACTTCATTCTAATAAATGAAAAAATAAAGAGTACGGTCAATTCACAAAGAAACATTAAAAAAATTTGGAACTATCAATAGTACAATTTTTGACGACCTTACCCAATTTTGTTTTTGAAGGCTTGATTGATAAAATTATTTTGTTTAAAGTATTTTGAAACCAATTTATTGTTTGGTATTATGAAACAAAATGAAAGTGGAAAGTATTGTATTGTAAGTATTTTTCTTTTGCATGCTCTATAGAATTATACTTGCTTTATACAGCAATAATAATCAATTATATTATTACCAAGAATTCAACGTTGAACTTTCAGTACCTACCACAAAAATAATATTCTGCTTTCTCACCGGAAGCATAGTATAACTTTCAGTTAGAGAAATTGAATTTACTCCAGATCTTGGTTGTTATAAAATTTCTCGACATTATCCAGAGAACTCTGAAAATAGTGATGCGATAGTGGCTTTATCGATGTTAAAGTTTTAATTGTGCTAATAACTTATTTATTAATTTTCTTAATAATACACTATGAACTCAAAAGAGTTACAAAGAAATTAGTCATGTCAAATCAATCATAATGTCATTCATTAAAATTATATTGATTAGCAACTTCAATCTTATCCTATTCGCCGGGCCCAAAACTGTACACAGTCATCATTTCGTTCTAATATGTATTTAAAAATGGAGTAGGTTAGGTCAAGATATTCTTATATTTTAAGCAATTTCGGATGTGTTTCTTTTACTATTTTTTTAGAAAGCAACTGAAATTTTGAGTAAGTCATCATTTCTATCTTAATTTTTGTAAGAACAATTGAGAAACATCACCATTTTAATAAAACCTATCGATAGTCATACTCTCCCAACAGAACAAGACAAAAAATAATCCTAGATAATTATTATGTTCAGTATCCCGTCTGTACTACGCCACTTAGCGACTGAACTAATTAAATTCTATCTTAAGTGCGAATGCCTTCCTCTTGGCGGACCCAATGCATGGTTAATGGCTCCCTAATAATCATTGTCAAGCTCAAACGGCTTCGAACCGCCTTGGTGGCTAAGTGTGTATGAAGAACTAAAAGGTGTTCTTTGGGATGCAGCGTATTATAATTATTCTAAACATTTTGGAAACGATGAAAGCAAAATTCTACCCTCCAGATCATTCTAGTACGTAGATATTCATGTAATAGTTTTATTATAATAAGAATACGAATGATTTTTCGGAGATTAAGCGTAACCACCATTTAAAAAAGACGTATATGCTAAGGCAGGTTGATTTATTTGCGTAGCTTTTCAGCGATATTTGATGCGATCACAGCATGTATAGGTATCTAATAATGAGATGAATCCAAAAACCGAAAATTGGACGTTCGTTCGATCCTTTGGAGACTATTTATCAGATTATCTCACTCAATAATAATGACCGAAACTAACTAAGACTGAATGTCGGCCGATTATGGCGATTCTTTTTTCATAGAAGCCCTTTAGTCGTAATTTTCCTGTGAATTTTCCCACGACTACTGTAATGTGATTTTTTTGTTTACATTGTAGATTGATGATAAAATGCTGTGTCTACAAGTGAAAACTTTTTGCTACTCAGTTTTGTTGTTGATATGTTTGTTTTGTGTTAGATTGTTTATCTTATCGATTACCGAATAAACTGAAATGTTATATGAACTAACGGAGACCCGGTGATTGACCGATATTTCAGTTAAGGGGGCATTTACACGGGTCGATTTTCCAGACGACTATGCATTCAGTTGTATTTGTTTAAAAATAGTGCCGGTATGCGGTACTACCGGTAGTAAGAGGTGTTTTATTTTGTTTTTAAATAATGAATAACGATATTAAAGAAAAACTAATTGAATTAGTGCGAAAAAAATTGTCCATTTACTCAATCTTCCTCTGACGTCACGCACTAGCGTGCCCAACACGTATGCGTAAACATAAGCGTAGACGTATGCGTAACCCGGTGTGTCAGGGGGTCACGTGCGTCACTACGCGCGTCTATGCGCGTGTCTACGCAGCCGGTGTGTGCCCAGGCCTTTAGACTTCACGTTAATTTTTATAGATGCAATCAACACTTCAACACTGCATTGATATAGAAATTAGTCGGGGCAGCTTATACAAAGAAAAGTTTGTTTGATAAAAGATGTGATTTTTAGCCGACACACTCTGTTACACGTATAAGTAATTACTGATGGACACAATTAAAAACTCTCGTACGTTACCGAAAATTTCCCTTATAATAGAAAAAAGTGTCTGCTTACAGAAACTCTCCCGCGGAATTATAAGAGGACATAAAAAGAATCCAACTTTTCGCATTTTACACCAGATGACACTACCTAATCTAAGTTAAGAGAACATTTTAAACACGGTCTGGCCAAGCTTCACCGCGCTGAAATATTGTGGCTCGCAGCGTTTTAATAGAAAAGGACGGAAGATAAATTGTTGCCAGGTTGTCCTTGTCACGCGGAGATGAATGTTCGGTGTTGCTAGAAGGAAATTGTAAAATTGAAGTCATATTCTCGAACAGATAGGGAGTGAATGAGTAATGGGTTGGAACGAAGCGAATTTCAATTTGATGCTCTTTGGGTGATCCATTATTAACACGTTTTTATTAGGTTGCTTTCTCGTTTGTGTGTTTGTTTGTTTCTCCACAAAGTTTGCGAACGATTTTATATTAGCTTCCCGATGAGCTAGAGACTTGAAACTTTGAACATAGGTCAGAACTAAAAGGCAATTCAATATTATGGTGTCATTGAGCTGATCTGATGATGAAGCCGGAAGAAGGCCACAGGAACTCTATGATGAAGCATACAACCTCATCGTGGTTGGACTCATTAGAATCGTCTTGACGAGTACTCTAATGGGAGGCGAAGTCCAGGGTCTGATGATGAAGCTGGAAGGCCATGCCATAGGAACTCAATATTGAAACCATGCAACCCCATCAAATTTGGGCTCGTTTGAATCATATTGACGAGTTCTTTGTTGGGAAATAGTTTCCAGGGTCTGATGATGGAGCCGGAAGAAGGACACAGGAACTCTTTAATAAAACTACGCTATCCCATCGAGATTGGGCTCGTTTGAATTATCTTGACGAGTACTTTATTAGGAAATAGTTTCCGAAGATCTGATGATCGAGCCGGAGGAAGGCCATAGGAACTCCATCGAGTTTGGGCTCGTTTGAATCATCTTGACGAGTTCTTTGTTGGGAAATAGTTTCCAGGGTCTGATGATGGAGCCGGAAGAAGGACACAGGAACTCTTTAATAAAACCATGTTACCCCATCGAGTTTGGACTCATTTGAATCGTCTTGAGGAGTACTTTATTGGGAAAAAGTTTCCAGAGTCTGATGATGGAGCCGGAAGAAGGCCACTGGGACTCTGTAATAAAACCATGCAACCCCATCGAGTTTGGGCTCGTTTGAATCGTCTTGACGAGTGCTCCGATAGGAGATGGTATATTTTTGGTCTTAGCTCGTTAACTTAAAAGCAGAAAATAAAAATTTACTGAAAAAAAAACCTTTTTTAAAAACACGTTTACAGAAAATTTTAACCTAAAAACGTGGGGCGCATGCTAAAGACTACATGGATGATAAATATAAAATGCGCCCCACGTTTTTAGGTTTAAATTTTCTGTAGGTATAAATATTACAGTGTAATAAATATTTACAGAAGAATTTATTTTTTATTTACTTTTTAGTCTGTTTTTACTAGACCGTTTTAATTTTTTTAGTCCGATTTTTTGTTGTAATAATTTAGTTCGTTTTAAAAACGTGTTTTTAAAAAAGTTTTTTTTTCAGTAAATTTTTATTAATCGAATAAACTTGAATTAGTTTATTTTCAATAAGAAATTGATAGTTTTTTGGATTTCCAAACTGTAAAATTATTGCGTTAGCATTAGCATATATTAGTTATAACAAAAACAAACTTAGTATTTACTAGTCCTTTAATATGTTCAGTTTTATTGAACGAAACTTATTGGGTATTTGTGAAAAAGCCACATTAACGAAAAAACTACCTTAATAACAGTGAATGTTACTAAAACCAGAAAGATGGAAATTTATTTTCAGTTTTAACAATGCTTCTTCCTTGCATTGGGAATTGGTAATGACCATGATAACATTATTATTGTACATTGCAGAATAATTTCTGAAAATCTTTTTATTATTGCAGTAGCATAGAAAATACATGGCAATATTTTTTGCAGGTACAACTCCAAGCTGACAACATTAGCACTACCATCAGTGATCTTCGAGCCAAAGTTCCGTGGCGCAGTACGGAACCTGGTATACTCAGATCTGCCTGGACAGCCACCAAGGAGGCAAGAGCTGCGGCATTCGAGAGACCTGAAGGTAAGTCTTTTGGGAATAAATACTGAAGTACACATCAACTTTGTCTAGGGACCAAGGTATTTTTTCATACAAACGAGGTAACTTTGAAGCCTTGGTTTTCTGCCAGGGATGTACCGTGCTGTGATCTGATGATGGCTATCCAGGGAGTGAATGGAGGAGATTCAGATCGCTATACACACCCAACTGATTTGATCAGCATTCTCATCATGATCAGATCAGTTAAGTGTGTATTAAGAGGGAATGTAATGATACGTCTAAAAATACAGATTATGGGCCCCAAAAATTCCACGTGAAGTTTAATTAATATAGTAAATTAGAATTACAATATTAAATAAAAGGGATTTGGGCACTTTGGTCCTTATGACCAATAGCCTTGGCCCTTGAATCGTACATCGATGGATAGGTTTTTTCAAGAGGAAAACTGCTATTATGGGGTCACATTTGGATTTATTGTCTGATTCGAGATATCGGCTTATAAAGTATGTGTTTTCAGTATCTCGGATAGTACAGTCAGCAATGAAAGTCGCTTAACGGCGGCCAGTCCATAGCGCGTGTTTTGCTCCACACAATCAACAAATCATCTCAATATTCAACAAAGTCCTCATACTTTTTTTGTTGAATGTTGAGATGTTTTTGTTGATTGTGTAGAGTAAAACATGCGCTATATGGACCCGCCATAATGCTTTGGTACGTTGTCGTATTAACTTTTTTGAAAATTGTCTCACGGTTTGAAACATTAGTCAAAAGTTACTAATGATACTTTTAGATCTAAATGATTAAAATCGGTTCAGCCGTTTGAAATATATATTAAAAATACTTAGAGATATAATCACAAAACACTTTGTATTCGAGGTACGCGCACTCCGATCGGACAACATATCAGGACAAGCGCCATACCTATTCGTGCTCTATTAGAATATACCTTTCTAACGAGATACCTTTTATCTATTGGGTATAGGACCAGAGTCCATACATTTGTGCCCTTTACCGTTGCGCCACTTTCAGTCAGGAAAGCGCCTTAATTTTTTCATAATTTTAAAGTAAGAAAATTCTGTCCCGTGTGCTGTTACGATAATTGGTCCCCGACGATTAGCGTTTATCAGCGTACGTTTTATTATTTTCGCAACTTACCACGTCAATTTGATGTCGATGGGAATGGGAATGACGGCGTTCAAAACGTTCGCGAAGTCACAATTTTACAGGTATTTAAAAAAGGTGTGAAAAATAGTGTGTGTGAAGTTACAGGTATAGGTTAACACTTTGTAGTCCACTGGATTTTGTTAATCAGAAAATTATAAAAAAAAAACTTAAAAACCGATAACTTTGTTCAATGTCATTTGAACAAGCATCGTTGGTAACTTTCTAATTTTCAAAGTTTGATTAGACAGAGAAAATTCAAATCTCAAACGACACTTTGATGTTGAAAAAGATATATTGAAATAATATGAAAACAATAAAAGAAATAAGTTTAAATTGGGCAACTTCTTTAACTAGTTTTAAATGGATTTTCGTGAAAAGTCTTAAATTAGATTTTTCAAATGATTATTTCTTTTTTTTTGGTTGGGTTTTTTATCTCGCTGTTTTCGTGATTCCTTTGCTTCAAGTGGACTAAATACTAATCTATCTTTTATTTTAAGGGCCCTATATACCTCAAAGTGGCCCTAATCATAATTAACTTTATTGAACCTTAGCTTCAACCTGTACATGTGAATTTTCGATACATTATGTACTTAGCGAGCAATAAAATTAATTAAGATGAGGGCGCCACTTGATGGCAAATCATAAACTTAATATCATAGCGAAAAATTTTCTAAGTCTATGTGGCAAATATAGCAAAGCACAATTTTACAGTCGGCTTTGTCAACTAATAACTTCAATAATCTAAAAGTATTTAATAAATAACTCAGCTTATTTTCTTCAATTAGTTCGCTGTCTGTAGTCTAGTTGCTAGTTGTTAGAGATATTTAATTGAAAACAGAGATAATCCCAAGCTTTTCTGTTCTAGTGCCTTTCACAGACGACGATTACATTTAGTACAACCACCCTACAAAAGTAGAACTCCATGGAAACTGGGCCAAATCTTTTCACCAACTCTGAAATAGTCAAGGGAATGCGCTTTTCAGAACAAAATAACTTTATGTCTTTTTCTGTTAGCTCTGCTACTATATTTCATAAATGTCTTAATTTAAGTCGCGCCGGCACGTGCTAAAATGAACCGTGGAGAAAATGAGACCTTATTTTAGTTAGTATTGTTATGTTCTCAGTATGTTTAATTCGCAACATTTTAGTAAAGAAATTGGGTGTTACTTAAGCATTGTGGTTTACGTTTACTCTAAGTGTTGGTATTAAAGTGTGTTTAAGTTCACAACTCTGCGTGTTTAGCCAAGGAATTGTGTTGTTACGGAGAATCTTGTGTAAATATTGACGTTTTTTAGGCTATTGAGGGTTGAAAAACAGTTTCTTTCTCGCGAGTAGAGTATATTGACAATTGACATCGTTATTGAGTAAGATTAAAAACTCCTTGGGGTTATTTCTCTTTAGAAAATTGCAAACGAGATTGGTATAATTTTTATGAAAAATAAGTATACACTTATTAATAATTTCATTCTCGACTTTTAGCGATATGATTTCTTAATCCTTTAAACAATAAGGTACTAAGTTATGCTAGTACCGATGAAATGTTAACGATTCGCCTTTGCCCTGTACTAGGCTGTGTGAGGCGTGTTATACAGAACATAGCTTCATTAAAATTTAAGCACACAGATGTTATATAGCCAAGGTGCTTTGTATTTTACATATTTGTAGGTATACCTACCATAAAAAGATTATCACTTGATTTCGTGACCTTAAAAGCTTGTCTCCTTTATTTCTTGTTTTATTTAGACTCATAAATTTTCTTGTTAATAATATATAAAAAAACCACTAATACATTGTGGCATATGTCGTCTCCAAGATCTCGTATTTTTTTTAGTAAGACATCAATCTGAAGAAGTTTCTTTAAAATCTGTATTTTAATCGTTACAATTTGTAACAGTACTATAAATCCAAACTTTCTAGCGACGATCGATTGTAGTCCTTAAGAACATCTCCAGAAATCATTCCAGCGGAGTTATTGAGCTCATTTATCAATGTCGCAAATGCAATTTGAAACTATGAAGTTTTTGAATAATATTAGAACATGCGGTTTGGCTTGCTGGTAAGAAAATTTCAAAAGAAAATTCGTATTAGTGATAGAGATTGATTTCCATGCAGAATATTAATTATATGGATTACTTATGAATATAACTTGATTTTGTTGATGTTCAATTATTTTTTATTAGATTTTTGGATTATTAGACATTTCAGTACATTTACAGCTGACAATCAAATAAAAAACCAAATAAGAGCTTAAGAAAAACCATTACTTACATCACATGAATCCAAAGATCTTAGTATCTGGTGTCATTTAGGTATTAATAATCTACAGAATGTGAGTGTGATCAAATTTTAAAGATAAGTTGTGATTCCTTGTTGTTCAAATATTGTAAAATCACAAACATGAACGATACTTTATAAAACTTATTGTTGCGTGTCTTTATTAAACGGTCAATGGTGATGTTGAAAAGAGTTTTCTTTTGAACTTTCAAAACGCCATTCAAAGAAGAAAGTTATAAAATCTTCGATACTTACCCGCCGAAGAGTAAAACAGTGTCGAAATAATTTAACGAATTTTTCTCTCGACTGAACTGGACGATATTGGGGCCGTGTTTTTCTTTCAACGACCTTTTGTAAACGGCTTTGCGTTCAAAAACATAAACATATCGAGGTTCATGACATTATTGCCCCCGATACCCGTGTCAGATATCCTATAAAGACGAATTATGCCTGGAGCGTGGCCCTTTTACATATCTATTGTTTCGATATTAAAACATATTTTGTGGTCTTGAAGGTTGTGTCTGGGACGTTTTGATGGCTTTGTAATTTTCATACATTAAAGGGATGTAATGACTTATCTAAGATAAGACTTGCAAACATAGAAATTCGTATCTTAGTTTTTTTTGTTGTTTCTTGAACACTGCCTTACATTTTTCTAAGCAAGAGTGGTTTAATGACGTCAAAAATAGGTTAGTTATGATGCTGAAATAAAATTAGATTAAAATAAATAAATCACATTAGGATTTTGATGACCTCCGTAGTCGAGCGGCTTTTTTCGCCGGTTTTCAAAGATGAACCATTTCTGAGGTCCCGGGTTTGATCCCCGGCTGGGTCAATTTAAAGAACTAACTTTTCTATAGTGTCTCAGGTCTGGGTGTTTGTGATTCCACCGTTGTCTCTGATTTCCATAACACAAGTGCTTCAGCTACTTACTTTAGAATCGGAGCAGTGTATGTGATGTATTCAAAATACTTATTTATTTAAAACTAGTGACCGCCCGCTACTTCATCTGCAAGGAATGATATTTCCAACAAAAAGTATTTTTTTCGGGATGAAAGGTACCCTATGTCCTTTTCTGTACCCCTGACAATGTATAAGTATGCAGAATTCATGATGATCAGTCACTAGTTAAGACGTGAAGGCGTAACAAACAAACAGACTTTCGCATTTATAATATTAGTAAGGATAAAACAATCTTGTTACTAGAATTATGGCATGAAGGATGAAGACACGCTTGTCAATATAAAGCACCTAAGACACTAATCAATAAGCGTCCCCAATATGACTTGCGTCAACATTTGACAATCTTGAAAAGGAATCTAACAGTTTGCTCATCCGACAGGATCGTTCCTAAGTCGCTTTGTCAAAGTTTCCTTTTGAGCGTGACTCGCTTACTTCCATTGTTGATACGATGTTACCGAGATTTTCCTAAAACACAATACGGCTGTGGAAATCAGGAGGACACGTGTAAGTTACTTACCGTTGGGATTTTGGGTAATCTAATTTATTTGTATAGAGATTGGCAAAAAGGCGGTTGAACTGGTTTTGTCTAGTTTTCATACATGTAGGGTCGAGGTTTCGCTAATAAAATACTTTATTAATTGACTTCTTTTATTGTGCAAATAACTTCAAAGCGACACGCCATTATAAACATGACATCTCCCATAGCTCAACCCAAACCCCTCTCCATAAACGTTCCCTCTCGCTCACTCATTCATCCATCTCCTTTCTTCCGCTTCGTTCAACACTTCATGCTTAAACTTATAAATCCTACAACTCGGCCATCCTGCGTGGAGGCTGCCCACAGTCTCCTTGCACACAACAATTCTTCCTCGGCCATCCTCTGTGGAGGCTGCCCACAGACTCCTTACACACCAAAACTCCTCTCTCATATCCCAGACACACACTTTAACAATAACAAAAAGCTTAATGCTGACCCCATACAAAACCAAAGAAACAAAACATATCAACTTATCAGCTTTAAATGCTCGATTTACGGGACAAATTATGTGGTTCGTTCCTACGAATGAATGTCTATCTTTAGACAGACTTTTGAATATTGACTAATAATACAAACGGAATTAATTAATTAGGTGACTGGAAATAATTAAAGCTGACTGTTTATGGGATACTTAAATACTAAACCTGGCAGCAGTTTATTTTTTTAGGCGACAAAATAACTAAACGGGCGACAAACTGTGGATTACAAAAATACGTAAAACGGGCGACTACATGTGGGAGATAAATAAATTAAGTTAGCAGTGAAAATTCTAAATGAGTGATAAAAATACTGAGTGGGTATTTGGGCAACTATTATACCAAGTAAGTAACTATATAATTGATTTATGCTGCCCAACACGTCCCTGTATTTTTGTCATCTCGATTAAGATAATAGTCACCTTTTTTAAATAAAATATATGCCAAAGGAGATGTCCCAGCGTTGCCCCAGTTTAATTTTATTAATTACTTTCTTAATTAAAAAATGCTAATTACATTTTATTTAGGTATAGTATCAGTCAAGAATGGTTTTATATTTAATAAAACAATTACAAAAACATTAAGTTTTTTTCTGAAGTATTTTGTAAAAAGATGTGAGTAAATACTTAAATAGTACTCTAATGATAAAAAATTGTGATTTAAAAGCGTTTTAACTTAAAAATCCCACTTTTTAATGCAGAAAATAATGATCAATCTGATTCTAGAGTAAAATACCTACTCTGACATACTACTTTGATTAAGACGCGATAGACTTTCATTTTTTGAGAATGGTGGGGCAAATGACATAGGCGCGATGGGACATGTCTTTTTAAATGTTATGTTTTGTGTGCCCTAAGGTTGTCGCCCAAATAGTAATTTGGTCGCCCGTTCTGAATAACTAATAGTTACTCATTTGGTATTTTAAAGTCACCCATTTTAAACATTTCTAGTCGCCCTCAGTCCGTTGTCCACTTAGTATTTCAATACGCTATATTCATTATAGCCCAAAATGGGAATTTATTGTTACCCGATTAAATACTACCCTAATACAAAGTACCTAACCACTCAGTTTATTTACCACTTATTCATTATTAAAAAAATACATGTAAGTATTTAAGGCTATTTAAATTTTAAGTGATAGAGTCTGGTTAACGAAAGATGAAACTGAAATGGCGGCGCCGCTTTCCCTGTTAAATTAACGTTTAGAGGTTAAGTTATTGGAAACTGAACCTTAAAATAAGGCGTAAAATTAGTTTATTTCCAACCGAGTCTCATATTTCGTTGACCAAACTCTAGATCACTTAAAATTGAAATAGCTGATGTAGACATCAGCAGAACTTTTAATTAACGAAGGTGAATTTATTCTTCCAATAAAATTGCTTCAGAACATCTGGCACTTAACATGATTAAATCGACACCTCTCTAGTACCTTTTATTTTGCAACGATAAAATTTACAAAAGCCGGCTATGAATGGGTGTGACAATACGGGTGTGTAAAGCGACCTTTACGACGCGCTCGGATGTTCCGTTGTAAAACAGGACTATCTCAGTGCTCGTGTAAAAAAGTAGGTCATCGTTTTGGTACCGGAGTGATTTGGTGGCGTGCAGATTTTTAAAAATTGTCGCATTATTGGGCCTGCCTGGTGGATTATGGCTCAACTTTCTTATCAAACCATAAGAAAGGCTAATAAATCCACAGATAGGGATAAGCCCGAACTATACCCTGTTCGCGGAATCAAGCTAGCAAAGCGCTGTCTCTTTCTCACATTTGCATACAAACGATAAAGACAACAAATGACCTAGCGCCGCCCACGAGCGCACGCAATAGGTATAAAATCGTAAGGCGTGTTCATACTGCTAATACAGGGTCAATACCCTTTTTTCTTGTCCTGTGGTTAATAGATTGGGATTTTTTTCAATTAAACATTACTTTGATGTTAAAATAATATAATTAAGTAACAAAATTAATTAAAATTATAATAATAAAATATTAGGTTTAAGTATAACACAAAAATATATCATAAACACAATGATTGCAACGAACAAGGTACGCGGTAGACGTCTGAACGGTACGGAGCTGAGCAACGACAGACTAATCGTGACTCGCATTGTGAACACGGTCTTAGCCTCTTATCTGCGTCCAATCGTGTGAAAGCGCATCCTTTCCGTACTAGCTTCATTCGGCGAACAAGGTATAGATTAATAGTTAGGCAATACCTACACAACTGTCGAACATTCTGTATTAATATTAACGAATCTGGATCAGGCTGTCTGTGGATTGATTATTAATTCTAGCCGTAAATGGCTGATGTCGTTGTGTCTGACCATTATAGTAACAAATGTCGTTATTTTCATTAGGTATGTACTTTCTTATGAAGACATAACTTACTAAAATATAACCCAAGGCAATTATGTACACGACCGACTGAGTAATAACTTAATTAATGTTATTACCGAGTGCCATTATGAGACTGATTTGAATTAACATTTCAGAAGATCAGTCACTCATGGGCGGCCATTTAAAAGGCTTGCACCTCATTGGTCAGGTTTTAGTACTTACCTACTTAAAATAAGAGCAAGTACTATTGTGATTACCTTTATTACCTATTTTCTTATACAATACTAAATAATAGAATATCAAATCGCAAATCTTATTTCAAAGAAGATTGTCAATATAAAGCCCTATTCGACTTAGTCAATTGGAAAATCGACCCGTGTAAATGCCAGTCGATTTTCTATGCGACTCAATATCACGGTTAGATTCTTAGTTTAAAAGATTGTCAATGACTTCGATTTCAGCCTGTATTTAATATATTATTATAATACCTATCAATATTTAATGTTATCATTATGCTAAGTTCGACCTAAAGTAATCAAACATTACTAATAATAACGTACACGTATATCTGCAATGTTTTTTTGCGGTAAAAATAGTAATAAAAATTAGAAAATGTTTTTCAGTCTTCGGTCAGCATTGTTACTTAGAAAGGCTTAGGTCAAAGCGTCATGCAATCTTTGCGGTACTTTAAATTCATTATTTAGTATTTTATGTTTGATAATAACTTGGTGTAGGTAATAAATAGCACGCGGTACTAATATACCTATAGCTAACAATAAAACAGCACAGATAAAAGAAATCAAAATTGGATCTTTATAAACTTACTCTAACCACCTGACAGAAATGATAGGGTATTGCCACGTATTGCTCTGTTACGGTATTGCTATTTCTAGCTACAGATCAATCCTATATTTTTTAAACCTTTAGGTAAACTAGGGATTCCTAAAGGACCCCTTGGGGTCAAAATTGGTTTTCCAGGGATCGGCATAGATAAACGAATAATTTATAAATAGTTACACTTGATATTTGTTGGGATTTTTAAAGCAATTTGGCTATGGCGGTTTGAGGTATCAGTTCATTTTGGGTCTCTTGCCCAGAATAGGTTCGGAATCTTTGCTCAAACCCTAAATTACGGAATCGAAGCATGATCTTAAAATATTCGCACAGAATTGAATAACCCGTTTCGAGAACTTATTAAAATGCAATATTGAGATTTCGACGGCATCGTATGAGATTTATGCTTCGCGCGTGATTCGTATCGCAAGCGACTGGCCTCAAATCGAAAACGATATCAAATTATTAAAAGTTTTCTATGAATTTCAGTTTTTAAACGACTCGGTAGTCGTTTGGGGGTACTTAAACGCAGCGTTTTTTTTATTGCTTGACTTTTCATGCTTGTTTATTACTACAGAATATATAATATAGGGTGGTTTTTCTGGAAAGAAAAATAAACGATAGGGTTATATATAAACTAGTCATTATTTGCTTTGTTGAAACATCCTCATGAGCTTTTTCTTAAAATCTTTGCATACCAAAATTAAAAAACATATGAAATAGGCGACAGTTTAAATTAAGTTATTAATGTACTGACCTACTGCTACAAAGCGTAAACAGGGCATGCAATAAAGATTTGCACAGCAGATAGCTCGGCCACGTGTGACATATGGGCGAGCCGGTCCATTTGTTCTGTTTATCTCTGGCTTCTGTGCTCTGAAAAATTCGGTTTTGTTCTAATTTTCACTATTGTCTTTATAAGGTGGTGTCGTGAATTATGCTGATGATAGTTATAAAACCTTTGTTTCGTATTTTTAAATAGGAAGTAGGTAAGTACTAAGTTGAACTACACCAAGATGCTAGTCGTCCTCCTGATATCTTTACTAACGCACGACGACACTCACAGCGAGGCATTGACCTCCCCATGAATCGGGTAACTTTCGGTATTTGGCTGAAAACACCAAGCATACGATACTATTACACACACACACATACACACACACACACACACACACACACACACACACACACACACACACACACACACACACATACTCTCTCTCTCTCACACATACACACACATATAGACAAAGAAGGTCGAAGTTATCAATGGACTATTCGCCCATTCCCGAAGGAAATCTCGATAGCCTTTATAGCGCAGAAACATAATACTTTCTTTATGTTATCGAGTTTTGAGAATCGGATAAGTAATTCTAGAGTTTATTGACCTTTCAATTTGTTTGTACGAGTACGTACTACGTGTTCGATTTTAAATAGGTAATATTTTTTTATTATTATTATGAACAGGCAAGCAGTTGTTGTAACTGATAGCGCCTGTACTTATCCTATCCTGCAACTGCATTTTCTCTATTAAAATGTAAAAAAATGTTCCATCCCAGCACAATCAAGTTGCATACTTTGCGAAACTCATAGTCGTGGCGTGGGCTTCAGGGTCATCATTACCATAAGTAATTTCCCGACCACCTCAAATAGTACCTAATTCTCAAATTTCGAATAAGAACTGAATTGTTCATACACATTCGTTGCACAAAATCCAGCAAATTGCGAATGCGGTTCGCAATTCGCTAGCCCTCGTGGCGTTGCTAATATTCAGACTAGATAGTGGATGGCGTTGCTATCCCCGAAGTCTCATTTCGCACAACTATTGTTTCGTGGCACTCTTTCACCGCTCTGTCTTTATTCGCAGTCCTTGTACGGACAAAACAAAGGACTCGCCGCGCCGGTAGAAAGACATCGCAGTTACTTTTAAGATAGAAATTTAGGTAGATACAGAAAGAAAAGTTTTGCTGAAATTGGTGTGCATGGTATATATTTTTCTAAGATTATTTTAACAATAAAAACATTAAGTGTGAGTTGCACCAAAACGCTGTCAAAGTTACGGTTATCGTCAAATGATAATGCTACCTATTTGTCACGTCAAACTTGTCAAAGGACATCATGCTGGCTGGCAACCTCTTTTTTTGGCTAACTTGTGCTTAACCGGTACTTTAACAAGCTTGTTATCGTTATGGTTAGGTGGTCCAACTCAGCCTAAGTTATTGCTAAAGATTGCAATCTATTGGTATCTATGAGTTACGCTATAGCGACCAATTTTCTACTAAATATATTAGTAACGAAAATTGTCACCGCCTCAAAACTACGTTATGTAAACTAGTTCAAACTAAAATGTGCCAAATAGAGCCACATTAAAAATCCATTACAGGCGGTGCACATTGGATGTCTTTTTATCTATTTAGCGCCACCAAGCGAGTTCTAATGGCAGGTGAGGACCTATCTTTCTCGCTGGCACTAGCGTGGTTGAGAGGTTTTAACGGTAGATCGGTTCTTATGGATCACTGATGCCTTGTCTACGGGTTCTATATTTAGAAGTTGTAGGAGTAGTGGCTGTGGCTTAGCAATGTACCTATAGACTTGAAGGTCCTTCTTATAGGATATAAGGCCCTTCTTAAATAGTGCACAAAATTTTAAGGGGTCAATGTACTCATGCATACAAACAAATCTTACTATGGCACCAACATTGAAATCGCGAAAAAAAATCAGCTGTTCCATACATTTTGATCTATTCGATTTAAAATTTTCTACGGAACAGCTGATTTTTTTTCGCGATTATAATGTTGGTAGCATAGTAAAAGTTGTTTGTATGCATGAGTACATTGACCGCTTAAAATTGTGTGCACTATTTAAGAAGGACCTTATATATTGGCCTTTATGAAAAAATTAAGTGTCTGTTTCACAGTACATAGTGTAGATAGCATAAATTTTTGGCTTGATTTAAAAATGGAAAAATTATCTGTTGTCTGGCTAAACTACTCTAAACTCTGCTTGGGAATCATTTTCTAACTTTAAAAAAAAACCGGCCAAGTGCGTGTCGGGCCACGCGCAGTAGGCTTCCGTAGTTACCTTATACCATACGATATTTAATACCACTATTATTTTTCGTCTGCAAAAATAACTTTGTTTTTCACAGTGTTGGTATGAATGACAAAGTTATATTTGCGGTTTTGGAAAATATGATATATCTCGGAAACTAATTACTATATCTCGTTCAAACCAATTTTCGTTGAAAGTGTTTATTAAGGTCAACAACATTTTTGTTTTTTAGATTTTTCACTTTCTTATTTAAAAAAATAGAGAGGGGGGGACACACATTTTACCACTTTGGCGGTGTTTATCTTTAAAACGGTTGACTTTGAAAAAAAATCGTCTTGTAAACCTCAATGTCATTTTAAAAGACCTATCTATAGATACCCCACACGTATTGGTTTGAACAAAATTTTTTTTTCAGTTTCAGTTCCATGTATGGGGAGCCCCCCTTAATCTTTTATTTTTTTTATTTTTGTGTTAAATTCGTTAAGCGGTTAACAGAGTACATCTACCTACCAAGTTTCAACTGTGTAATCCTAATACTTTCGGAATAAAGTGGCTGTGACATACGGACGGACAGACAGACAGACAGGCAGACAGACGGACAGACAGACAGACAGACATGACGAATCTATAAGGGTTCCGTTTTTTGCCATTTAGGCTACGGTACCCTAAAAACAAGCTAATAAGATAAACAATCAACAAATGAAATGCAGTGTTTTGTTTCCGTGAAAAATGCAGCACAATTTGGAATCCGCAATTGCTAGATAAAAGCGAAGGTGAAAATTCTATTGAGAGAGCGAGCTTTTCCGGTGCTGACGGTCTATGAAGTTCTATAAAGAGAATTAGTGAGATCCATTTCACTTTGGTTAACTCCGGTTCAAAGCTTAATTTTTCTCTACTTCTGTGAAATCAACCAATTCATTTCGCATCTCTTTTCCTTCTTTTCTTTAATCAAAACGAACATTGAGTGATAAAGAAGCAGTTTGTAAATACAAAATCAAACCAAAGCGCGTGACGTCCTTTACTACTTTATTCAAGGACAAATATTACAAAAGCAGGCAACGTAACATTAATAAAAAACTAACTTACTCTTTATTTACCACTCAAAAAGCCCATTGTAAGAATAGAGCTTTTCGTGATGGTTTTTCGATCGTCCATTAGTGTTACCTTCCGCACCGCCTGTGCTTTATATTCTTTTACAACTCTCATAACTTGGTTACTTAATTGCTTCCATCGTATTTCATAAGAACTTGAAGCTTGACGATTTATGGAGTTTACGCACTAAGCCTGTTTTAACGTTTTCAGGCGTAATCACAAAATAAAGAGACTTTATTCTAACAGAAACGCCACTCTGGAACTGTAGAAAAAAAATATTATCCAATTAATTTCTTATTGAAATAATATTTTGAGAGAATAATTTAAGCCATTTTTATGATTGTCATTTTAAAATTAATGTAGTGATGAAGCATACTATGAACATCTATGTAACATTATGATCTTAACGTATTATATCTCCCTACGGCTGTTTTCAAAATTACGTCATTTGTTTTGTTGTGATAGGAAGCTCCCTACTACACTACACTACAGCTATACTTATTCTCTAAAGTTTGCAGCGTCCAGTTCGTCGCTGCAGCTGCGTTGTCTGGCAGGCGTACCTATTACTGGTTAAAATCTTTGGAATAATATTGAATTTTGCCTAGTGACTCAGTAATGGGTAAATGACATCTGTCAGAAACTCGACGAAACGATCACTGACAGTGAAGTTGCATGTTAGAGAATAGCAGACCAGGGGGCTACTCAAATGACCACTTTTCTATACGTTAGCTAACTTAAAAATTAAAAATAAGCCATGAACTCTAAAATATCGTGTTGTAGGCTTGTCGATTCCATATACAGTACAACAATGTCTGTAATTTACATAAACTTGCGACGTGTGATTTGATCGTCTAACCGCTTCTTTTTAAGCTTTAAGTTAGCGAACGAATAGAAAAGTGGCCATTTGAGTAGGGGGGCAGTACTGATTCGCCGTTGAGGTCCGAGATTATCTGTACTTACGTAACGTCTATGTGTGCACGGAAAAATAAGATTTTGTTACTAGCATAAATCTTCTGTTAACTCCATATTTTGTGGCGTACTGCCATGTCCGCCACTCTGCGGAAGCGGAAAATTATTTAGGTTAATGTAGGCCTGTAATCGCTTTTGATAAAGCCTTAATTCATGACTGATTTATAGCCGGGTGAGATCAGAATCTGATTTTGACACGTTTTAATGGACTCATTTTAATGATCGCTTGAATTATTAGAGCTCTGCGTGACTTTAACTTTATAACTTAGTCTATGTACAATGAAGGTTAAGTCACTGCTTACTTTTAAAAAACTGTTTACCCTTTCATTAAAATTATGAAAGTGACCAGCCCCCTAATTATGTAACTCAGTTGCTAACAATTCTCGATTGAAATAGATTGAAACAGCAGTTACATTGCTGCTTTAAGTAAGATAGTTGTCACATTGGTTCTCACTAAAGCAACGATGTAACAGCGATTTCTGTTAAAGTTCTATAGTAATTATACCATTATCTAAAAGTCACACTTTGTTGTTGTTCTATCTGTAGCTATTGTTTACGTCGATTTCAGTAAATTATGCACGTAATATGATACGATAAAGGTAGATTGCTTCCCAGTAAGTACTACAATATTTAAATAACTTGTGCCATTCGGTTTTTCATTCAAACGAGATACCAAAGATCCTAATAAACAAAATACGGGATTTATTTGGTTTTCAAATTAAATACCTTGCCATAAATGTCTACCAAATAAAGAAAAGATACAACTATAAATAAAAAAAAACCTTTAAAATAAGAATTAAAAATAAATACTTTGTTCCTTTATATTATTTGAAAATACTAACAGACGTTTTTAATTTATTAATTAAATGAATAAATTCTCCATAATGCTGTTAAAAATATGTATGTAAGTAAAATTATTTTAACCTTACCTGTAGTCTATAAAAAGTTCAATTCTGTTCAAAATTTTCCACAACAGGTGGATCCAAAATCATCTATAAAAACAAACAAGGTGGAAGGAAACTCCTTTGAAAATAATATCGTCCAATAAACGGGCCTCCTTCGGGTGGACTAACCCTTCGGACCTTGAGCACACCCCAGGTGCCCTTATTAGAAAACATTTTTTAATTTAAACAATTTCGTTCCCTTACTCCACGAACATAATGAGTGCGTGTTTTCGCATATTTTGGGAGCTCAAAAGCTTGGGTTTGTAAAATTGATATTTCTATTCGTTTGCAAAATTCGTGCGCTAGTAACAGAAAAACTTTACTGTCATTTGTTTTATGAAAGCTCAGATATTCGTCAGACCTAGCCTTAATAAGCATCAGGTCTATTTTGTAACTCAACTGACAGCTTAAAATGATCATCACTGATCTAAGTTGTAAGTACCTACATTGCTGCTACAGTAAAAATCAATGTTATTACTCTACAAAAACCCAGCATGTACTTAAAACTTAGATCAGTGATGATCATTTTAAGCTGTCAGTTGAGTTACAAAATAGGCCTGCTGGGCATGCAGTCTCTACATTAGTTAGCGATAATATCGTTACTAACCGATCGATAACCATAGCGAAAAAAACGCTTGCCGTAACGATTCCCTTGCAGTCTCGACGTAGATTTCTATGTAAAGTTAACGAATTCGATCGATAAGTCACAACGAACAATTATTCTTCGATTTTTGGTAGTCTCTACCATCATAACTACCGATAATTTTCGATAGCGTATTTATAACAACTGTCACCTAAACGATTTTAGCTGTTTAGTTTGCGGCGAAATTTGACAGCCCGCAAACTTTGCGATTCATCGTTACAGGTACTTGGCGGCCATTTAATGTTTTTGTGACACAGACTTATAAAATATAATTTACTTTTGTGGTGTTTATTGTGTGTTTAGGAAATCCAAAAAAGCAAGAAATGGCAAGGCATAGGCCTATTTAGCGTAGGATTTAGTTGCTCTCAAGCATCGAGCTAAAATGGTGAGGCGTCGAAGCGTGGCGAGGAATAGACGCAATAATCAAAACAAACCCATTAAAAGGATGACGAGTTCCTCAGACTTTATAGGGTGGATAAGAAGATGTTCACCGAGCTGATGGAGCTGAGCTCGTCGAAGAGTTGCGGCCATATGGCCTTATCTTTAAAGACAGCGGCCCTGGGGATTCTCTACCTATACAATAGCAAGTGAGTGCCTAACTGTAATTAAGTATTTTAAACTCGAAATGTAAGATCTTTGGTTTGGTTTGAGCTAAAATTAATAAAATATATTAGCAACCACCCGCGACTTTGTCTGCGTGGTCAGTTATTTCTCTGAACAATAGTTTTTTTCGGAATAAAAGGTATAAGTACCTTCCTTATGTCTTTCCTTGTACCCTGACAACGTATATGTAAAATTTCATGATGATCGGTTCAGTAGTTAAGACGTGAAGGCGTATAAACAAACAAACAAACGGACTTTCGCATTTATGATATTACCCAGTAAGAATTTGCAATTTACCATCATCATCTTATTTTAAATTAAAATTTCATTTGGTTTTTTTTTATGTACTACATGTTTTTCTATTTTTTACTGTTTGTTTTAGATACTAACCGCTCTTCGTTCATCATCATCAGCAGCTAATTGGCATGGCATTCGCTTATTATCGAGTGTCAAGAAAATTATGGTGTGGCGTCGAAGATGGGGAAGAACTGACGCTATAACCGAAATCCGGTTGATTTGGAGGATGACGGAATTCCTCACAGATCACACACTACTGCCTGGACGATCATCAGTTGCACAGTGTCAACGCTCGTATCCAACTTTATGAGTATCTACACTGGACACTAATTGCAATTATTTAAGCTAGTTTATTCAAATAAAAGAGTACAATCAAATAACTTGAGGTATTTATTATTGTTAACAACATATCCTTTTATTTCATGGATAGATACTATGGACAATACTTCCGCTTTACTAGTGAGCTGAAAATCGATTGTATGCCACGCCATCACTGATATACTGGTTAGTTCATGCAGGGGCCAAACGCCATTGATGCCTCAGTCTCCGTAGCCTCATTTCTCATGGGAGCCTTTGAATTCTTGGATTAATTCTCTGAAATAAAAAATATAAATTAAATTAGAAAAAATAGATTCTTAAATTAAAATATTGAGACAGATATTAATTAAATACTTAAGTAAGTAGTGGACATCAGCAAATTCATTGCATTGATCATAAAAGTAAATAACTAAATCACATGTGACTATGAAAGATCGAAAACAACAAAGAAATCACAAGCATCCAAACCCTTGTGACGCGTGTTGAGCAGATTTTAAAATACATTTTTGACCTCAATACTATATTATGTAAAACTAAACATAAATGCATTGGTATAGAAGGTATAACAAACATAATTAAATATTGAAAGATCCAAAGAAAACTCAAAGAAAAGTATTTGTACTTACAGCATATTCCTCACAGCAGACAGCAGCTTAGCTTGCGTCTAGCTAGTGGACCGAACCCGAAACCGAATAATTATTACTCCTTTGAGTTGAAGCCACTATTATAGAGATTTTTTATTCTTTAATGAATTTATTTATTAAAAAATCAACACCATACACTTGACAGTTTTAGTTATCAATCGTAAGTAAACACAGATTTCATTGACATATGACTGTTGGCATGACAACGCCATAACCGTTGGCTATGACACAGTGTTACAAGTAAAATTATAGTAATGTCCACAAGTTCAGATACATATTTTTAGTGGTTATTCATGTAATAATAAAAGAAGGAATTTTATATCAGATGATAAATTAAGAAAATATAATAAGAGATGTTTTATTTTTATTTTTGGTTAAATAAAGTAGTTGCTTTTTAATAAGCATAATATTTAAATTTCCCTTCATCAAAGGGAGGGCAATTCAATGGCCACACAATTACTTAAAATTTTCGGTAACTTATCGACTAAAATTTTTACGATTTTGTGCGATAACGTAATAGTAGAGACTTGCATTTGCCTTATCGATCGTTACGGCAAGCGATTTTCCCCGCTATTGCTATAACCGAAATCATTGTGTGGCCATTGAATTACTGTCCCTCCGATTTAGGGAAATTTAAAAAATATGCGAAAATGCAACTGTCTTACACCGACGTTTAAAACTTATTCAAATTGCAATTTCTCTTCTATAAAAGTTACGAGTTGTAAAATAAAAACGTTTTATAGCAAATATCATCAACTTTCTTTGAAGTTATAGTTTATTATACATTATTATTAACTTAAATACCTATAAAACAAACAAAAAACACTTTTTGACTAACTGGCAAAAACTCAAACAACATAATAAAATAATTATTTACGCCTTATTTACATTTTAATAATATAAATATTATATAAGGAATAAGTATAAGGATAAGGATTAAAACTTTTCACTGCACATAGGTAGATACTTGATTAGTAAAGGGAAAAGAGATACGCTCATTTAACTTTTTTAGATGTAAGTAGGTAGGTACTTAAAAACTACCCGTGTTTAACAAAAAATTACAAAAAATAAAAGTATTTTATTTTTTTGTCTTTATTCATCATAAGTTAATATTATAACATTCCTTCTTTAGAGAGATAGGTATAAAATAAACTAATTATAAATATTGTGAAGATGCTTCTAAGTATTTTCCGGCAATTTTTAGCGGTTTTCCTGTGGCCGGCAGGCGGCAATTTTGCTAGCAATACCACTAAAGCAATATTTTAAGTATGGCTCGGCAATTATAGCCACATATTTTTGGTAAGTCAAAACATTTTCATGTAAATTTGGGATTCTGCATCGTTGGCCATACTATTGACACCAATTGCAGCCATATTGCAACAATGCAATATAAATTGTATTTGTGTTGGCTTGGCCGGGCAATGGTGGACATTAAATGACTATTACTTGTAACACTGACTAGACTGAACCCAGTGCCACAGCATATATTAAATCTAATATAATATAAAATATGTGTCAATGGTTGAGTGTCAAAATGAGAGTACCGACACGTAGTGATTTTTTCCTCTGTGGTAATCGATACGGTACCGAAAATTATCGGTAGCTATGATTGTAGAGACTACCAAAAATCGAAAATAAGTTGTTAAAATGACATATCGACCGAATTCGTTAATTTTACGATCGCTATCTATGTCGAGACTGCAGGCCCTGGTCTGTTTTTAAGTTTCGCCTTAATGTAACCACCTGTAACTTGTTTTTATGAATTCATCCTGAGTTTTATCAAATTCATTTAGATGTTATTCGTGATCAATTATTTAAACGAAAATCCTTGCATTGTTACTAATTCTACGTTGCTTTAACCAGCATTCAATGATATATTATTCAGATTTAGACTGTCACTCAGCATTAACGTGTCTCTTTATTGGCCTTGGTAGATTTATTTTCTGAATAATTGGTGAACGTTTTAGAACTTAGAGACACAGTATATATATATATATATGTATATATATTTAACTAACGTATTATGACTCCGCTTTTAGTCATACAGTATAGTCCAATCAATGAGGATATTTGTTGTATGGCGACTTCCGAATAATTCTCCCGTCAATTAAATTTGGCATGTGATGAAGTTAGGTAATACAGATTACAGATGAACAATAATCCAATAAATTTTGTTACGAGAAGTTAGGTATTTTTACCTAATCATGAAAATCACTTATATCTCTCTGTGAATATTTCCTCGGGCTAAAATACGTTCTGTATATGACTTATGTATTAGTTAGAATAAGTATGTAAAGAAATCCAATATTTTTTCGACTTTAGAGATACCCCAAATTTTAATTTTAATATTTTTCAATATATCTTCTGTTGAAAAATTTATTTGCTGATTATTATTTTTTCATATGTTTTTATACCTTTAATATATAGCTTTGTTCAGTAAGCCAATAAATTTTCTTCTTTAATCATATTTTTTTTATTTTTTGGTCTAAAGAGGTAATGTGAAAAAATTGTCGGTCCATTTTTAAACGTTTATGTATAAATATGATTAAAGAAGAAAATTTATTGGCTTCTGAACAAAGCTATATATTAAAGGTATAAAAACATATTAAAAAATAATAATCAGCAAATAATTTTTTCAACAGAAGATATATTGAAAACTATTGAAATTTAAATTTGGGGTATCTCTGAAATCGAAAAAATATTGGATTTATTTACATACTTATTCTAACTTACTCATAAGTACGAATACAGAAAGTATTTTAGCCCGAGGAAATATTCACAGAGAGATATAAGCGATTTTCATGTTTAGTTAAAAATACATAACTTCTCGTAACAAAATTTATTGGATTATTGTACATCTGTAATCTGTATTACCTAACTTCATCACATGCCAAATTTCATAGACGGGAGAATTATTCGGGTTGCATAAGCCCCGTTGATTGGACTAGTAGGTATATTTATCAATTTACTGAAATAATAACGTGTTTTCATCTTAAATTTAAATGGGAACTAATTAATTGGGTGACTGGAAATAATTAAAGGCAACTGTTAATGGGATACTTAAACACTAAACCTGGCAGCGGTTTATTTTTTGGGCTACAGAATAACTAAACGGGCGACAAACAGTGGATTAAAAAATATGTAAAACGAGCGACTACATGTGGGAGACAAATAAATTAAGATAGCAGTGAAAATTCTAAATGAGTAACAAAAATACTGAGTGGGCAACTATTATACCAAGTAGGTAACTATATAACTGATTTAAGCTGCCCAACATGGTATTTTTGTCATATCGATCAGGATAATAGTCACCTTTTTTAAATAAAATATTATGCGAAATTTTTTATGATTTGTGTGCCCTAGGTTGTCGCCCAAATAGTAATTTGGTCGCCCGTTCTGAATAACTAGTTACCTACACAATTTGTATTTTAAAGACACCTATTTTCAAATTTTGTAGTCGCCCTCAGTACGTCGCCCACTTAGTATTTCAGTACGCTATATTCAGTATTTTTGATACCCAAAATGGGAATTTATTGTTACCCGATTAAATACTACTCAATATAAATTGAATTATTCACCATAAAATATCAATATCAAATAACATAATATTTCAAAAGAGGAATCATTGAATGGATTACCTAGTTTTAAAACAAAGAAAGTGGCTAGTTTTCTTTTATATAAGTATTCTAGAATTATTGATGCAAATCTAACGCATATCATCAATCCCGACCAATATCATCACCCATCATTCACATCCTTACTAATATTATAAATGCGATAATATTATAAATGCGAAAGTCCGTTTGTTTGTTTATTTGTTTGTTTGTTTGTTACGCCTTCACGTCCTA
The DNA here is from genome assembly GCA_928269145.1 of Agriphila tristella. Taxonomy (NCBI): domain Eukaryota; kingdom Metazoa; phylum Arthropoda; class Insecta; order Lepidoptera; family Crambidae; genus Agriphila; species Agriphila tristella. The sequence continues at coordinate 15,892,001 of OV743443.1, forward strand.
ACTACTGAACCGATCATCATGAAATTTTGCATACACGTTGTCAGGGGTACAGAGAAGGACATAGGGTACTTTTCATCCCGAAAAAAAGTATAGTTCCCGAGGGAAAGCAAAAAACCTTTCCACGCAGACGAAGTCGCGGGCGGCCGCTAGTATAGTAATATTTGTCAATGAAAAAATTTTTTCTCTGTCACCCAAAAAGCTTATAACGTCACCTAAATCGCCTTCCAGTGGGAGAGAATACACATAAAAATGGACTATTGATCGAAGCATATCGAACCCATGTATATTTCACTTCGCCGGCTTGGAAGAACAAAATGTTTTCAATAATTCACGAGCGTTCAAGAGCTAAGACTTAGGACGATTGAAATTTAAAATTGAAGATTGAATTTTAATAAAGCTCTTGTTCTAGTTAGTACTATACTAGTCACTTTTCACTACTTTATTATTTGAAACGTTGGTGTAATAGCGAATATTTAATGTATTTCGATTGCAATGGCAATAAGTTCGCCGTTTTTTAGTAACGTTTGGTACCTTTTTGCCTTACTCATACTTCTCTCCGCCTATTTGGTCTAGTGGTTCGTCCACAGGGCAATACACAGTGGGGGTTCAATTCCCAGGAGAGGGTACATGTGTACTCGGTTTGGTTGGTGGTAGGACTTATTTCAAGACCGCCTGGCTAGCTACCACTATCTTACCTAAGTCTCACGCGCCATAACAACAATTTAAAAATTGTTGTGTTCCGGCAGTTAGAAGTAGGCCAGTTACTCTGAGGATTCCGGGTATAGTGCGTTTCCATCTTCGGCCTTATCGTCACTTAACATCAGCTGAGGTAAAGGCCAAGTATTATCCCGTTGAGCCTAAAAAAACTTTATCTATCATTTTTATTTTATGTTGTATGTGTGGGTATAAAATTGATAAAAATCAAAAGGTGACAAGCTCAAGTAGTATAGGGTTCTATGATCTCAAGTTGTCAACTTGAATATTATGTTATGAGACTGTTATCATTATAAGTTTTACACTGTACGATAGTGCCGTAACAGTGCATACATTTATACTTAGTTTTACGATTTCTCTACCGAATTCGATTATCAAACCTTTTTTCAATGGCCAAGGATATCTTGATGGTTGCCGCGATAGCCAGTAAGGTAGTAGCGCTATCTGATGACCTTTACGTAGCAGGTCGGGCTTAAGTACTCGATTATGGAACTATAGCAATCAAAAAATAAAATACAAAAGGCAAGCCACTATACCCGCTTACGTAAACAAGAAATAGAATGAAGAATAGAACTATTCATCGGTGAGTTGTACAAATGCACGGAAAATATCTATGGAAAGAAGAAAGAAAGAAAGAAAGAAATAATATTTATTTGAGACAACATACAAAAAGAAAAACCAAACCATAGCACATTGTCTCAAAACGGTCCCGACTCAGCATAATGCATGGTCTGCGACTAGCGGTCTTCCGTCGGGACCGATTTGTTGACGCTGCGATGATGACACAAAAAGTAAAGTAAATTATTACTACTTAAATAAAAAATATGGCGATCGATTTTACCGGTAACTAGCTGCCACCCGCAACTTCGTCTGCGTTGTCATTCTGAGAATTCCTAGGGAACCTTTGACCTAGATAAAAAGTATCTTATGTTTTAATCCAAGCTATAAACAATCTGTATGCCAATTTAATTCAAATCCGTTCAGGCGTTTTTGCGTGATCGAGTAAAAACATCTAAACATCCAATATGAAACTTTCACATTAATAATTTTAAGTAGGATAGAAGTCTTTCATACATCATCATGCAGTTCAAACCACTGGATGGATCAGGCTGAAACTTGGCATTATCATATCAGCTGCACGACACTGCTGGGTGTAGGCCTCTCCCAAGGATCTCCACAACGATCGGTCCTGCGTTGCCCGCATCCAGCGACTTCCTGCTACCTCCGCCAGATCGTCGTCGGACCACCTTTGGCCCTGCATGATTGAGTTGTTGCAAACTATTTACGTCTCCGTAAATTATCGTTTTCTCTCTTTCACTCGCATAGACCATGAGCAGTTTATCCGACAGTTTACGGTAGAGGGAAACAGTTTGCATCAACTGATGGTAGAGCTGCAGATTTGTTGGGGGCTTACTAACGCAATGGAGAGTCATGTGGTGCGCGATCGCCAATCTAGAACCTTTCAATGAATCGAATCGTAGTTAGTAATAAAAATAATTAGCTTCTACTTTCGCAACAGCATTTTTGTTTATATGAAATAACACAAATCAGGAAACGGATGTAAAATAATGACAATAAAGTTGATTTTGTTATATTTACTTTGTTCATAAAACAAACTTATTAGTAGAATTGTTTTAGGTTAAATTACATTGATATTTGCTGAATTTCTGGCCTGTAATCTATAATTACATTGTAACATTGTGGACGGGGCGGCTAGTAGTTTCAGTAGGACTTCTAACTAGTAATTTAAAGACGAGTTTGCTTTGAAATAATTGTTCAATCGCAAAGTGCCGTGTTGTTTTACTATAAGAATAAATTGGTTTTTAAACAAAAGATACACCATAAGCAAAAAAATTGCCATTCCACTTATACTTTAGAAAAAGGCTTATGCTAAAAAGTTGTAGTTATTAAATTGGTGTAAGTGCCATTTTGTAAATCTATGCAATTTTTTATTTACGTTTATCTCCTGTGGGAGATATTCGTGAATGGCCATAGGGTGTGCCCTATGGTTTTATTCGTTGCAATTCTCTCTGATTTATTTACTCACTAGCTTTTCACCTGCAGCTTCGCTCACGTGGACTACAGGTTATTAAAGTGCCTAGCAGCGAGATACAAAGTAACCTATGTCCTTCCCCAAGGTCCCATCTAAATTTCGTCAAAATCAGTCCAGCGGTCTAGGCGTAAAAACATAATAGACAGACATACAGAGTTACTTTCCCATTTAATTATATAAATATGGATAGCATGAATTGAACATAACTGGCATTAAGTATGGTTGTTTGCAACGATCTTAGTTCGTTGGTTGTTTGTTGTGGTTTTTCGGGCATTTCATCCAGATTTTAAGCATTTTTCTATAAATTATTTCAAAGGAATGTACAAAAAAAATTTATAGAAACTAATAGCGTTTACCAATCGTGTTTTTTTTTGTTAAAACCATTTCAGGATAAGAATAAATGGATCTTATTTCTCCCGGTGTTTTACCTGTCTTTTTTGAGTGCAATACATAAAACGCTGTAAAAGCTTTTAGTAGGAATTGAAAGGATCAGTTAGTGGGTGGAGAAAGGGACTGTAAAACGAAATGGCTTCCCGAGGATTGTAAGCTGTTGGATAACGAGCGACAATAAATTAAATAAAACGCTTAAAAATAGTATAATACTAATATTTGCGATTTTTTTACGAATGAAAGACTTTTTTATCTGCTTATTCACGTTATTAAAACGTTTCACTCACTGCATCACGCTCCGTCATCGTCATGTAGTTGAGGTGTTCATGTGTGTACTCGTGTACTTCATGACTGTACTGTATGTTCTCACACACAGCACAGACAAATTTACATAAGCACATATGTACTCATGTAAATCCGTCTTAAGGAACTTCGCAAAAAATTTCTAATAATTGTATGAAACGACAATTTATATTAATAACTTTTACTTCTGTGAACAGAATAATAGAATAAACGATTCGGGCAAATTCTACCTAAAAATAAACTGGGAGGGGAGGCGATTCTGTACGTCAATCATACGTCTATCATAAATACCTCCATATTTTATATTCTGAGCTATTTTATTTTATGCCATGTGTAGGCATGACATGCTAACACTAAGGCCCTTCGGGTCCATTCCATACAAAATGTTGTATTTAGGATGAAGTCTAGAAATTTTTCAGGTTTTTTGTAAACAAAAATTTACACTATCCAAGGAAGGGTCTTTCGTCGAAAGTTATTAGTGTCATATGTTAATTTCGCATGTGTCAGCTATCTTGGACTTACCTTGTAATTAGGTATTTCTTACTATTCCTTATGTACCTACCATAATAAAAACTGTCTAAACCACTCAGGGATATAACTTAGTCTCATATATTATAATATCTGTAACATTATTAAGACTCATAAAATGCAAAGGAGGCTCGTTTACTACCGTACTAAAATTCTTTATTGTCAGTTAAGATAAAATAAAGCTTATTTACTTACTTCAAAGTTCATTGTTCTTTAATAAATCTCGTAGACCGTAAAACTAACTCATTAGTGAAACCTTTTATGTAATTTTCGTTTATGTTTTCCACAAAACAACTTTTTTTATTATTATATTTTTTAATAAGACGCTCGTTAGAGTTTTTGGTAATTGTAATTCTTGTCAGACAAAAGGTTCTCACTAGCTTTTTTTAAGATGATTAGTAAAAAAAATATTAAACATTCAAGTTGGTACTTATGAGTTAATCTTTACTTGTATCACAATTACTTATTATATTTACCTACTTAGTCTTTATTGCATTTCTAAAAACAGTTACCTCTACACATACAATTTGAGAAAATTAAATGTTAGCAAAGGAACAATACTATATTTGAAAAAGATAAGTTAAATGCGCTCAAATACAAAATGTTTTGCGAGTTGAATTATGTATTTTATGATGTAGGTATATTAAAAAAATCAAATCGTCTCTAACCACTCATGAGGGTCACTTTCTGGGTAGCTCAGCGGTCAAAACAGACGTCTGAAAAGCGAAAGGTCGTAGGTTCGTGTCCCTTCTGAGTGATTTACTGATTAGAGACGACCTGTTTTACACAATTTAAAAGATAAAAATAGCATTGTGAGTGCAAAAATTAAAAACTCAATAATGCTTATGTCTTAAAATAATAACAACGGCATTGGATTGTGTATTTTAGTTTGCATAATCAAAGAAAATGTTTTGATTTATTTTTATATTGTACTCAATTTTTAAAAATAATACGAATAAGTGTGTGCGAATATAAAAGCAAGCTCATACGTTATTTAATTATTCATAACGGTCTAGTAAATGCCGTACGATATTGGAGTAACACAAAAGCTACACTGTGATGATGCGTGGGCGTAGGGATGGGCGGGCGGTGTATGCGTGGGAAGGAAAATATGGAATTTGGGCGGATTTTTATAATTTTATTAAAGGTAGAAAAACAAAATATATAAAATGCGACTTCATTGAGTATCGTCGATTTATTGAGTCAGTAGGCAAAACGTCATAATTTTAGAATCATTTGGGTGGTTTTGGGCGTGTAGTTAGTGAGAAGTGAAATATGAAATCAGTACCCTAAATCTAGGGTTTCCTAGGATACCGGTGCCGTCATGTTAGCGGCGTAGAACGTTGTCTATGTAAATAATACGGCGCGGTTTCTGACATTACGGTTTCGCCGTATTCTTTACATAGACAACATTCAACGCCGCTATATTAGGTACGGACGTAATATGACGGCACCACTACCTAGGAAACCCTAGCTTTAGCATGAACATGTATCGAGAAAAAAACGCACGTAAATGTTCAGTACACGATACAGTAAGCGCTATCGCACACGGGCAACTTAGTCGCCCAGCAACTGTTTTGTCTCTCACATCAAGTCCACGGGTTTATATGAAAGCGCGCACACGAAGCGACGCGGTCGTCGGCAACTTTTCATACAAACCATGTGGGAGACAAAATAGTCGCGCAGACAAAAGTTGCTCGTGTGCGGTATCGCTAAGTCTATAGAAAATTTCATTTCGCTTTTCGGCGGTAGATGGCGCTGTACAAATTTCCCATTCGTTACTCTATCGAGTGTTTTTACGCGCGTTATTTTTTTCGATAGCTGTTCGTGCTAAGGGAAAAGGGAATTTTATAGGTTTCTATAAAAAACAATCTACTATGCAATTTCATTGTTTATCGTCGATTCATCGAGTCAGTAGGTAAAATGTCATGGATTCCAAATAATTTGGGCAGTGATGCCAAGCAGCGCTGCATGCCACCATGACGAATTCATAATTCTGCGAACTTCAAAAAAAATAATACTAAGCTGATAAATAGCACTTAAGCTTTTCCTCTTTACTATTTTACAGACTCCGTGACTATAGATTACAATACCTTTGCTACTAATTTGTAGATAAACAAAACATCGATGCTAATTAGATATTAGGAAAACCAAGCAGGTTTCATCCATCACGAAATCATAATAATTTTTTTCCGTACCAAATATCTCACCTTTATAATTGCCCTCAACGATGACGTCACGATGCGCAGATCTTTTTCCCACGGGCATTTTTTAATGAGCACTCACATTACTGTGCATATGCTGCCCTAATTTTTTTTTCTGAAAATTATCTCTAGGTGAACTTCAAATTTAAGTTAGCAACAAGGGATCACGTTTGCTTTTATAAAACAAACAAGTTGACTTATGAGTTTGTTTGATCTCAATATTGGTAATCTAGTAGAATCTATAATTCATTCCACTCTTTTTAATGTTTACTTTTCTCCCAATTTAATAATTTATTCAGAGTTAATATTGGTGAATATGGATTATTGTTTGTACATAGCTCAAAATAGTTAACTAGGTATAACAACGAAAATAATAATCGCATTATTTTTGGGTTATCTTACAAACCCACGCTCTTCCTACAGTTTATTTGTAAAGTCATTTGAGGTTTCATGAACAATGACGAATATGCTTTGTAATAATATCGCTATGGTAACACCGTCATGCTGGGTTTGGCACTTAAAATAACACTAACCTTATGCATAAGGTGTGTCTGGGTTTGGTATATATTAAAAAGTTTTGAGTGACAAATGATTAATGAATTACAAAATCCACTGAGAAAGGTGACAAACATTTCAAGTAATGACGTAGTTTCTAAATGTTACTTTCATCGAAATAACTAGTAGAGATAAATATTTATTGTTATTATATTTTAAAAGACTATTAGTAAATAATTACTAATAATTTTAAATCAATTACAAATCATCATAAATATTAGACCTATGTCTGACATTCAATATATTCACATTGTTTTACTTTATTGTACTAGCTTGAGTGGTTTCAACTTTTGACAAACCCTGTTTTTACCCGACTGCAAGAGGGTTAAGTTTTTCGCACGTATCTTGTATTTATGTATGTATGTTTGTTTGAATGTGTGTTTGTTTGTATGTAATATTCTTTATTACGTCATATCTTTCAAACGGCTGAACGGATTTCCATGATTAACATATCCTTAGATTTGTCTCGTCAGCCCAAGTGTGAAGGTGGCGTCATAAAAAAACGGGATGTATTTAATAGCACTTTAAATTTGATGAAAACAGCTATAAAATTGTATATCAGCACTTTAAAATAATGATAGACCTATAATTTAATCTTATCACTACAAAAATAATGGTTTGCACTTTAAAATAATGGTAGATCTATAAATTAATATTATCACTACAAAAATAATGGTTTGCACTATAACTGTGTCCCAACTACAAAATCATTTAATTTCTGTCAAACCATGTCAGACTAATGATATGGCAAGTCTCATCAAGACGGTTCTAGCGTTGTTGGTTGCAATGGAACCTAACCTCCTCCTCAGCTACCCTCTCGATGCGCACGCTCGTCGTCGCATATAGTCATCTGTTTACCAGTACTAAAGTTATAAAATTAATTTGTAAGGTGTAAAGTAGGTATTAATTTTAAAGCTAAACAATCAAATTGTATAGTGCAAAGTTATAATTTTAAAGCTTGGCATATTTAATGTGTAAACCATTATTTTTAAAGTTCATTCAATAAATTTTGAAGCTAAACATTTTAAAGTGTGTTACATTATTTTTAAAGTGCAATTATATATTCCCCTAAAAAAACCAACATGGCGGCTGTACGGTGCTATTATACCTACGTAGGAGAAAAAAAAATGAGATAGGTGTTTAGCATATTCTGTTGAAACGTCTCTACATGCAATAAAACATTATTTATTCATAAAAGTTATTTTAACTGGTATATATTTTCATGGAAATTGCTTTTCCATTGGAATTGAGTACTCATTCATACCTATCTTTTTCTTTGGCTGAAATAATATCTAGAAATCTTAGTATTGATTCAGAATCAAGCGAGATAGGTCAAACGTGAGGCAAGACTAAAGTTAGAATAATATTATCCCATATTCTCTTCAATTAGGGCTTCGCAATGGCTCTAACATTTTGAAATCATTAAATTGTGCTCAGATTCTCTCGCGTTTCTCGTCAAATTTATTCCTGAGTGACCACGGCCGAGTTTTGGTTTGCCTAGTTGGTCATAAATTCTAATTAAACTAGCAATGTTACTGTTTCACACTGCATAATACGGGTTTGATAAAATATACAGGGTAAAGGCCACTCCTCTATTTTTAATTTCGCAGTTTAGAAAAAAATCTCGACTGCAGTACGCCTTGCTGTGTCGCGCCTCTCTGCTGCGCTGAAAAAGGAGTACTTATAATACTCTATAGTTCTATACTATAAAGTTAGAGAGTATGCGCGGTATCAAAAGCTATTAAGTCAATAGCTTTCGGTACCGCGTATACCGAGCATGTTGATCAGTGTTTCTTTCAGACGAAATTCTCCGGGTGGGTGGGGCAATTAAGAGGTTCGGGGGAGCTCATCTGTCGATCACTACACTAGTTTGCCCGTTTACCTACACACAACATATTTTTCTACGGGGAGAAAAAGGTACCTGAAAGAGACACTGATGCTGTTGCCCTACCGATGCTGTGCCGACAAATGAGTAAAGGGCCTAAGTCCCAACAAATTAAATGCTATTTTTGCAAACAAAATATAGAATACTTAATCATTTTTGAGTCATCTTTTTGAACTTAAGCAAGAGAAAAAGCGCACATAGTCGCACGCACACTAGTCATTCATACCTCGACCTAATCTGAGCTATAGTCAGTAACTATGTGTAGAGCAGCTTCTAGTGTAACAAAACAAGACGTAACGGAAGATACCTACCTGTAAAATAAGAGTGGCACTTCTGTTTGGAATACACAGACTTTGTACCTATAGTTTGTACCAAAAGTCTGTTTCTTGTTTTTATACATTAATAGTAGCGACCGCCCGCGACTCCGTCTGCGAGGAAAGGTTTTTGCTATCGCTCGGAAACAATACTTGTTTCTGGATACAAGGTCCTTTGTCCTTCTCTGTACCCCTGACTACGTGAATGTGAAATTTCATAATGATCGGTTCAGTAGTTAAGACGTGAAGGAGTAACAAACAAACAATCAAACTAATAAACAAACAAACAAAAAACCCAAAAAACAACAAATAGACAAACAAACAAACGGACTTTCGCATTTATAATAATAGTAAGGATGTTTTCAATAATTGGTTCTCTATCTCAAACTCTGCCATCGCTTTACAAATATTTTCGCTTCTGAAGTAGATTCCTTGTTACAATGTTATCTAAAAGGCAAAAGTTATTTTATGGCTGTAATTTGTTGAGGTTGAAATTTATTATTTTCCTAAAATACAGACGATATAATCAGCAAGCGTCATGTTTTATCGCTTTTCAGATTTACTGAAAAGCGATATTTTATAGCGAATCATGAGGATTCTTCGCTATATATTAATATTGCGAAGAATGCAATTATGACTGGAAATTCAGTTTAGCCGTCTAAATCCTTACTTATATTATAAATGCGTAAGTCCGTTTGTTTGTTTGTTACGCCTTCACGCCACAACTAAGTACTGAACTGATCGTCATGAAATTTTGCATACACGTTGTCAGGGGTACAGAGAAGGACATAGGGTACCTATCATCCCGAAAAAACGTATTGTTCTCGAGGGATAGCAAAAAACCTTTCCACGCAGACGAAGTCGCGGGCGGCCGCTAATAGTTCAATAAGTTCAAGACAGAACATAAGTAGGTACTTTAGAGGTGGATTTATTTGTAAGTAGGTAGTTAAAATATTTTACGCACATATAGAAAGATTTATGACATATACATTTGAAATAAAGGAAAACATAAACTGAATTATTCAATATCTCTACACATTTTATCGTTTGAAAAATGAAGAAGCTCGTACATAAATCTATCACAATTTTATCTTAGAGAAAAAGTACACATTTTTTTACTTGTTTGTTTAAAAATCGATAACTCAATCACCTTCACGCCTCTTCAGTCAGCCAAACTGTGTATCTAGGGATGAAAATAGTACAATCGGCTTGAAAGTACCTGAACACTTAAGTTCTTTGTCACACCAACTAATCCACTGGTCGAGGCAATGGCAACCTTGCTATAAGAACGCTATGACAGACAAGTTATTATGGCGTTACGGCACAGAATACATAATAGTACAAGTCACGGCCGAGTTACCCCACTAGTTAAGTAATCATTACTCCTACTTCAAACTGTCTTTTTCAATATTTATCGGCCAGTGTGATAATAGATACTGTACATTTCATTGCTCGCGACTGTACCACATTAGGGCTGTCGCAATCGCCTATCTTTGCACAGCCCTGACAGCCCGCCCTCCATTTTGAAGAGGGTTGCTGAGTTTTTCTGATTGTTGCCCTTTTGATTGCGTTTCAAGCTTTTTCTTGCTACTGAAATATTTTTGCGGGAACCTTCTCGTTTTTATCTAGAGTTTTTCAAGGTCTATTAGAATGGAAGACCAGATAAACGATATATATATAGACGTTAATGATTATATCAGTATACACTCACATATCGAAGTGTGAGGTTTTATCCTAATTGGTGAGGATTCTGGGTGTAGTGCGCTTACACTTTCAGCCTTATCGTCACTTAACATCAAGTGCTGGATAAAATATTTTTTTTTGTGTTATTTCTCTCATAGTTGAACAATGTTATACAATCTTTAATTTGATCAATTTAGAACCCTCGTCATTTTGTATTCCGCCAGGTATTATTTAAACAAAAGCTATTATACCCTTAATTAAACTTATCTGAAGCACAGTGTTGCTCTAATTAGATTTTAGGATTGAAATTCTAGGCAAACTCTAACGTAATAATCGTTTAGAGGTAGTAAACGTAGGGAGAAAGTGTTCAGGAGTTGATTATCTGCAAGCTTTTGAGAATTTACTAACCTAAAAATTAAGGATTAACTTTTAAAAATGCTACTTAATTTGTAATGATGTTAAACCAAAAGTGGAAGGCGTTTTGAAGAGTTTTGAAGAGTTATCAATTATTAGAGACATATCAAGAAAAACATGTTTCCTTTTTTAATAGATATTGACTTATTAGAGCAGTAATTGGGAAATAGATTTAAAATATGGGCCATATAAAAACATGACAACATTTACGCGGGCCAAGGAAAATTTATTCCAAGTAGATAACAAAAATAAATCACTGTTTTGATTTGCTGGGTTGGTGTGACAGATGAAATACTCGTAGCTCGTTAACGTAACGTTAACTCACACACACTATTCATCTATTGTTTTTCGCGACGAATTATAATCGTGGGCCATTTCCCTATCATTGTGTTAGAGTAATAAAATTAGAAATATTGCCGTCGCTAGTTGACGCAGTTTGTCGATAAGATCGAACTATTAGTCATTGTTTGTCTCTTCCTGTAAAGCCTTTTGAAAGTCAGAAACAAAGACTCACTCGTCTGTACTGCAGTTCTTTGTTTGCATAATGCATCTAGTGGTATTGAGTTCAGGCTTTACATTTTGATGGCAAGCCACCGTAGTTTCAATAAAAACTTTTTATACTTCTTATAGATCTTTGTGGTCTAGTGGTTTGCCCGCCCGTGTAAGACGCAGGGGTCCCGGGTTCGATTCCCAAAGAGGGTACAATTTGTACTTGGTTTGGTTGGTGGTAGGGCTTATTTTAAGTCCGCGGGGCTAGCTACCACCATCTTTCCTAAATCTGACGCCATAACAACAATAAAAATAGTAGATTGTTATACGAGGGTCCAAGGGAAGCAATTCCCATACGAGATATTTAGACGCCCGAGCATAGCGATGGCGGCTATAGTTCGAGGATGGGATTGATGACTTTTGCCCGAGTTAAACACTCTACTTTTCATTTCGAATATAAGGAAAGTAAAAAAAGTCTTAGTTTTTCCAAATTTTTTATTAATAAAAACATGTAGGTACAGTAACTACATGTATGTAGTAGTTTTGAATAGTAATATTAGTATTATGTATTTAATATTATGTAGGTAGATAAGAAATCAAAATGAGTGATTTTCCCATAATTATTAATAAATTCTGTGAAGTGATTGACCATTAATAATTTATCTTGTGCGGACGAAACACTGAATAGCAGGCAGTGTCGAGTCGAGTATGATACAGCTGTATTTTAATATTTTATAAACAAGAAGGCGAGAAAAAATATCTTATCCACAAAATGGATTGAAACATTAACTTTGTTCAGAAAATTTTCACGACATTTTCCGTGAGATGCAATATGGGGGAATTGCTGTAGTCAAATATTTGAAACTGGGTGTTTACAGTTTCAGAGAAAAAACAATCTCTTAAAAATGAAGAATGGATGATATTTTTATACTCAATAAATACGATTTCACCAAATCAGAACCACTATAAATACTACTTTTTTTTTCGTGTATGGGGAACTTTATTTTTTTTATTTTTATTTGTATACGTTTACTAGGTATACGATAGTCATTTACAATAAGGAATATAGGTTTGTTTATAAGGGATTACAAAAATTAAGATTGTTAGGAAAACGTTCCGCTACAAATAAATACTTTTTCTCAAATAACCTTTTCCCGTAACTCGCCGTGCCATGATTTATTCAGAAGGTCGCAGGGTGAACGCACCGAAGCGTGATCATTGAAACTAAAAGTACTTTGGTATTTCTGATATCCTATTAATTTAAAAGATTTATTGCAAACAAACTTTGCCTTGACCATGAATGACTTTAATCACCTTTAAAGATGGGGTATTTACATGGAGCAACTTGGCAGACAACTTGGCAGGCGACTTTTAGTCAATTCACGCCACCTCTTTGAAATTAGATTTGCGATTCGATTTTACCAGCGATTGTCGATAAAAAGCGCTAATTGAGTAAAGTCGTGCTCATGGCGGAATTTGACAGACTGATAGTACTCGATCACGTTTGTTAAGCAACACTCGGTCCGGTCAGGTGTCGGATGGGTGACCGTTAAAGTGGCATTACAACTGAGCGCTTCCGTGCTTCGGAGGGCACGTTAAATCGTAGGTCCCGGCTGTCGTCATCTGATAACAGTCGTTAAGCCAAGTTAGAGGCCATACAGTCGGCTTGACAGAGGTGGCCACTAATCCTCATTCGATAAGAAAGAAAGAAAGACTAAAGTCGCCTGCCAAGTTGACTCGTGTAAATACCCCATTACCTACGAGTTTACAAAATCACAAATAATTATTAATGCTCTTATAAAAAAAGTAATAGTTAATGATAACTTATATGAATTAAGATCAAGTTTTGTTTTCATTAAGTATTTGATTTTTTCCGACCTTTTGCAAAAAAGTTCGATCTATTCCTTAAAGAGAAGGTCCAAAAAGTTCGCATGTCGAAAAGTGACAGTTTTTTTTAGGGTTCCGTACCCAAAGGGTAAAAACGGGACTTATTTATTCCTAAGAATCCACTGCCCGTCTGTCTGTCTGTCTATCACCAGGCTGTATCTCATGAACCGTGATAGCTAGAGACAGTTGAAATTTTCACAGATGATGTATTTCTGTTGCTGCTATAACAACAAATACTAAATCATCATCATCATCAGCCTATCATCGTCCACAGCTCAACATAGGCCAAATACTAAAAACAGAATAAAATAAATATTAGGTCTTCACCTATGAAATTGCCGTATTGCAGTACAGACTTTTTCAAACAAAAAAAAGTTTTGATTGGCTATGAATTCTAAATTGAAATTAATTTTGTTTTAAAAATATGACATTCTATTTACAAAATCAGTCTTTTGTTTATTGATTAGCGTTGTATTTTCATTACATTTCAACATTTTTCCTCATAATGGATACTTCGAAATTTCGTGTAATTATGGAATATGAGTTCCGTCGTGGCACCAACGCGGCACAAACGACACGTAACATCAACGACGTTTACGGAGAGAACTGTACAAACGAACGTACAACCCGTTATTGGTTTGCTCGGTTCCGTTCTGGGAATTTTGACTTGAAAAATGAACCTCGTGGTCGTCCGGAAACTTTGGTCAACAATGATGAATTAAAGGCGATTGTGGAAGCAGATGAATCGCAATCTACAGCTGAGCTGGCAGCAGCTTTTGATGTTAGCATCAAAACAATATTGGTCCATTTGCGACAGATTGGCAAGATAAAAAAGCTTGATAGATGGGTGCCCCACTGCTACTTCACGACAACGCGCGACCCCATACTGCACAACAGACCGTCTCTAAGCTGCATGAGTTGGGTTTGGAAGCTCTCCCTCATCCGCCATACTGACCAGATCTTGCGCCTACCGACTATTACTTTTTCCAAAATTTGGACAACTTTTTAGCGGGAAAAAAATTCAATTCCCGAGAGGCAGTACAAAACGCCTTTGAAGAGTTTGTTGTCTCCCGTCCAGCTGATTTTTTGAAGAAGGGCATCCATAAACTGCCACAGCGTTGGCAAAAATGCATTGATTGCAGGGGTGATTACTTTGAATAAAAGAAATAAATAAGTTCGAAAAAAAATACTTTAACTTTTTTCAAACAAAACGGCAATTTCATAGGTAAAGACCTAATATTTATGTCGGCTCCAAACAACAAACGTGTTTTTTAGGGTTCCGTACCCAAAGGGTAAAAACGGGACCCTATTACTAAGACTCCGCTGTCCGTCTGTCTGTCTGTCTGTCACCAGGCTGTATCTCATAAACTGTGATAGCTAGAAAGTTGAAATTTTTACAGATTTTGTATTACTGTTGCCGCTAAAAACAGAATAAAATAAATATTTGAGGGGGGCTCCCATACAACAAACGTGATTATTTGCCGTTTTTTGGTACGGAACCCATCGTGCGCGAGTCCGACTCGCACTTGGCCGGTTTTTTTTTGCTGTTGTTTGGTACAGAATCCTTCGTGCGCGAGTCCGACTCGCACTTGTCCGGTTTTTTATCAGTAATGAAGGGAGCCTTGCAAAGTCAGGAGGTAGTTAACGATTTGCTGTTACTTAATGGTGGAAACAACGTCTCGAGAATGCGTTATTAGAGCCCGACTGCGGCGTTCGAAACTGTTTTTACAAACGTTGGTGGAACACGAGCACTACTTCAAACTAGAAGAAACGTTAGACATAAAATTATATAATTATTCACTGCTTCATATCTGTTAGTAAACTATGATGCTTACCTGTAAAATCGCCGATTTGCATGAAGTTGAATTTTTCAAGCAACTTAATTTTTACAATAGATTAGGTGGTAAGTAGTAGTAGGTAAACTGACTGACTGACTGAAATGGCTTAATTTGTGTTTTTTCAAAGTATTTTTAAATATTAGTAAATAACGATTTTAGACTTAATTTTAACTAAAATGGGTTTATTACGTCACAAAATAATTTTGTTTATTCTATGCTTCGTTAACACGATAAACATTTCCATAAAGACAATAATCAAAGGAAGAACATCTATTTTCCTTTAATAATAATTCAGAATGTTAAAACCTCGTGATATATTACGATATCCTAAAATAAAACTAGAAAATGTTTCAACTTTATTTTTCTGCCGACAAAAATATGTAGAGATTTTTCAAGGGCTGTAGTGAAAAATATTCATAATTATACTATCTCAGTGGCAAAAGTTGAATTTTGTACAACGTTAAATTTATTATTAAAGCAGAAAGTGTGAGGTGCTCGTATAATTGTACATTTATTATTGTTATCTGCTTTTTAACCGAGGTATGAGTTTTAACTCATAAATTTGAAAGTTGCAAATCCTTTCAAAACAACTTTAATCTATGTTAAATTATTTGTACGAATAGACTGTCACAGTATGAAATGAAAATGAACTGTAAGTAATTGTTTATTTTAATGTTTTCAGAGTTTCAAATAAAATTACAAATACAAAAACTTTATTCGATTCCACAATTCTGTACCTTCAGTGAAAAGAGGTATAACTCTAAAAACATGATTTTTGGGAAATTGACTTTAAAGTTAAAAAAAATCCTACTCTTCATCTGAGATAGATAAAATAAAATTAGTGCTTGTGGACTGTAGATAGTTATGCTAACTTTGTTTTCTTGTATAATTTACAGAGAAAAGTCTTACAGATTTTTCAGTATTCAAGAAAATGTTCAGTTATATCACTTGGCACATTTATTTATTTTGTGTCCATCAGCCATTTTTGATGTCCCCACTGCTGGGGCACAGGCCTTCCTTATGGGTGGTAAGGAGGATGGGCCATAACCCACCACGCGGGCCCAATGCGGATTGGTGGGTGTTGACGACTGCAAATGCAGCCGGGACCAACGGCTTAACGTGCCTTCCGAAGCACGGAGGAGCTCGAGATAATAAACTTTTGGTCACCCATCCCATGACCGACCCTTGCGAACGTTGCTTAACTTCCGCAATCGCTGGGCCAGGCGCTAAACCACTACGCCACCGAGCTCCTCGATTTATTTTGTGTATATTGATATAATAATACTTCTATCATTTTACACCAGGAATATCTGCTTTTGTGTAAAATGATACCTTACCTTAACTTTTTGTGTCAACTTTTTTAATTTTAGGTTTTTTTTCAAGTTGTCGAAGAAACATTGTTAAACAATCTCTAAATATTAGTAATTAGAGTTTTGTTTTGTTGAATCGTTTAAAAAATTCGAATTATATCAATTTACACAATTATTTTGAAAAAAATCGATGTGTAAATTGTTTCAACTCTTATCACTAACGATATAACTACTATATTTACTATGTGAATAGTGATATAATTCGTGAAAAATAAATAAAATATTAAATAGACACCAGCAAATTAGACTAATCATCTTCATATCAGCCGCACGACACCCACCGCTGAGTATAAGCTTCCCTCAAGGATCTCCACAATAATCGATCCTGTGCTACCCGCAACTAGCGGCTTGCCGCGACCTTCACCAGATCGTTGGTCTACCTTGTCAAGAACCTATACCAATGGAGCGTCGTCTGGTGCGCGGTCGCCATTCCAGAACCTTTCAATCCCAACAGCCATCGGTTCTTCTCGCTATGTGTCCCGCCCACTGCCACTTCAGCTGAGCAATTCTTCAAGCGATGTCGGTTACATTAGTTCTCTTACGTATGTACTCAAGTTTTGGTTCAATTACGTAGAGGAAGGCCGAGCATGGTTCTCTTAAGAAATTCATAGTTTCACTGTTTCACGTTTCACTGCCGTAAGTCATCACTGGCATCACACATTGGTCATAGACATTAGTCTTGAGACATTAAGGTAAGTTAGACGGAAAGAGTTTTCAAAACTTCCCAAATGCTGCCTATCCAAGTTGGATTCGACGAAAGATCTCTTTCTTGAAGTTCGACTTACTTAACTGGACTGCCTGTTCTTCCTAGTTATACCTACGTAATAAACTACAACTTCGAGTGTAGTATTCCCAACATGAACTAGAGCTTGTTTGTACAACATGGGCAATCGACTTATTTTTCGTCTTATCCATGTTCATTCTAAGACCTAATCTTTGGGAAGCACTACGAAGATCTACAAGCATTGTGTTAGTATTCAGTTTAATTCAAACTAGATACTTTTAATACTCTTTTTTCGTTTGTCACTCCAAATTGCTGAACGTAGGAACCAGACTCTACCACCAAAAAAATAATACAGAAAGATCAATACACAATGCGTAGTAAATGTACTTTTTGAAATCACTCGATTATTACCTAAGTACGCTATCGCGTTCATACCTCGTATAATCACAGGTTTGAGTAGAACTAAAAGTCAACTTTTAAGAAAATATCATCATTGTATTTATTTTATTGTATTGCTCTTCCATTCTCTGATTAGAGCTCGTTTATGTGGATCCAGTTTCAAGATTGGGTGATAAATACTTTCTTTTTTTACTTGCCCTGAGCTACAATTTCGCCCAAAAATAAATAATTCAATGGATTCAAATTAGAGCTTGACGACAATGGCCACTCATTCGTACCGATAGAGCCTGGTAATTTTGTAAGTATTATATAGTCATTGTCATTACCTGAAGGCGCAGAGTACTGATGGAAAATACAGTTTTTGTTGTCAAAACAAGCAGGTTTCTGAAATGGTTTTGGTACTATAGACACACATCCACACTCTGCGGCAGGTTGTATAGAACACCGAATAGTAAAAACTGCCACTTTGCTTGGCTTTCCTGGTCCAATCAAAGCTTTTCTCATTAGAAAGCGTTTTAATCCGATCGAGACCTGGGCGGTGCTGCAGTCTCTCCAGAGGTGCCAAATGGACTAGATGTATATCGAGGTGCTGAGGTATAAGACTTATACAAAAATGCCACCATATCGGACTGATTACAGAACCAGAGCACAAATCTCATCTAACTTTAGCATTCGGGAAGTTTTTTGAACATCTTTGCGTTGAACTTGCCTCAGTCTTAGGACGACCGACGTCTTTGGCCAGTGTATGTAGTCAGTGAGAGTCATGACTTATGGCAATGAAACGTGGTTCATTTCTTTGCGTGATCGAATCGGCAATGAGGAGATCCTTAGGGAAACTAAGGTAATCGATATCGCTCAAAGGATAGCTCAGCTGTAGTGGCAGTGGGTGGGAAACATTGTGAGAAGAACCGATGGCCATTGAAATGGATAGGTTCTAGAATAGTTACCACGCACCGGGATGACGCTTCTTTCACTTCCGACTAACGTTTTGCTGAAAGTCGCGGGAAGCTGCTGTGTGCGGGCAGTGCAGCGCATGACCTATTGTTGTGGAGATCCTTGAGGAGGCCTAACTAAACCCAGCAGTGGGTGTCATGAAGTTGTGTACCATTGATATTAGCAGCACGACACCCACTGCCGATGAAGAACATGCTTACTACTGAAATCGAATACTAATTAATTTCTTGTATAAATACAATGTACAACAGTGTGAATAGTTAGTGTATATTGATACAATTCATTTTATGCATCGAAGCAATCTCACCCTTATTTTAAGCAACATAGGTCAGATATTGTCCAATCAATAACAATTTAGATAATTATAAATTAAATGACACAATCCATTATGCTTTGTGTAAAGTGATACAATTTACGTTTCGCTTCATATTGTTCGTGTCGCGAACTCTCGAGTGTCGTAGTCGTAACCATCATAGCTCAGGAACGTCAGTGTAACACTGAGGCAAACAACACAATGTCGTGTCCATTCCATGCATGCAGGCGCGGGGGAAGGGTACGAGAGAGAGGAGGGAGATTAAGAGGTTACGGGGAGATTTTTAGGCAGTTATATCAATTTACACAAATAATAATCAAACGTTTTACTTTTTGTATTCTTGTATTTTTTGATATAAGTCAATTATATCATTTAACACCTTTCCCAAGTTTAAGTGATTATTGATATAATTGAAATTATATCGATAAACACAAAGTAAAAAATCATTATTTTTGAATTTTCAGTGCTATAAGTCGAGTTGGATCAATGTGCACAAACTAGCATACTCTGAAATTATATGTGTGTAATGATATAATTCTAGATAAATCACTACGCACAATTCAAGTCATTTGTTATTGAATTGTGTATAAAGTACTAAATCGAGTTATATTTATTGACACTATTTTTTTAAAAGAATAGCCTCGGTACACTTTGTTTTAAATAGAGATATATTAATTTACACAATTTTTTCCTAAAAAAATCATAAAAAGTAAGCACTTATATCACTATGCACAAAACTTATTTCTGTTAATATAACTCCTATAAATATGCCAATTAGACACAAAAAAAGCTAATTTTTCAATGATTTGAATAGTGAAATAAAATCAAAATCTATACAACTCGAGTTAGATCAGTTTTCACTGAAGGTACAGAATTTTGGGTAGGTAAGTACAGATAATGTATTAGAGCTTATGTTAGGTGTATTATGAAACCGAAAAGGTTGCCATAAGTTGTAGTTAAGTTGCATTAAGTTGCAGCAGATGCTGATATTCTGTGGATCCTAAAATTGTACGTATGTACCTACGTGCAAAATTTCAGGAGTAACAGAATAAATGGGGCTATATTAATTACATTCATATTGCTATTGAGTTACAATAATACTATATTACACACATTTCACCAATTGGCCAGTTCAGTGGACCAGAAACAAACAGAAACATTTACTATAAAGATGTGAAATTTACATAGAAAATACTTAGTATTAGTGTAATTCAAGTTAAGCACAGTCGTCTGTTAGGATACCTTTTGTTGATTAAGCAAATATTTTTTAATTTTACGTTTCCTTTCCGTTTTCCTCAAAGTTTCCTTAATTTCAGCCCCCAAGCATGACCACCGAAACGCGATATTATTTAGGGATTTATTTAACTGTCAAAAGAGAATGGATTTTGACAGTTGAGTGTCGATACACTACCTATGTCACGCGATATAAATCGTGTTTCGATGGTCATTCTAGAGGGGTTGGTCATAATTATTATTTTGTACTTATATCTTACTATTCCTTATGGGTGGTAAGGAGGATGGGCCATAACCCACCACGCGGGCCCAATGCGGATTGGTGGGTGTTAACGACTGCAAATGCAGCCGGGACCAACGGCTTAACGTGCCTTCCGAAGCACGGAGGAGCTCAAGATAATAAACTTTTGGTCACCCATCCCATGACCGACCCTTGCGAACGTTGCTTAACTTCCGCAATCGCTGGGCCAAGCGCTAAACCACTGCGCCACCGAGCTCCTCAAAATACTTATAATTACTAGTTAATTTCATACCCAATGTCGTACCCAACACATCTGCAACTTGGTTAATCTAAAATGCTACACCTGGCAATTTTGCTGGTTCCGGTCTCCGGTAACTAACTGGAATGTTTTGCTGGAGATACGCTACTACCTATATCTACAACATATGAATATTTACATAATATACTATGTCCTCTATGAAGGTACTTAAAGATTGTAGATTGCAATAGTGGGGTTTCTTATTTGATGCCGGTATTGAAATTTTTCTTTTTCAACATCTTAATTAATTATAAATAGCATCATTTCAATGGCGCTTAATATATTGGTTATTTCATAATTTTAATTAAATGTATCTCTATCCTAGGTTGTCAATATTAATTGGTTCTTAAAGATGTTGTTTACATTTATCAATACGTCAATAGGGTAAATTGTAGTAGCACTGAATAAGGAATAAAAGCACGTAAAAGTAAGGTTTCTATGTTTTTTTATCAAAGTGAAAGATGGATTGGAAATATATTTGTTCCATTGGATCGATAAACTGGAGTTTAGACTTACAAAGAGGTATACTGTAGCAA
Source organism: Agriphila tristella (assembly GCA_928269145.1). Lineage (NCBI taxonomy): Eukaryota > Metazoa > Arthropoda > Insecta > Lepidoptera > Crambidae > Agriphila > Agriphila tristella. The sequence continues at coordinate 15,913,326 of OV743443.1, forward strand.
CAAATCGGTGGGAAATAGCAATTGCGTATCAGAAAGACCGCTAAGTAGACGACTTTTCTCATCTCAGCGCGTATTTACGGTAAATTCTAATATGTAGCGAGCGATAATCTTGGCAGGCGTCGTTAACGTCAGAGTAATCTCATCGACGCTCAGACGTTAAGTTTAATCTGATAATGGATCAGTAACCGGTTACGACCGCTTTAGGGCTGTCATTTGGGGTAATGGAGGATGGAAAGAATACAAATGTTTCAAGTGACAGTTGCGGAAAAATGTTATCACGCCTTTCTTTGGCGTTATCACACTAGGTTTATAAACTAAACGCAAAGTCGGCTAGTGTTGCAAAAATATTAGTTTAATCGAAGATTATGTATTAGGAAATAATCCTTATCCTTACTAATATTATAAATGCGAAAGTCCGTTTGTTTGTTTATTTGTATGTTTACGTCTTCACGTCGTAACTACTGAACCGATCATCATGAAATTTGGCATACATGTTGTCAGGGGTGCAGAAAAGGACATAGGGTACCTTTCATCCAGAAAAAACGTACAGTTCCCGAGGGATAGCAAAAAAACTGTCAACGCAGACAAAGTCGCGGGCGGCCGCTAGTAATCAATAATCTTACTAATAGTATAAATGCGAAAGTCCGTTTGTGTGTTTGTTTGTTTGTTACGCCTTCACGTTTTAACTACTGAACCGATCATCATGAAATTTTGCATGTACACGTTCTCAGGGGTACAGAGCAGGATAAAGAGTATCTTTCAACCAGAAAAAGTACTGTTCCCGAGGGATACCAAAAAAAATTCTAGCTAGTTTTGACGATCAAAGTAGGAAGGTACTGTTAATTTCATACATTGTTATTGATATTTTGTATGATGATAATAAAGTAGGTAGGTAGGTACGATATTTTTCCTTACTTATCGACAACCCTAATCGAACCGTTTTGATTCGGGTTCAGTGGGATTTCCGGGTAGTATAATTTTCGGTTACCACAAATCCTGGTTGACGCCGTTCCAGGTATAGGACAATCCGTTATTTATTATACAGCTTTTTTTTTATTATTGTGTTGACGTTTTTGTTGCATGATCACAGATAGCATAAAGATGAAAAAAATAACAAAGATATTAAATAATTTATCAACATAGGGCTATAAAACAGGAAGTATAAAGAGAGATGTTATGTAATTTGCTGAGAAGGCACAGTTTAATAATGACATTAATATACTGAGAAGGAACAGTTTAAAAATGACATAATTCATTATTTTCTCTCGAGTTTAGTATAAATAAGCACTTTTATTTCAGAAGATTTGAATTAACTATTACCTAAAATCTTAAAATAAAACTTATTTAAGTAACTAATTTGTTTCCTGTCATACATAGAATTATGAGTAGTAAAGAGCATTCGCCGCCTTTTAAAACTAAGGCCCCAGAACACGCGTACAGTAAGATGAGAATAGTATGCCGCGCACTGTGTCCAAATCTCCTGCCCTTCTTCCCTTTGCCGTAATATTGATATTTAAAACTTTTTATCCACAAAAGCAAAACCGTACAGGATTTAAGAGGGCCAACACGTCAAAACACCGAAATAGAGTATGCACATAGTTTCATACAAGTATAACTTGCTTCATTTAGTCCATATGCGTGTGGTTTGATATATTCTGAGCTTCCGTCTTTTGTTTCAGTCGGCGCGCATCAGCAACGCGAGTGGCGACGCGTGCGAGCGGCGGGACCCGTGCCAGCATGGCGGCGTGTGCATCAGCACGGACGACGGGCCCATCTGCGAGTGCCGCGACGGCGATTATGAGGGGGCGTTCTGCGAAAGAGGTACGTCTACGCTCAGAAGCTGCGAGGCTGCTCATCAAATACTCGAATAAGCAGTAAGTTGCATGGAAATGTCACGTATAGGCTCGTAAGGCGAACGCGTCTACCCATCGCGAAGATGCCTCGAGCCTCAGCCTCGCGGTGTTGGCTACAAAACTTACCATCCATATTTCAAGGATGTCTTCAGTCCATGAAAAAGAACAACTTTCTCTGAGGAACACAGGGCCAAATATGTAAAAAAAAACTACTATCCATCAAACAAACAAATCAAAGAGATCACGTGATCAATTAGTATGGGATGACCAACATTTTGTGGCGAAATTCGACACATGTTTCTTGGAGAAAGTTGTTCAGTTGCATGGGTTGAACACATCCTTGAAATTTGGATGGTAAGTTTAGAATGACCCTGTATAAAGTCCGTAATATAATGCCGTGTATCCAACACCGCGAGGCCGAGGCTCGAGGCATCTTCGCGATTGGTACACGCGTTTGCCTTACGAGCCCACGTGACATTTCCGTGCAACTTAGGTACCTACTGCTTATTCGAGTATTTGATGAGCAGCCTCGCAGCTTCGTTCCGAGCTACCGGCCGTTTCTGAATTTAAAATCAAACATTCATAATTATAACAGTGAATGTCAAAAAGCGAAGAAATCTACAAAACAAAACGAAACAGCTACATACAAGAAATGATACAATTTCAAACCAAATAATTTCACACAGAATTATTTAGAATTTGGAGTCAAAGCACATGAGCAAATAAAGACCTATGTGAAAATGATACAACTGAAACTATTCAAGACCGATCAACGACGCATTTACTTTAGATCACGTTTACCTCTAATAAGCTTGGAGGAACTAATTTCTCTAAAAGCTCTAAACAACACAGAATTCTATGCTGTAGCCGGCTAGTGACATTAAATGAAATAGATAAGTGTACTTAAGCTATTAAAGAGAGAAATATCAGGTATCCAAAGATACATAGCGTTCAAAACTAATAAAACAACAATGGCCTTTATTGCTTTGAAATAAGCGTAGTCATCTACTTCAATTAGTTTACTATTTCTTGTAATAGTGTTTGAATTTGCACTGGGACAAATTACAATTTAAACTACAGATAATTCGCACCCAACGATGAAAGTAATTATAAAGGGCAGGTGTCCCAGCAAATTCGATAATTAACTGAACAGCTTAGGAACCCTTTTTAGATGAGGGACCTAAACAAATTCACTAGATAAGTTAGATAAGTTTAAAGATAATGTCTAGACTATGCACTTAGACACTTAGGTGCTTATTTGTTGGAAAATTAAAACTATATTTCGATTTTTTTCTTTTCCGGTTGATAGAAAACATAGGTACCTATTCAATAGTCATAACACTTAGGAACTTTATAAAATCTGTCAGAAACGCATTTGCTCGACGGCCACATTGTAGTTGCTTCAGCAGATTAAAATCAGTTACTAATACTACGTCTGAATTTGTAAAGCACTCTTTCTTACTATAACTGGATTTGTGCCCTCTTTAGGTCTTTCAATGTCCTTTTTCCTGTCCTTTACCCTGTCTTAAAACCAATACAATATCAAATTCGTAGTCAGACAATATCTTTAAATTGAAGACTTCAATTGATCACCTATATCTATTGTCTAGCAATACATAATTTTAGGGTATCTTGCACATATTTCTGATCACATAAGAGGATCACAATATTTGAATCAGTTAAACAGATTGCGTATGTTAATTACTGAACCGCAATAAATAGGAGTCACTCAGATCTTTGTCTGGGTGTTAATATACGGTCTCCTTTGGGAATTTAGTGAACCATTCGTTTGTTTGCGGGTTACGAATCATGTGGGCGTAACGATCGTAATGAGCTTGTTTAGACGTTATTATTCCATAAATAGAAAGACTGTATTGGGAATTAGATATGCGATTAAGCAAATGATTTCTTTATGTAATGGGCAACGTTCTTATTTGGATTATGATTGCTTATTTTTATACAAGGTTATTTTTTTGACTATAGGTATATGAAACCTGAAAATTGTTTGTTCAGAATCAGTTATAGAATCGATTGCAATATTTTTTATATCGTGTTATATTTTGTCTAAATAATTTTTACAAAACAAGCACACCCTACTAACGGGACAACACACAAAAAGTTTGTAACTTCGTGGATTCTTAAGGTATTATTATAATTTTTTGTACTGATTCTGAAAATGAAAATATGTGACCCGTGTTTCGGATTTCGTATACACAAAAAATGAAGTTGTATTTTAAACCTTTCAGGTAGGTACACTAAAATTATTTTGATGTTTCAACAACTAAGTTCCTCGTCAAAAAATCCTTACATATAATAAAACAGTAAAAAAAGTATGTCTGTACATTACATATATTTCAAAAACAAATATTTGGGGCGATGGAGACATAGTAATAGAGTAAGAATAAAAAAAAGTGTGTCTGTTTGTTTGTCTGTTTATTTGTCTGTTTGAACACGCTAATCTCCGGAAATACTGAACGGATTCGAATGAAACTTTTTTTGTTACATAGCTGTTAAGCCTGGGCATAACTTAGGGTATAATTGATTTTGGAAAATGGAACACCTGATGCAGAACCATAATGGTCCAACATAACTATAAGGAATATAATAATGACACCTTAGCAAAAGTTGTTCAGCCTGATGAGCATTTTTTGTTGAGGTATAAAAATTGAAGATCTGGAACACCCGATGCTGAACCATAATGATCCAGCTAAACTATACAAAATATAAAAAACGACACCCTAGCAAAAGTTGTTCAGCCTGATGAGCATTTTTTGTTGAGGTACAAAAATCGAAGATCTGGAACACCTGATGCAGAACCATAATGATCCAGCTAAACTATACAAAATATAAAAATGACACCTTGGCAAAAGTTGTTCAGCCTGATGAGCATTTTTTGTTGAGGTACAAAAATCGAAGATCTGGAACACCTGATGCAGAACCAAAATGGTCCAGCTAAACTATACAAAATATAAAAATGACATCTTTGCAAAAGTTGTTCAGCTTGATGGATGACATTTTTGTTGAGGTATAAAATTGAAGATCTGGAACACCTGATGCAGAACCATAACACTGCTACAAGTATTTTCTTATGTAATTACATTAGTTCATTTATAAGCATACGCCGAAGTCATAAAGTCCACGCGTACGAAGTCTCGGGCATCAGCTAGTATTGAAATAAAATATTTTTTTTTCAATTATATAAATTATCTTAATAATAAGCACACGTAGAACAGCACTTTAAAATAATTGTTGAATAGCTGTAGATAAAATGAAATATGTACATATTTAATTTAGTAATTTTAACTGAACCTGGCCATAACTTTGATGTTGTTTTGGATATTTGGAATATGCGACACTAGACTATAAAATAATCCGGCGAAACTGTCATTTGTCCGTTTGAATATTTCATACGTAAAAGGAAAACTCGTACCGTAATATCCAGAATTTAGCTCGCTGGTAATACCTGTATAATGCATCCGACAAGTTACAACAATAGTTTTAACAACCAGCTTCATTCAATAGCAACCTTTTCCTAAAGTGCTTTCAAACAGAATTTCACGCGAACAGCGGAAACAATCCTCACAGCATGGGTGCTCAACTTTCTGTACACACGCTGCTATTAATTATAAGTCGAGTCGAATTGCGCGGGTTGGCGTTCCCTGACTAGGGCTGTCAATTAATCATATTATATGAGAAAGCAAACGGGAAGGAAGTACCTACTGGAAATGTTAGATTTTGTTGGAAGCTAATTAAATTAATGATAGATGGAAGTAGATTGAGGAACGTGTAGATTTTAAAGTTAATTTAACGGTGTCGGATTATCCAAACATCTTATAATAGAAGAATCCATTTAAGTCTTTATATTTTGGGTCTAACTAATCATACTTGTATGTAAGATGGGTGATATGAACTACTTATAGAGAAGATAAAACAAAATACTACGGAACTATGAAAACCGAACACTACGAAATTTTAGAATGTAAAAATTAAGATATCGAATTTATTTTTATACAATGATATTTTTAGTTAATACAAATCCTCTCGTTGGGTTGATCAAACCATCAAACTGAACAACTTTCATTATGGGACCAACCTTGAAATCGCGAAAAAAAAATCAGCTGTTTTATACATTTCAATGGAGTGGGATTGTACTTTTTTTCGTGATTTCGAGGTTGGTCCCATAATAAAAGTTGTTCAGTTTGATGGTTTGATCAACCCCACGAGAGGTTTTGCGTTAACTAAAAATTACCTTGTATATTTACGTCAAATTAAAAGTAGTAAGTTTGTGTACAAAAAAGTGCAAGGGTGTGAAGCATTAGCCCTAACAGTTTTCTCATTAGTTGACAAATGTATCTTCTCGCAACAACCACTAACGAACAAACCAATTTGTAGTCACGTCCCACGGATGAGCTACGATCTGTGACAGCCCTGCACTCCGGATATGTAAAGCGGCGTGTTACTGGAGTTTAAACAGTTGCTTGTTTATTACTCGCACTGCCGCGTGCGCCGAAACACGGTGTTATCTGTTTATAAGAGCGAATTTTCAAAGACACTTTCTGACGAAATATCGGAAAAGCACATACGTGGAAAATGGAAGAGTGAAATGGAAAGTTAAGACCGTGTGACCGTGAACGAGCCGATTGATTGAAAGACGTAGATCGAGGACGTGTGTGCTGTGTGTTGACAGAGATATATTTTAAATTACTTATTAATTTATTTATATAGTGGCATAACAGAAAAGGCCACGATCGTCTTATTGAACATATTTAAGTGCCTTCAAAACTCAAATAAGATTAACTCATTAATTCAAATTGGTAGGAGGTGCACATTGAATGTAAGCAGCAGCGTCATTTTAAATAACACTAAAATTCTGGAAGTTGCTTTCATATCATAAAATCTACCATATCCCAGACAGTGAGAATGTAACTTCAAATTGACAAAGATAAGACCTTCTAAAGCGACAAGGTAAAATATTGATAAATAATAAAACTGCTGCGTTTACCTTAACGCGAGGTGTAGCTAAACGAAGCTAGCAAGGAGCATGTGCACGAGCGTTAATTGTAGCACAACTCAGGATCTGCGAGATTAATGGCTGAAGCAAAAACTGCAGCTTACGTTAGCCATTGCAGTTTAAACGTTATCCTAACGGCTTAGCGTTTAAATTGTAGCGCACCTGCTATTAGCTTTAGTTTGTCTTCCCTTGAAGTTAGATGAAAAGTTATCTTGGGTATGGATACGTAAACAGTCGCTCGTAGTATGTTGGATAATCTAAAATGTTGGTTAAGGCCGTAATAATCGAGAAAAGCTAGTTAAATGAAACCAGTATCTAAGTCTGGATTGCAAAGCGTTTTCTTTTGGTTAGTATTAGAAGTAATAGATGAAAATGGTTTAGTAGTTTAATGGTGTAAATAAATTTGCTGCCTAACCAGCCCCCCTACTCAAAAGGCCACATTTCTATTCGTTCTATTCGTTCTTTTGTATGGTCGTTGATATTTAGTTCCGTTAAGCTTAGTATACTTAAAAAATTAAATACCCTGATAAGCTGTCTATAAATAATTATCGCACAGCACAAATGACATGATTTATATTTGAAAATTCTCACATGATGTGAAATTTCACACGGATAAAATTGTGGGCGAAAGTTAAGAGTCACATATTTTATGTTAGGTACTTTTAAATTAGAAGACCAAAGTCTTACTTATCTCAGCAAACTACACACACAGTATTTTACCTCAGAAAATACACAGCTGCTAGAAAATTAAAACGAAACGAATTTTGAAATGTGCTTCTATTCGATAGTAGAGCTGAGCTTAAACATCAATTTAGATGGAAAATGTTTACTTCTCATCCGAGGCCATTGCTTTAGCCTTAGAGAACCTTTACAAATAAAAGCCTGTACAAATAAGTAGAACAGAATTAAATACAGACAAGATATACTACTAAGTTATACAAATATAAACCCTTTTCAAATGTACTGTCATGTGCCGGTTCGTTTGACGAATATATAAGATTTTTTTATTTTGTTTTACGTCTCCTTTCCTTAATCTGTGATTTGAAATATTCGTGATGTTTTAAAGTCCTTTACATATGCTTGGTGTCATATCAATATCACCAATAGCTGTTATTGCGTGATGGGGTTCAAAATACATAGGTCAAATAGGATAGGTCGGGGACAGGTCATAATTACCCAAATACTCTTTTTTAACATGTTTCAGAATTGTTTTAGAAAAATAATTTAAAACTTAACGTCAATTAAAATAATAATTGAACACACATAAATGCCTATGTTTAAACGGGTCTTTTATAAAATCACCCTAATTGATTTTCCCTCCCTAATTTCACTTAGACAGAATGTATTAATTTATTAGTTCTTATGTTTTGAATAGCGCATAGTGAAATTAAAAAAAGACATATAAAACGCGGCATTTCCACCATAGCGCAAAAATGTTACACGGAATGTGGGGTTGGGTCAAATTTACAGTGACTGCTGACTGATTTCTTGTCAAATAAATTAAAAAACTACAGCTATTGAGAAGAATGGCAATGTAACATGTTAAGTTTTCAAGCTCTAGGAAAACCAAAAAATGGCGGGTAGTTTTGACCCAACCCCCATGACGCCGCCAGGCCAAATACTTGCGAAACCGTATTGCTTATTTTGATTTTTAGTTTGCAATGTTAATTAACGCAAAATATTCATGTAATGCTACAGTTTTCTCAATTAACTAACAGTGTTCAGTATTATGCGGTTAGCTACGTAGGCGTAGGTTGATATTTTGGCAGTTTGAGTCACCCTACCCGGTCAGCCGTGACCGTCCGCCCTTGACCACACCTGACCTTTTACACGTTAGTACTATTATGTATTCTGTGCTTTACACGGCTATTACAAAATTCACTGACTGAAATAGCTCTCATCAAAACAGTTTTTAAGTTATTTTTCAGCAATTACAGGATTTGCGTGAAGTATAAATGCTAATGTATGGCTCGGAAACTTGTCTGCTCGTTAAAATTCTAACACGAATACATTTCAAAAATTTTGTTGGCTGTGTACAAAAGGATTTAATGAAGATTTGTCGTCACATATTCCGCTCTTGTATTTGTATTAACACGTTGCGTTTTAAAAGTTCAAAATAATTGAATTTTGTAACGTAATGAATCCTTACTAATATTATAAATGCGAAAGTGCGTTTGTTTGTTTGTTTGTTACGCCTTCACGTTGTAACTACTGAACCAATCATCATGTGCATAATGTTGTCAGGGGTGCAGAAAAGGACATAGGGTAACTTTCATCCAGAAATCGAACAGTTCCCTAGGGATAGCAAAACACTGTCCACGCAGACGAAGTCGCGGGCGGCCGCTAGTGACACTATAAACACACATGGGCAGTTTTAAATTACAATATTTGTAAAATTATTATACCCATTATTTTTCAGGTAAAGATGATGATGATATTTTTGAAATTAAATAAATAGATAGTAGATATATACTTAATCTGCGTTTTTGATTTATAATGTTAATAACTATTTAAACTTATATTGACCTCCTTTAACGTCAAGCATCGATAAATTATATTTTTCCTAATTAATCTTTATAAAAGAAAAATATTCCTTACCGATAATCCTGAAAGGATTTTGAAGCTTAGCATAATTAAGAAGCTATTGCCAATATTTTCGGTAAATGAGTTTAATGAAAAGTGTTTTGAAAAGCATTTTCTTTTACGAGTAGTTAATTAAAATTGCTACCAGTTAAATATCGTCTTAGGGAACACGGAAACAAAGTTTGATACCTTTTATTCGTTTAATCATAACAACAAGAATTTCAAGTAGGTACCTATCGGCAAAGTGGGATTCAGTTAAATCACACGAATATTCCAAACTCCGCTGAACTCCTGAGGAGGAAGTTTCTTCCAAAAGTATTTTGAAGGAGATTGTGACGATGAAGTATAACCTATATTTTATAATCTTTAGAAAGATTAAAATTTAAGGTATTTGCAGCGTTGTTCCTTTGTAATCTTTATTGTTTGTTTTCAGTTGAGTGCGTTTTAACATCAGCTTTCACGAGTGAATAACTTGCTTAAGAAAAAGGTTTTTGATAAAATGTACTGGGGCTTATTTGTAGTAAAATCTAATAACGTGTAAAATATATCACTTTTAAAGCCTTTCAAAATTATCAATATTGTCATTTAACATTGGCCAATAGTGTTGTATTTGCAAGTTCTTTAACTTGCATATATCTGTTCTGTGGCATAAGATTCCGGACATTAAAACTAGTTTTTTTATTCTCTAAATATTGGTGGTGGTAAAAAATAGTTTTTTTATCTTCTAAATATTGGTGGTGGTAATCCACCACCTGTTCTGTGGTATAAGGTTTTATGTCCGGAAACTTATACCACAGAACAGATATATGCAAGTTAAAGAACTTGCAAGCAAATACAACACTATTGGCCAATGTTAAATGACAATATTAATAATTTTGAAGAGCCTTGTACTGGTACGTAGTCTTGAGAACAAGAAATCAGACAGAAAATTATAAAACTAATGATTGTTACACTCCAAAGTAATGTCACAAACATTTAGTCGCGTTATTTGTTTAAAGAATAAGCTTCATTACTTCCATCGGTTTTTCTGCCCTCCATAACTTTGTTATTACGTTAGGTTCATTATGGCGACGTTGTTTGATTCCGACTTGCTTCATTAAGTTAGTTGTTGTTCGCCGAAGCAAAGTTTAAAGTCCCCTACTTAAACTTTGTCTTGTTCTTTCGTATCGTTAGAATCACATCAGAATTCACTTTGTTTAGTGCTTAAAGGAAATTGATTGATTCTATGTATAATAGAAGATATAACAGCATTATTGACGTAACAATCAATCAACCAAATGATTATATCACTAACTTACCCTAACTTTAGAAAAAATATAATATTATTATTATGTTGACGTCCTAATAAAAAATTCACAGATTTTACAGTCCCTGCAAGAATCGGAGCATTGAAAATGAACACATAAATTTACGAAAAACCAAAATCAAATCAAATGCAAAGTCCTATTATATTTTTAAAGTTACCTAGGTAGTACCTATTTATTTTTACGATTTACGAAAAGCGCCCGCTGACTGCCTCGACGCAGCCGAAATAATACTAACCAATTTCCAAAATTCCAACGAATGCACTTCTCGTCTGCTTCTGCATCTTTTAACACTATTACCATGACGATCGGTCAATAATCATTGAAGCTACATCACTTTTTCTGTACGGAAACAGCCGTTTTTCTACAATTCCAAACCTAAAGGGACCACCGGTGACAATTATAAACCGATTTTCTAAATTATTTCACCATTTGATAGCTAAACTAATACCCTAGGACCTTTTTTTTAATTTTTTCTTAAGTCTGTTTTTTTTCAGAAATATTTACAATGTAGTAAACAAACATCCCCCAAAAAACCCGGAATTTTCGGAATTTCGCAAAATTCCAAAAAAAGTTATTAGTAGATTTTCAAAATTCAAACGTTCACACGTGTCTCGATAAACTCCTCAACTTTTGGTACTTTCGATCCTTCCAAAATCCTCGGAGATATGGCCAAAAATACGTCTCAGGCGATTTGCATCTGATAACCATTTTCAATGGTAAAACTGCTCTTTGTCAATGACTTAAATAGAGAGAACATTAGATTTCGATGACGACAATCGTTTGAAAGTAGAGATGGGTAAAGGACCCGATTTTGACCCGACTGCTGGGCTTAAACCAGTTAACGCCCATAGGCCATTTTGTTGAACTAAATTAAATCTTTAGAAATATTAGATGATTTGTCCTTTCAATATTTATCTGTATTGATTAAAGTAGAAATTGATTCCATAGCAACGTAACATTTGACAAATTAATAGAAATAAAAAAAAAACTGTAAAATATTTCTTTAGCAAACAATGTGGGTTTTAATTGGGTTTAAACACAGTGATCGGGTTTAAACCGGATCTTTTGTCCTTTCTATTTGTAAGTATAAACTCGCGTAGCGCTGTAACTCTCGCAGCAAGACTATCGAAACACACTGATATAGTAATATTATACTTGACTGAAATCATGATATCTTATTCTGTTCGTTGATTATGCTACAGGGGCTGCTGGTTCTCATTTTTCACATTATATTATCATGAAGAGATTTTTGACTTTATCCATATAATTTCACCTGTTTGAACAAACGTGTACGTTCAATTTGGTGTAAAAAGTACTAGTACATTGTAAAGTACATTGAACGTTTCTATATTGCAAAAAGGACATTTCAGGTGATAGATAAAAGGACGCAACTCTAAACTTTCCACTCGATTAGCCTCTAATACGTGCAAAGGAATTTCTTTGGTCTTATCGGTTTCACGGGTGACTTAGCGCTCGGTTTTCCGGATTCACTCTAAAATAATAATGGTATCGACAAACACCTTTGTTAGACCATGATGTGAAAGTTACTGAGCATTTTCAGGAACTATTAAAAATAAAAATTAAAGTTTTTTATTCAAATACACTTTTTGTAAGTAATAAGATGTAAAGTGTTTACGGCGCACGCGTTTGATCGTTGTTTCTTCCGATTGGAAAAAATAATAAAATATTTTACAACTTTCTTATAGATCTTGAAGAGCTTGACTTATTTGAACTCTAATGGTTGATACTGAAAATTAATTACATGAAATTTTTAGTTAAATTTAGAAATAAACCATATTAAATAATCCTAATTATATTGATTTCAGTGTCATGTTGTTAGTGTTAATAAATGAGAAAGCAAAATGTCCAAACAACGTTTTCTGAACATTACACTAGTTTCATTTTGCTAGATGCTTTGTAAAATCTTTAGTATTTTAATTAAGAAAAGATTCACTCAGATTTACAAAGAATCACTCAGGCAGTTTATTGTCTTAACAATCGGTAGCGGATTTTTTTCTCGGTTTTCCGGGAATTCTTATGGATGACCCTATCATTACAGGATCACGTGTCGTATACGATTGACCTTTTCAAGAGTTGAATAATTTCATACGTGTATGTTGATACGTGCAGCAAAGTTGAAGGCACAGTTTAAAAAAGAACATGGCACCTCGAATTGCATTTAACATAGACTAGTTTCACCTTTTACTCCCACGATGTTCTGGTCGAATCTACATAATCTGTGTGGGGTGAACGACCAATATAGTAAGTTTCCGCTGTAGACTACGGAGGGGGGAGGATGTGGAGGGAGCTCATCTGACAGTTATTGGACGAGAAATTGAGTGACGCCGTAGCCATGAAGTTTTATCGAGTTTGACTCTAATGCAGGGTATTACGAAAATGTTTTCGGTGTACCGAAGTCGGATTTCGGTAACATGATTTATTATTTGTAGTAAATATATTGAAGATCCTTTTTGATAAAAGTAATGGATGAATAATGAATGAAAATGTTTAGTTGAAAAAAATTCTCTCGTTGTGCGATTAAGCGCTACCGCACACAGGCGACTTTTGTTTCCGCAACTATTTTGTCTCTCACATGATTTGTATGAAAAGTTGCCGACGACTGAGTCGCTTCGTGTGCGCGCTTCCATTTAAACCTGTGGACTTGAGACAGAGACAAAACAGTTGCTGGGCGACTAAGTTGCCTGTGTGCGATAGCGCTAATTTACTTCGGAATTGGTACAAATAAATCCTAACAAAGTCCTGTGGTGGCTCATATGCGGATTTCAAATGGTATAAGTTTATTTTATTATTTGTTAAATTTAGTTTGATATAGATTCTTTGTGGTTTTAATTATTATTTTACACTACACAAAATGTACTAAATGTTTCAGCGTTATTTTTAATTAAAATATGTCGAGCCAGAACATAATTTCCCAAAAAACGCACAGCAGTAGGTAAATGACAATAAATACAGTTCCCGTTCTCGATTGAACATTTCTTTAAACGATTTCGATTACGACCGAGAAAAAGCATTCTAAAGTTACTTTAAAAATAAATTTCCCGGATAAAGAGGGTGCGGTGGGGTCCTTCCGTTATCTCAACAGGAACTGGGATTAGATGGGAACTGAGTCCTTATTACTGGGAGGTGGTCAACATGGTATTTCCAGATCGTAGTTTAATCTAGCACTGCACTTTAGCTAATCTGACTGAGTACTATTTGCAATCGTTTATCTTGATTCATCAAATATACCTAATATTTTAATATCTACGAGATAAAATTTCATTTCATTTTTTTAATTTAATCGCGAGTGATTTAGCGATTTTATTTATTTTTACTGGTTTTTTACCCGACTGCAAAGGGTTATATGTTTCGCGCGTATCTTGTATGTAAGTATGTTTGTTTGTTTGTATGTGTGTTTGTTTGTATGTAATATTCTTTATTACCCCATATCTTTCAAACGGCTGAATGGATTTCTGTTATTAAGATATTGTTAGATTTGTCTTGTCAGCCCAAGTGTTCTTAAGAAGGTGGCGTTATAAAAAAACCGGCCAAGTGCGAGTCGGACTCGCGCACGAAGGGTTCCGTACCAAAAAACGGCAAAAAAACACGTTTGTTGCATGGGAGCCCCCCTTAAAATATTTATTTTATTCTGTTTTTAGTATTTGTTATTATAGCAGCAATAAAAATACATCATCTGTGAAAATTTTAACTGTCTACCTGCAGTCGTTATTAATAGGTATCGAGCAAAAAACGCCAAAAAATCACGTTTGTTGTATGGGAGCCCTCCTTAAATATTTATTTTATTCTGTTTTTAGTATTTGTTGTTATAGCGGCAACAGAAATACATCATCTGTGAAAATTTCAACTGTCTAGCTTACACGGTTTATGAGATACAGCCTGGTGACAGACAGACAGACAGACAGGCAGGCAGACAGACAGACAGACGGACAGCGAAGTCTTAGTAATAGGGTCCCGTTTTTACCCTTTTGCGTACGGAACCCTCAAAACCAACATGGCGGCTGTACGGTGCTATTATACCTAGTGTTTTTTTTTATATTTCAATATGGTTGTCTAATGGGGAGGAAAAGCGCAATTTTATCCCGATAGGTGGCATCTGGTCTTTGGTACCCAGCCGCCTCAAAGAAAGTGTCAAAACATATGGGAATCTCTTGGAGTATTGCACTTTTTAATTTTATACTGAGAAAATGCCGCATTGTTATGCATGTAACTTGTAAAATATTGGAGTTCATCGATTTCCCAGTAACAAAAATAATAGTGGGCAAAAAAATATAAAAAAAAATATGCTTTTCTCTAGATTTTCTCCTTTGCTGAGCCTGAGAAACATTATAAATCAAAAGGAATGTTTCACGAATTTGATGAAGCTTCGCGAAAATAAAACAACATTTGAATTATAACAGCTTTGTTCTTTAATATTTCAACCTCAGCAGTTTCTAACATTTTATAACTTGGATGAATTTGATAGGTATATCAAATATGGAATAAGCCCAATATTGGGGCCAAACAGAGAATTAATAGAATTTTATATGCCAGAGTCATTCAAGAACCTTAGAATAATAAAATAAATATGATAAAACGGTTCGTGTAATTTTGGATGGTACAGAAATTCCAGTACAGAAACCTGAAATTACTATTGCACAGAAGGCATCATCAGGCAACTATAAACACGGAAATTCACACTCAGTTGCTTTGTTAAAATTTAAATCATATGCTTCTAATCTGAAATAAAAAGATTACTTGTAAATCTTACACGAAATTTAAAGAAATGTAATGCTTGTTAGCAATTTTTTGTAAGTTGCTATAAACTTTCTTGCCTGTTGTTTTGGATTTTCTTTTCCGTAATTCTTCTTTTATATGAGCTAAAGTTTTATAGAATACATTGTTTGTCCGCAAAACCGAAAAAAATACAATCTAAGAAAGTAAAATCACGTAATACACAGTCAAGACAATATAAGCTCAAACTGACAATTGTACCAAAGACTGAGCGCCATCTGTAATTCACTTTGCCTTCGCCTCCCCATTAAAGGACTTATTATAAGGACTTTAAAAAGGTATATCATGACCGTAATATATAATAACTAAAAGATAGAAAAAAAAAATAAAAAAAAAAAAAAACCCGCCTGCATAAAAAGACAAGTCAAACTGAAAAGATGGAAACAAGATTAAATATTAAAGGCAACATAATAACATGCAGTCGGAGGCATATAATTCAAAACATAACATAACATAACGTAAAATCTTTATTTGTCTAAAACATGGTATTACAGTTCTTAAAACAAAGGTAGGCGCTCATGTTTTGCTGTATTAAACAGCATACAAATACAAAATACAAAAAATGATCATCTTTATAATATAAGTCTAACAAATCCTTGTAAATCTTATTCAAATCTTTTCATTTTCAACACAACTTTGACCATGGTATATAATATTTTTTTAAATAAATGACATTAGAATTTATGATCAAGAAATTCTTTTATGCTGTAGAAATTCATTGAATTCAACCATCTAAAAAGTTTATTTTTAAAGGGCACCATATTGAGTGTTTTAAATTCGTTGGGTATCTTATTATAGATTTGAACACACATTACCAGGCAGCTTTTTCTAAATCTGGCTGACTTTGGAAAATCACTTATAATTAGTCTATGGATATTTCTGTGCTGCCGGTTTTTATTTACATCACAGGCTTTTTTAAAGAGATCTTTGTGCTTGTGGACAAACTTTACAATCTCAAATATATACAACGAAGGAAGTGGTAACAAACCAAGACTTTGAAATAATGGTCTGCAAGATTCATCAGTAGGAATTCCACATATCGCTCTGATGCACTTCTTTTGCGCTATGAATGCTCTGTTCAAATCTGTGCAGTTTCCCCACACCACAAGGCCGTAACGTAAAATGGATTCAACATATGCATGGTATGAGAGAACAGCCGTGTTCATATCAGTGACTTTTTTCACTTGTCGTAGTGCATAAGAAAATTTATTTACCCTATCACAAACATTTTCATTATGAGATTTCCAGTTTAGGTTGCTATCGATAGTAACACCTAGAAATTTGGTAGATGACTCTTCCTTTATTCTAGGAATATTTATTTTAAAATTATGTTTCTGATGTTTTGACTGATTAAATTGAATATACAAAGATTTATTGAGATTAATTGTCAGATTATTTGCTACAAGCCATTTAATTATTTTGTCAATTGTATTATTTACTTCCATTTCATGATTTATTATTGAATTATTCATTTTGTCAGTGGTCACAATTATTGAGATGTCATCTGCATATAATATGAATTTGTGGTCTGTCATGTCAACTATGTCATTGATGTACAAAATAAATAATATAGGTCCCAAAATACTGCCTTGTGGAACGCCACATTTTAGTTCTTGGTAATTAGATAAATAGGTCACCTTTTCTTTTTTTTCTATCCTACTTGTAGATACACATTGCTTTCGATTTTTTAGATATGACGATAGCCACTGGAGTGCAATACCTCTAATGCCCATCGTTTCTAGCTTTTTTAATAGTAAATCGTGTGAAACGAAGTCAAATGCCTTACTTAGGTCAAAAAATAATCCCGTCGTCAGTTTGTTGTTGTTAATACTAGTCAATATTATTTGAATAAGGTTATAGATAGCTAATACTGTAGATTTATTTCTTTGAAATCCAAATTGTTCCTTACGTATTAAATTAAATTTGTCACAAAAGTCAATTAGTCTTTTGTACATGCATTTTTCAAAGATTTTTGAAAATATAGTTATCAGAGTGATTGGTCGATAATTATTTATGTTATCTTTGTCACCCTTTTTGAAGAAGGGTCTGACAACTGATATTTTCAGAGCACTTGGAAACACCCCAGATGAAAAAGACATGTTAATTAAAAATGTCAAAACTTTGATTATTTCGTCAATGCATGCTTTTAATACCTTTGTGTTAATACCATCATATCCTTCAGAATTTGTATTTTTTAAGGACATGACTTCCATTCTAACTTCATTTTCCGAAAACGGATTAAGAAATATTGAATGTGGCGTTCTGTTTTTCAAAGTACCGTTGGACGTATTTAAAACGCTTGTGTCAGATACATTTGTAAAGTAGTTATTAAAAGTATTAGCTAAGTCAGTCGCGTTTGTAATCGTTGTGTCATTAACTTTTAAAGTCGGTATATTATCATTGGGATTGTAATTATTAAATTCATTTTTGATCACTTTCCATGTTGCTTTACATTTATTAGTACTTGAGTTAATGTATTTTATATTGCAGTTTTTTCTAGACCTATAAATACATTTTTGGAACAATTCTGAATAATTGGAGTATTTTAGCTTACTCAACTGTGTCTTATTTTTATAATACTGATATCTGAGAAATCTTTTTGTTTTAGCACTCTTCCTTAGCCCTTTGCTTATCCATTTACTATTGTTTTTATTAGAATTCTTTATATAGATCTTGTTTTTTGGAAAACAGAGATTATACAAGAGGCAAAATAAGTCATGGAAATTGTTGAAAGCTTTGTCAAAGTCGTTCTCCTTGTAAATTTCTGACCAGGAAAGCGCATTCAAATACTGTCTAAATTTTAAAATATTTTCAGACGAGTAATCTTTTTTATAAGTAGAAAATGGGCCACTATAGCACAATTTCCGTTGCACAGAGAAAGTTAGCAATTGAGCCGTATCATGGTCTGACAGAAATAGAGGTAACACATTAGCTGTAGCATCTTTAATGTTGCTAAGGATATGGTCAATACACGACTGATTGCGCGTTGGGACGTCGATATGGATCTTTAGATTGTAGTTGTTACATAGATCGCGTAAATGATCATTAATACTTCCTGGCTTCAGAGTATTTATGTTTATATCGCCAGTTATTACTATTTTTGTCTGCGTTTTATATTTTTTTGTCATACAATGAAGCATTAAATTCAAATTAAATTCAAATTCAAATTAAATCATTCATAACGTCACCTTCTTTATGCATGCCTCCGACTGCATGTTATTATGTTGCCTTTAATATTTAATCTTGTTTCCATCTTTTCAGTTGACTTGTCTTTTTATGCAGGCGGGTTTTTTTTTATTTTTTTTATTTGACTTTCTCGCTGTGGTCTCACAGCTGCTCACTTTTCCATTTAATTAACATGTTCGTAGGATTCGTTACGATAGGTCTTACCAAAATGCAATAATTGGAAATTATCTGTATTATTTTTTTAATACAAGTCGACACATTGTTTATTTATTAGTAAAGATTGCAGTACTTTTCTCTCCGAGTCCTTAAACTTCTTGATCACAATTGTGCTTTGAATTTCCACCCTCGACACCCTTGGCCGAACATCAGTAATTGAGACCGGTATAGACGGTGGTTACTAGGTGAAGGGTCCTCCAAGGTTCTAGTGCGTTGACCGAGCTATGAATCCCTTTAATGTACCCTGATATTAATTTTTTAATATCCTAGGCACATTTTCCTGTCGGCAAACGGATTTTGTACACTCTTTTGCTTGCTACTGAAATTAAAAGTTTAAAACGTTTAAAAGCACCAATTTTGCTTATAGTAGCAATATGTTTTGAAAAACCATAAACACTTTGGCTTCTGATTTTTTACCGAAGCACAGTAACACAATCTTTGCAAAAGAGAACATTTTAAAACACTTGAAATAAATCTGAATTTCTTTCGAGCTTATATCAATTGTAACCAATAAAAAATATGTATTTCTTCAATATGATGGGTCTAAATATAATAGAGAAAAAAACTTTTTAAGAGAGAGCATTATTCACACAATACAGTGCTTAACTGTTCAAAAGTCAATACTGGCCGACCAATTCCGAGCTAACCCCAATTCAAATTTCCGAAACACGACGTCACTCAGTCCACTGGTTATTTCCTGGCGTCAACCGAGATAATGGCCCCGACGCATGCGGGGGAAATGGCCGCCATGCTCCCGGAACTGACACAGATCGTGACGTGTGTCCAGCTGGAAGTTCAACTGTGACATCCAAATTGCATAAGCACAGAAATTAACACGCACCTTATATTGGGGTTGTGTTGTGAGACGTTCGAAAGTAGTATCGAGTGACTTGCCAATATCCCAAAAAACGAATTAATTTAAAACGACATAACCACTATTAAACCCTTCATAAGCACGACACGTCAATAACGCAGAATGGTCGCGAAATCCCTAAAGCACGTCATAATGCCTGGAAATAAACATAGAACCCATATACTAATAAATCTAAGTTAAAAAAATATGAGGTATATTGAGGTAGGTATTATAATTTATTCTGTAGTACATGAGATTAGGTGGCAACTCACCCAATCGACTCAACGTAATTTTGATTTCTCGCTGGTCACAGTTCTAACGTTAGGAATTAGGATCAACGGAAAAACCTATTCATTTGGACACATCACGATGCAGCATGAGTGTTTTCATATTGTGTGAGCAGTGAGTCGTGCTGCTCACAGAACTGACATCAATCGTGACGTGTGCTCGACTGGAAGTTAAGCAGTGAAGTCCGAATTACGCGAGCATAGACCCGGCTAACGAGTGCTTCAGGGTTTAGAGCACGTTGGGTCGAAATCAACATTGTGCTGCTTCGCTGTGCAATATTTTTTAACCAATTCATTCTGCATGTTTAGGTTAAAATAAGAAAACAGAAATAGTGTTTTCTGCCCCGCTATTTTTACACGACTGCCCAAAAAGGAGTGTATATTTGTTCAGGGTTTATGTATGTTTGTGGGTATGTGAGTTTTTTTATTCCACCATAACTTCTAAATGGCTCAACGGATTTTGATGTCTGGGGTATCGTTACAAACCTTTCATCATTCCGAGTAACACTGGCTATATTTTTTTGAAAAAAAAGTCAATTTTGCGACTGTACGACGCCATTTTCAAGTGTGAAAACAAAATTTGTTTTCTTCAATTATTACAATATGGGCATCAAATGAAAAGCCATAATGAGTACATTTCAAAACTATGTAATTTGTCACTAAAATGTGTGAATTAAAAATAAATAAATTTAGAAAATATTAAAAACACGACTGCCCTGCCAAAAACAAGTAAAAAGTAAAAAAAAAAACTAATGTCATTGCAGTCGGGGGACCTCTTTGATTAAAAATTGTTCCAAAAAACGGTCCCCCGACTGCAATGCCACTAGTTTTTTTTTTTACTTTTTAGTTCGTTTTTGGCAGGACAGTCGTGTTTTTAATATTTTTTAAATTTTAGTATATACTCTTTATTGCACTATAAACACGGTTACATATATGATTACAATTATTGTGAGCAAAGGTGAGCTTATCTCTAAAAGAGATCTCTTCCAGCCAACCTAGAACGTGTGAGAGATTTCGTACGTTAGCAGGTAACACAAAGTGCAAAATTGTTGGTAATGAATCTAAGACTATATTAAGTATAAACAAATATATAAAATACTAAGAAATACTATAAATATAAATACACAGAATATACGTACATATTCTAAATATATATATATATATATATATATATATTCAACCGTTCTATGTAAATGTTGATCCAGTACGATGTTAGAAATAATGTTGATCCACCTTTTCGTCGTATATAATTGGCTCCCCACGAATACAACCGATATACTTTGATCCGGTGTTGACACGTTAGGGTTGTCCGCCAATCAGCATCGGTTTCTTATGTAGATATTCGTCATCAACAAATACACAAATTAAAGATATTTGTTGATCCGTTAACGGTCCCAGAAATTACACCGATGCGTCAAATGTTAATCCGTTTTATATTCATGCGCGTGCACAATCTTCCTAACTAACGTTGATCCAAGGGCATTTTGACCTAGTAGCACGTGATGTTTTTAGTGTGATTTGATAGGTTTAGGTCTTAAACGGATAGGACAAAAGAAATTGTGTAAATATGATGATCCGTTTAGAAGTATTAGGAATTTTCGATGATAAAATAGACAAAAGTAAAATTTTATTTTTTAGTTCTGTAAACTTTTTGTATTGTAGCGACTTGATAAGATAGGACAATTAAAACTTTTGGCACTTTTACTAACTACTACTACAACAAACTATGTTTTACTGAGTTTATTGTTTGTAAATAAACTATAGAACCTTGGCTTCAATCTGTACATGTGAATTTTCGATACATTATGTACTTAGCGACAGGGACCGGTTACCGGTATTTTCTGAATTTACCGATATTTGTATCGCTAATATAAAATACTAGTACCTATAAATAAAGTATCGATAATTTTATCAATGCCCAATACTGATAATGCTAGGCTGCGAAGCGACGTTGCATGACCGCGCGGTTGCCGAGTGCGGACGGGTACGGCAACAGCGCGCAAGCAGCAGCAACTGAGCTGGAGTTTGATGTTAGATTTGATTATTCTCGCGCAACTAGGTACCTACCTACTTTCGTTCATTATTGGATAATGCCGATGAAATTATGGCGAAGGTAAGCCGCTCTACAAAAATCATGAAAAATGTTATGATCTGAATAGTGGATCATTGGGGTGGGATTTCCAAAGGTAAGCCGATAGGAAACGGCTTGTATGGACCCTTCGCCACTGCAAGCTAGGCCATGATGCACTTTGATGAAATTACCAATATACTATAGATTTCTTCTAGTGATTGTGTGGGGAGAATATCATTAAAATATAATGCGGGAGAAAAGAAAAATCCCAATCTTAAGGAGCCGTTTTGAGGTCATAATTGTTTGACATTTTCGTATTATATGACATTTTGTTCTACCCCTTTGGACATGACCAAGAAGCTTATACCTACCCACAATGGCTTCTTGGACATGACATGAGTTTGTCACAGATTAACTAGTTAGTAGTTGGTAAATAATAGCTTCTTGGTAAATAATGTCAAACATACCTACACGAATTACACGATCAATCAACAATCGATTAAAAACAAAAGTATAGGGTGTGTTGGAAATAAAACAATGGGTTTTTCTCATTTTTTTATTACACGACTGCCCAAAAACACAAAGAGTGTAGATATCACATCGCAAACTATTTTACGCAAATTTTCATTTGGCAAAACAACTTATCGCAATTTTTCAGTTAACAAAACTCTTTTTGGCAAATTATTGTTTAGCAAATAATTACTTGGTCAAAGTTTCATTTTACCAAGTATTATTTAATCAAATGTATCGTTTGGCAAAACATACTCTTTCCAAAATATTGCATGGCATACGATTTACATATTAATTTGAGTAGTGCATAAGATACAAATTGACGATGAAGTACCAATACCTCCTACCTTAGTTTTTAGTAATTTTTAGTTTTTATGCGACATAAAATACAATTTCACATGTCACGGCCAAAATCTCCTAACGCAATATTGTACTATTCAATCGATACCAATTTTACCCTAACTTTATAGGGAATAGCTTCTATGTAATTAAATATTAAAAATAATGTTAGAAAACCTCCTATCTAGGTACTCCAAAAAATTACAAAAACATTGCCAAAAAATGAGAAAATGTTTTTTAACTTTATTTACTGGAAATAAAGTTATTTAATAAGCTTTGAATTTTACACTATTTCATAATTATTAATACGTGCTATAATCCTCCCAATTTTCTTAATTTTTTCTAAAATACTTTTTCGGATTAAAAATAACATAGTAAATCGTTTTTAGTTTCTTAATATATGAAAATAAATATATTTTTACTATTATCCTGTAACGTTTATAAATAATATTTATTTCTGCCATTTGTTCCCTTTATACTTGAAATTCCTATATACTCCTGTCCTGTATTCGTGTATCAGTAAAAATAAATTATCATATGCCAAACTTACGCTATAAATAAGTTAAGTGTGTGAAGTGTAAATTTTACCAAACATTTTTTTTATTATTCTTCTCACCGCTCCGCGTCGATTTGTAGCGCAAATCGACAAAAAAAATCAGCCCTCTAGATCCAGACCTCCTAGGTCCTAGGCTCCTAGCTAGAGTGTTTTCAAAATTTTATATTTTCGTCGCTCACCAAAATATTTTCTTCAAAAGTAATTTGGTAGGTACCTATAGTATGGTGCAATTAGACCCAGACCTTGACATCCAAAGTTAAAGTAAACTATCATTATAGCTCCAAATTGTTCTTTAAAGTACACATATTGTTTGCTAAAAAGTTACACCATTTTGTGCGTCGGGTTTGGGGGGGAGGGGGGGAGAAGTTGGGTTTTATTTGTTTTTCTTAAATATTTGGAAAACTATGTGATTTAGTGCAACAATGCCAAGGACAAAAATAATCTACATTAAATATCAAACAAAAATAGTCAATGGCATAATCTTGCTAAAGTGAATGATTCCAGAGTTACGGAGGACGTAAGTAGCAATTATTCGTTTTTTTTAGATTTTTGGAAAAAAATATATATTCAGATTGTGTTTTGTAAAAACAAATTGCGATTGTAGTGGCTGGTGGTATGTTATTGATAAACCCTTGAAGAAATGACTACATCACCACCCTCTCAAGGGGCGCTACTTTTTAAGGGAAAAGAGGCTTCCACAATACAATACAATACAATACAATAATCATTTATTTTGTCAAACATGAGTATACATTAAATGTAGTTGTCAGGGTTTATTATTGTCCTTACATGTTTGGCCTGTAGGGCATACAAAATTACAATATCAATTAATTTAATTATTTCTTATACTTAAATGTCAAAAATAAAAATTTATAAAAATGTAACACCTTACAAATCAAATAATACAATTGAATACAAATAAATGTCACTTAATGCCTATTTTTATAAAATTATATGTCAAAATGCTTAACCTAGACGAATTTAATTATTTTTTGTCAGATAAAAATATATTTAAAAAATTAAAGTAATGTCAAGAAGTACCTAACCATAATAAAAATGTCCAAACTGCCTACATTATTTAAATGAATGTCAAATTCATATTGATGATTAAAATAATAAATTAATTAAATTGATGTCTAAAATTTACATCTTTACATAATTATTATAAATTGGGTAGATCTTTATCGGATAAATAGTCACTTATGCTATAGTAGCACTTTTCTATAAGGAAGTTCTTTAGTCTTATTTTAAATAAATTTAAGTTGAGATCTTTCAGGGCTATTGGCAGCTTGTTATATATTTTAGGTCCCATACCAAAAATACTATTACGCATAAGTGCCGTATTTGCACTACACACACAAAGCTTTGTATTTTTAATTTGTCTTATTCTATTACTGACAAATGACTGAATTTTGAATAACTCTGGATTCGTTTTTACAAATACAGCTACTTCAAATATGTAAATACATGGTAGTGTCAATAATTTGTAGTTTTTGAAATAGCCTTGACAGCTATCAATAGGTTTCAAACCAAACATTGATCGAATTGATCGTTTCTGGATTTTAAAAATCATTTCCTTATTTACCGAGTTACCCCAGAAAATAATACCATATCTTAATATTCCACAGGCCTTGGCCACATAAACCTGTGGTACGGAGAAACCCACTCTGAACTAATAAAGCGAATAGAAATTTCGAGTTTTAAATGCGACCTTCTTTAATCATTCATCATCAATCGTTATCAGTATTCAGTCCTCTTCAAACATAGCACCCTCTTCTTCTAAATCTTTGTCTATGATGTTCGTCAGTTCAGTTCAGTTCCTGTTGTCACAACCTAAACCTATGCTTCAGCAATTACCGCATATGCTTGAGCAGTTTAGACAACTCTTTCTGCACTCGCATTTGCGGATGCATTCGTTTTCGCAAGCGTACACTATGTGAGAAAGTAATTCCTGGGGAGTTGCAGGACGCGCTGTTGTAAGGAACAATTGCTACTTAGCCCTCCGTAACTCTGGAACTGTTCACTTTAGCAAGATTATGCCATAGACCATTTTGTATGCAATTTAATGTAGGGTAGACTAGCCAATTATCGGCCACTTAAGCAATACAATACCAAAAAGCTCCTCAAATATTAAGGATTTCGTACCGTACATTTATTATTGACTAGCTGATGCCCGCGACTTCGTACGCGTGGACTTTATGACTCCGGCGTAAGCATATAAATATGAACTAATGTAGTTACATAAGAAAATACTTGTAGCAGTGTTATAATGTTAAAAGCATAGACTTAGAAAATATTTCGCTATGCTCAAGTAGACGGACAATGGTGCGAGTGAGAAACCGTTTCTTACGGCATATGCGATGTGCGAGAAAGAGTTGAAAAAAAATGACAGCAGAACCTAGTTTGACTTCATTTATCATCGTTTATCATCTTGGTGAAAAGCGTACACACGATTATTTTGTTATTTTGATCGCAATCGGGTTGATTTGGCTCTTATAACTACATAGGTAAATCAATAATGGTGTCGTGTTCTGTGTTGAATTGTAATGTTACTTACGACAATAACCCAAAAGAAATACTTATTTCACAGGTAAATATGATTGTACAAGTACCATTTTCATATTTCATATTTTAGTTGAATACCTATATATTCCCAAACACACTAAGTTATATACTAATATGATGCTATTAAACGCCTATTTCCCGAATAAAGGCTGATTTCTAAACATTATGTCTTAGATAAAAAGATATTATGTCCGTGAGCTTGAGAAAATAAGGCGTAGATATTGATCAAAAATTATCGATATCGATACTTATGTCGATGATTTCCAAATAGTATAACTTTGTTTGATAGTTTTATTTAAAGCTGCTTTTAACCGACAGTTTTCAAATGGTAAATTATACCTACTTAAGTACTAATTTAACAATATTTCTAGGTTTCATGCAAATCCAGTGATTAAGTTAAACTGGATAAATGTCATAAATAAATCGGCATGGAGCCTCAAAGGAGACCTAAAGAAATTATTTAAATAAATTTGTTCAAAACTTGTTTGTGTTTTCTTTATTAGAGCAATAATACATTATGGTTATCGAATGGACTTCAGTGCATCTCTGAAATTCACGCACACGTTTACAAATTTACAAACACAGGCTCATGTCACTTTTGGTTTCGCAGCCAAGCAAACTCTGTTCGTCTATTACAGTGGAATATTAAGTTTATGGTTAAAAGTTAATAAACTGGTTTTATTTTATTTTTATATTTAATATTGTAAACATGTAAACATAGTTTAAAAAAATATAAACTATGTTCGGAGTCTTTCCTTCGGGAGCCAATATGAAAAGACTCGAAGCGTTACTAACCCTGGAAAAGCAACATAAAGTTATCCATGCGAGAAACAACCAGTCCTTAGATCGACACCTGTTTTAGGCTGGCCCCAGACCTACCGGTTTCATTTCTTTGCTTTGCTGTTCTACCATGGACCGCCGGCCAAGAGGCTCATTTTCAATCTATCGCATATTTTGACCAGACCACATTGGCAAGATAGCCATTAGTTTGGTGTTATCAAATATCATCGTATGGGTTGCAATGCAACGCGAAGTTTTAATTTTAGTTTAAATTATCAAAATGTATGAAACAGCTCATTTTTTTTTTCGCGATTTCAGATTTGGTCCCATAGTAAAAGTTGTTCAGTTTTATGGTCCCTATCTATCTACCATATTCAGCTCTATAAGTCTTTACCAAACATCTTGCATAACTATTCATTTATTTTTAACGATCGGAGTCCATGTTCAGGGTGGCATATCTCCTAAAAGATTCCTACTTCGCAATCCCAGGCTATCTTGCTAATTTAGTCTAGTCCTAAAATGCGATAGATTGAAAATTACCCTGGTTGGCCGGCGGTCTTTCAAGCAAGGTAGAACAGCAAAGCAAAGAAATGAAACCGGTAGGTCTGGGGCCAGCCTTAAGCGTCTGACCCGTATTAAGGCAAGTCGATATCAAAAAATAGGTCCAAACTGCCGCCTTCACCACGTGGAGATACTCCCAGCTTGTGTTATTATATTGTGCTAAACATCTGTAACCTGATCTCTTAGATTTCCTTCCACATCAGATGAGCTTCGATTTTTTGTAAACACATGTTTGTGCAAATAATTTAAACTTGGTTCTGCATCAAGTATTCCAGATCTTTGATTTTATACCTCAACAAAAAATGCTCATCAGGCTGAACAACTTTTGCTAAAATGTCATTTTTATATTTTGTATAGTTTAGTTAGCTGGACACCATTATGGTTCTGCATCAGGTGTTCCAGATCTTCGATTGTTATACCTCAACAAAAAATGCTCATGAGGCTGAACAACTTTTGCTAAGGTGTCATTTTTATATTTAGTATAGTTTAGCTGGACCATTATGGTACTGCATCAGGTGTTCCAGATCTTCGATTTTTATACCTCAACAAAGTCGCTTGATGGGGACCCGCCTAATCGCGTAAAAATGGCTGGTTCCCTAAGGATTTTCTCTAATATCCACGCGGACGAAGTCGCGGGCAGAAGCTAGTTGGGACATATTTCTTGTAAAATTGGCGTTGTAAGTGCATGGGATTGTTGTATATCAGATTGATTATTGTTTTCGTTGTCACTACATTGAGAGTCATCCGGTTCTGGACTGCTTAAAATGTGCATGCGCTCCAATGAAGGCTCAATAGATCGTGGTGGAGATGAAGATAAACTTGGAGAGTTAGGTATCGGGAAGTCATTTTCACTGTTTGTATCAGACTTATCTCTAGTATCTGACGGCGCATGCTCTTTAGGTACAAGTGCTAGTATTCGACCAATAAGTCCATGCTGTTGGCAAGCAAAACAAAACCCAATGCGGAAGCAAAATAAAACCCATAACCTCAAAAAAAAAACAAAAATTAGAGAAAACTATATACATTTAAACATCACCATGTATTTGGCAATGTTTACTGTGTTGAACATTCAAATTAAAGGTACTTTGTAGGGTATTTAGCAATGTTTATCACAGTAAACATACAAGTTTCGCGAGAATATGTACAGCTTACGGAATTAGATAAAAACACATAATTCACACATGAAAACATCGATCAGAGTTTCATAGTTAGTAATCGCAAAAAACATCGAGTTCTTTGTTAATAAAATGGCTTGACAATGCCACCCCTGCGGGGCTACTCAAATGGCCACTTTTCTATTCGTTCGCTAACTTAAAAATTAAAAATAAGCCATAAACACCAAAATAACGTGTCGTAGGCTTGTTAATTCTGCAATACAACAATGTCTGTGATTTACATAAACTTGCGACGTCTGACTTGATCATTAATTGCTTATTTTTAAGATTTAAGTTAGCGAACGAATAGAAAAGTGGCCATTTGAGTAGCCCCGCAGATGCCGCCGCCCGCCGTGCACGGCGCCGTCGTCGCTCCGTTAGTCCCGTGGTTCGAGGGTCCAATGAGAGACTTGCCGCCTTCTGATTGGTTCATTTGAATCGGATCAACATTTATCGGAGTGGATTTGTATATGTGATCAACATTTTCTTTGCTTATCCCAAACCTCGTCGGAGTAAATTGTTGATCCGACCGGAGCCACATTATGTATGAAAACAGTATATTGGATCAACAAAAACCACCCGGATCAACATACGTTTTCGGATCAACAATGTGCTCGCGTGACAGTACGCATGATCAACATTTGACGGGTTGGTATAACTATATATATATATATATATATATATATAAATATATATAAAAAAAAGATTTGTGAAAAAAAAAGTTGCAGGAAATGATGTCGGTTATGAATGAAGATTTTGTGAGAAAAGGGATGAAAGTGAATATAACTAAGACTAAAGTGATGGTGTTTGAGAGAGATGAAGAAATGACTGACTGTACGGTAATGTTAGGTGGCGAAAAAGTGGAACAAGTCCGTGAGTTTGTATACTTGGGGAGTTTGTTCACAAGGGACGGAAAGAGTGAGGAAGACATAGAAAGACGAGTGAAGAAAGGAAATTCGGTGAGTGGTGCTATACACTCGGTTATGAGTAGCCAAACCGTTTCTGCAAAGGCGCGAATGGCTATTCATAACGGAGTGCTGGTACCGACACTGATGTATGGAAGTGAATCTTGGGTATGGCAGAAGAAGAATGAAAGCAGAATAAATGCGGTAGAGATGCGATCGTTGAGGAAAATATGCGGAGTAAAACTGAGTGATAGAGTGAGCAATGAGGTGATTCGCAAAAGGTGTGGTCTGAAAGATGATATAGTGACAAGAATTGAGAAAGGAATGCTCCAGTGGTTTGGTCACTTAGAGAGGATGAATGAAAGGCGAATCACGAAAGAGATATACTGTGCGAATGTGGAAGGAACGATTGCACGAGGGCGTCCCAGAAAAACCTACGCGGACCAAATAGAGGTTATTATAAAAAAGGCTGGTGTACGCAGTGACAAAAACCGCAGGGCATGTATGAAAAGAGTGATGGATATGAATGAAGCGAAAGAAGTGTGCAAGGATCGTAGCAGGTGGCGATCCATAGTCTCTGCCTACCCCCATGGGAAACAGGCGTGAGTGTATGTAATGTAATGTATGTAATGTAAAAAAAAGATGGTGTGATTATCTCATGAATCAGGAATGTGACAATTGTGTTAAGAAGTGCGATTTGACTTTGGATTTGAAAGAAACAAAGTTTTGGCAGTCCTGGATGTTTGACGGAAGTCTGTTCCAGAGCTGTACAGCTCGAACAGAGAAGGAGTTGCGAAAGAAGATGGTGTTGCTTCTAGGCAGCTCGAGCATCTTAGCGATACAAGCCTGCCTAGGGCGGGTGGGAGGAGGAAGAATCTGAAAACGGGAAACAAGGTAGTTGGGTGAGTTGGGATCCTTGAGGATTTTGAATAGGGTAGACAGGATGTGCATATCACGGCGAAGGCGTATGGGAAGCCATTGAAGTTGGTTGCGAAATGATGACACATGATCATACTTACGAAGTCCAAAAATAAAACGAATGGCTAGATTTTGCAGACGTTCCAGCTTGTTCAGCTGTTCTTCGGTAACATCCAAATAGCAAACGTCGGCGTAATCGAGAAGGGGAAGTAGGAGTGATTGCGCTAACATAATTTTTGTTTTAAAAGGAAGAAAGTATTGAAGTCGCTTGAGGGAGTGAGAAGAAAAGTGGATCCGTTTGCTGACATCATTGATTTGCGGGGACCAAGATAAGGTACTATCCATAATGAGTCCGAGATTTTTTATTTTGTCGGTGAATGGGATAGGTAAGTTATTATAAATAAGCGGAGGAACAGTATTGCAGTCTAGTCTGCTCCTAAGACGGCTGCTGCCCACAATCATTGCCTGACATTTATTAGGATTCACAATGAGACCAAACTTACTGGCCCAGTCCCGGATAGAAGCCAGGTCCCGATTTAAAGAACCGATTGCTTCCGCAACCTCTGCAAGAGAAAAATGTAAATAAATTTGTAAGTCATCAGCGTATAGGTGGAAAGGGGAAGATAAAGAACTGGATATATTGTTGATAAAAATAGAAAATAGTAAAGGAGAGAGAACGCCGCCTTGCGGCACACCAGCTGTTAAACGTGACCAATCTGAAGAAGTATCATTATATACAACACATTGGAAACGATCGAGAAGATAAGATTTAAACCATTCCATAGCAGGGGCTGAGACGTTAAGGGAACGAAGAGTACCGAGGAGAAGGTCAAAGTCAACACAGTTGAATGCACTGCTAAAGTCCAGCAAAACCATTGCAGTGAGTTTGGTGTTATCCATAGCTCGCCGAATATCCTCTGTTATGTTCAGCAGTGCACCGACCGTGCTGTGGGAAGGGCGAAAACCAGATTGGTAAGGACACAACAGGGAATTGGATGAGAAGAAGGAGTATAGTTGTTTGTGGACGATAGATTCAAGGACTTTAGAGAGGATTGGGAGAATAGAAATAGGACGATATTGAGACAGAGATGAAGGATTAGGAGTTTTGGGAAGGGGTATCACATGGGCTTTCTTCCACGATGCAGGAAAGACATTGTGTTGCAGTGAAAAATTTACAATGTGAGTGATGACTGGCACAATGTCCTCCAGCACGGGAAGTATCATCTCTAAGCTAAGTCCATCGCTGCCAATGGCCTTAGTGGAAATGGACTTGATACTCTTCGTAACGTCTGCTTCGGAAACTAAACTGAAAGAGAAAGAGAGGAGGTTAGAGGGGTCAAGATTAGATAAAGAAGTGAGAGCGGCTGATTTAGAGTCCGTGTCCAAAATGAGAGGAGGTGAAGAAAAGTGATTATTTAGAGAATTAAGGTCTATGGTACTCGGACTGGGGTCGGCGGTCTTGCCCACACCTAGAGACCTGAGAAAACCCCAAATCTGTTTTTGATCTAAGCTTTCAATTTTGTTGTGAATATATTTACGTTTAGCATCTCTACACATCCTATTGCAGAGGTTACGAAGCTTTAATTTAAAATTTTATAACATTACGAACGTTTGAGTGTCGGACAATTACCTTTTAGTTTACTCCGAAATTAAACATGTAAATCTGTCACTGGATTTGTTAGGTAAAGGTTTTTTTAAAGTCCAGTAAATAAATAAATGTTTTTATTTATCCTTCCAATCTATTAATAATAGTATGAAATTGCCGTATTGCAGTACAGACTTTTTCAAACAAAAAAAAGTTTTGATTTAGCTATGAATTCTAAATTCAAATTAAATCTATTTACAAAATCAGTCTTTTGTTTATTGATTAGCGTTGTATTTTCATCACATTTCAACATTTTTCCTCGTAATGGATACTTCGAAATTTCGTGTAATTATGGAATATGAGTTCCGTCGTGGCACCAACGCGGCACAAACGACACGTAACATCAACGACGTTTACGGAGAGAACTGTACAAACGAACGTACAACCCGTTATTGGTTTGCTCGGTTCCGTTCTGGGAATTTTGACTTGAAAAATGAACCTCGTGGTCGTCCGGAAACTTTGGTCAACAATGATGAATTAAAGGCGATTGTGGAAGCAGATGAATCGCAATCTACAGCTGAGCTGGCAGCAGCTTTTGATGTTAGCATCAAAACAATATTGGTCCATTTGCGACAGATTGGCAAGATAAAAAAGCTTGATAGATGGGTGCCCCACTGCTACTTCACGACAACGCGCGACCCCATACTGCACAACAGACCGTCTCTAAGCTGCATGAGTTGGGTTTGGAAGCTCTCCCTCATCCGCCATACTCACCAGATCTTGTGCCTACCGACTATTACTTTTTCCAAAATTTGGACAACTTTTTAGCGGGAAAAAAATTCAATTCCCGAGAGGCAGTACAAAACGCCTTTGAAGAGTTTGTTGTCTCCCGTCCAGCTGATTTTTTCAAGAAGGGCATCCATAAACTGCCACAGCGTTGGCAAAGATGCATTGATTGCAGGGGTGATTACTTTGAATAAAAGATATAAATAAGTTCGAAAAAAAAAATACTTTAACTTTTTTCAAACAAAACGGCAATTTCATAGGTAAAGACCTAATATTATGATGCTGTGCGGAAGACTTTGGTGTTAATAACAACAGAAAATACTCTGTGGGGCGCTATGGCATAAAGTATACAGTAACGTGCTGACGAAATGGATTATAGTGTAAACTTCCTTAAAAAATCCATTACATTAATGATGGTATTCCATAACAGAATCTACCATTGTTGATGACGGATGACTGTGAATATAGTACTAAAAGTTACTCGTATATCTATTTTTAAACTTGGGCACATATATTTTCTTTATGGCAGTAAATATTAATTAAACTAGCTGATGCCCGCGACTTCGTACGCGTGGACTTTATGGTTTCGGCGTACGCATATAAATAAACTAATATAGTTACATAAGAAAATACTTGTAGCAGAGTTATGGTTCTGTATCAAGTGTTCCAGATCTTCGATTTTTATACCTCAACAAAAAAATGCTCATCAGACTGAACAACTTTTGCAAATATGTCATTTTTATATTTTGTATAGTTTAGCTGGATCATTATGGTTCTGCACTGGGTGTTCTAGATCTTCGATTTTTATACCTCAACAAAAAATGCTCATCAGGCTGAACAGCTTTTGCAAAGATGTCATTCTTATATTTTGTTAAGTTCAGCTAGACCATTATGGTTCTGCATCGGGTGTTCCAGATCTTCGATTTTTATACCTCAACAAAAAATGGTCATCAGGCTGAAAAACTTTTGCTAAGGTGTCGTTTTTATATTCCTTATAGTTAATTTGGACCATTATGGTTCTGCATCAGGTGTTCCATTTTCCAAAATCAATTATACTCTAAGTTATGCCCAGGCTTAACAGCTATATAACAAAAAAAGTTTCATTCGAATCCGTTCAGTATTTCCGGAGATTAGCGTGTTCAAACAGACAAATAAACAGACAAACAAACAGACACACTTTCTTTTAATTCTTACTCTATTACTATGTCTCCATCGCCCCAGATATTTCTTTTTTAAATATATGTAATGTACAGACACACTTTTTCTACTGTTTTATTATATGTAAGGATGTAGCGCCCAAATTGCATCTTGAGTGCCTATTTCTGTAAGCATACCGAATATAAAAACAAACATGTATCTTCATCTACTAATGTTGACTTCATAAATATAATAAATAATGAAACGATATAAAAAAACACGACTGCCAAAAACAAAATAAAAAGTTAAATAACAAAGTATTATTGCAATCGGGGGACCGTTCTATGGAACAATTTATAATCAAAGAGTCCCCCGATTGCAATGATTAGTGTCATTGCAGTCGTGATTATTTAACGTTTTAGCTCGTTCTTGGCAAGGCAGTCGTGTTTTTAGATTTTTTATAATTGTTTATTTATATATCATACATTTTAGTGCAAATTATATAGTTTTAAAATGTACCTATTCATCAATGCCTTTTATTTGATACCCATATTGTAACCATTGAAGAAACATTTATTTTTCACATCTTTTTTCCAAAGTCTATGGCTAATGTCATTCGTTGATGTAAGGATTCTAACGACACCTCATACATCCAAATCTGTTGATATTTAGAAGTTATAGTGGAAAAAATCTTACATACAGATATACATGAACCCTGAACATATTACAGTCTCTGTTTTTCCTTAGCGTAAATGAGAAAAATACTAAAATTTAATAAATAATGAAATGTTGTGCATTTCAAACAGAAAAAAAAATACTCAGTTAGGTCACGATTAAGTTTCCGGTGCGCTTGTACCTGTCTCAGAAGCATGTGCTCTTATAATAATGGAGAGCAGAAGGAAGGAATTGCTAGACGGATTTTGCTTTTCATTTGTTTTTTAGGGTTCCGTACCCAAAGGGTAAAAACGGGACCCTATTACTAAGCCTCCGCTGTCCGTCTGTCTGTCTGTCCGCCTGTCTGTCTGTCACCAGGCTGTATCTCATGAACCGTGATAGCCAGACAGTTGAAATTTTCACAGATGATGTATTTTTGTTGCCGCTATAACAAAGAAATACTAAATACTATCAACAGCAAATACTAAAAACAGATTAAAATTAATATTAGAGGGGGCTACTATACAATAAACGTGATTTTTTTGCCGTTTTTGCTCGATATTGATAACGACTGCAGGTAGACAGTTGAAATTTTCACAGATCGTGTATTTCTAATGCTGCTATAACAACATATGCTAAAAACAGAATAAAATAAATATTTAAGGGTGGCTCCCATACTTCGTGCGCGAGTCCCACTCGCACTTGGCCGGTTTTTTAATGAATATTGTTTCGTCGTTTCTCTAAATTGGTTGCACCATCGTTTTTGATGGAAACAACAGTCTAAGCTGTAAGTACTAGAGTTCAAGAAGATCCAGTTGTTAATAATTTAGGTAGTCCAAGCATAAAATGATTCTGCAGCTTTCGGTCATCATATGTTATGTATTCCTTTTTAGCAATAGTCTATTCCCAAATAAGAGCAGAAAATTTTACACCTATTTAATTTTAGTCCAACTGGCACATAAATCTAAATAAGGTAGTCTAAGTTTGTTGTGACCCACATAGTAACGATCAACATAACCGCATCGTGAGCGCTCTTAGCGGTTGCAGTTGTGACCTAGACTGAAAATTAAGCAGAATATATGTGGTTCCCAGTTACTGTATGTAGATTAGAGAATTGACTTTGATTATCTCGGAATGGCATTATGATTCTTATGAGTCCAATCTTTGTTTAAGTATACATTGGAGATTGAGTGCCAAGTACCATAACGCTTGATATTTGAACAGTTCTAGTTTGATTATTTCAAGTTCTGTAGTCTGAAATTATTAAAAGATGTGATACCTACAGTTTCCTTTATTGTTGAATTCATTCAAAAAGTTCGATTATTCGATTGTTATTTTAAATTAACCAATATCTGGTTTTGTTGTATACTTACGAATACATACAGGCCAGAAGTAGTACACGCCTTTAGTGACTGCACGCGCCCCTCAAGGGATTATTTAAAATTAAAATACATTTATTTAGTCTAGGCTGTTATAAGCACTTTTAAATGTCAAAGAAGCTACGCCATCAGTTCGCAAACCCTAAAGCAAGGGTTTCCTAGGATAGCGGTGCCGTCATATTACGGCCGTAATATAGCGGCGTTGAATGTTGTCTATGTAAACAATATGGCGTCACCGTAACGTCAGAAGCCGTGCCGTATTGTTTACATAGGCAACGTTCTACGCCGCTAAATTACGGCCGTAATATTTCGGCATCGTCATCCTAGGAAACCCTAGCTTAAGCGGGAGACCTTGTAACGAGGAGAACCGGCAAGAAACTAGTCAAGGGCTGCTTTTTTTCTCCCTGTAAGTATATTTCATAAAGTCGTCAAGGTTGAAAAATGACCTCAGCATTTAAAGTGCGGTCATTCACAATAATTACCAAAAGTTTACATAATAATGGGTAGGTATTGAAATTAATCAATTATGTACACATATAGGATAGGTAATTGTGAGAGCGAATAACTTTCAACTAGTTAAATATTAACAGTATACAACCTCATAATTCTTATATAGCGAAAGCTAATGGGGAGGCGAAGGCAAAGTGAATTACAGATGGCGCTCAGTCTTTGGAACAATTGTCAGTTTGAGCTTATATTGTCTTGACTGTGTATTACGTGATTTTACTTTCTTAGATTGTATTTTTTTCGGTTTTGCGGACAAACAATGTATTCTATGCTAACTTTAGCTCATATAAAAGAAGAATTACGGAAAAGAAAAGCCAAAACAACAGGCAAGAAAGTTTATAGCAACTTACAAAAAATTGCTAACAAGCATTACATTTCTTTAAATTTCGTGTAAGATTTACAAGTAATCTTTTTATTTCAGATTAGAAGCATATGATTTAAATTTTAACAAAGCAACTGAGTGTGAATTTCCGTGTTTATAGTTGCCTGATGATGCCTTCTGTGCAATAGTAATTTCAGGTTTCTGTACTGGAATTTCTGTACCATCCAAAATTACACGAACCGTTTTATCATATTTATTTTATTATTCTAAGTTTCTTGAATGACTCTGGCATATAAAATTCTATTAATTCTCTGTTTGGCCCCAATATTGGGCTTATTCCATATTTGATATACCTATCAAATTCATCCAAGTTATAAATATGTTAGAAACTGCTGAGGTTGAAATATTGAAGAACAAAGCTGCTATAATATAGCTATAATTCAAATGTTGTTTTATTTTGGCGAAGCTTCATCAAATTCATGAAACATTCCTTTTGATTTATAATGTTTCTCAGGCTCAGCAAAGGAGAAAATCGAGGGAAAAGCATATTTTTTTGATATTTTTTTGCCCACTATTTTTTTTGTTACTGGGAAATCGATGAACTCCAATATTTTACAAGTTACATGCATAACAATGCGGCATTTTCTCAGTATAAAATTAAAAAGTGCAATACTCCAAAAGATTCCCATATGTTTTGACACTTTCTTTGAGGCGGCCGGGTACCAAAGGCCAGACGCCACCTATCGGGATAAAATTGCGCTTTTCCTCCCCATTGTTCAGTTAACCTTGCCATATCCAAACCGCAGCTGAACGATCGTCCTTAATTTAGTAGGGCTGCGGTCTGAAGTCGCCTAGTATGTAGATTAGCAAATAGGTTTAGTAATCTGGAGTCGGTTTATGGTACTAACGTGTTGAATGTCGCCCGTTATCCTCTAATTGAAGCACGTTACTTCCTTCATCTGTTCACATTAACAGTATGCATAATTTACAGCCTTTGAAATAAGTTCCCACCTTTCTGCCACCTAATACCACTTTTTCTCATATCTCTCTTTCAACATTCATTTTATATACTTACATTTTCTTTCTCTTTTTTATTTATGTACATCTATATCTGTGATCCTTCTAGTATTTTTGCACCCACTCCCCATCTGTCCTCTTCCCTTTAATATTTTTCTACTCAAGGTTGCCTGGAAGAGACTGCTACATAGCAGTAAGGCCGCCTTTTGTGTACTTGTCTATGTTTATTGTTTGCTTCTTTGTAATGTCTTTTTCTAGTGTGCAATAAAGCGTTTTATTATTATTATTATTAAGTATGCATTTTGTTTGATTTAACTATTTCACATAGGAGAAATAATGTGAAGAACGCGGGGTGAGAGATGTTTAAATAGCTTGAGTAGGTTTGTAAAGAAAGGAAGAGTAACAATTATAAAAAGCTAATCCATCACAATAAATTAAGTACTATTTAAGGGTAGTTTTTAAGTAATGTATACTACCTACCTGCAATAAAATTAGCTGTAAAATATTTATTGCAATTTAAAGGAAGTAGGTAGGGAGTAAGTGAAAATCTCGACACTTCTCATTGGGAGACAGACGTTACACACTTTTTTAATTAATTTTGACGAGTAATTTATTATTTTTTACGCCTACTGTGTCTGGGTTCCAGTTGGGACTTTCGCACGATACTTTATGGGTGCCCAATCACAGGCTAGTCTAGAAATTGAATTTCCAATTAAACGGTGCGGTGCTCCGAACGAATCGATTTGATGCACTCCAAGCACAGATAGTACAACAGTACAAGTCTCCAAGTGCAACAAAATAAAATACAATAAAATTGCAACTGGGCATCAGTTGCAATTTTATTGGAATTTTATAGTACTTGTAACTTCAATGAAAATATTCGTTACAGGTATTTGGAGTTCTCTAAATATGAAATCAACATCACACTAATAACAAAAATGCTTTAATTAAATTATCCATTACGAAGTTATTTGGTTAAGTAGGTACCGATAATTTTCCAAACAATTGAATTTTTGAATAACTTTGGCAAATAATGTCAGAAAATGCCCAAATGTCGGAATGAACTGCGTGAAATAAGTTTTAATCGAAAATTTCACTCGGAAATCGGCACGTACATTCGCTGCAGTTTGTTATGAATGGAAATCATTTTGAGTACATGTTTTTATCATTTCCAATAAGGGGCCCTTGTTCATATTGATTGTTTGTACTGAAGTATATGGTAATGACGAAAATAATGATTACTAGTTTTATAATGTCATCGATGGTTTTCATTTGAAATTGTAGCTCAATCCTAGAATCTAAGAAGTCTCTAATTCGAATTAGTGATAAATTAAAATTTGAATTACTGATAACAAAACAGACTTGACTCAAGCCTAAATAAAGAGCATAGAGTGTGCTGATAATGATACATCAGTTCGCCAGAACAAAGGTTTCATTCACAATCCAAACAGTTTATTTTTAAGTGAGCTACCGTGACATTGGTATTTCCCTTGAATTTTTGTAAGTGCCGTAAATTCATGTTAAAAGCTGAAACAGCAGAAAACTTTTAAAACCCTTCATAAATTAGTATTCATCGCCAACGAAATAAAAATGCAGAGGCATAATGAGAAGAGATTACGTAACTGTATGAAATAAAGCAGCCACCTGATGATGCTACTCAGCAACTCTGAAAAAGGAACGAGAAATAAAATGAAAGCGGAGTTTGAAATATGTTGCGTCGTAAGCATACTGCATTCAAAAATGGTGGCTAACACGCACAGCAATGTAGAATGAACGACTGCGATAATGACCTTCATTTTCTCTTTCCTTTATATTTTACGAAGACTGGAGAAAAACTCTTGTGCCTAAATTATTTAATCTAGATCACGTTTATTATAATAAGACCCTATTATTTTGGTTGTATGGTGAAATTAAATTAAATACGTCCAAATTAACCTCAATTATAGAAGCTTTTTCAAAATAAACACAATAAAGATAATGATTTTAGTGAATAATTATATTAAGCTATGAGGAAAGGTAGTATTGATTGTTATAAAAATAGCACATTTCCATCGCGAATAGAATCGAATGTTGTAACATGTTCTAAAACTGATGCGAAACAATATGTCGAAGCACTTTTGCCGATCTGAATAACGTGTTAGATAATTAGTGAGGTAGTATTTTTATTTTCTAACTGCAAATAGTGATAAATACGTCCAATCAAATTCTATATCTTATAATTTTCTAAGTAAAATTCTAAAATCACATAAAACGAGCAAAGCTTGGGTTCCTTAGCCAATAAAGCACTCTTGGCAAATGATATAATTGATATATAAACACAGATCATTGAGTACGCAAGTAACTTTGATATTAACCAATACCTACTAATAAAATATAAATTGCACTGTACAGTTTTCGAAACACAGTCTATAAGCTTGTTTACCAGGATGGCTTAAAAGTTAACCTCAGTAACAAACATACGCGTATTTTGAAATAGACCATAACTTCAAGAAACTATTTTTGGCCTAACAGCTTACGAAGAAAGATCTTTGTCTGATTTACTAAATGATTGTTGCTACAATCTTGTATGTAAATGATTTTACAGACGTAGTGGAGAGGGGAGGAGATAATAAATAAATGACAACTAATTTCGATCCCAGTGGAGTTGGTAAAATCCAGTTACAGGCTGTTCGAATGGATTGTTGCCGGTCTGAAGCGGTTTGTACCGGAATGGCTCAACAATCTGCATGTTAATGCCTCTGAGGGACCATTAAGTGGAGTTATTGCTTTCTGTTACACCCGTCGATTGTTATTTGAATGGGCCCCACGAATTATAGCGTTAATTAATGCCAAGGATTTGTTATCGATATTTGGTTACTTCAGTTAGTTTGAAGTTTCACCTCAATACAATGGTTATGTGTTCAGTTTTTTCATTGTTAGAGTGATTGACTGATATATGCTACTATAAAGCTTATTTTTCAGTATTAAATTGCTGTATTAATCATAATTTTTTTTATTGGTACAGAAAAAATATATGATTGCTTTTTATTATTAGGTTTTTTTAATATTACTTCAGCTTGTTAGTGTAAAAATATAACAAGTTTTTTTAGCATTTAATGAACAAGTACAAAATGACGAAAAGTAAATGTATATTTAATAAAATAGCTAATGTTTTGGAAATAAATATTTATACATAGAACAGGAAAGGTTAAAGGAAACGTAAAACTACATTACCAACATTACCGGTCACAAAATAGAACCAACACGTTTATGAAATAGTGAACAGCGCGGCCAAAGCAATTTACTTTCAAAAGTCGTTTACATTAAACTGGGTAGAGTTAGAATAAATTCTGTCGCGGCAGATTTGCATAGACCGCTCACGTTCTCTTCCGAAATTGAGTTTTCCCCGCCTATCTTGAAAACCAATATGGCGGTGCCTCACCTAAGTCCCCGTACCATGATCCCATATAATCAACACCACGGCGCAATCGCTCATTTCACCTCGCACTGCTGACTAGAACAGCTTAGTATGTAAATTTAAATTAAGTTAGGCGTCACTGTACACACAAACTTTTGCGACACACGAGTCGATGAGGTAATAAAAGTTGTGGGCGAAAAGGGTTTTGTTTTGTTTGTAAATTTTCAGGCAATGCTTATGCAAGAGCTAACAACGAAATAGTGGGAAAAGTAACATTTATGGAATAATGTGATGACAGAATTATTTTTTTATGATATAGTTTAGTATTCCATTGACAATATTTCGTCCTTTGTATAAGACAAAACGTTGTCAAAAGCCGAAGAGTGCGTGCCTATGTGATAACAATACTGATACATCAAATATTGAAATGCTTCGGGCTATAATGGATGTTGTACGTAAATAGACCGTTACTGAGCCGCCTTCAATCCGGCTAATGGTGACGACTCTGTTTATGTACTGTGTAGATTTAGTACTCAATTTAGTACGCTATTTTCATATAACTGTACTCCTATTAATTTAGGTCATCCGTTCTTCTCGCTATGTGTCCCGCCCATTGCCACTTCAGCTGAGCAATCCTTCAAGCGATATCGGTTACTGTATAAGCCAATTTAGCTACATGAGGTTGTATGCAAACCGCGGAATATTAAAAACTCTTTTGAGTGTTTCATACGTTTAAAAAGTATGTGAAAAGAAAAGATAAAACAATTGACTATCGTAATGGTCGTCACTGAAAACTGTTGTGCAAAATATTTGTACTGGATAATTTATAATTTCCAAGGATTAAACAATAATATTTGAACCAGCTACCAGCTATCGAAGTGTTTTATTATTATATAGATTTATATATTGAGTGACGACCATTACGATAGTCAATTGTTTTATCTTTTCTTTTCACATACTTTTTAAACGTATGAAACACTCAAAAGAGTTTTTAATATTCCGCGGTTTGCATACAACCTCATGTAGCTAAATTGGCTTATACAGTTACTTAAGTTCTCCTGCGGATCTCCTCGTTCCTGATTCGATCACGCAGGGAAACGCCGAGCATGACTCTCTCCATTGCACGCTAGGTGACCTTGAGCCTCCTTATGAGATCCATAGTTAGCGACCACGTTTCACTGCCGTAAGCCCGTAAGTCATCATTGGCAACACACACTGTTCATAGACTTTCGTCTTGAGACACTGAGGTAAGTCGGACGCGAAGATTTTTATATGCACATAATATACAGTTGGCATGATTTATTACCATAAGATTCATAGTCATAATTTGATCGGCACTGTAAAAATATTTGATGGACTAGTTATGTTAGGACGAACCTAACGAGCGAAGCGAGCGTGCCACGGCAGCGGCCGGCAAAGTGTCAGAACCGATCTGCTGGCGTGTAAGTATACATTATGCCACAAGTTGTTATGCTAATAAACGTTATGATTACCTAATATTTTTTATGGATAATAAAGGTATGCAATAAATTTTTCTGCCTTTTGATCAATACGATAATAGTACTTATGCGTAAACATTTATTCGGTATTAATGTTATGCGAATCGATCATTCTGCCAAAAAACGTAGTAACAATAAACTTAAATTAGAATATGCTCAACCGTTAAGATTCCAAATAGTCCGATTTCTAGAACGGTCGCTCAGTTCGAAACTTACTCGCAACTTTCTTGGTAAAGTTTTCGGGATCAAAATGCGAGTAACGTGTTGGTATCGGCAATGACCCGCGGCTGTAATGAAACTTTGTTGGATTGGAACTGTCCGTCTTTTGGTATTTGTTTAATTACATAGTCTGTCTCAGCTTAACAAAACTCAGCTGTACAATCAATAGAATAATACTGTTCGTAATGTATTTAAGTTCTATTTAAGTAAGATCGAGCTTTTTTCCATTTTAAAGGTTACAATATCATTTAGTTTTGCATAAACACTGTTTTAATTTTTAAATGTTTTTGATTGAATTGTTATGTTTGAGAATAAGTAATTATCCTGTTCAAAAAGATGGTTATAATAAAATTGATTATAACCAACTTTTTGGACAGGATAATTACTTCTTTAAAATTCTCATATTTAATATGAGAATTTTAAAGAAGTTAGGTATGCATTTTCGTACGAAGAACACTTAAATATATTCTGTTCTATCACTTCTCACTGCCATCTTCCAGTTCCGATAGAGTGTTATATTTTTTTATTGATAATAAAATAGGGATCTCGATACGTTTATCGAAGCAGTAGTGGATGGTTTAAGATGACGGATATATAAAGACGAATATACACCCGGATGACAGAATCAGATCGATGACCTAAAAAGATGGCTGCCCGTTTATTTGTAGAAATCTTTTAATAGATATACAACCTCAAGGAAATTTTTTATTGGCAAATTGGCGCGATAAAGTTATGTGAATAGTGACATGTGTAGGGTTGAATTATATTTGTGTCCCTAACTGGGAGACAAAATATTTTTTTACCTTGACAAAGTGAAGCTAGAGGCATTTTTAGATATGTCATTGTACCATAATAATATTATTGTATACCATGATTGTACCAACAGTCTTTCTAAACGTATAGGTAAATCGAAAGGGATCTCATTATACCACAACAGAGAAACCACAGTTCACAGTTTATAATAGTTACTCTCTTGAACTTTGAAATAAAGAAAACACCATCTACTTTATAGCTACTTTATGTAGGTACCAAAAATTATGAGTGTTTTAAGCGATTTAGTCCAAATTATTTTTTCACTCCTCTTGCTCAAAAAGTAGGTCATTGTAAGGTACAAGAGCCAGGATAAAATAGCAAAATTACCCCTAGGGGATAAAGTTTTTTCTTTCTTAATGCTTGTCTATTACCAATGAACCTACTAAAACGAAATAGTAGATTGTTATACAAGACGCTAAAATGACCCATTGCATACGAGGTAGTTTTATTCCCGAGCTTTAGCGAGGGAATAAATAGAAACCGAGTTACAATGGGTTTTAGCGTCGTGTGTTACACTCTACTTTTCACTACGAAGGCGAGAAAATAAAATTTAATATTAAATACCTAGTTTATACTTACGTAAACGAAGCCACTCATTTTTCTATCCTCCACTTCATAAACTTTTTGATTAGCGTATAGTTGGCAGACTCACCATGGAATTAGAAGGTTTTGACTAGGTCAAAAAATTGTTAATAAATAGTGATAAATAGTGAACTATAGCATATAAATAGTGATACTATGATTCAAAAGATATTTGAGTATCTTGGTGAGGCTGCAAACTTG
The DNA here is from genome assembly GCA_928269145.1 of Agriphila tristella. Taxonomy (NCBI): domain Eukaryota; kingdom Metazoa; phylum Arthropoda; class Insecta; order Lepidoptera; family Crambidae; genus Agriphila; species Agriphila tristella. Next base: position 15,957,870 of record OV743443.1, read on the forward strand.
ACGTCAAGTTGGCAGACACCTTAAGAAATACAGTTCGTATCAATATGATTTATATGCCAAAAAAATGTTAAAAAATAGTGAATCGTATACGCAAAATTTCAATAACATTGCTTCAATACAAGCCGAGATATTACGGTCTCTAAGTGGGCTGCTAACTTGACGTTTCAGGCAATAGCGATTCCAGAGAAACGGGTACAAGTTTTAAACAAATAAATATATCAAAAAATTGTTAGTGAAATTGTGATTCCTACGATATAAATAAAACGAGAATTCTTCATTCCTATTTTATAAAAATCGAATGTTAACTTTTACATATAATACTCTGAATAGGCTGTCGATCAATATTGAACTTTGCTCCACAGTAATAAGGTTCAAACTTCATTGCAATCATGAGGTGAGTACTATCAAGCAAAAAAGTGAGATTTATATTTTTAGCCATATCCTCTAATTATTATTACACTTGTTTTATTAATTTAATGTTGGTATCAGACAATAACGATATTCATTAATAATAATAATATTCATAACAATAGCGCCATCTTTCGGAAAAGATTGTCAATTTCTCAGTTATAATTTAACGTTAGGTGCCTATTTATGTATTAGGTATTATTTTACTTAATTATTTTTGAAATTCAAAAAGGCAAATCATAGCGTGCCAACCCTTACACTTTTAGTCGTTGCGTCAACTGTCTATTTTTACGAACGGTGGCTTTTGCGCCAGCAATAAAGGCGATGATCGACTGTATAAAGACTAGTAGGCTGTTGCTGTGGTCAATACCTTACTCTTAATTCAATATTAATAATTCAGGAGAAACTATTAATATTTTCTACTTATATTACTTACTTCCTACCTACTCACATACCAACTGATACTCATTTTACTATAAATCTCACCAAATAATAATAATAATAACATCTTTATTCTACCTAATACATAAATAGGTACCTAACGTTAAATTATAACTGAGAAATCGACAATCTTTTCCGAGAGATGGCGCTATTGCTATGATTGTTATTAATAAATATCGTTATTGTTTGATACCAACACTTAATTAATAAAACAAGTGTAATAATAATTGAAGGACATGGCTAAAAATATAAATCTCACTTTTTTGCTTGATAGTACTCACCTCACGATTGCAATAAAGTTTGAACCTTATTACTGTGGAGCAAAGTTCAATATTGATCGACAGCCTATTCAGAGTATTATATGTAAAAGTTAACATTCGATTTTTAGAAAATAGGAATGAAGAATTCTTGTTTTATTTATATCGTAGGAATCACAATTTCACTAACAATTTTTTGATATATTTATTTGTTTAAAACTTGTACCCGTTTCTCTGGAATCGCTATCGCCTGAAACGTCAAGTTAGCAGCCCACTTAGAGACCGTAATATCTCGGATTGTATTGAAGCAATGTTATTGAAATTTTGCGTATACGATTCACTATTTTCTAACAATTTTTTGGCATATAAATCATATTGATACGAACTGCATTTCTTAAGGTGTCTGCCAACTTGACGTCAAGTTTGCAGCCTCACCAAGATACTCAAATATCTTTTGAATCATAGTATCACTATTTATATGCTATAGTTCACTATTTATCACTATTTATTAACAATTTTTTGACCTAGTCAAAACCTTCTAATTCCATGGTGAGTCTGCCAACTATACGCTAATACTTTTCATACAGTATTTAAATAAATGATTTGTGCTTGACAGTAAAAGATTAAAGTTATTTCTTTCCTATTACTTACTTACAGTCACACTATTCAATTAGCTTGGTATTAGAGAAAAATTCTAAAGATTTCGCGCCTTTTTTTTTAATTTCTACTGTAGCAGCTAAGAAACACAATGCACGCATTCTACGATCAAACTTAAAGTCACAGAGTATAAATAAGTCTATGATTTCACCGAAGAGATCGCTGCTTTTAGTTCCATTTTCAAAAATAAAAATGAGAATAGTAGATTGTTATAGAAGACGCTAAAGTGACCCATTGCATACGAGGTAGTTTTATTCCCGAGCTTTAGCGAGGGAATAAATAGAAACCGAGTTACAATGGGTTTTAGCGTCGTGTGTTACACTCTACTTTTCACTACTTTGCTTGACGGCAAAAGATTAAAATTATTTCTTTCCTATTACTTACTTACAGTCACACAATTCAATCAGTTTGGAATAAGAGAAAAAATCTAAAGATTGCGCGCCAGTGCCTTTTTTAATTTCTACTGTAGCAGCTAAGAAACACAATGCACGCATTCTACGATTTAAACTTATAGTCACAGAGTATAAATAAGTCTATGATTTCACCGAAGAGGTCGCTGCTTTTAGTTCCATTTTCAAAAATAAAAATGAGAAACAGTATTAAGTCGAGCGAGTTTTTGTTCGTGATTATGAATAAAGACTTTTTCGTTTTAGTAGGCTCATTGGTAATAGACAAACATTAAAAAAGAAAAAACTTTATCCCCTAGGGGTTATTATGCTATTTTATCCTGGCTCTTGTACCTTACAATGACGGACTTTTTGAGCAAGAGGAGTGAAAAAAGTATTAAGTCGAGCGAGTCTTTATTCGTGATTATGAATAAAGACTTTTTCGTTTTAGTAGGCTCATTGGTAATAGACAAACATTAAAAAAGAAAAAACTTTATCCCCTAGGGGTAATTTTGCTATTTTATCCTGGCTCTTGTACCTTACAATGACGGACTTTTAGAGCAAGAGGAGTGAAAAAGTCTTTATTCAAAATCACGAATAAAAACTCGCTCGATTTTTGAAAATGGAACTAAAAGCAGCGATCTCTTTGGTGAAATCATAGACTTATTTATACTCTGTGACTTTAAGTTTAAAATGCGTGCATTGTGTTACTGCTACAGTAGAAATTAAAAAAGGCACTGGCGCGAAATCTTTAGAATTTTTCTCTAATTCCAAACTGATTGAATTGTGTGACTGTAAGTAAGTAATAGGATAGAAATAATTTTAATCTTTTGCCGTCAAGCACAAATCATTTATTTAAATACTGTATGAAAAGTTTATGAAGTGGAGGATAGAAAAACGAGTGGATTCGTTTACGGAAGTATAAACTATAGGTATTTAATAATGTATTTTATTTTTTCGCAATCGTAGTGAAAAGTAGAGTGTAACACACGACGCTAAAACCCATTGTAACTCGGTTTCTATTTATTCCCTCGCTAAAGCTCGGAAATAAAAGTACCTCATATGCAATGGGTCATTTTAGCGTCTTGTATAACAATCTCCTATTTATCTAGTTCAACTGTCTTTTTAACCCCGGACGCAAAAAGAGAGGGGTGTTATAAGTTTAACGTGTCTGTGTATCTGTCTGTGGTATCGTAGCTCCTAAACGGATGAACCGATTTTCATTTAAATTTTTTTATGTCATAAATAATTTTATCCCAAGTGTTTTTTGCCATAAATTATGAAGATCTATTTAGCCGTTTGAAGATCATCAGCTCTTTTCTTATTGATGAGGGGATCTGACTACCTTCCATATGTCCTATCGATTCGAAGTTTGGTACCGTGTTACTTCAATGATGTGTCGGGGGGTTTTTGAATTTTTTAATGTTGTTTTTTATTTAATTACAACTTATCTCTCGGCTGCACTGCCTGGCACTGCGACTGACACTCCTAAGGGAGCTCTTTGAATTAATCTTAGGTACCTCAAAACTTTGTTCAAAGCTAGTCTGAATAGCAAAAGTCCTCAGTTCATTTCTGTAACAATGTAGTCTTTAACATAACAAACTGGAACAAAACTAGGATAGTAAAATAGGTCAGAAGGGATAAATATAAACTAATAAAGAAGTTTATTATGCAAAAGCTACTTTTAGATGATACCTGCTATGTAGTAAGTTAAGTTGAACTAGTATTTACCCGACTGCAAAGAAAGGGTTATGTTTTTCGCGCGTATCTTGTATGTAAGTATGTTTGTTTGTTTGTTTGTATGTGTGTTTGTATGTAATATTCTTTATTACCTCATATCTTTCAAACGGCTGAACGGATTTCTATGATTAACATTAATTTTGTCGTTAGATTTGTCTCGTCAGCCCAAGTGTTCTTAAGAAGGTGGCGTTATAAAACAATCAACATGGCGGCTGTACGGTGCTATTATACGTAATCGAATTTTTTTTTTTAGAATACTACAATATGGGTGTAAAATTAAAGGGCTAATTATAAGGATTTCAAAAAAGTATATCATTATAGTAATATATAATAAATAAAAATATATAAATAAAAAATAAATTAAAAAAATTAAAAAACCCGCCTGCATAAAAAGACAAGTCAACTGAAAAGATGGAAACAAGATTAAATATTAAAGGCAACATAATAACATGCAGTCGGAGGCATATAATTCAAATCATTCATAACGTCACTTTCTTTATGCATGCCTCCGACTGCATGTTATTATGTTGCCTTTAATATTTAATCTTGTTTCCATCTTTTTAGTTGACTTGTCTTTTTTTTACTGCTTTTAACGTGGTGTTTTCTGCTTACACTAAAAAACGTATAGAAAATACATCAGTAAACAAGCCTGGGGGCTTTCTTTGGTATGTTTTTATTTGTGCCAAAAAGAAGCTTCAATGTGTTACATCCTGAAAGCGATTGCGATAGATTTTGAAATTAGACAATAAAAAGGCTGGTTCGACAACAAATAATTTTGTTCTTGTTAATCTCAAAACCATTTGCAAAACCACCTTTCGTTAATAATTGTGGTAACGTCAATTTATAATATCGGTTGGTGCACGAGTAAACTTTTTACCATTGAAAATGGTTATCAGATGCAAATCGCCTGAGACGTATTTTGACCATATCTCCGAGGATTATGAGAGGATCGAGATCGAGAGATGGATGACAATAGTACCAAAAGTTGAGGAATTTATCGAGATACGTGTGAAAATTTGAATTTTGAAAATCTACTGGTAACTTTTTTAGAAATTTTGCAAAATTCCAAAAATTCCGGGTTTTTTTTGGGGTGTTTGTTTACTAAATTGTAAATATTTCGGAAAAAAACTGACATAAGAAAAAATGAAAATAATGGTCCTAGGGTATTAGTTTAGCTACTAAATGGCGAAATAATTTTGAAAATCGGTAAATAATTGTGACCTGTAGGTGGTCCCTTTAGATTTGGAATTCTAGAAAAACGGGTGTTTCCATACATAAAAAGATATGTAGCCTCTATGATTATTGACCGATCGTCATGGTAATAGCACAGTACATATATAAGTTTTTGAAAAACTTATATATGTACTGTGGTAATAGTGTTAAAAGATGCAGAAGTAGATGAGAAGTGCATTCGTTGGAATTTTGAAAATCGTTTAATAATATTTCGGCCGCATCGAGGCAGTCAGCGGGCGCTTTTGTGACACGAGGCGGAGCCGAGTGTCACAATCGTAAAAATAAATAGGTAGGTACTACCTAGGTAATTTTAAAAATATAATAGGATTTTGTATTTGATTTGTTTTTGGTTTTTGTAAATTTTTGTGTTCATTTTCAATGCTCCGATTCTTGCGGGGACTGCAAAATCTGTGAATTTTTATGCACAACGGGGTAGTGCTTGGCCTTCACCTCACCTGATGTTAAGTGACGATAATGCGAAGGTGGAAGCGCACTACACCCGGAATTCTCATCGCTAAGGAACTGCCTATCTTACCTTTAACTACCGGAACACAACAATTTTCAAATTGGTGTTATGGCGTCAGACTTAGGTAAACTGATGGTAGCTAGCCAGCAGACTTCTTGAAATACACCACCAACCGACACCAACCAAACCGAGTAGAAATGTAACCCCCTTCTGGGAATCGAACCCGGGACGGGTCTTACACTGGTAAGCGAACCACTAGACCCCCCTCTAGTTATTTATATTTTTGTTTTTATAGGTTTCATTATAGCGCATTTGAGATAACTTCAAACAAGCACAACACCTTGAAATAGTCTTTAAAAAGTGACATAATAAATAAACAAACAATACATAGAAAAGTATGCGTAAACACCACCTTAATATTTTAGTCTATTATGAAAGCTAGCTACGAAAGGTAGCCCATAGTTCAACTGCCCTAATTTCAGAATTTACGTATGTTCACTGTTGTTGGTTACAATATAGTACGGTGAGCGCAATTTTAATTTGTGTGGAATTAGTATACTGTAATATAAGGCTTATTTAAGTTACACTGAAACAATACAGTTTAATATGTTCGCACAAACTAATTATGCAATGTTAGTGTAGTAAAGTTTAAATGAAAAGAATATAATGTTGGGCTTGTGTCTATATTGCTTTTAAATTTTGTTATTGAATCTCCTTGTTACAGAAATACATTATGTTTTTACAGTATTCAGAGTGTTTGGTAATCCTACTAATAGGTATGATAAATGTGAAAAATTGTGGGTTTGGATGTTTAAATGTTAGTTCCTCAATCACGCAAAAACTATTGAACGGATTTGGTTGGAATTTAGCACACAGATAGAAGATAGCTTAGATTAATACATTGGATACCTTTCATCCAGATATTCCCATATTCCCCCTACGGTAGATAGGGACCATCAAACTCACAATCACAATGGGATCAATTCTGAAATCGCGAAAAAAATCAGTGTTGGTCCCATAGTAAAAGTTGTTCAGTTTGATGGTCCCTATCAACCATATTCGGCTTTAGAAAGCTATTACCAAACACCTTGAATACAACGTCATATAATCTTATGCTTTAATAAAAAAAATATGTCTTATAAGTTTTTTGTTTAAAGGGTAGAAAGGGTTTTAAAGGGTCTTACGAAGTTCGTAACTAAGTAAAATATCCATCAAACTAAATGCATATTTAAAGCCATTTGTAATTAAAGGCTTTCTATGTGAAATTGCAACTATTAATCAATTCCTTTCAGAACCGAACGAACTCGGGTGCGATTAAAACTGCAAGAAGCTCGAACTTGCTTCAGCGCTTAATTACAATATCTAAATAAAAGTACATGGAAATTGTGCCATTATACACAAACTTTTTTGAAAAGTATGCACTGTATTGAAATATGATGAAATACTGTGTAAAAGCGGACTGCTTTGACCAAGGGTAAACTTAGGCTCATACTGAGAAACCTGTATCTGAAATGGGGGTCGTGGCTGAGGTTTTTTTTAATTATTACACACCTGCTAAAACTTTTGACGTTTAAGTTACATCGGTCGATGTAACTCAGTCGCAACGTTGCTTACAGACTAAATAAACGCGGTAAATATACAATTAGTTTTTAGTTTTTTAAGTACAATGCAAGGTGTAAAAATAAAAAAGTGCATTATTTGTTAGATAATAAAAAAAAATACAATTTTTGCTTCGTATTTCTTCTCAACTTTTAACTAATCTAATAACTTATTTCGGAAACCGGCTACTAATGGCGCGTTGCGTAATTTATTAAAATTAAATGACAATTGCTATGCTTAATACCTCCTAATTGCGGGCAATGATGCATGTATTTTATTTAAATTACTGTAATGGCTGTGAAATTGTTCGGTTTCACATATGGAAATTGGAAACCAATAAAGTTAGACCATCATTTAACTTCCTAATTAAATCGATTGAGTTAATTTTGGTACTAAAATTGTTGAATAGTGATTAAGTTCCATGGAATTGCCGTTTTTTTTAAAGAAGTTGTATTTTCTATAATGACATTTATTTTATTTTTCAGACCTCTTTAAATCTTTGACCAGGTTTCTGTTAAAATTCTGTCCTATTGCAAATATTTTTTTTAATGTCCTGAATGTTTGAATTTAGAGAAAAAAAAAATATAAAGGGACATATCTTAATATAAGTAAAAAAAGTAGGTTACCTTACGATTTTTTCAATCAGTAAGAATTTGTAAAATGAGGACCTGAATATTTTTTTAACCATAAAAGTGTATGTTCTGCGGGTCTTTTTTATTAAAATTGTAGTAACATACATTGAGGATCTAGATGACTGTAAGTGGTTTAGCGCCTGGCCCGGCGATTGCGCAGGTTAAGCAACTTTCGCAAGGGTCGGTCATGGGATGGGTGACCAAAAATACATTATCTCGAGCTCCCCCGTGCTTCGGAAGGCACGTTAAGCCGTTGATCCCAGCTGCATTTGCAGTCGTTGACACCCACCACTCCGCATTGGGCCCGGCCCGGGTGTTAAGTTATGGCCTATCCTTCCATCTTATCCACCCATAAGGAAGGCCTGTGCCCCAGCCATGGGGACAATAGAAATGCCTGATGGTCATATATACATTAATGGTATGTCCTCTAAAAATAACGTGAGCAAAGTAATTACGTGCAATTTCCTTGTCCCATTTATTACTGCACGTAATTTATCAGGCACTAATCAAGGTTCAAACTCCACTCCGTACAGTTTTAATAGCATCAAGTCGGTTCACCTGAATTGAAATTGATTAATAGTGCCTTAGACTTACAGTTCGTAAGAAGTTATTTTTAAATACCTATGACCCACTAATTTTAAAGTTGTTTGCTTCGATCAAGAATATCCTGGATAAATCAAGCAATATAGACGTATGCTTTAAAGACATTATGCAAGTAGGCTTTCTGATCAAAAGAACTGAAACCGACTGACAAAACAAAAAGAGATTCGCAATTTTTCAATTAGAATCCCACATAAAAAAATATATTATCCGGGTACTATTCTTTCCATATTAGAATACTTTGTACAAAATAAGCGCCCAATTTTAAAAGTGAGGCATTATTTAGAGGTGCCGTTTTTGATACTCTGACCGGATATCTAGCTTATTTTTGATCAAAGGCTGTTTGTTACATTTTTTGTCTAAATAATTTTGTAATAAAACACTTTTTATTACTCTGCACGTAAGATTGAGAGGTGAATAAATAATTTTGGTTCAGTACCAATCGAGATGGAAAACATAATGTCTCCTGTGTTACGTTTTTGAAACAAAATAATATTGATTAACTATCTATTAGAAATAAACAGAATACTTACAAAAATCGCAATATATGTTTTATGTTCTTTTTAAATGGTATTATAGAGGATTTTAATAGTTTTATTATAATTTTCCTTTTCATTGTTACAGATAAGGCGCCATCAGAAGCTACCTTCAGAGGTGCTGAATTCCTTTCCTATGACTTAACACAGACGGGAGGCGAACCCATAGTCAGCACACAAGATTCCCTCACGTTATACTTCAAAACTCGACAGCCGAATGGACTGCTATTTTACACAGGTGATGCTTAAGATTATGTACTATCGACAACACTTACGCTTTACCACCCCTAAATTTGAAATTGCATGCCGCTTTGTAGAAACTATATACGTATAAGCACAGAATATATAATAGTGTATATATAAGCACGTATGCTAGTATACGTGCTTACATATAGTTTCTACAGGGGTGATACGCGCGCTCACCATTTTTTCTGATAAGTGGTAAAGCATGTGAGTTGCCGATCTTCCCTACAGAATAAAGCTTCAAGTAATTGAAAACTTGTTATGGTATTTCTCATTATCAGTAGATTAATTTGCGTTGACTGTAGTTGCGACGAGAGATTTTAAAGTTACTCCCATGTACTATGTAAAAACGGATCACTCGATAAGATTGGAAAGTCATAGCTATACTTATGACGGATTTTGACTTCATGTCAAAGTGCACAAGATGCCTACTAAACTGATAATAGTGAATATCTAAACTCGAATGCACGATATCGCAACTGTACTTCAATTTATCGTCTATCGTCAAAAAACTACAAGAGAGTGTCTTGGGTCTTAACGCCTTGTCGTTTGTAGGCCACGAAGCTGACTACCTGAACCTCGCCGTACGTGACGGAGGCGTGTCTCTAACGATGGGCCTCGGCAACGGCAAGCAGGAGATGCATATCAAACCAGCGAAAACGCGCTTCGACGACCACCAGTGGCATAAGCTGACAGTCCATAGAAGAGTTCAGGAGGTACGTATCACGAATTTCTATTAGTGGCTCCGTGAGCTGTAGACCTCGCGTAGAAGAGTTCAAGAGGTACGTATCACGTATTTATACTAGTGGCTCCGTGAGCTGTAGACCTCGCGTAGAACAGTTCAGGAGATACGTAGGTATCACAAATTATATTATTCGGTGGCCGAATACGCTGACTTCGGTATCGGTATCACACTTTGGGCGATATCCAAATGTGTTTACCGCATAAACGTTTGCATTCTTAGAATAATAACACCTGAAGACGAGTCCTTGTATGTAAAGTGAGGCAAAAAAACAGACAAAATAGCTCAATTTTAGATTTATATCCTTCATACGTTACCTAATCGTAACTCTACCTAAAATCCTATAAAATAGTAACTAATCCCCTAAAATTAGGAAAAATTACACTTTTTTCGTTCTTATAGGTACGATTTAGGTAACGTTTGAAGGATAACATCTGAAAACTGAGCAATTTTGGCTCAATTTTATTTGGCTCACTTTTGACAGTGCGCTTAGTAGGGAACTATATATCGTTTTAGGTTGTTATTATTCTAAGTTTGCATTACAGTTGACCGAATACGGATAATCGAACCAATTTACACAGGTCGATGACCGAATCCGGGCTGTAGCCGAATAAGGTCCATCCGAATAAACCCATAACCAGGTTTTTTTCAATCACTCAAATATTGAGAATCAAAAGTTATACTACCTCAGCTGCAATCAATCATATCGCAAGTATCAAGTTTTCGATAACAAAAATCTAATTTGTCTTATTTTGTTACTAAAAAAATGATTCACTCTTAAGTAAAGAACACTTTCTAAATAAACTGAAGAAAGAATACAATATATCTAGTACGCTATCAGTTTCACTTAACCCACTTAAATTACAGTAGGTATATAATACATTCAAAAAACCTTGAATTCTCAATTTATAACCCTTTTTTATCTTCAAATAATTAATCAAGTATGATGATATAAAAAGATAGACAACACGATGTATCATAAATTCAAACTGTTAGTCATTAGCACAGTATCGATTAGGTTTCCTTGAATTCTCAAGTTAGAAATTAATGGCAGTACCTAGGTACTATTTGCCGATAAATAATAGTAAAATGTAAGCCATAGCAACCATAGCAACCATTTGTCATGGGAAAAGGACCATGCCCATGGGTCTATAGAAGTTCCGGCCCACGGTACATCGTGGTGTACATAGACGAATTGTGTATTAAATGAAAGCATGGCATGTCAAAAACTCAATAAACTGAATGTTGGTTAAGAAATAAGTCGCCTTTTTTAGATAAATCGACTTTTTTTTCGTCAGTATGGGCACAATTTATTTCAACAATTTTCATATCAGTGGCATTTGTTTTATTGTTTTAGTCACTCGAAGTCAATTTTAACTAAATGTAATGTTGTTCACTTTGAATAAACTAACCAGAACTGCTTCCAGAATCCAATGCATGCGAGAGTCAAGTGGGCCATGGGCCATTCCAGATTATCGTCATATAAAATAGCGGGGCCTAACTCCAAAGTTCGGGATAGGGTCGGAGACTCGGAGTCCATTAGCGTAAAATGGGTCAAAAAGTAAAGGATGCACGAGAAATACACACTCACTGCAAAACACTTCCAATACAAAACAAAACATTAAACAACAAAACACAAACAAACGACAATCAAACGTTGTGACGTCGCCGTCGTCGTACTGTCACCATTGTCAAACTGACAGTAGATCAGCCGAGTACACAGTGCTGCCATTGTTCTATTGGAATCGATTACTAAATCGATTTTAATCTTGTTCAGTACTGTTATAATCTAAAAAATATTTTAGCATTTCACTGGTTTTAATAAAAACTATATTTTTTGAAGTTATACTCAGTCAAACAAGAATTGCCGTTACAAATAATGTTAGTAATTAATAATATATTTTGTTGGTATCGATTTTTATATCGCATCGATTGTTTACGAGATTTTTTCGTACCTCGAGCAACGTCACTCGCATAAAAATCATGGATTTTGGTGATGGCGACTTTATTACACAATAATTCCAATTGCATTATTCATAATAAATTGAATAATGATTTTTAAATTTTATAGAAAGTTTGTACACGGTATTTTAAAGTTGGGCCGTAGATGGGCGTAAGCCTTTAGTTTACTTTTGACCAAGAAGCTTATACCTCCCTCCAATGGAGATTGCACGGCCATATGTCATAGTGAAGATTGAAAAAAGCTCCTTTAGTGACGTGACGGCTTATTGCAACCTCTTTCTTTAGTGTTACAATACGTGTTCGTTGTTCGTCGTTCGATCGTTCGTGAGAAACGAAAACGTATTGTAAAACGAAAAGAAAGAGATAGCAATACGCCGTGATGTCACTAAAGAGTCTTTTTCAATCTTCAGTATGATACTAGGCGTGCAATCTCTATTGTGGGTTTAAGCTTCTTGCTTTTGACTTATTCAATCGCGGTGACAACATACCATTTTCGGTAGTTAAAAACAAATGAATTAATATAGGGCGAATATCATGTTCAGCGACGAAAGGTTATCCAGAATCAAAATCATGAAAGTTGATATTTTGATTTTCCTGTAATTTTTTTCGCAACATTTGTTTAATTCCAAACTAGGCAGAGCTTTTAATATGGTAACAATACCATAAAAATTCACAAAAAAATCAAATACAAGATTTCATATAAACAAAAAGTACGGATTCATTTATATTCAGTGAAACTAAATACAAGCAGCAGAAATATATACAATGCATCGAATTACAGACAGAATGAAACGTAAAATCGGAAAATTAAGGCATAGGTACCAGTGGCGAGGGGTGAAATTATGGCGAAGGTCTCGCTCTACAAAAATCATGAAAAATGTTATGATCTGCATAGTGGATCATTGGGGTGGGATTTCCAATGGTAAGCCGATGGGAATCGGCTTGTATGGACCCTTCGCCACTGATAGGTACTTTTCGTAATTTTTCTGAATATAAACATGTAAATTCAATGAGCGCCAACAACGTAACTGCTCTAAAGGGAGGATTTTTAACCAATTTTAACTTACAGTTTAGATCTTCTGTGCAATTTTACATTATGATTTCCTCGAGTTTCCAATATGATTAATCTAGCCAATTGGGAAACTAATTATAAATGTGAAAGTAACTCTGTCTGCTTGTCATATCACGGCTAAAACTGCAATTTTGATTAATTTTAGTATTCAGATATATGTATTAGAACTTGGAAACGAACGTAATTCTACGTGTGCAAAGTCGTAAGTAAAAGCTATAAGTACCGTATCTACGTGTGCAAAGTCATAAGAAAAAGCTATAAGTACCGTATCTACGTGTGCAAAGTCGTAAGAAAAAGCTATAATTATCGTATCTACGTGTGCAAAGTCATAAGAAAAAGCTATAAGTACCGTATCTACGTGTGCAGTCGTAAGAAAAAGCTATAAGTACCGTATCTACGTGTGCAAAGTTATAAAAAAAAAGCTGTAAGTACCGTATCTACGTGTGCGAAGTCGTAAGAAAAAGCTATGAGTACCGTATTCGATTAATAAAATAACTTACGATATGTAATGTTAACAATTTAGACCTTTTAAATAGAAAACATGAATTTAAAATGTGAAATATTATTCCAAAAAGTAAGTAAGTATATGAAAATTATGCAAAATGATTTGAAATTAAATTAGCAAACACATGATAGGTACTTATTTTTTAAATTACTTTTAAGGCAGAGACACAACAAGATTGTTTTCATTATGTTTCTCGTTAAAATGGATAGGGTATATAGTTTGAATATTTCTAGTTAATACCAATGTAAAGTGATCAATCTTTTCTATGGGCTTCGTAATTGGAGCAATTTGGTTGCGATAAATTTGGTTGGTGGAATAAAGTGTTTCAGCGGGGAAAATTTTCTACAATCTTACACTTAACTGAAATGTTTATTGCACAAAAGTGTTGGAAGGTACAAATAATGCGAATAATGGGACATAATCATAGAATGGATTTCTTCCCAAGTAAATTAGAATATAAAGTGATAGTTTTTTTACTTGTTCGAAGGAAAACAGTAAATCAATGTACAGGATATCCTTTTGGCACACGTATACTTGAGGTCAAATAAATTTTTTGAGCCACAGTTCTTCATAGGAGGGGAGTTATGACGTCATCTTATTTTATACGGGATTTTTTTTTGTTTCAAAACTTATCGGGTGTGATACCGAATGAAAGGGTTTTCTGAGACGTTTCTAAAAATATACCATATCATTACATATCAGCCACTTGTTTAAAATTAAACCAAAAACCATTTTCAAAACATAATTTCAAAGGGCTCCTCAACATACGATACCATATTATTATTTATCGTAAAGTATACCTCAAATGATTCGTAAGATTTTCATATCTAGCCTCATGAAGTTTTTTATAAGAACTAAGTATACGTGTTTTCTAAACGGCTATCCGTACATCGATTTGCGTTTTTTTTGCGTACGATTAGCAACTACCTGACTATTCAGCCATGTTACATAAGCCAGCCAATTTCTTTGTAAATTGATAACAGTAGTGTGAAATAATGCAACTTAATTAATAAAAGAGGAAACTAATAAATGGCTTGCCGTTCTTCCTTTTTTATACATATCAACGAACGACAAATAATGTGCCAGTTTTTACTACGTGGATGTACTTGAAATAGCTTTCAAGTCGCACTTATTGGATTTTCCCGGATCTCATATCCTGCAGCGTTTTTAGGGCTCCGTACCCAAAGGGTAAATACGGAACCCTATTACTACGACTCCGATGTCTGTCTGTCGCTCTGTCACCAGGCTGTCTCATGATCCGTGATAGCTAAACAGTTGAAATTTTCACAGATGATGTATTTCTGTTGCCGCTATAACAACAAAATACTAAAAACAGAATAAAGTAAATATCTAAGGGGGGCTCCCATACAACAAACGTGATTTTTTACGGAACCTCAAGCGTAAGTTCAACTCGCACTTGGGCAGTTTTTAATATAAATAATTACTCGATATTTATTTAATTACATCGTCCTTGATCTATTTCACAAAAACAGTACGAATATTATGTTTAGTAACTTCTGAAACAGACTAGTACTTCCTATAATTTTTGATTAGTTACGTTGCGCATTTCGAGGCGCATTAAATTTCCCTTGGGTTTCTTATTACGTCACTGTTCAGGTTTTGCACTAGATTGCAATGCTTGTTGAAAATGCGAGTGAGATTTTTTTCTTTCAGATATTCATTCATGTTTGGTTTCGTGGCACGTAAATAGGTATATCAGCGATAATTATAGTTAATTTTGTTTTGTGTTGAACTTGTTTTTTTTATTTGTTTGTTCTGCAAATTAAATACAAAGGCCTGAAATAATTGCACCCATAAAAAATCTGCGTTAAGTGATGCCATTTTCAGTATAAATGAGAGTGTTTTACATACCTTTCACAAAAAGAATGTAATTTTATCACCAGAAAAGCTTGAAGTGAATCGAGATGTAACACGAATAAATCCACACCATTTTCGCGTCTCTTATAAAATCTCTTCCTATTCAATTTTGTGCAAACATTCACGGTTTATCATATTCCATCAGGATTTTCCGGTGCCCATTTAAATCCTTTATGACCCTTCTGAAAGTGACAGGCGACCGTAAGACCTACATGCATAATTAATAGGATCAAATTGGCTTACGCATAGTGGCAACTGTATGTTCACATTGTAAATCGGAACTTAAACCTGGGACTCGATCGCGCATATTTTTATAGCCATCAATAAAATTCATTGTTTTAATTAAATTCACAAATACATGTTTATTAAAAAAAATCGCTTTGATTTCTAGTCCAATCAACGGGGCTTATGCAACCCGAATAATTCTCCCGTCTATGAAATTTGGCATGTGATGAAGTTAGGTAATACAGATTACAGATGAACAAAAATCCAATAAATTTTGTTACGAGAAGTTAGGTATTTTTACCTAAACATGAAAATCGCTTATATCTCTCTGTGAATATTTCCTCGGGCTAAAATACTTTCTGTATACGTACTTATTTATTAGTTAGAATAAGTATGTAAAGAAATCCAATATTTTTTTGGTTTCAGAGATACCCCAAATTTAAATTTCAATATTTTTCAATATATCTTCTGTTGAAAAATTTATTTGCTGATTATTATTTTTTAATATGTTTTTATACCTTTAATATATAGCTTTATTCAGTAAGCTAATAAATTTTCTTCTTTAATCATATTTATACATAAACGTATAGAAATGGATCGACTATTTTTTCACATTACCTCTTTAGACCAAAAAATAAAAAAATATGATTAATGAAGAAAATGTATTGGCTTACTGAACAAAGCTATATATTAAAGGTATAAAAACATATTAAAATATAATAATCAGCAAATAAATTTTTCAACAGAAGATATATTGAAAAATGTTAAAATTTAAATTTGGGGTATCTTAGAAATCGAAAAAGTATTGGATTTCTTTACATACTCATTTTAACTTATACATAAGTACGTAAACAGAAAGTATTTTAGCCCGAGGAAATATTCACAGAGAGATATAAGCGATTTTCATATTTAGGTAAAAATACCTAACTTCTCGTTACAAAATTTATTGGATTATTATTCATCTGTAATCTGTATTACTTAACTTCATCACATGCCAAATTTCATAGACGGGAGAATTATTCGGAAGTCGCCGTACAACAAATATCCTCATTGATTGGACTATTCAGCGTTGTAACTTAGATATGAGAAGCACAGGATCATTATGAAATTACTAAAGCAATTTTTCTTCATAAACCTAACCAATATTACATCGCAACGTTTTAGTTAGAGCGAACTCCTGGATTCAATGTGGTTTCGAAATAGTTTAAAACTCTCATTCCATGATCCACCGACAAGGCTCCAAGGGTGGTTCTACGGATATTTTTTATAGTTTTAGGGCAAAAATCATACGTTTCTTATTTCACTTCGATCCGCTGTTTTAGGGAAAAGAAGGGATAATATTTTTGTCGATTGTAAAGTAAAAGTTTTCTTTTTATGTTTTGATTGTGAAACTGCCTGGAGCTTTTCAAGGCTTTTGAAATAAAACTCCGTATTTCACAAGTCAGTACATAACAGTAACTTGCTTACTTCGCTTTTGTTAACCAAATTATGGTTATTTTGTTGTTGGTCGACAGAAGAACTTGAAATTGCTTATGAATTTTGTGTAAAAGTTTAACAAAAGCTGCGGCTTACAATTCAATGCTAGAGCTTTTTGAAAAGTTGTTTTAATGATAAATTGAATATTTGGTTGGACCGCCGTAATGTAGGCAGGCACCACAGAACTATGATTTTTGCGTCGTTCTGTGGTAGGCTAGGCACAATACATTTACACGTTTTGTTACAACGCGTTGTGGTCATTTGGTACGATGACCACGACACGCGAATTTCATTAAGCGGTCTTTTTATGATTACCACAACGCAACATGGACGTTTTTATAAGAACCCCAACGCGTTGTAAGCGGTTTTTTTTGCTCAATGAGCGAAATTGCTCTTTGAGCTTAACATAATATAGGTACATATTGTTGAATTCGACTGTACTCCTTGTAATATATAACGAAAATTAATTCTTGCATAATCTTGTCTTATTCAGTACACACATTCTTACAATTACAAAAATCAGGGTCCACTACTTGGTTTCGAATGACACTGTAGCGACACGTTGTGGCGAAAAAATGTCAGGGTACGCTGGAGCGAAAAATCATTGGAGTGAAACCCACTCGGTCGAATGATGTGACAGCGACAAACTTTTTCCGTAACGAGAAACCAATGGTCGAAAAGACGTATTTTAACACGTTTTTATTAGGTTGCTTTCTCGTTTGTGTGTTTGTTTGTTTCTCCACAAAGTTTGCGAACGATTTTATATTAGCTTCCCGATGAGCTAGAGACTTGAAACTTTGAACATAGGTCAGAACTAAAAGGCAATTCAATATTATGGTGTCATTGAGCTGATCTGATGATGAAGCCGGAAGAAGGCCACAGGAACTCTATGATGAAACCATACAACCCCATCGTGGTTGGACTCATTAGAATCGTCTTGACGAGTACTCTAATGGGAGACGAAGTCCAGGGTCTGATGATGAAGCTGCAAGGCCATGCCATAGGAACTCAATATTGGAACCATGCAACCCCATAAAATTTGGGCTCGTTTGAATCGTCTTGACGAGTTCTTTGTTGGGAAATAGTTTCCAGGGTCTGATGATGGAGCCGGAAGAAGGACACAGGAACTCTTTAATAAAACTACGCTATCCCATCGAGATTGGGCTCGTTTCAATTATCTTGACGAGTACTTTATTAGGAAATAGTTTCCGAGGATCTGATGATGGAGCCGGAGGAAGGCCATAGGAACTCTATAATAAAACCATGCAACTCCATCGAGTTTGGGCTCATTTGAATCATCTTGACGAGTTCTTTGTTGGGAAATAGTTTCCAGGGTCTGATGATGGAGCCGGAAGAAGGACACAGGAACTCTGTAATAAAACCATGCAACCCCATCGAGTTTGGGCTCGTTTGAATCGTCTTGACGAGTGCTCCGATAGGAGATGGTATATTTTTGGTCTTAGCTCGTTAACTAAAAAGCAGAAAATAAAAATTTACTGAAAAAAAAACTTTTTTAAAAACACGTTTTTAAAACGGACTAAATTATTACAACAGAAAATCGGACTAAAAAAATTAAAACGGTCTAGTAAAAACAGACTAAAAAGTAAAAAATAAATTCTTCTGTAAATATTTATAACACTATAATATTTATACTTACAGAAAATTTAAACCTAAAAACGTGGGGCGCATGCTAAAGACTACATGGATGATAAATTTTATAAAATGCGCCCCACGTTTTTAGGTTTAAATTTTCTGAAGGTATAAATATTATAGTGTAATAAATATTTACAGAAGAATTTATTATTTACTTTTTAGTCTGTTTTTACTAGACCGTTTTAATTTTTTTAGTCCGATTTTTTGTTGTAATAATTTAGTCCGTTTTAAAAACGTGTTTGTAAAAAAGTTTTATTTTACTCATTTTTTTACCTACTCAAAATATAACATTTTGTTTTGTTGATTAAAGTGAGAATTGAACTTTATGTTTTATTTCCAACCTTTTAATTTCAAACTAGCATACAATTATATTTCGCCACAAAGTTTGTCGCTGTCGTGTCATTCGACCATGTAGTGGGTTTCGATCCAATGATTTTTCGCTCCAGCGTACCATGCTAACATTTTTTCGCCACAACGTGTGTCGCTACAGCGTCATTCGAAACCAAGTACTGAATCATAATAGTATCTTAACTTTTTGGTATTGCTTTGTTGCAGATAACACCGCTGACGAGTTTTTGTAGGGTAAGTTGTAGACTATTAATTTAAAAACAGTATTAAGAACTTGAGTTTTCGGATAAGTTTTGAATAATTTTCGAGTCAGATAGTTTTATTCCAATGCTATCGTATTTTAAAATTATTAGACAGACTACCTATCAAAATTTTTGAAACTATCTCTCATTACCAAATAATTGAAAACAAAGTTTTTAGTCAAACTACGTTCGCTCTACTATCTGTAGAGCTGTAGATCTCGCGTTTGTAACTTTTTCGAAAAAAATTTCGAAATCTTGAAAAAGAAAATAGTAAAATTAAATCAAAATAAGTTCATATAATTATAAAACCTGCTCACAAAATTTCACGAGAATAGGTTGAGAAATGTGACCTGCAGAGGACAGATAGTCGGACATTATTGCCTCAGTCTATAAAAAAATATAGAAGCCGTCAATGCGCATTCTGTTATAAAATAGGTTCTCAATTAAAATTTTCTATGAGCTGATATGGCTCGAGCAATGAAAGAACGCCCCAGAAACTGAATGGGCATTGGACAATAGTGGTTCCACAATACAGCCTGAAGTGTGAATAGAAATTAATATTAGAATAGGTGCCCTCATTGTGAAGTTTGGAATTTACATAAACTTGATGGTTTGTTTGCTGTTTTTCATTCAATTGTAATTGTAGAGTTTTGAAGTAATAATTTTCACCAACTTTTCACACTTAGAGGTAGTATACAGTGGCGGTCACATAATTAAAGACACCAGTATATTTTCATATAAACGAGGTATAAGGTTATGTTTAAAAAAAACCAAAAAAAAATGCATAAAAATGTACGGACATCCGGAAACTGAAAGTCTGATCCTTATATCTCTGAATTTTCTATTCAAAATATTTATGTTAAATACGAAATCTAATTCTTGCTGCTGCTCCTTTAAATATCTTGTGCACATAGGACTATTTATTAAGGACAATAGATTTTTTTTGATTGAAACAAAGAAAATAAAGATGGATGAAAATGTCAAAAGGGGCTGTAATAAAGTTAATGACCATAAAACGTTATATCCAAACCAATATCTTACGTGCCATAACTTGCGAAAGAAAATAGCACATTATGCTTGTGCTATATGAAAAAACTTTATCTTCGGCTAAGTATGATGGAACTTCAAGCAAACTGTCGCTTTGAACTGGAGTTAGCACCAGATGGCAGTGATGTAGTTGAGAGTTTCATATTAATTTAACATTTCTTGTAGTACCTATAGCTTCCATATATTAGATTTATTGAGCACGTCGATAGAACAACTCTTAACAAGATATTGAGAAAAGCTTGCGGTGAACGTAAAAGCTTGAGGTTAACGTAATTTCTTTTCCTTTATTTTCTAGTACTATAAGTATAAAATATACATATATAAGTTATAAAACTATTAGTACTAAGACCATTCTAGTATGTAGTGATCAATGCATAGTAATGTAAATAGATAAATATTGAAAAAAGAAGGAAATTTCTTTAGTTAATTCGCTTTTTGAAATAACTGTACATTCCGTCCAAAAATAATGTTTCCAGTTCAGAACATTTTTTATTTTATTATTAAACATTCTTTATTGTATTAAGTACATTAATAAATGTTACAAATGGCGGACTTAATACTAAAATAATTCTCTCCCAGTCAACCTTCAGGAAATAGATATTTAACTTTGTCACTTGGTTGTAGTTGTCTTTTCTCATTGATTTCTGTTAAAAAAATAGCTTTTAGAGTGACAAAATTCTAAACTGTAATACATATTTAAAGACGTGACTGTACCTAGTAGGACTTTTTATCGTGCAGTCTATAATGTCAATATATATCCACCTTGCAATGATATTATTAAGCATTCAAAAGTTTCGGATTCCAAATTCGTTTTTTACAAGTCGTGGGTTTCGTTAGACTGCGTTTTCACAAATTATAAAGTGGAATAGTTTTCCACTCGATAGCATTACTTCATTCTGATTGCTAGTGCAGCTCTTGTGGAAATGGTCCCTATATTTGGGTATCTTTTCAGGGACTATGAGATTATCAGTAACCGATTACTGTGAAAGCACAGGATTAAACAGCATAAAAGCTTAGAAGAAATAAAAATCGCGGGTACACTATAAATGACATTCAGAGCTTTCATACATGCGGGGGGTGCACCGGCGCTCCCCAGTGGTGCAAACTGACTCATTGGAGTGCGAGTTTTCGAACATTTTTGAATCGGTTTATGAACCTCTTCACAGAAGATTTTTGTTTACTCTGTGGTAAAAAGATTTAATTTCAATATTTATCTAACCTCCAATCTTTCTGTTCTCAGGTATCAGCAATAGTGGACGATGTTTATTCTGAGCATTCTCACGTGGCTGGCTCCTTCACAATGTTGGCCAGTTCCCGAGCCCATGTTGGAGGTTCATTGAATGCGAGAGCGTTGCCCGGGGCAAGAGTACATACTAACTTCATTGGATGTTTGAAAAAGGTAAGGTCATTTACAAGGTATCTCCGTCAGCCATTTTTAATGTCCCCACTGCTGGGGCACAGGCCTTCCTTATGGGTGGATAAGGAGACGGGCCATAACCCACCACGCGGGCCCAATGCGGATTGGTGGGTGTTAACGACTGCAAATGCAGCCGGGACCAACGGCTTAACGTGCCTTCCGAAGCACGGTGGAGCTTAAGATAATAAACTTACAAGGTATAATACGCCTAAATATTAAGTAAGAGAACAAAATTACACATGAAACAACGTATGGCATGATGAAAAGCAGGCACATGGTCTAGACGCTGTCGATTACTACACAGGAATATCATTTTTACGTTCCTAATTTCGATCCCATTTTCTGCCTCTTAAAGCTCCTATACATAATTGAAATGGGAAAGAATAATTATAGAAGAGACTTAAGACGATATTTTACTATTAGACTTTTTTTTACCTATTTAGGTAGTCACACGTTGCGATTCACTGAAAAAAAAAAATGTGCTGTTTTAAAAATAGAGTTTATTAGTCCTACTATATCCTGTATTCGCAGAGTAACTGTGACTAATTATAATAGTCCAGTTACTTAATTCTACTATGTTCAAGGTGGAGTTCTCAGCTGACACTCTTCGTCTCAACCTCATCGACTTGGCCCGCACTGGCAGCAAGCTGATTACTGTAACTGGACGTTTAGAGTACGCTTGCACAGCCTCCGATACCGCTGACCCCGTCACATTTACTACAAGAGACGCTCATTTGGTAAGTACAAACTAATCATATTAAATGCTTTACAAATGTTGGTGAAAGTAAATAACCTAGAATAGAAGTTCATGTAATGGGTGCATTAAAAGATAATCCTACCTCGGTAAGTAATTAAACGAATTGCACATAAATTTATCAACGTGATAAATGAGATAACTTTCTGAGGTCAAAGATTGTTTTCTAAAGGTGATGTACTGCTTACTGAAGTTAACGAATCGTTAAGTCGACTTAAAATTCGAGCTCGCGGAGGCTAACGTCCAAACTTTTATATTGTTTCAAAAGGAAAACCAACAAAAAGGCGACAGCACTTTTTGAAAGCCTTACAAATGATTTATTTGAAATGAAAGTGGAATTATTGTTTACGAAGTTTGGAGGTCGTTAATATAATAACTTTTTGTCAATTTCTAATGGCCTAATGATAATAACCATAGACCCCATCCCAAAAACACTCTTGCCGCCGTTATTTCCAAAGCTAACAATAAACTTTTCACACACCTCATTAACCCTCAACGGCCTTCCGCGGCTGTCGCAAAAACTAAGCACCAATTAAACACAACGGGTTTCGAGTGAAAAATCATCGTAACACGACCTATTTGGAATGCCCCCGGGTGTCAGTCGAGAGCACTTTACCACTGGCCTCTTGAATTTAGCCAAGAGTTCTGGACATTGACAAAACTGTACAACTGTAGTCAGTTTACTTACGAATTTGTAGGTTGTTTGGACTATTTTTGGAATTTCAGTGGCTTTGTGTCTGGTTGGAAATCGGAAACTTTATCAAATGAAAATAGATGCCTGCAAAGTTCGGAGTTGGCGGAAGTTTGAATTACATTTTCATAATTGATTTTGTACAAAATATCTTGGTGAAAATGGAACAATTAGTGAAAAAAATCGTGTCAATTCGATTTAATAAGAAATTATAATTTTCAATAGCGATTTAAGTTCAAAAGACTTTTGACTAAATATGACAATTAGTAAGGATAAACAGACTTTATCTAGTTTGTAGTAATCCAACCCATAAGAGATGTCCTCCGTATTATTCGAGAGCACTTTAAAAGCCGGACTCTTAGATTTAGTGGAGTGTCCGGTCCGGGACCTGATTAATTTGGAACAAGGGCTATTGAAGTTGACGATTTGTGGCCCGGGGTACTTCAGGATTTGCGGATTGATTTGTAGTTGCTATGGCCTCGCTACAGTATTTACTCTACCCACGACTAAAATATTTTTTGTGTCTTTTCATTTAAGTGCTTTGAGTTAAATATGGTGGCTGTGATATCTATCGTTCAACTCCTCAAGTATAATCGAATATCTTAGTAAGTAAGTCACTTACGAGATTTTTTACTACTTTTTGTTTGTAATGATTTGTTTTATCGATTAACACCACTTTTATCACAGGCCTCCAAAATTGACTTTTTTCAAAATGGCGGACAGGTAGGTATGCCAAAGGGGCCTGATGCTCTTTGCACTGCACCAAGAATCTTCACTGCACATAGCCTTTGACACGGAAAAGGACATAGGCCATTTTTATCCCGATTATGACTACTTTTTAACCGAATAAAAAAAAGAGGAGGTTCTCAATTCAACTGTGTTTTTTAATGTGTGTTATTCGATATGTCTTCGAATTGAGAACCGATTTCCAAAACAATTTTTTCATTCGAAATGGTACTCTCGAGATGGTCCCATTTTTTTCTAGATTACAATACAACATAGATATGAGTTTAAGCAAAAGTATACTTTTTATTTGAACGCGCGTTTACCACGAGTAAGAGGTAGTACACATTATTATGTCAAGATTTGTTAGTACAATATCTTGATAGTTAGCTAACACGCTGATGCTGTTAGTGTCCTGCTCAATATGCACATAATATTAACCAAGTCGTAGCCAGCTCTGAATGGAGTCGTCAAGTGCGTTTTGCATTAGTTCCAAACTAACTAAAGCGTTAGACTGGAACTTCATGCTGGCTCAGCAATCAGAATTATTTAAGCAATCTATTGGTGAATAATGGAAAATGGACAAAACGTTATTTTTATCCTTAGTGATATTATAAATGCGAAAGTCCGTTTGTTTGTTACGCCACTACTGATGATCGGATCATGAAATTTTGTACACACGTTGTCAAAGTTACAGAGAAGGACAGAGGGTACATTTCATCCCGAAAAAAGGATTGTTCCCGAGGGAAATCAAAAAAACATTCTACGCAGACGAAGTCGCGGGCGGCCGGTTGTTTCTATCTAATAACAATAATGATTAATTTCAAAGTCTTATCAAAAATATTAATATTATTCAGTTGTTAGTAAGTATTTACTGGTGTAAATCAAGGTTTTGGTATATCCTTACTAATATTAGGATGCGAAAGTCCGTTTGTTTGTTAGTTTGTTACTCCTTTACGTCTTAACTACTGAACCGATTATCACGAAATTTGACATACACGTTATCAGGGGTACAGATAAGGACATAGGGTACCTTTCATCCAGAAAAAAGTTATGTTCCCGTCCCGAGGGATAGCAAAAAACTTTTTACGCAGACGAAGTCGCAGGCGGCCGCTAGTTGATGTATATTTCAATAAGTTTTATAAATCGTTTTAATCAAGTTACTGTAGGCATATCTTTTTTCTTTCTTTCCATAATAAAAAAAAACTTTCTATAATCTTACTATTATTAGTCGCAATCAAACAAAGCTGTAGAACACGACAATAGCTAAACCATGTGATAAAGCTCGAAAAATAAAAAGTATCATTTTTGGAGACATACAAATATAGGTTACGGCGGGTTGCGATCTGTAAAACTTGGGTTAAAGTATCTATAATTTCGTAATAAATAACTATATCACAACGGCGAACGGTAACCTTTTTCGTAATTTAAATGTACTTTGACCTGTATCAGGTCAATGATTACGAGTAACATATTTTGTACGAAAACTTTTAGTTTAGTAGTAGTAGTGTAGTTGCGCCAGAGGCGCTGTGACAAATTGCATACAAAATTGCTTACTACAGTCGCTATCGAATATAGTAAACGTATAACTGTGCATCTGTGCAAGCTCATAATACAGGCACTAGAATAGGGAGTAACATAACTATTTTAGCCTCTTCAAAGAAAAATACGAAAATAGAAAAAACTGTATAAAAAGGTTTTTCAGAGGCCATCGACCCAATTTAATTGCCCATTATTGCTGTAAATATGAAATATGAACACTCTTAAGGCATTCGTTCTACCAAATTCTGCCTATTACAGTAAATTATCGTAACTGGCGATACGCACCAGCCGCTTGGTTTAATGGAAATAACTGATTTAAATGAGCGATAAGGGACGGAAAATTATACTAGCGAACTGGGAATGAAAATAGTCGTACACGCAAACAGATGAATAAAGGTTAACCTTCTTATAAATCTGAGTATAAGCAAAAAGTTTGATGGCCTGGATTGGCGCATTCACCCTGCGATTTTTGAAGTTATTCAATTTTCGCAAGGGTGACCAAAATTTATTACGAGTATCTCAAACTCCGTTGTGCTGCGGAACGGAAGGCAGGTTAAGCCGTAGGTCTCGGCTGCATGTTCAGCCAGTTACAGTATGAGGCAGACATCTTGATACTTTTTCGACAGAGTAGGGATAAGTTTCGGTTATGATCCCAATTCCCATCCACCCATAAGTAAAGGAAGGCCTGTGCCCCAGCAGTAGGGACATGAAAAATGGCTGATGTGATAACTTAAAACAGTCATACCGACATACCACGTTTTGGCGCCACTAATGTCATTTTCAATCCAAGCAATGATATGGTTTATTTAGAATTTCTGTAATGTTTGTTTTAATAGCAACGAAAGTAAGAAAAGCTCAACACATCCACTTATTATATTTTTTGCTATCTTTAATCGTGTCAAGTGGATAAATCGATAAATAATGATGTAGGTACTCAGTTAATTTTTTTGTGATGGGTGCTAGTTATTCGTTTAATAATACTAATGACTGCTTCATATTAAAAGTTAGCCGTAAAGTCTATACATTCCAAAACCCAATCTTTCTAAAACGTTTTACAACATCGTTGCGTGAAAGGATTAAAAATCGTCAATTTTCTCTTTGCTTTGTGTTCCGGTGCTTTGATTAGCTTCTGCTGCATTTACGTGACATGCATGCTGGGGACCTTTTGCCTAATGAATACGGTATTGTGGAACCATTTTAAAGGCTTTTCACAAATTGAATTTACCATGGACCAGAGTTGTAAAATCCGTTGGTTGATTGGTTGTATTAAAACGGTTTATTTAGTATAGGGTCGATAGAAAATTAAAAACTGTTTCGTTTTTATAACTCCTTAACAGCGTGGTAAGATATTACACGACCATAAATTTTAACTTAATAGGCCTTATTACAAAAAGATTACAGACACATTTGAGAAGAATTTTAAATTTTATTTTCTTGAGCAAATTGCTTTCGTATCCACGAAAGCTCGTTCATTCTATTTCGAAGCTCAGAATGTTACGAAATTAGTTGCAAGTATTAACCCTCAACCGAAGGTCGTGAAGTGACATTACCGAGGTCACATCGACCTACACGCTAGTTCTGATGAAGCTATTCGAATTCTAGGTAGACGCGATCTGAATAAATTTTATATTTACGTGGCGAGCTAATGACTTCGCTTTATATGTAAAAAGGGGATAAGTAAA
This sequence comes from Agriphila tristella, assembly GCA_928269145.1. NCBI lineage: Eukaryota > Metazoa > Arthropoda > Insecta > Lepidoptera > Crambidae > Agriphila > Agriphila tristella. The sequence goes on from OV743443.1 coordinate 15,985,027, forward strand.
CGAATATGAAACGAATGTTTTAGTAAAATTACCACTTAGTTTAGTACTATGTCAAAACAACTAAAGCGCTTGTAAGATGTTTCCACCCAGGAACGAATTTGGATTCAGTTCAAACTTAATCTTTTTTTATCCTACTATTTATTTTGTTTACCCTTATTATTATCTAACCACTAAAAGTATCATATTTATAATAAATTATTAGTTCAGTCTGTTACAATTTGTATAAATAATTGAGTAAATAAATAACGATCGTTTGTCCTACCTCCGTTGGACCTACTAATGACAAAGGCTATTGATAATTCATAAAACCGAAATCCATTGACGTGTTTTGTTATTATTATTCGTGTCAAAATGTGTCGACAAATAGTAGTTGGTTTGTTATTATAAAAACTTGACTTATTGAAATTTATATACAAAATGTTCTTTATTGATTGAAATTATAGCATTAAATAGTGCGGTGTGGTGGACCCTTTTTTAGCAGAAAACATTTTTTCCCATTGCTAAAACTCGTGTAACTAAATCAGTAATCGTCTTTTAAGACACCACTATAAGAGTGGAGGGTTGATGCTATACTACTCTTACATACCTCTCATAAAAGACTAAAATAACTGGTACTTGATTCAATTTACCTTTTTTTACTTACAGTAAATAAATGATTTATTTTCCCGACAGATTCTACCAAAATGGGAGGCAGTGAAGACAGGGACAATATCGTTCAAGTTCAGAACGAATGAACCGAATGGACTGATATTGTTCAACATGGGCGCGAAACCACCAAGGGTAGGTTGCACGGTAAGGGGTGGAGCTTTTGGGGTTAACAGACATCACTGATCATCATCATCAATCTCATCTTCATTAAAGCCTTCAACTTTGCTCTATATGGGGATTGCATCTAACTTTACTGTCTCTATCAAAAATAGATTTCTGTACTTCCCTTATAAACTAGACTGAATCCAGATTTATCTTAAATCATCCAAAAAAAACAGTGAATTACATATTATCAAAATTATAAGAAAAATGTAAAAAAAATATAGTAGTGCTGAAAAATTTTTGAAATATTTTGTGCATTTGGAGTGTCATCTTTTTGTTTTGTTTATCATTTTATTTATGTGACTATTAGAGATTAGTTTTGTTGAGTAAGTGGTGGTGATAGAATACTGTCGATTTGTGAGACTAAACTTCTAGGACAATTACATTTTCAATTTAAAATTGAAGTTAGGTAAGGAGAAATGTCCAATGCGTAACCTTCACCTACTTTGCGCTTAATAGCTTTGTTACCAAGAATAGTTAACTGTTTAAATAGTCATCAATATTTGTCGGAAAATTGTTTCTAAGAAGCCAGCAAATACTTTGATTTTTCAATGTAATGGTTAACGAACATGTGATCCCCATACAACTTCAATGAATAAGTTAAAAAAATGTAATAAAAGAGGTTTGCTCTGACAATGCTATATTCGTTGCCCGGATTTTAAAGAAAATAACTAGAAAAGAGTTTTTTTGCGTTTATTTTTTCAGTTTGTTTCTGTGTTTATTTTTTTCTAAATAATGTTTAGAATCAAGTTGGATTTTAAAGCATCTCAACAACTTATTCATTGGGGTTACTGCATGGTACTTAGGCGGAGGTAACAAAATGATTACCTATTACTGATCGAATCTAAAGACGCAATTAGGCCAATTTGTGTATGGTACCTTATAAAGTTTCACCCACTTTGAAATCGTCTGTTGTTATATGTTCGTCCTTTGATGTGCACGTAGATTATGAAGCACATGTATATTGTAATGCTCCCAATGTTAGGACACCACCAATAACCTCTTAGGATAAGGACAAGGCTGAATCGAAAAGCTTGGTAAATGGGCTTTATTATTACCTACACAAATTCGCACCATCACATTTTAAAACCCTTGTTTGTTTTAATGTTATCACTGTCTCCAATTTTTTTATGTACTTAACTATTATTATATTTTATACTGTATTTATTGATTTGGGTTGCTGGGCTGAATTTGGAAAGTTTTATAACTATCTCTATAATGATTCGTACCTAGGTATGTCTTTATGACAATCGCAGCAAAATTGATTTTTTTCTCCTATTTCGATTAGCGGCGTGAGAAAATTCCATGAAGCAAGATATTTTAGCTTGTATGAAAAGGGTAATTGAAAAAACCGTATGTACCTACATGTTGCATTTTATTTACTGAACCATACTCATTATGAACTTAGAATCTTCAATATCATGGAATTAATAGGCTAAATTTGGCACAAAACAATGTACATTTTGGTACCAAAATAAAAATAGATTACAAAAGAGTTTGGTTTGCCAACGCTACTGAATTATTTATGTTTTCCGAATTCAGTAACCGCAATTCTAGATATTGGCTTATTTGTCGCATATCTAATTCAGAAACCGAAGTTTAAAGCTTTGGAAACTATTGTTCAGTGTGGTACGAATTTGCATGTCTGCTCTATTGGAAAATGTAGTATTCAAATCGCTCGCGAATAGTTTGCATGCATTTCGTGTTCGATGCTTTTTTTTTGTTTTTTGTTAGAAAATGTATCGATTTGTTGTAGTCGTTTATAGCCTTAGCTTTATTACAGAGCTTTGTTACCTTTGTATTGTGCACTTTGATCATGTTTCAGTTTTCATAATATCATAATTATTTTAAGTATTTATTCTAATGTTATTTATTCTTCTACGTTTATTCTAATACGATAATAATATGAGTCAACCTTTAACTTCATAGCATGGTAGCATGCCCACTTTATATTTCTATAATTATTACATAAAGTGGTAGGTAATGTGTATTATTATTTTAGTGATACACAATTAAAATTGATGTTATAACTCATCTTAGTTTAAGAATAGCCTAGTATTTTACTGAGTTGTACAATAAAAAAACAACCTTATAATTTATTGCAAATCCTTTTATGTAATCTTTTGCAAAAAACATGCCAACAAAACATTGAAATTAAAATCCTCCACCGTTTGAACAAAATTGGTTTTGAAATGGTTAAAATTGAAAACGATTTAATTAATATGCTCGTTCACTGAATAATACAGGTGGTGCTTTAAATACTTCATTATATTATAAAAGGACCCTTTTGTGCCAGATTGTAACAATTTTTAACATAATGTGGCTAAAAAGAGTTTTATTGTAAGACCTTCATCGTGAAAAGAAAATATTCAAGAGATTTTTGCTACAAAGCAGAAAATAGAGATGTATGCACTCACTTTTTTAAAACCATGATTTGTTTAGTAGCAAGCTACTGAGAAACATAAGATACAAAACTTATTCTCGAAAAGTTCCAACGAAATCGCCTGTAAAAGTTCACGAATTCACCCAAGGATTAGTTATATTTGATTGATCGTTCGTACTAACTTGCAGAAAGTAGTAAAGTAGCTGAGTTTTATTTAAAGACTCCTACTACAGTTGGTTCATTTCAAGAAAAGCAAACGCCTACGCTTATTTTCTTCTTAGTATTGAATGCGTGGGTGTTTCATTGAATACTTACTAAGATATTTCAGCATCTTTCACCATTTTAAGACTGACTGGTACATTTTGAGCAATGACTATTAATAAAGGTCACGTCTTATTTCAATTAAGTTACAGATCTTTCAAAATAAGTACCATTTTGATGGTTTAACGGGACTGAAAACTTTCAAAGGTCGATAAAATTAAACATTAGTTGGACAATTGGAAATATGAAAGTAGTTTGTTTCTTAAAGTTAAAATAATACATGTAAAATTAGAAATAGGTACTAGGTACAATATTTCTATTTATATCGTGGCGATAGTATGGTAACACAAATACAGCGTTCCCGAGGGGACTTCGATATCATGGTCGAATTTGTTTTAATAAGTTGTCCAAAGCTTTTTCCAAGTCCAGTCTGTGATATTTTAATGTATAGCATGGCATTGGGACATAATGCTTAATTTCAGGCCGATCTTTTCGCCGTTGAAATGCTCAATGGGTATATCTACGTCCACGTGGACCTGGGCTCTGGTGGAGTGAGGGTCAGGGCGTCTAGGAGAAGAGTGGACGATTCCCATTGGCATGAGTTCCTGCTCAGAAGAAGTGGGAGAGATGGTAGAGTCACGGTGGACGGGGCGAACGCTGAATTCAAAACACCTGGTAAATATAAGGTCCTTCTTAAATAGTGCACATAATTTTAAGGGGTCAATGTACTCATGCATACAAACAACTTTTACTATGGGACCAACATTGAGATCGCGAAAAAAAATCAGCTATTCCATAGAAAATTTAAAATCGAATAGATCAAAATGTGTGGAACAGGCGTTTTTTTTCGCGATTTCAATGTTGGTACCATAATATAAGTTGTTTGTATGCATGAGTACATTGACCCCTTAAAATTATGTGCACTATTTAAGAAGGACCATATATATAATCTCATTTATAGTCCTTAATTTTCTGCCAAAAAGGTAAAATAATTCTAATATCTGTATCTGAAAATTACATCTAATCATCAAATACATCATTCGCACACGGACGCAAAACCGTGTTTGTGTAATTAAACCACACGGCAAATAGATAAATAAATGTGTTCACATAACAATATGGTCGTGTCCTTTATATTTTTAATAATAATCTAACAGGTGAATCTAACCAACTGGAACTAGATGGGCCGTTATTTGTTGGAGGCATGGGTTCAGAATATTCAGCTTCAAGAACACCACCAGCATTATGGACAGCAGCCTTGAGGCAAGGGTTCGTCGGCTGTATAAGGGATCTGGTGCTGAATGGAAAGCCACAGGACCTCACTGCATATGCAAGACAACAAGATTCAGGTGAGATGGGAAATGTGTCTACATCTTTATATGTTATTGATTTTATGTTGTTTTTTTGAAGTATTTAGTTACTCCTATCTGAAGTACATACAGTTCCCACTACAAACATTGATTTAAGAATTGAACAATGACGTCCATAAAACGTAAGTTAGTCCACTATTTCTAATAATAGTGATTCTCAATGGAAATAGTGGAACCAACCCGCAATGAAGAGTGAATTTGTTGCTCTTATCTAATAAATTCTAGAACGCTGCATTTGGTTCCAGAATTCAGAAGAGACAGTTTTTATTTCGCCGTAGCAACGCGTCATTGATTTTCGTCATTAAACTTCTTATTAATGCATTTCACAGCGTCTGTGCGGCCAGCATGCCACGTCTTAATGAAGCAATGTGTCAGCTCACCTTGTCAGCATGGAGGGGTTTGTTCCGAGGGCTGGAATCGACCGCTGTGCGACTGTTCTTCAACCAACTACGGAGGACCTACGTGTGGAAGAGGTATATTTCAAATTTGATTGCTTACATTATTATTATTAGCTAACAACACGAAGTAAATCATTAGTATGGTAAATTCGCTTACTGTCAGATATCCAACTCGTGTGAGGTTTTTGAAATGTTGACTAGTGTGAGGTTTTTTGCTACTACTATGTCCATTGTCACTACACGATAATAATTAGTTTGAATAAAGAAAGTCAAAGTAATAAAACTCTTCATTAAATTTCAGAATCAGCGACAATTCATCTGAATGGAAGCCAGCATCTCACAGCATCGTTAGGGCTGGAGCATATAACACAAACTGAGGAGCTGATGCTGAGATTCAAGACCACTAAGGCAGGTCTGCTGCTGCGGACAGCGTCGGAACACTCGGCGGATAGGATCGAGCTCGCGGTCGCGGCTGGAAGGGTCAGGGCCAGCGTCCGACTGGGAGATCGCGAAAAGGTATAATGAAGAGTTTAGAATTAATATATTATATTAATACTAGCTTCCGCCCGCGACTTCGTCCGCGTGGATATTAGAGAAAATCCTTAGGGAACCTTCATCCAGGATCCGACCAGCCGTTTTTACGCGATTAGGCGGCCAAGCGCGCTGCCTCGTGAGGCAAATCGTTTAGATCGTGTGGCAGGCCTCGCACGAGGCTACGCGCTTGGTCCGGACCCGCCTAATTGCTTAAAAACGGCTGGTCGGATCCTGGATGAAGGATCCCTAAGGATTTTCTCTAATATCCACGTGGACGAAGTCGCGGGCAGAAGCTAGTTTATTACAATTATCAGAATTGAGTCCAGAGATATTAGTAGTATCCCGTTCCCGTTTCTTTATACTTTCCCCTTCCCATTCCCGTTTGGTCCCGTTCCTGTTCCCGGATTCCATACCCGTTCGCGTTCGCTTTCGCTTTCGCGATCCCGTTCCCGTTCCCGTCCCCTGGGGCTGAATCATGTCCACCGTGTTGGACTTCAAAATAAATGTGATTTTCGCATTCCTCATTCAATAAAACCTCAAGAACGATATCCTCATCGATTTTTATGTTTACTTACCCCTTTTACTTTCTAAAGGATGATTTTCAAAATAACAAAATATGTGTTTGCCTACTTATTTTTAGACATGCTCCTACGAATTTTAAAGTTGTAATGTCTATTTTATATTCTTTTCCAATACATAATTAGAACCCCATTTTCACCCCTTTACTGGTTAAATCATGTCCCTGTGTTGGACTTCAAAATAAATGTCATTTTCGCAATCACAATCCCATAAAACCTCAAGAACGACATCCATATGATTCCGTTCCCGTTCGCGTTCGCTTTCGCTTTCGCGATCCCGTTCCCGTCCCCTGGGGCTGAATCATGTCCACCGTGTTGGACTTCAAAATAAATGTGATTTTCGCATTCCTCATTCAATAAAACCTCAAGAACGATATCCTCATCGATTTTTATGTTTACTTCCCCATTTACCCCTAAGGGGTTGATTTTCAAAATCACAAAATATATGTTTGCCTAATTTATTTTTAGACATGCTCCTACGAAGTTTAAAGTTGTAATGTCTATTTTATATTATTTTCCATACCAAATTTAAACACCATTTTCACCCCTTTAGGGGTTAAATCATGTCGACCATGTTGGACTTCAAAATAAATGTCATTTTCGCAATCATCATCCCTGAAAACCCCAATAACGACATTCATATCTATTTTATGTTTAGTTACCCCATTTCATCCCCATAGGGGTTGAAATACTAACCAATAACAATAAACGTTGCGTTATATTTCCATCTGAAAGCCTAAATTAAGAATTTGGCGATTTTACTTCGAAAATTAAGGATTTTCTTCAATACACAACTTCATACCCCTTTTCACCCCTTCGGGGGTAGAATTTTGAAAAACGCTGAGACACGTATTTATTAATTTTCAATCATCAGCCTAAACACAAAATTTGAAGGTCCTAGCTTTAAAACTGAGGGACTTCCATACAAACTTTCATCCCTTATTTCATCCCCTTAGGGATAGAATTTTCAAAAATCCTTTATTAGTGGATACCTACACTATATAAGGTATCTATGTGCAAAATTTCAAGTCTCTAGGTTCAACGGTTTGGGCTGCGCGTTGATATCTCACTCAGTCAGTCAGTCAGTCAGGACTTTGAATCTTTTTAATATATAAAATTCAAAGTCCTGACTGAGTGAGATATCAACGCACAGCCCAAACCGCTGAACCTAGAGACTTGAAATTTTGCACACAGATACCTTATACAGTGTAGGCATCCACTAAGGAAGGATTTTTGAAAATTCCATCCCTAAAGGGATGAAATAAGGGATGAAAGTTTGTATGAAAGTCCCTCAGTTTTGAAACTAGGATCTTCAAATTTTGTGTTTATGCTGATGATTGAAAATAAATAAATACGTGTCTCAGCGTTTTTCAAAATTCTACCCCAGAAGGGGTGACAAGGGGGATGAAGTTGTGTTTAGAAGATAATCCTTTATTTTTGAAGTAAAAATCGCTAAATTTGGAATTTATGGAAATCTAACGCAACGCATATTGTATTGGTATAATTTCAACCCCCATGGTGATGAAATGGGGGTGCAATGGGGTAAATAAACCTAAAAATCGATATGGATGTCGTTATTGGGGTTTTCTGAGTTGACGATTGCGAAAATAACATTTATTTTGAAGTCCAACACGGTGGACATGATTTAACTCCTAAAGGGGTGAAAATGGGGTTCAAATTTTGTATGGAAAAACAATATGAAATAGACAGTACAACTTTAAACTTCGTAGGAGCACGTCTAAAAATAAATATACATATATTTTGTTATTTTGAAAATCAACCCCGTAGGGGGTAAATGGGGTAAGTAAACATAAAAATCGATATGGATGTCGTTCTTGAGGTTTTATGGGATAGTGATTGCGAAAATAACATTTATTTTGAAGTCCAACACGGTGGACATGATTTAACCCCTAAAGGGGTGAAATCGGGGTTCAAATGTTGTATGGAAAAATGATATTAAATAGACATTACAACTTTAAAATTCGTAGGAACACATCTAAAAATAAAAAGGCAATTATATATTTTGTTATTTTGAAAATCATCCCTTAGGGGTAAATGGGATAAGTAAACATGAAAATCCATGTGGATGTCGTTTTTGAGGTTTTATGGGATGGTGATTGCGAAAATGACATTAATTTATGGTCCAACAAGGTGGACATGATTTTAACCCCTACAGGGGTTAAAATGGTGTTCAAATTTTGCATGGAAAAAGAATATGAAATAGACATTACAATTTTAAAATTCGTAGGAGCACGTCTAGAAATAAATAGGCAATTACATACCTATTTTTTTATTTTGAAAATCATCCCTTAGGGGTACCTAAATGGGGTAAGTACATGAAAATCGATGTGGATGTCGTTTTTGAGCTTTTATGGGGACAGGGACGGGGACGAAATACCTACTAATTAGATTTGGAACACAGGTTTTAACGCGATTTTAACTAAAACATAGGTGTTGAGCACCTACCTTTTCCCGACGTTTCGACCGAGTTGCATCGGCCGTGGTCACGGGCTGACTGGAGCTGCGGTGTTACGCCTCCTCCTCTGCATCGGTGGAATCTTCATCCACCGTCGAACAGTTTTTCCAACTACCGCCACACACAATACTAACGTATTATCAAAATAGTATTGTGTGTGGCGGTAGTTGGAAAAACTGTTCGACGGTGGATGAAGATTCCACCGATGCAGAGGAGGAGGCGTAACACCGCAGCTCCAGTCAGCCCGTGACCACGGCCGATGCAACTCGGTCGAAACGTCGGGAAAAGGTAGGTGCTCAACACCTATGTTTTAGTTAAAATCGCGTTAAAACCTGTGTTCCAAATCTAATAAAATGCAACGCGAAAGTTTAAAAGTGTATATACCTACTAATATCTCTGGACCAATTCTGATTATTGTAAAAAACTAGCTTCCGCCCGCGACTTCGTCCGCGTGGATATTGGAGAAAATCCTTAGGGAACCTTCAGCCAGGATCCGACCAGCCGTTTTTACGCGATTAGGCGGGTCCCCACCAAGCGAGCAGCCTCGTGCGAGGCCCGCCTCCCGAGGCAAACGTCTTGCCTCGCGAGGCAGCGCGCTTGGTGGGGACCCGCCTAATCGCGTAAAAACGGCTGGTCGGATCCTGGCTGAAGGTTCCCTAAGGATTTTCTCCAATATCCACGCGGACGAAGTCGCGGGCGGAAGCTAGTTTTATATATATAGATATTAATTTGAAATTTAGAATTTTAGAATTAAAAGAATCTTAATCTTTAAGGTAATTTGATAAGTTATAGAGTAGATGAGATCCAACCTGAGTGAAGATAAGGGTATCTCCCATACCCTTTGTAATACAACATAATCGAACTACATCTTGAGTAGGATAAATAATCATAGTAGTTAAAAAATCAAGATTCGCTATTTTAAACGAACAGACTATTTAGGTCCCTAAGGACCATGCACAATACTAGTAGGTAGTTACAATTACAAAACAGTAATGGCTGTATTTTGGTGAATAAATTTCGGTCAATTATATAGGCTCCTTCCTAATTCCTAGTCAGAAATCAATCATTAAAATTCACAATCCATTATTATAATTATTGTATTTACTTTCTAGAATCTCCTGGCTGGCACCAACGTAGCAGACGACAACTGGCACACAGTTAGGTTCTCTCGACGTGCTTCAAACTTGAAGCTTCAGGTGGACGGGGCTCAGCCAGTGCGCGGTATGTTATGTACGTATGCACGGGACAGCACCCGCACAGTTTTATTTTGACCCTTATGTAGTGGATCAAAGGTTGGTTTTGGTTCAGTCCCAGAACAAAGCCGTTAATTTTAAAAACATCTCTTATGTGTTGAGTCGAGATTTTGTTGGGACTTAATCAAATATACACTAAATGAGAAACTTTGCTCGATTTACTGTCGAGCAGATTCTTAAAAACACTTTTCGACCTTTCGAGGAGTGCTTAGTTGGTGTTAGATGTCCTATTAGTGATGTAGTATAGTGGCTTAGTTTTCGTTCGAGTTCATAGCTGGCACTTTGGCTCCACCTTTTAGTTGAATGCCCTTATTTCTTACTTCATTTATATTTATTTATTTTTCTGTAGTGTCCTATGTGAATGTGCTAATAACTAAATTGTTACTTGTTCTGTTCAAGATTTAAATGTTTTAGAACAGGACAGGTCTCTATAACCAGGTAACAAAATCAAACTTATTTTAAGAGTAGTTGACCAAATAGGCTTAGGCATTGAAGCGTCCGAATCATTTTCACAGCTATGGAAAGAGTTCTCTATCACTTCTTCTAGTTAGAGCGCTAGGTTGTAAAATCATTAACACTAGCAACTTTCAAGCTTAAACTACTTGTGTAATGTTAACGCTAATATTTTCTATAGTATACTTACTGTGTAAATAATTTCAAAGAATGGCTGCTAATGATGATCTTTGAATGAAGTCTTTACTTTGCTAGTTCTTTTTATTTTGAAGTCAATGTTGTGGTTAGGTGTGACACTTGTGTTATTTATGTTATACTCACAGGAATTGATTTGTTTTTCAGCCGAAACCATTTTAGGGAAAGCATCTACTCTGGAAATATCAACGTTACATCTAGGGGGTTTATTTCATCCCGAGGAAGAAATACAAATGACATCTACTTTACCTAACTTTGTTGGGTATCTACAGAAGTTTGTTTTTAACGGAATAAGATATATTGATATGGCAAAGACGCTTGGGATTGGGGGGAGCGACGAAAATAATAATATCTATGATACGTCCAACATTATTTTTACTGGAACATTCACAAAACCAGATTCTCTGAATGTTTACAAATCTGTTACTTTTAAGTCAAAACATACATACGTTGGACTACCTTTACTGAAAGCTTACGGTAATACTTATTTAGACTTTTATTTCCGTACGACTGAAATGGATGGACTATTGTTTTATAATGGAGGGAAAAAACAAGATTTCATAGCTATTGAACTAGTGAACGGACACATACACTGCGTTTTCAATCTTGGAGATGGTGTCGTTACAATGAAAGACAAACTGAAAAACTTTTTGAATGACAATAGATGGCATTCAGTTTCTGTTCGAAGACCTACTCCGAAAATCCATACATTGCAAGTTGATGAAGATTTGGAAATGCATACTACAAGTAAGTATAAATAAAAAAAATACTATATAGCCTGTTCTGGAGTTGGTACACGAGATTTTGATTAGATTAGCTACCTACTTCATAACTAGAAATCTAAGAATATTGGAATTATATTTAATTACAAGCATGTGATAAAATCCTTACTAATATGTATAAATGGGAAAGTAATTTTGTTAGTTTGTTTGTTTGTTACGCCTTCACAACTTAACTACTACCAAATCATCATGTTGCATACATGTTGCTAGGAGGGGTACAGAAAAGGACATAGGGTACCTACCTTTCATACAAAACCGTACAGTTCCCGATGGATAGCAAAAAACTGTCCACGCAGACGAAGTCGCGGGAGGCTGCTAGTTTTATTATACAATTGATTTCATTTTCAGGTTCAAATCTAATGCTAGAACTAGACAGCGTGTTATTCGTCGGAGGAGTACCAAAGGACATGTATTCAGCTTTGCCCGTTGGAGTTCTATCACGTCAAGGCTTTGAAGGATGTATGGCTAGTCTGGATCTACCTGGCGAATCTCCATCTTTGATGGATGATGCTGTAGTCCCAAGTTCGTCACTGGGGTCTGGCTGTGAAGGTAACTTGTTTCTTAAATATTAGTATTTCTTGTTATGTACATACATAATTTAGTAGTACCTAATTAGAAGAAGCCATATAAAAAAACCTTTTGTCTTTCAGGTCCTACGAAATGTACGCACAATGCGTGTGCCAACAAGGGAGTTTGTGTCCAGCAGTGGAATACATACGTTTGTGATTGTGACCTGACTTCTTTTACTGGACCCACATGTTATGACGGTAAACAAATAATTTATTATCCTTAAGTAGTCCACCTAATGTTGTATGCACTATTTTAACATCATCAGAACTAAAATAAATTAGGTAAAACTATATCATAGTATTAGGTGCTATTTCAAAGTGCCATCCTATCAAACGTTCATATCTAGTAGAAAGGCAAAGAGACACTTCTATCCGTTTAACTCCAGCTATCTAACTTATACAATTTCAGAATCAATAGCATACGAATTTGGCCCCGGTCGAGGGATTATCACGTACACTTTTCCGGCCAGTTCCGTGGCCGACACGGAAACGGACAAGGTGGCGCTCGGTTTTGTCACGAGTAAATCTGACGCCGTTCTATTGAGGATCGAGTCTTCTAACACGCAAGATTACATGCAGATGGAGATCGTGAGTGTACTCGGGTTCAGTTTAATGTAGACTTCTAAACCTGGGGCCCTACCGCCTAACTCAAAGCTATAGCGACAGCGATAGCAATGCACTGTCCACCCTAGTCATATCATAACACAACGGCAAGGACAGACAGTGCATTGACGTTATAAACTTTAGCAATCTGAAAACAATTTGAGTTAGGCTGTAGGCGTATAATGAGTTTTCGCTAACTATACCTGACAGTGACTGTAGTTGGCATTTGTATGTCAATTTTTAGTTAAGTGTAGTTACCGCCTGTGCCAAATTGTATACAACATTGCTTAATTTAGTCGCTATCGAGTATAGAAAACGTAACTATGTGCAAACTCATAATAATAGGTACCTACTGATCATTTATACCTGATCGAAGAATGTAGATGATAGTTTAATTAAACGAAAAAGTTATTGCCATTGAAAAAAATTAAAGCAGCAAGGTTACCTACACCTTTGTGGGGCACTCCCTCGTCGCTGTAGTGCATCTGGTATGTTTGCGGAGGCGCGCGGGTCGATGGCTTTTCTAACATTCGGAAGCGTTGAACAGCGACAATACCATCTTGAGGGCGTTGTTAGTCGAGCGCTGGGACTTTGTCTTCCTGAAACCGGCATGATAAAATGTGTAAAAATGTATACCTACCGTATTTCAAAATTCGAATCAAATTAATTAAAGTAAATTAAATTTTTACTATGTATGTATACGTAAATTTTGTAACACTACAACGAGCTCAGCGGGGCTACTCAAATTGCCACTTTTATATTCGTTCGCTAACTTAAAAATTAAAAATAAGCCATAAACACCAAAATAACGTGTCGTAGGCTTGTTAGTTCTGTACAATACAACAATGTCTGTGATTTACATAAACTTGGGACGTCTGACTTGATCATTAATTGCTTATTTTTAAGATTTAAGTTAGCGAACGAATAGAAAAGTGGCCATTTGAGTAGCCCCGCTGAACTGTATAGTGAATCACCCTTTTCCGATGGTACGGTTCGCTGAAATCACTCTTAGTCGACGGTTGGTTCCACGAATAAAACCATCGCCGATAGAACTATTCGCCGAAAACACCGTTCATCGATGGTTGGTTCAGCTACAACACTTTTTACCGATCGCCGACTTATGTAAATCCTTTCCTTACATATTATAAATGCGAAAGTCAGTTTATTTATTACGCCTTTACGTCTTAACTTTTGAACCGTATTTATTCGTGGAACCAACCGTCGACTAAGAGTGATTTCGGCGAACCGTACCATCGGAAAAGGGTGATTCGCTAAACAGTTCTGAGCTCCACTACAACGTGTTACAAAATAACGCCTAATCCCGAATATTGTAGATAGGGACCATCAAACCGAACAACTTTTACAATGGGACCAACTCTGAAATTGCGAAACAATAATCAGCTGTTTCATACTTTCGATATTTTCGTTAGTAATTTTTATATAAAACAGTTGTTTTTTTTTTTTGCGAATTTTTCTACAAAAATGTTATGATCTGCATAGTGGATACTTGGGGTGGGCTTTCTAAAAGGTAAGCCGATGGGAATCGGCTTGTATGGACCCTTCGCCACTGCTATCTACCATATTTGGAATTTCGGGTTGTTGTAACACGTTGCAGACAATCGTTCTGATAATTAATAATTATAAGTGTTATTATTTTAAAATATTTTAAAAGTATTAATAAGTCTTATAGTGGTTAATAAAACAACATGATAAAAATGTTCATCAGATTCGGGGCAACCTATTCATGGTATACAACGTGGGCGGAGGTGATCACCCGCTCGGTGATGAAGCAGCCAGGGTCGATGATGGAGCATACCACGTGGCCAGGTTTACGAGGAACGGCAGCAGAGCGTCCTTGCAGTTGGACAACTATGCAGTCAACATTAGGCATCCTCAAGGTACATCACACTCATCTGAAGAGCAACAGTATATCACCAGAACATTTGTTCAACTAAGCTATTTTAATCTAGCATCCAGTAATCAAAATGTTCAACATCAAAATTTAGAAGAATATAGGTATTTTAAAGGGTTTTTAACTTTACGCAGTCACGTACTACCTACTTTTAGATTTACAAAATCTATGGACCATTCATCGAAATGTATTATTACATTTCAATGGGACCATTATTAAAGAATATTTTAGGAAAAGAAAAGAAGCCCTAAACGCTAGTATTATTATTTTATTCTGTGGTATTAAATAAAAAAATAGCTTTTATTTGTAGTTTCATTACGGGCAGGGTTAACTACATATCTCTGATACACATTTTAACCGTCTCTGTCGTCTAGTGGTTCGCCTACTCGTGTAAGACGCAGGGGCCCCGGGTTTGATTCCCACGGGGGGGTACAATTTGTACCCGGTTTGGTTGGTGATAGAGCTTATTTTAAGTCCGCCTGGCTAGCTCTCACTATATTGCCTATGTCTGTGTTCCGGCAGCTAGAGGTAAGATAGCCAGTTCCTCAGTGATGAGGATTCCTGATGGAGTGCGTTTCCACCTTCGGCCTTATCGTCACTTAACATCAGATGAGGTAAAGGGCAAACATTATCCCGTCGTGCATAAATAAAACACATGCTAAGGGGTCCGTAGACCACCCTTTAAGAAACCCTGTATTAATTATGCTTACTTATGATGTTTTTTGTTTTTTTTTACTTGTCGTCATTTATTACAACTTCAAACTATACTTTACTGGTGAATAGCACATCGCTTATGTTGGAAATAATTGTATTTACAGAACAATTTTTTTATCTGTCAACTCATTAAGCGAGCATTTAGTTAACCTTATCTATTTATTTAGAGAATTAATTGATTAACCTTCATTTCCGTTTCGTCGGATTTTTGTTTCGAAGGGAAAATTATAATCTTAACAAAAATCTGTCAAAACGCGATCAAAATGAAAAGAGTAATAATACAAAAAAATAACATTACAGGTGGTCAGCAATCAACAATATTCAACAGCATGTCAACAATAACAGTGGGGGGTGGTGCAGGCGGCGCAAGGACATTTAGCGGCATCATCGCGGGGCTCGTAGTAGATACAGTTAGGGTCTTGGAGCTGGCAGCAGCTGGAGACCCCTCTGTGTCAGTACGGGGGGACGCCAGAAGAGCTCACACACCACTGGACAGAGATATCAATAGGATGCAGCAAGTACGCATTATCATTCTTTCAATATTCTACATTTACATGAGATTTTTGGGTTTTGTGCCAAACTAAAGTAAGCTACCATCACAGAATATATAATGCACTTCAAAAAGAACGTAACTGGTGGCGATCCATAGTCTCCGCCTACCCTCATGGGAAACAGGCGTGAGCGTATGTATGTATGTAAAAAGAACGTAAATTGTGCTAAAAGGCTTAAATTAAATCAAAACTTGGTTGGCTCGTTTAAGTGATATACAATATAACTCTTAGAAATATCTAGAATACATAACATATTTCTTTTTCTATTTTGACGTCTAGTTTAGTAGGTATTAGTTAAATAGTCTGTGTACTTATTATTACCTGAGTAAGTATTCTGTACTTCTATTTTCCCTCATTCTTTTATCATTAATACATTTTAGACACCACCATCTGGGTACGGAGGCCCAGGAGTGTTAGACGAGCTGGTGTATTCTGGCGCTGGGTCTGGTTGTAGAGATGATGATGAAGACGCCTGTGTCCTTCCCGATGCTGGGTCAGGAGACGATCTCATCACTCCCGTCTACGTACCCTCGACTAGACGACCACCATCGAGGGTGTATAAAGTTAAGGTGGGGATCTTATTGACGTGTATAAAATAGAACAAAATTATCTGAAACCAGCGATATTGTTTCTTAAACTAAAATACTTTATTCAAAGAACATAGGTCGAAAACGAAAAATAATAATTTCATACTCCCATACAAAATGTATTGGTCAGCTGACCGACTTACTATGGAAAGTCGAAAAAAATAGTTTTTAGACCTATGTTAGTTGGAAAAAGTTCAGATTAAGCAACACTATCATCTGTTTCCGTATTGTTACCTAATTTTGTTCCACTTCAAACACAATCAAGTAGCAATTTTAATACAACATCGTGTAACAAGACATTTAATTATTGTTAAATACCTAGTACCTAACTCTCAATTTGTGACAAATGGTAATGTGAAGCTTTAACAAACGGTTTAGATTTGGGTGAAGGACCGTAAATTATAATTTCGAGATTTTCCCAGTGTCTCTAAAATTATGACAAGTCATCAATTTTATTACTATGGCAGTCGTTAACGATAACCAATCTATCTGGCCCAGTGTGTTGGCAAAGCTGTACTCCGTATGTGTCTTAACTTAACTTAACTTCTTAAACTTCATAATTCCTTTAGCCTCACGATTAGTAAATTACCAAAATAAACTAAATAATGATGAGAACATTCTAATACAGTGTATCTACCTAGTTGGTTACTAAGTTCTGTAACTATGGAAAACATGAATAATACTAAATTTACAAATAATGCTACAATGAATTATATACCAAATGAAAGCACAAATATTTAAGATTATCATGTATTAAAATTATTCGAAATGACCGCCTCTGGCATGAATACACGCCTTTAGACGACGAGGCCAGTCATCGATGGCAGCACGAACTACCACCATATCCAATTCTGCGACTGCCTTGAGAATAGCGCGCTTAAGAGAGTCGAGATTCATGTGGGGCTTAGCACATGCTTTCTCCTCAATAAGTTGCCATATGGCATAATCCAGAGGATTTAAGTCTGGGCTGGAGGATGGCCATTCTTCCTGCGCGATAAAAACAATTTTGTTAGCCCGAAACCATGCTTGTGTAGATTTTGCTTTGTGCGCAGGGGCAGAGTCCTGCTGGAAGACCCATGGCTGGTTTTGAAATAAAGTGTGGCTTAAGGGTTTGACAACAGGTTCCAGAACGGTATCTTGATAGACTCTAGCGCCAGTTTTCACACCTTTTTCACAGAAATGAACCTTACTTAGCCCTGAATAGGACACCCCCAGCCAAATCATCACTGATGAGGGGTGGTGACCTCGTTGGACCCTCGGAGCAATCATGCTGGCTTCTTTACTAATCTTAGCGTATACTCTGTCATTTTGACGGTTAAAATTTTCTTCGACTGTGAAGATTTTTTCATCAGTAAACAAGATTTTTCGATGGCCGTTTTGTGCGTACTGCTTTAGTAGAGCGCGACTTCGTGCTAACCTCATAGCCTTCAATCGTGCGTTTAGCAGATGGCCCTTTCGTCTACGGTAAGCGTGAAGCCCAAGGTCATCATTGATAATTTTTTTAAGGGAACTTCTCTTCACAGTCATCTGTATTGCCAATAACTTTTGCTTCCGGACGGGATTTCTCGTGATTCTCGCCTTCACTGCCTTGATCACAGCTGGTGTCCGAACGGTGCGTGGTCTTCCTGATCTTTTTCGGTCATCGACGGTCAAGGTATTACTGTACCTATGGATAGTGCGATAAATAAATTGCTTGTTGATTTTCAACTTTTGTAGCAACTTGAAAATCATATTCGGTGGCTGCCCACATTTGTGCAGAGCAATTACA
The DNA here is from genome assembly GCA_928269145.1 of Agriphila tristella. Lineage (NCBI taxonomy): Eukaryota > Metazoa > Arthropoda > Insecta > Lepidoptera > Crambidae > Agriphila > Agriphila tristella. Next base: position 16,003,224 of record OV743443.1, read on the forward strand.
GCGACACGATTCTCCTTCAACCCCCATTCCATGGTGAAATAAACAAAATATGATATACGTGTGGTATGGAATTATAGCTTATAAAACTGTCAATAATATGTAATTTTTATTTTTTCTTTTCATTTGTTTTAATGGCCAGTAATCGATAAAGAAACTCAGTAACAGAACTTTTGACCAACCTGTGTATATTGTGGTATTGAAATGTATGTTATTTAATTCGTCAAATCAATTTTAACTTTTATTACAGGGTGATACCAGTGGGAAATTAATGAAACCTTGTGATGACGAAGACTGCATCGAAGGTTCAGGCTCCAATGGTGAAGAAGTAACCGAGCCTGAACATCCACCTACCACGTAAGATTTTTGACATGACTTTATTAATTTCCAAACAACTAAGATACTTTAAATAATAGCATTAACGGGGATATTGATAAATTACGTCGTTTTGGTTTGCCTTAGCATATTATTTAATAACCATCACAAACAACTGTATTTTGATCGTTGCATAAAGAATGAAATGTAACAGGTGTAGAGGAGTTTTTACTTTTAATTATGTTTTTGTTATTATTTCCAGATCTGGTGCAAGCAGTACCCACAGCATGACGACCCCCACTGCCAGTATATCTCCAACAGAGCACGTAGACAAATCTCTGGAAGGTTCTACAGATGGTTCCACTGATGCTAGTAGTAGTACTAAAGCGGACGGCGTGCAACGTACAACGCTGCCAGACCACGATAACATCCAAGCTGGTACTGTTGACACAGCTACTACTCCAGAAAGAAGAACTACTCCTACTGATGGTGAGAATCAAAGTATTTTTGCAATTACAATATTTACCTACACTGTTCAAGTATTTGGAATCGAGAGTAGTCATCTTTTTTAGAGAGTTGTTTTAGCTGTTTGGTAGCGATGATACAGCAATTAAAGAAGCAGTAACTGAAACCTAATACGATCGACCAATCTACTATTTCCGTCACATTTTAGCACAGTCATTGCTTTCGAGCAAGTTATTATTTGTCAGATAATAACTGATCAAGGAAGCAAGTTGTATAAAGCTATATTAATCTCATTCAGTCCAAATTTTGCATAATAACAATTTTAACAATACATATCCGAATATTTATTAAAACTACATTCCATTCTAGCAGAACACACGCATACCAGCGGTCACTTCACACCACCAGGAACAGGTCGTCACACTCCTGGTGAAACAACTCACACAACAGAAGACAACCACATACCAGATTATGAAGATCGGCGAGAGAACGAGATAGAAGCCAGAGTGCCTACTTACGAAATAGGCATGGGAGAACAGGATAGACTACCGGGCGGTCGTGGCCATCAAGACTACAATGGCTACGACATCACGACAAAATATCAGCCTAAGACGACAGATAATAGAGTAGTGCCACCTGAATCTGAATTTTTCGCTACTATTGTAGGTATGTTAAAATCCTTTGATACCTCTTCTAAGATAATCTGCAGTACAGAGTGCACTATTATAGGTACCTATTATACTTTAATGCACTGTTTATAAAAATACTTTAACCGAGTCAGTGGCAAGTGTTAAATTAGTAAAGTTTCACACGAAGGCATTACATCATATTATTTGTACTATAGCTCTACCATGAGTTGATGCAAACTGTTTTCGCTACCGTAAACTATTTGATATACTGCTATGTCAATGCGATTAAAAGTGAGAAAACGATAGTTTACGATAGCGAAAATACTTAGCATCAACCCATGGTAGGACCACTTAATGCTAATGCTATTCTTGTTATATCACAAAATAATACTGACACTCTTACGCCATTTCTAGGTATAGTGGCATCAGTGCTGATAGCAATAATACTCATAGTGATCATCGTGCTCAAGTACATTGTGTTCAAACTCGACCCCTCGTACAAGGTGACAGAGGACAAGAGTTACCAACAGGGCGCCAGCGCAGCGCTACTAGGCAATCAGGTAAAAGTATAACACGACCAATGAAGTATGTTTAGGAGTTAACTAAGCGTTTCATTCAGTATTATAATTATGTATGCTTAACTTCTTGGGCTGGTATTTTAATAACGGATAAAGTTATATAAATATTGGTGTCAGTATAAAATAGAACTTCGAGTTTCGTCGAGTGTAGTAAGAGGAAATAATCACTACGTTTTAAGAGACGGGACTCAGTACAGGCAAATGGAATCAATTTAGTCTAGTACCACATTTCCGGCACAAAAGTCAAAATTGCGTCAAATAACAGAAATGCCAACATAGCGAACCGAATAGTGCTGCACGCACGCGTTCCCAGCGTTTATCGATAATTATTTGTGGTTCTGTGCTACCTCTCTGATGATTTATCGATAAAAATACAAAAAATAAAACAATCTTTTTTATCATAATAATACATTTAATATTGGTATGAAAATTAAAAAATAAAATATTTTAGCGCTTAGGCCATAACCTGTTGTTTCCTTTTTGATTTTTGGCCGTAGAAGTAATAAGTGTTTTTAATACTATGAATATGATGCTCTATGATGGAGTCCAAAATTTTAACTGTTTTTGTGAAGAGTCTTTATTGTTATATTTTACTATTATAAATTTTTTGCAGAAGTTTCTTTTTTGGAGACTAATTGTGACATCTGAAACAAAAACAGAAATTTTGGGTCAAACTAATTTGTATAAACTGTTAAAATAATAAGTTTGTCAGAAAAATAATTTTTGAAACAAGCTTTTACTGGACTGCACTCTTGTCCACTATATTATATTTAAAGTGCTTAATAAGAATACAGGCTAGGTCTTTATTGCCCATTATTTGATCCCATTGTCTGCAACTGAAAAATATTGTTAGTACCTAGTTATCGATAGTTATCAGGAGCAGCACTAGTGTTATTATGAACAAAACATTTATTACAAAATAAGCATAAAATTGTGCCGTGTACCACATCAGGTTCCATCCTGCTGTGGTACACGGGACTAAATATTATATAATATATTGCTTACCGGTCAGGATCCCTAGAAAATCTAGCCATAAACTTCCTTTTCTCATTCTTGTTTCGATAGGCACGAACACCACAAATTACACAAGTTTTCTAATGTGTTCTTGGTGACATGATTAAAAAAACACGTACGTTTCAGTAAATTCAATTTTACACGAAACAAACCTCTTAAATTTAATAAAAAAAAAATAATAATACTAAAATAAAAAAAATAAAAAAATAAAAAATAATAATACTAATATAAAACCAGAAATAATCTTGGAATATGTCAACTATGACAACTGTGAGTTGAAGTGGGACAGAAGACGGAAAGAATGAGATATCAATATCCGCCATTATTTTTGTACTAAACTCATAGATATAGTATATTAAACTAAACTCCATACAATATTTTTTTTGTTCCTAGTTGCGCCAACGTAGTGATTATTTCCTCTATGCCTATACCATCGAAATTGTAGAAAAAATACCAAGTTGTACAATATAGGTTTCTAATTTCTTATAGGACCTCTATTTTCAATTTGTGCTATTATTTCTCCAATTTTCGTGATTTTCCCAAAGGTTTTTTTATATTGTAGACCTTGATGTTTATTTTCATAATCGCCTATTACTCACTTAGGTATTTTAACTTGTAGGCCCACTCCAGTTACCAAAGCGGGGCATCGAGCGCGGCCACAGGTGGTGCCGTGCGGAATCTCCAACCACTCCCACTAAACAGGAACGGCGGCGCGGCGCTGCCCGCGGCCGCGCAGCCCGTCAAGCGCGACGGCATCAAGGAGTGGTACGTCTAACCGACATATCAACAGCCCCGTAGAAGCTTCGACCGCCACCTCGCAGACCCACACCGACCCTGCTGACGTACCGATGCTTAATTAAGACGATAATGTAAGGTTAACTGACTGATTCGCAAGTGTTTAGTATTGTACATATTAATTAATTACTGTAATGTTATAGAACCACTTGTGCGATCAGACGTGCGGTTTTAATGTTATCGATACATACGTGATGTCTAGCGAAATCTGGAATTGCATTGTTTTTGTTCACTTCTGTTTGGTAATTTTATTACTGTTTCGTTTCTTTCAAAATGTACATTGCCGTTTATGGTGTATTTACGCGATTCAAATTTTCTCTCTGCATTGCCTTTCATAGTTTGAATAAGATTTATCTTTAGTCGGTTATAGACGTTCGTATGAACTTATATCAAAATTGGAACGAGATTAATGAATCACTTTTTCTAATCGTATACCTACGACATTTGTAGTTGCATCTTGTCCGCGCCGAAAAACATCGGTCGATACCATTACGATTTTACTGTTAGAAATAAGTAGGGAAAGCGATTTTTTGTTGCTGACTTAAATTCTGTGTAGATAAAACTCTTAACATAAAAAATCATCAATATGGAATTTGATATTTTCCAATAAACAAAAAAAATGGGGCTGCCATCACGGAAATGATGCATATCGTTCAATTAAAGACTACAGTAATTTTACAATTTCAATAATCTTTCCTATATAATTAGGTATACACTATTTTTATTGGTAGATGGGACGCGGCGTGTAGCGAATTAGGAAAATGATATCATAATCATGAGACTTGTTGAGAATCGCTTGAAGTTAGAATGTCAGAAAAGTGTATATTATTGTAGGGCGCGTAACAACATGAGCTTGTAGATTTGATATGAAAGACATACGTGTTAAAAGTTCTGTTCTAATTATGTTTTTCTATGACAACTCGCTTTGCTCAACAACTGATATTATTTGAATTTTATAATTTATCACTTACTATAACATTTGGATATTAATCTGCCACTTTTGTCCACTATGGATTAGGAATGATAAAAAATATACTAGACCGTGGTAGATTCCGAGACGTTCCTTCGAAAAATTTGAGAGTATAAATATGACTGTAACACTTGGTTATTTACCGCCACAGTCTGATATAAAATCATCCCTAATTGTTTGGTTTGCAGTAAAGAGACAAAAATGGCATTGTGTATCATTAAAAATAGTAAGATTAATACATTGTGACGCAGTTTTTTTAAGCCTATTGGTGTACCCCAAGGAACTTCATTAAGGACACAATTGTATTTGCCACTCTGATACTCAATCTATGATAACTTTTATTTTAGCCTCGTCGCAAACACCTAATCTTCTCCTTCCAAAATTTTATTCTTAATCCTAAATAAATTTGCATGCAGTTTATCTTATCCATTGTTTGTTCATATTGCTTGTATATTTTTACAACTAGATCGTATTGTACATCCACCGTCCCGTTTTCCTCTTTCCGATTAAAAACTAAACTTAGCTTTAAATTAAGACGAAAAAACATATTTATATAGATTGTTATGAAGCACAGGTTTAGGTATTTAAAGTTGCATTTATTGTAAATAGTTAACATTATGATAATACTTACTTTAAGCGGTACGGTGTAATCACACTCGTTTTACGGCACAAAATGTTAGTATCAACAATTTGTTTAACTGTCAATTTTTAGTGGTAAAGTTGATGTGATTGATTATTTGTACCGTGAAGTTGTTTCGATTATTAACAATTTCAATATCATCGATTCTTGTATACAACTGAAATGTGACGCAATAATTTTATGGAATTAAATTCAAAATCTAGATATAAATGAAATTTTCTCAGTCTTTTGGCAAAGAATATTAAAATAAATAGAAGCCTCTCATTTCAGTAGTATATTGTTGAGTCTTGTGAATAGGGATACATTTGATTTATTATGCCACATTTACTGAAGTTGTTGTTCCCTCGACTTCGGTCGGACCAAGTTTAATTTCGTGTAAAAGCGACAGTTTTTTGAAATAATAATTAAATTGTGTAAATTATCATGTGTTTGTTTTATTTGTACCCAAAAATAGTATTGTCCATAAATATACTAATTATGCCGATTTCTATAGTTATTGTTTCTTGGGCAGTATAAAACTTTAGATAGACGAAATAAAAAAAAATGGCCTTCTATTTTCTAAAACTGTAGCAGCGTCAAGATACGTAAGTAGATATTTGCGTACAATCGAATGTGGGTTTGATTTTTATAATGGTGCTCCTAAACAATATTTCCCGGCATATATATGTGGCTGCAACATTGGCAATTAATTTCTCGGCCATTACAAAAATGATTTTGGGCAATCAATGGATCAACTAATGGCTCGGCTATTGGATGCCGGTTGCCGGCAACTGTATGTGATTCAGCCTCCTAAATAGGATACACATTGATGATATTGATGTTGTTTTTATTTTTTTCTAAATTCTTTTAATAAATACTTAGTTGACTGGAACTAGAATAAGGTATCCGGAAGAGGGCGCTGATTACTGAGATACAGGTATTTTACCTAGTTCAGGAATCAGAGACTTCATTATGTCTGTGTATATGTTTTTATGTCAATAAAGTTATTATTATTATTATTATATTATTAAAACATTCGGGCAACCATCGAGCATACTTCATGTCGCGTAGAAAAGGGTACACTATGCCATAATAATAGAGAGCGACTGAAACGACAATAGAACTAGCCGGGCAATATTGCAGTGATATCGAGAGCTCAGATATGGCCGGTATATTACGGCAATATTACATAGTGTGTTTGGTATTGCTGAAAATGTGGCCAATCCCATCGGACCCACTAATGGAACCATGTAGTGGAACTAGAGATTGCAACCCGGTATGTTTGTCAACCCGGCCGGGTCCGGTAGCATTCGTCGCCAACCCGGCCCGGGCCCGGCGGACCCAGCCGGGTTGATATAATAGAGATTAAACCTATAAAGTACTTTACGAAAATTTGCTATATTTGAATGAAAAAAGAAAACGATTCAAGGCTATGAATTAATATTTATTTCAAACTAGCAAATCAACAATAATCACCATAATCACTAACTCAAAGTCTCAAAATCACTGGTTTAATACAGAATTGATTACTTTTTTACTGTCTTATGGACGGAATAGTATCATTAGTATCAGTAATTATTAATTTTTATAAGTTTAAGCAAGCAGGTCTTTCTCTTTACTCCTTATACACAGGTTGGTCAAAAGTTCTGTTACTGAGTTTCTTTATCGATTACTGGCCATTAAAACAAATGAAAAGAAAAAATAAAAATGACATATTATTGACAGTTTTATAAGCTATAATTCCATACCACACGTATATCATATTTTGTTTATTTTACCATGGAATGGGGGTTGAAGGAGAATCGTGTCGCTGTAATTGCTCTGCACAAATGTGGGCAGCCACCGAATATGATTTTCAAGTTGCTACAAAAGTTGAAAATCAACAAGCAATTTATTTATCGCACTATCCATAGGTACAGTAATACCTTGACCGCCGATGACCGAAAAAGATCAAGAAGACCACGCACCGTTCGGACACCAGCTGTGATCAAGGCAGTGAAGGCGAGAATCACGAGCAATCCCGTCCGGAAGCAAAAGTTATTGGCAATACAGATGACTGAAGAGAAGTTCCCTTAAAAAAATTATCAATGATGACCTTAGGCTTCACGCTTACCGTAGACGAAAGGGCCATCTGCTAAACGCACGATTGAAGGCTATGAGGTTAGCACGAAGTCGCGCTCTACTAAAGCAGTACGCACAAAACGGCCATCGAAAAATCTTGTTTACTGATGAAAAAATCTTCACAGTCGAAGAAAATTTTAACCGTCAAAATGATAGAGTATACGCTAAGAATAGTAAAGAAGCCAGCATGATTGCTCCGAGGGTCCAACGAGGTCACCACCCCTCATCAGTGATGATTTGGCTGGGGGTGTCCTATTCAAGGCTAAGTAAGGTTCATTTCTGTGAAAAAGGTGTGAAAACTGGCGCTAGAGTCTATCAAGATACCGTTCTGGAACCTGTTGTCAAACCCTTAAGCCACACTTTATTTCAAAACCAGCCATGGGTCTTCCAGCAGGACTCTGCCCCTGCGCACAAAGAAAAATCTACACAAGCATGGTTTCGGGCTAACAAAATTGATTTTATCGCGCAGGAAGAATGGCCATACTCCAGCCCAGACTTAAATCCTCTGGATTATGCCATATGGCAACTTATTGAGGAGAAAGCATGTGCTAAGCCCCACATGAATCTCGACTCTCTTAAGCGCGCTATTCTCAAGGCAGTCGCAGAATTGGATATGGTGGTAGTTCGTGCTGCCATCGATGACTGGCCTCGTCGTCTAAAGGCGTGTATTCATGCCAGAGGCGGTCATTTCGAATAATTTTAATACATGATAATCTTAAATATTTGTGCTTTCATTTGGTATATAATTCATTGTAGCATTATTTGTAAATTTAGTATTATTCATGTTTTCCATAGTTACAGAACTTAGTAACCAACTAGGTAGATAGTGTCTATTTGAAAACATAGTATCAGAATAAGAGACTAATAACGCAGCTTAAAGTCAAGTACTAAACTTATCAGCTTAAAATATAATAGATAGATAAATTTTGGTAGCTTTGTTGGTATAAATAAAACAAATTCTTATTTGCCAAAAGCAAAATATCATGTGTTTTCTTACTGTCTTTTTTAGAGTGCGTTCGTTAAACTAGGGCCAAAGTTAACATGGCGTTAGACTGCGGACTAACGCCATTTTAGCGCAAATCGTATTCAGAGTGACAGTTTAACGTTTAGTCTCACCGTTTAAGGATTAAAACGTGCATTGTGATTGGTTTACAAGCATTAAACCAGGTTTTGTTAGAACACTCTTGCACCCCAGTTTTGTGAAACATCTCTGAATAAAACAGTTTAAGTTTAGCTATCAAAACCAGTGAGTGTTACCAATTTTCTACGAGTTGGCGCTCCAGCGCCGCGGTTTTTATACCTACCGGGTCCGGTGACCGGGCCCGGTAAGAATGGCCGGGCCCGGTGGGTGTCAAAAAGGGCACCGGGCCCGGGCGGGGCCGGCCCGGCCGGGCCCGGTTTGCAATCTCTAAGTGGAACCTACAGTCCGAAGGGTTTTTCTTCGTGAATCGCCCCACTGCACCAGAACGACAACTTACTAGGGTTCCTAGTGATATGATAACGTGCAAACTCTTCCTCTATCATGAAAAGCTGAGAACCTTCTCCAAAAGCCAAATGTCTAGGCACACTATGCCGAACAGGGTTGACATGATTAAAACAAGTTGTTTTAAAACACGTGTTTAAAACAATTTGAAAAAAAAATTATGTGTTTAAAAACACAGTTTAAAACAAGTTTTAAACAATGTTAAAAACATTAAGAAAAAAAACTACTATTAATTGAGAATAAATTGTGATTTTCGTAAATTAGTACACTTTTTTCCCAAAAATATGTTTAAATACTTTAGATTTCTTCGAAAATACATAGAATGACAGCAAGAATCTTATATTCATATAAGGTTCTTGAATGACAGTAAAAATGTAATGTTATCGAATATCTTTTGCCAAGATGACAAATCTTAACTAAGTCGGTATTAGCCATTTTATCACCGATTAAAAAAAATCGAAGACTAGTCCTTGTCGAAAACTGGTTCCTCCATCCTATACCTATATCCCTTATTATTAATGAACATCAAAGAACATAGGTAGTACCTATTTACAAGGTTTAAGTAAAAGGTTCAGTATTGATAAGAGATATAAAATAAAATATGTTTATTAACTAATCGATTTTTGTAAATATTTACTAAGGATTCTAAGGCGAATTTGAAAATACTTAGTCTAGAAATTTAATATTATAGGTCTAATTGATTTGAAAGTGATGGTTTAAAGTAATAAGGAAAAAAAAACATAAAAAACAAAAATAAACACTTGTTTAAAAAATTTTGAACTGTTTGTTTTATAAAATAAAAATAAACTGTTTTTTTCCAACCCTGATGCCGAAGCTACGTGACCGAAGTTCGGCGGTAACGATCCTACTAATATTATAAATGTGAAAGTTTGTGGGTTTGGATGTTTGTTCCTCAATCACGCAAAAACGATTTGCTTGAAATTTGGCACACAGATAGTAGATGGCCTAGATTAAAACATACGATACTTTTTATCCCGATTTTCCCACGGGAACTGGAACCACGCGGGTGAAACCGCGGGCTGTCGCTAGTTTTATTATAAAAAAAACGCGACGTGATTTCGGCATAATGTGTCGTCAGTCAGTCATTCAAATAGCATTGCAAGCGTAATAATACCGAACTTCAGTCGCGTAATTTCGGCATAGTGTGTCTAGACAATCGTTCCAATTACTGCTTTTTTTTGTATCAGGTTCAAAAAGCATGTAATGTACTTAATCCTTCGATCATCTATACCTGTAGATATTGCATGACAATGGCATTTGTGGGACACTTTTAACTCCCCCAAAACGCAGCCCACTATGAAAGTCCCCCAAGACTTGTCATACAACTTGACATTTAAGTATTTAGTGTCGCGTGATTTTTCACACGGCATGTTCACATTTCAGCTTTGTTATTGTATGACGTGCTACATCCTCAGGTATAGATGATCGAAGACTTAATCACTACGTGTCAAGTCCACATTTCTGAAATTCAGAGATAGTGAATAGTAATGACGTTGGTGTCGGACGCATAGTGGTGTGAGGGTTAACATAAAGTACCCCTTCCGAAGGTACCTTAAGATGATGATTGTGGTGATGATGCTTAAATTTAGACAGATTTTCAGCCACGGTGACTGCATCATTTATCTGAAGCAGTCATCTGCGCAGAAGAGTAGGCGCGCAAATATAGATGCAGTCTACCATCCGGTACCCTTCATGACCCAATGGGGGGGAGGGAAACTAGAGAAAGTCTCTTCCAACCTGCTGCCGCTCTAGACTTTCGACAACGCAATTTAAGCATATCCATCGAAATCTTGTGGTTATCAATTACTGTGATTCGCCTTCTATACGCGGAAGGTGACCGCTATTAGTCTGATCGCCAAAGCGTGCAGATAGAATCTCATCAACCAGATTTAGCCCACTAGGCGACGAAATTTTCCGGACTTCTGACCGGCTAGCTGCATCCATAATAACTTCTTGCAGCCTAAAATCCTAAACTTTATTTATTTATATTTGATAATGACGTAACTTTTACTGAAATAGTTTAAACTAAAAGTAATGTTAACGTTTAAGAGAAAGTTACGAAATAGAATATTAGCGAATAGGTAGATATATCTAGTAGACCCTATGGAATATCAAAATCTCTTTTAGTTCCAGGTGTTTATATTTCTGGTAATTAATTTTCGGGTCAAAATTATTTCATGTTTGAAACCACTCGATACAGAATTATTTCTGAAAACTGATTTGTTATTATATGTAGGTACTCGTGCGAGGTACCAACGAATTGAAGCAATGCATTTAGCTAAACTATTAGTGAAATAGATTACAAATTTTCTACAGGTCCTTCTAAATTATTAGACATTTATTCTTTCTGCTCAATATTTTTACTAAAGGTAGGAAAGGTCTTTAAGCATTACGAAAGAAAGAAAAGGTCAAACAGTAAATTGTAGGTCAAATGTAGTCGTTAATAATATTTTTCTTTATCGTTGAGTGTTCCAATCTTTATAATAGTCAAGGGCAGTTACTAGAGAAATCGGATTCCAAATTATAGGAGTTTTGATAGGCCGTAATTTGTTTAGAAATGTCAGCGAAAAGTGTATGTTGTGTTCAACCTTTTTTTTCTCAATAAAACATATTTTATGCTATAAAGCCTTTGTGTTTTGGAATGTTATATTCCACCTGGTGCAGTTTATCATTGCACTTATCATGATTATAATAATAAAGGTATTAACTTTTTCTCATAATTCATTCGTTCATCAAAGATTAGCAGGCAAAGATTTTAAAGTCGATTCTGGGGATACCCATATTGAGTAGATAGGTACTGAATATGGATATCCCATATTCGCATATACATATATATATGCGATAATACCTACTATTATGCCAAGTATTTAAGATAACTAGAACGGAGGCCGGACATAAATTAATAATTTTAAAAGTAAAACAAAGTAATATATTGTAGTGAAACTTCTTTTAAGTATGTTTTTCAAAAGGTAAATAATAGGTAGTTAAACAGAAACTCAAAGGTTGAGAATATATGTAAACATTAACTACCTATAAGTTGAAGACTAAACAACTAGCTTTACTTCAAACAGTCGGAAACAGATTGCGATTAAATACAATGTTCAACAAAACATATTTTGTGCTCATCTTTCTTACATTATTTGTTTCCACAACGGTAAGTGAAAATTTACTTTTGACTACAAACGGGAATTCTGACCAAATCGCAAAAACTGCAGAATGTGTTTTAAAACTCTCAGCAAAATATTTCATAGAGAAGAAAGCTCTAAGCGGCAGTATCGTGATAATAAACATAAACTCTTATGCGTCGACGACACAAGTTCTATTATTGCAAACGATCCACAGTGGCATTAGATATTCTGTCATGGTAAAGGATTCTTTTTATCCACACGCTAACGCATCACATTTTCCTGAGAAAGCTAAAAATTATATGCTAATTTTAGAAGAAAAGTCAGAACTAACGAGAAACATATTACAGCTGAATAAATTGCCCACTTGGAACCCATTAGCTAAAGCTATAATTTTTTACCAACTGAATGAAACTGAGGACGGCGAGAATACGGCTGTACAATTTATTAACGAATTAAGGAACTACAAACTGTACAAAAGTATTATTTTTATATATTCTCCAGGAGATGACGAATTAATATCGTATAGCTGGCAGCCTTACAGTGATACGAGCTGCGGCGATGAATGTAAATCTGTTTATATTTTAGATAAATGTAAAAATAGTACAATTAATCAGCTGTCCCCTCAAAGAGAAATGTTCCCGCTAAACATGAAAGGCTGTCCTTTGGTGACGTACGGCGTTGTATCCGAACCTTATGTTTTACCTCCTGAACAAAAACTGACTAATACAACCTATGACGATGAATATGTGTTCACCAAAGGAGGTGAAATAAATCTCGTGAAGATAATAAGTGAGTTTACGAATATGACTCTCGTAATAAGAACGTCGGAAATACCAGAAAATTGGGGTTCTATTGATTCAAATGGGACAGCGACAGGTGCTTACGAAGTGTTGAGAAACGAATCAGCTGATTTGGTTATAGGGAATATTGAAGTAACTAGAACAATACGGAAATGGTTTCATCCAAGTGTGAGCTATACGCAAGACGAGATGACCTGGTGCGTGCCCAAGGCTGAACAGGCTTCGATGTGGAATAATTTAGTTATCATATTTCAATGGTCAACGTGGTTGGCGACATTTAGTAGTCTAGTTATTATGGGTACTATATTTCATTATATGTTTTACAAAGAACACAATGGAAGAGTAACGAAATGGCCTACAAACTCCTTATTAATGACTTTCAGCATGATGTTAGGATGGGGCGCAAAGTTTCAGCCAAAAAGCGCAACGTCCCGTATTTTAATCTTCGGTTGGCTGTGCTTCAGTATAAACATGGGGATTTCATACGAATCTTTCCTAAGAAGTTTCCTAATGCATCCTCGATTCGAAAAGCAGATAAGCACCGAATCAGATCTCATACAGTCTAGAATTCCTTTGGGAGGAAGGGAGATTTACCGATCCTATTTTGAGACTAATAACGCGAGCTCATTTTATTTGTATCACAAATATAACTCGACTACGTTCTCAGAGGGGATAAGGCGAACTGCTAAAGACAGGAATTTTGCTGTTGTGTCGTCGCGACGACAGGCCGCTTACCAAGATCAGAAATTAGGAAGGGGCAAGCCGTTGATCTATTGCTTTCCTGAGAGCCATAACTTATACAAATATGGAGTTGTTCTTTTGGCTCGTAAATGGTTCCCTATGTTGGAAAGGTTTAATAGAATTATACGCAGCGTTTCAGAAAATGGCTTGATAGACAAATGGAATAAAGAATTATTGATAAACAGAGGGACCTTTGAAGGTACCAGTACAATAGAACCTTTGGGAATCCAACATTTGTTAGGAGCTTTTATGTTTATAGGATTTATGTATGCTGCGAGTGTCATTGTTTTTATTGTAGAAGTTATCCTAGGAATCATTGAACGGAAAAAACTTAAAAATAAGTGGCAATATGTTTTTAAGAAGAAGATATTTGTAGTCAAGAAATTTCAGGATGGTAAAAAATAACGAAAGTACAGCTACTAGTATTAAATGAGTAAACGTTGTTATTGCACAAAGACACAATAAAATTGTATTTAATGGATCTACTCTATTATTTCAAATATCGATTTTTCCGAAAATATTTATTTAGTTAAGAAGGAAACATGTATACGAGTATACATTATTAGATAACCAAATATTATTCCTATTACAGAAGAAACTTCATGTTTGCGTAAAAAACTGTTACTCCTAACGGAAAGGAGCATTACGTAAGTATAAGTGTCCTTAATATTTCAAAGTATAATACCAACACAGACATCGTTATTCAACAAGTCTCAAAGGCATCAAGATATCGTACGTACAACAATTGTTATTACAATTTTCATCTCCTCTCCGTTACGCAAGCATAAGTGCGTGCCATATGTGCTTATGCCATCCACGCTAATTCCGAGCGTCACTCCTCCATTGCCATTCTACATTTACTTCCAAATTCTTCAGAAAATATCTTATTGCAATGTCTCAAGCTTCAATTTCCTCCAAATATTATTTTGAGGTAGCATTGAACTTGTTTGAAATATACGGAGGTAATGGTTCGTCTTGATGTACGTTATCAAGTGTTAATCAGGCATTAGGTGATGTTTAATCTGACGTAAATTGTAGTGTATCTTTCAGGTTATTAGGCTTAATGTCCTGAACGACAGAGAAGATTTATAACTTGAACGAATAATGTTCCCTATTTAGGTACCTACCTTACGATTATTGTATCTGTAAGAGATTTACGAATTGACAGCAGCCATTTTTAATGTCCCCACTGCTGGGACACAGGCCTTCCTTTTGGGTTGATTAGGAGGAAAACCACGCTGGTCTGATTGTTGGGTGTTAACGTCTGCAATGCATCAACAGACAGGGGGTCAACGGCTTAAGCTGCCCCGTCCGAAGCACAGAGGAGCTCAAGACATTACATTTTTGGTCACCCATCCTATGACTGGCCCTTGAGAAAGTTGCTTAATCTTCACAATCGTAGGGCCAGGTACTGAACCACTGTGCCACCGAGCTCCTCTTTATACATACATATACATACATGAACTTGAAAATTTAAGGAGCTCACTTTAAATAGTTTACATTAAATACCAGGACCCTATTGATATAAGATGAGCCTTTCAATTTGTGATTTTTATGGAAAAAAAACACAATAGTATGAACATCCACAACATTCATAATATTATTCTGCATTGGCCATCTTAGTTTTAAACTTGGGGTCATCGTTTGAATATGTCATGGTAGAAAAATACTCTTTTGATAACGCATGGCAAAAATTATCATAATATACGTTTGATTCCTAAAATAGCATTATTGGATGTTTCCAATAATACTATTTTAGGAATTAGCACTAGACATTTCTAGGTAATTTATACTATCAACATAACTTCTAAACAGCACTTTGCTACGGTGTCGGGTCAGTAAAATTATATAGCTATTGTTATTTAGGTTCCCATCTTAATACGTTATTTCATGGTAACATTGACTTGACTTGACCCTATATATAATATTCAGAATTACTGATAGTAACCTGGTGTCTAATGAATTTGGTTCAACTACCCATATGAAACATGAGTACCTACCTAGGTAGGTAACTAGGTACTGTTTAATAAATGCTTCTGATTTGTAAAGTGTAGTAATATTTAAGTCTTCTAAACACATAAAAGAAAGAAGTACCGGGATCACAGTTCAATGACCGGGATGAAAGAAGTTGCGTATGTACAACAGCTCTACATGGTTGTAAATTATGTAAGGAATCGTTTTATTGTCAGAGCAATGAAACTGTATTTTTTCTCTTAAATGTTATTGTTGTTGTAATACTTTTGGCCGCATTAAAAAAAAACGTAGTCTAATTTGTTTGTTGCCTTAATTTTGCATTATAAAAAGTCAATTGTACTTGTTAGTTATTTGTTTACTTGATGCTGATATGTACTAAGTATTAGTGGAAACTATTATGGCAATTGTGCTTTTATACTGTATTGTGAAAATTTGTGTTAACAAATGCTGTTGTTTGCCATAATGTCAAATAAATAAAAATAAATAAAAAAATAGTAATTGTTAAAACTATTTATAATCTTTTATAGGACATAATTATTTAATAACAACTCGTATATTTTACCCTGTGTACCTAGGTATGAAAAACAGATTATTTTGTATTTAGCCTTTGAAAGGCTTGTATTGAATTTTTTCAATAGCTTTCATTGTATATCTACAATTCAATGTGATATAACCGGCGGCGCCCCCTATTAGGCAGCAATTTGTATGTTCCATTTCACGTAAGTGCACCTTCGGGGAACGCCCGATATTCTAAACCTAAAATGAATTTCAAGACACCGCCACAGAATATATATAATAGTACTAACACACCGCAATACACATTAGGCAGATATATAGTTGATGTTAAATATCATCGACGTTTCATACTTACGACCTTTTTTTTTTGTATCAAGAAGGAGAATGCATTTAAGGCATACGAAACGGCATGTTGGCTCGGTCACACTTGGGGCATGTCCCTCGCCGCACCCGGCCCTCCCGCCAAGCCTAGTAGGCGGTTCTCACCTCTATCATACTTACGACCTGAGTCGTGCCTGGTCTATTACGCAAAAGGTCCTGGGTTCGATTCCCGGCCGGGTAAAAATTTAAATAATGAATTTTAATTTCTGTGACGGAATTGGGTGTTACTATTTATATTATGAGTAGTATAGTCAGGTGGGGTAAGTGAAACACCCAACCATATCTAAGAAACTATCGTAGTTTATTCTCATAGCGATGTGTCGATAAAGCAGGAATGACGAATTACTTCCCTTAATACAACACAGATATCGCTGCGATCATTAAACTAGCTAGTAAACCAAAAAGAAATTCATTAGATGTCAAAACGCAAAACACGATGTTTCTTTGATAAATCTTTAAAACTGGACCCTTTTTTATGAGAATTTGATACATTTTGGATATTAACGGTTAAACGTGATCCTTTTGTCCTGTTTTTAATTAAATGGACACAATATTTAAAGCTATTTTGGCCACTGTATTTTAAACACTTCTTAGCTTTTATGTTCTTTTCGTGATTTTGTTGCTTAATGCAAGTCTTTAGATATTTATATTCATACCGTTAAAGGCTGATTTAATTAGGAGTACATTGCCTATACAGCTACTTTAATTGCGAGTTTCATAGCTTTACTACACCTTGTTAAATAAAAATAAAGTACGTTTCACTTACCCCACCTGACTATATATCAGTTATCTAGTAAATATTGCTATGCTTAGTTTGGGGTTAGATGGCGCTATGTAAAAAAATACCTACTTAGATGTTTTATAGAAGGACATTAAAGATCACAACTACTATAAGGATAGCCCACGTCTGATGGTTCGATGAGAGTCTTGACTTTAACCGAAAGTTCTGTGCCAAAAGGTCACCTAGGCAGAATGAAGTGGATCTCTAAACGACATCAAATTAAACGAGATAATATCTTCAAACATCACAGTAAGACCAAAATCAGACAAGTAGTTTGGTATCTTTGTTAGGAAAATAAAAATGCACCACACACCCACTCACTGATACATTATTTTATTTGTGTAGGGCACTTATAGACATAGTTTCGCCAATATTCTTTTTATTATCGTAAAATACTACCCTTATCAAGAATATCCTAGATAACGCTTCAAGAACTGAAACAGTACGCAAAAACGGCACCTCAAATAGCGTCCCACTTACAAACTTGGCGCTTATTTTGTTCATAATCACCTCTTATTTTGTACTAAATAACCTTATTTTGTACAAAACCACATCTTTTACTTTGTGCAAAATAAGCGCCCAGTGTGCAAGTGGGACGCTACTTAGGCTGACATTTTTGAGATTCTGACCGGACATCTAGGGTATTCTTGATCGAAGCTTATAACTAGTCCACTGCAGATAGGGTTACCAGATCTAATAATGAGATTTCCTGACTTTTTCCCTGACTTTTCAGGAAATTTCCTGACATTTTGTATAGGTACACCTACATTTACATTATTAATGTAATAATTGATGTATTAATTTTTCTCACCAAAATAATTTACAAATTATGTGTTGTCATTAAGTACTTACATTTTTGTGGAATTTTAAAAATTCCTGACAACTAAAGTTTTTCCCTGTTTTCCTAACAGATGCCTTAAATTCCTTACATTTTAGAAAAATCCTGTCATCTGGTAACCCTAACTGCGGAACGTACGAGTATGCTTTTCCAGTGAGAAGATGTTGCCATAATCTTCATGCTTGGCAGGTGAGTTCGAAATTGCAGTGTTGGACCGCTTCCATCGGAAAACGATGCTGACCATTTTTAGGTCCGTATTTTTCTCTTCTATGACCGAATGAAATGCAACAAAGGACAAAGTGTTTTGTCTTTCACGACACTAATTAATGGAAACCAACCTATCAAGCTTTTACAAATCTATCTACATTTTTATAGAAACCATTTCCGTTTTCTGTCGGATAAGAGATAATTTTAATGCCATGTCTTGGATTGGAACCCTACATTGGTAACCGCTAAGCTCACCGGTGCCATCCACGATGATGAAGACGAGATTCTCTAATGACGGACCAACCATACACCGAAGGTTGACGAGTGAATTTTAGGACAGGACTCACTGATGATTAAACGTGTCGTTTGTAATAATAGCGTAAATAGATATTCCTTCATATTTGAATGTCATTATTACATTATCATAATTTAATAGATATCAACAGAGGCCGTACTCTGAACTCTTATAGCTAAGTGATGTTGTTATAGAGACAGAGCTATACATCGCGTATAGCGCCATCTCAATCACAAAATCGCGTTGATATTAGGTTCTTTTGACATTCATTATAGGGGGCAGTTCATCTATTTCAACAGATAGAACACAATATCTGCACTAGCAGAGTGTATGCAACGGCAAAACCTTACAGGCAAAAGGGGAATTAGACAATGCCTCTCAGTGCGACCCTCTAACTATGCAGACAAAACACAGTCTTCTTCATGTTTTCTGACAACACAATAGAGGTTTCCCATAAATGAGGGTTTTCCAAAAAAAGTGTACCCCCCACTTTTGGGCTGTCCCCCGTGTTTGAAGTTTAATAATAAGAAAAATTATAGGTATCTTGATAATATAATGATTGCAGTGCATTAAAAAGACTCTAAACTAGGTATTCAACCAATTATTTTACCAATACTTTGCATAATATTAAAATATTGTCCATTTTTAAAAACTAAAGTGTCAGTTTTTGGCGTGTCCCCTACTCGAGTTCTTTGATGGTAGAAGCGATTCTAAAAACTTTTTGTACTGGGGTACCGTGAGATTTTTGTATCGTTTGAATGTACTCTTAATCGCCTATTGTCGACAGTAGTTAATAATTTAAGCCTTATTGCCATTAAATTACAGTTTGATTTCCAAAAAAATCTTAATAAGTGATACTGACCGGACATGTCAGGTTGGTCACGCTAAAAATTGCCATTTGAAAATTTACTAAGACTATTTTAGTTTTTGAAATGGTAACATCATCCTTTACATTCACCAACAGTCATTTTAAAAAAGCTAGTTTTCTGTTACGTTTCGAGTAAACGCACGTGTTTTAGTGAGTGCCACGGCCGTCAAGATTTTTGGTGTCGGATTTGAGACACGTTGTCTTCAAATTCAGGTTAGTTTACAACATTTAAATATTTTTAGAAGATAAACTATATTCTAATGTACTATTATTTACATTTGATACCAAACGTGAGTAAATGTTTTCATCGGAATATAATTTTGAATATAGTATGGGAAGAGAACGTCACGTCAGTTTTGCTACATTTTGCCTCGTGACCTACAGGCTGACCAGCAAAGTCGCAAAACCGACACTGTAAGGCTGAGACTACATGTAGGACTTCTATTCCTGTACATAAATCTGGCTGGTATCCTGTGGGAATGTTCGCGTATAAAAAAGAATTATTTTTCAGGAATGTTTAGTAGCGGGCCTACTAAGTGTTTTAGAGTTGGGTGGGCATCCCGCACCTTGTATAATGATCAGATACGACGTCACAAAAATAGATGTACAATTTTTTTATTTAAATCTACCATGTGAGGGATGTGTCTCATTCTAGGCTTTATATGTAGAATACATATAATGTGGCAATCTATAATATTTTTACTAATTACTCTAACGAATTATTAGAAAATGTCGAAATGGATGAAATGAATGGATTTTTGTAAAATAATATGAAATGACTCAGTATATAATAAACGATAATATAAAATATAATCCTTAATTTTCATTTAATACACGTACACTGTGATCAGTTTTCTCTTGAGTGTAAACCCAGCCTTAGAAAATTAGCCTGTCGGATTTGTGACTGTCCCTGTTTTGCGACGAGGATATTTTCACAGTTTTTACTAAATGTCAACATGAAGGGGAACAAATAATTTGGATGCACTATTTAAAATGCCTTCAATTATCTGGAATAAAATAATCACTTTACCGATTAAACTACATATTTATTAGTTATTGCAAAAGTAATGGTTACTTTGACATCAAATGTGACAAAACCGACATTAAAACTACCGTAATTCGTAACTTATTGATTTGATGACTTCAGTGTTCTATTTTTCAAATAATTTTAATGATAAACATCTTAACACAAATAAAATCTTTATGTTCTTCTTGATATTTAGTAGATAAATTAGCTTTTAAAATAGTCGCAAAACTGACAGTTTGTTTCGACAGTGCTTGATTTATTTGATGATTTTTCGTAAAAAAGATAAATCAGCAAATAATAAAGTATCATTCTATAAATTATCATGTTTCTCAATAATATTTAAATAAAACAAATATCGGAATTTGTATTTCTAAAATAGTAACATCAATTTAGTCATAGTACACTTTATTTTGAAAACCCTCAAATCCGTTGCATTCGTAGGTAATACTGACTACCACACAATTACCACGCCACCGTGACGCCCCGTAACCGACGTTCAATAGTTATCTCAACGTAAGCTCACTCACAACCGGCTCCAAGCGACCATTTATCTCACGGAGCGCTTGAGCGTGACAACCTCCGACCGACCATTTATTACGGAGACAATTACATTCCACGTTTTAAGAACGGTGTCGCGTCGCTAATTGAAAGGTTCTCGGGATTCTTTGTTTCGGAGATGTGTGGAGTGACTTTTTGCCGGTACAAAAGATAGCTAACGCAAAAACTTTGGCTCGACGTTACACGAATTTGTGGTCACTGCTCCTGACTGTGCTTTATGTTAGGTGGCCGAATGGATAATTACCATCGTTATCGTTAGGGTCAAGCTAGACTACACTAATGAAAGTCACAAAGTTAGTAAAAACTTGCAATCATTTTGAACTTTCGAGATATTTTTGAGTCAAGTCCAATGAAGGGAAATCTTTTATAATCCTGAAACATTTTCCAAGTCAAGCTTTTGATACTCCGTTATAGTATCAAAAGCTTGACTTGGAAAATGTTTCATAAACAATGTTTAATGGATACTTTGAAATACTTATTAAAATCTCTCACTGCATGCAGCTTTGAATTCGATGAAAACTGTTCACTTCCGTGCATATTTTGTAACTTTTTTTTATTTTTGCTGCACAGTTGATAAAATCTGCTTATATTGAAAAAGCTTTTACAGGACTGAAGTTTACATTGTACCCTTTCGTATAACATGCCAGTATGTAAATACTGAAATTAAAAATGGCGCACGAACCATGATGTACGACGTAAAAGGAGCATCTGTCTGTCAAAGACCACCTACATAGTATGCCACCTACCTCGGCTCAGACACCAACATTCATCTTTATTCACATCCAACCACCTCAACTTTTCACTCACATGGAGCTTTATTCTCAACACTATAGAGTAGTTTTTCTTTCGTCCCAATACCTCGAATAGTGTTGTGACACCAGTCTCAGTGTAATTTATGGCGGAAGGTGGTTCTTATCACAACAGGGTAAAGTCTATATTCGAGTATGACAGATGAAAAATGAACACTGAATAATGCAGTTAGTGTTTTTGCTACAGCCTGTATGTGCGTTTGCTTGGGGAACGATCTTTATTAATAGATAAGCTTTTGTTCTCCACTGCCGATGGAAGTAATGCGGTTTTTTTTGTTTTTTCATAAAATTACTGTTGCCTTTATTACACGTTGAAGGCTTTAATTCATCCTTTGTAACAAGCTAATGTGTGCATCTTCTTTACATTCTTCTTACATTTTCCTTACCTAGCTCCTTAAAAGAAGTAGGTAAATTAAATTTGCAACCGTTAAAATATTCATCATCCGTTTCAGGTTCATACTCAGGTGTCCATACTAAACATCAAGTAATTAAAACACATAAATGATATAACTTCTGACTTCCAAACAAGTCATATACCTTATGACCGCAGCCCATGACATCGGTTTCATAAAGTTCGCAGTTTGCAACGGTTTTGTGTTGTAAAATTTTACGAGCGGCCCGGGGCGGACGAAGAGGAGTATACCGACTTATAACTTTAGAATTCTCATTAAATTATTCAACTGGTATGGTTTTGATACTGATATTTTGTTTATGTGTTACTCGAGGGCTTTGGATAATTACGGCGAGGATTTTAGCGATGGTTTCACTGCGAAACTGTAAATTATGAAGTTACACTCTAGTGTGGAATAAGATGTGTACAACATTGGCTGTTTCAAGTTTTATCTTTATGTAATAAATAGTTTTAAGATGAATAAATAATGAAAAATATTAGAAAAAATCGACTCACCCGTAGCAACTCAGTCTGAGTTTGATGAGAGATGAATAAATAAATTTTTCATTATTTATTCATCTTAATTTATAAAAATAGCATTGTGAATGCAAAAATCTAAAAAGTTTAAAATAATAAATAGTTATCAAACTGAAGCTGGTTTGGATAACAAAACAACATAAAACAAAATGGGTGATTTCCTTGATAAAGTTATTTCCATGTTTAACACTGTTTAAATTAAGTATCAACCGAATTACAGTTAGGAAAGATAACTTGATTTAGCTAGTAGGCTCATGTAAAATATTGCATTTTGGTTTACATGAGGATGATCATACCAGCTCTTTTGCAATAACCGTTTTTACAAAAGTTTCCTCCTCCTTTAAAAAAGTTTTTACATTACCTTATGAACAGTCCGTTCATGTAAACTCGCTATGAAATATACATCGCATTTGTTTCATACACTTTATTAAGATTGTCCGTATTGTGGCAGAGATGTAGGCAAAACATAGTGAATAATTCAATGAGAGCACCTCCAATTTAGTTCGTTCCGCTTCGCACTGACTTTCCCATTAGGTTTGTCAAACTATACTCAAAAACTGCCACCCCATAATCCAATTCAGGCAGATTGGATTTTGCACTTTCAAAAAAAACTGTTGTATTGCACCATCTACAATGCAATCAACTCTTTAAAATAAATGTACATACTTTACACTTTTATCTCGAAACTCAACTCAATTAAATTAACTCACTCAACCAAATAAAAGTAATTTGCTAGGTACATCGATTATATTTTTTTCGATATTTAATAAAGTGTTATCACAATTGAGGATCAAAAATTAATTTATATTCTTTACCGAATACGTGCATAGCGAGCGACACTTTTTGGGTGGTATTTATCAAGTGTGGTGAAAGTACGGTGCATAGTGGAACGCACCACCTCCATTATACCATTCTGAATAGTTTGCAGACTTGAGACACACGTGCTCGACCTAATTATTATTTAACCATAGTCAGATGTCTTTAATGGCCCGTAAAGGTTTACGCACAATAGATACTAATATAAACCGTACCTACGTCTTACGTTTATGTTACAATTATTTGATTGCTATATAGAAGTCTTTGATTGCTACTGATATTCAAAGAGCAATGGATCTAGATTTCTACTCTTGGCAAGATCAATGAACAAGAGTTCTTTATTGCTTTTTACAGCGGATCTTCATTTTAGGTACCTGAGTTTAAGAAAATGGCCGTGATTCAAAAGAATTGATTTGATTTTTCTCTTGGCTAAATGGTTTAAGGTAAAAGTATAAAGTTACATGTTGTAATGACGTCTCCGACAAAGGAACATTGTGTCCGAACGCTTTCAATACCGTTGGTAGCCATTACCTAGTTTAGTACTAATATCATGCAACGACATTTCTGTTACCCTGACGACCTTTAGTGATTATTAAATAAAGGTGAAAATGGCTTAATAAGGAATGCGTTACATTTTACACAAGCAATCTGCAAATGTAACGTTTTTATTGTCTTATGGGACGGAATCATTCAAATTCAGGGCCGATACCTATGTCAAGGAAAATGAGTGAGAAACATTATCATCATCATCATCAGTATCAGGGTTATTATTGTGTTTCAATCAAATAAAGATTTAATTTGATTTAAAGAAGCAGACTCTCGCACAACATAATATAAAAAAACTGCGTCGATATTCTTATTTGCAATCAAAAGTAACAGCTAGTTGATCTCAATGCTATAAAAAAAAATTGGTAAGTTTTGAAAATAATCCGTATCATAATCAATTGTTTTACGAAAAAAAAATCATGAAATCACACAAATGAACAAGTAAGACAAGACGCAACATGAAAGAGTTTCTAACAAAAAGTTTAGCCACAATTACCTTTCCGCCGGTAACTTTTAAATAGAAAAGGCCAACTTCGTACCAAGTTCAAAACTTGACAAACTTTAAAACATCATTTCGCAATCATATTGGAGTTAGTAAGTTAAGGGAAAGGAGGGTTTAGTTATACACTGTGGACTTTATAATATGATATTATAAAGCTATACCTATCATAATTTGTTTTTTGATTTATTTTAACTGTTATCTCTTAAGTAAAATTATGATATTTCTTTGTTATGTTTTAAAAATGACTCTTTGATCGAAATTGCGATTGAGATTTTCATCAATATTACTTATTACACAACGCTCCAGCAAAGGTGCTTTTTATAACTATGACCATAAATATCTTATGCAATGATTTGCATAATAGATAGCTATTATAGCTAATTAGTGAAACCTTTGTTTTTTATATCGGAGATATCGGAGAGATGCATTTAAACAGCCTTCCCCCCCCCCAGGGGGGGGTTCGCATTGCAGGGGGTTCGTATTACCACCATTTTCGAAACATAACATTATATGGAACATAGAAAAATTTTCGCTGCGCTCAAGAAGACCAATAAAGCGTGGAAAAGAGAAGTTAACATCATATGGACATTGTCTATGTAAAAAAGAGACAAAGGATCAAGTGACATGTGCCAACATTTTTTACAGTAAGAGCCTCTAGCGTCATGAGCAATCACAGTTTGTTTAAAATATTTTTTTATCTTAATTAGAATTTAAAATAAAGGTATCGTGGAGCCATGGTGTCTTGTACTCTAAGTAATTGTGATGTGACAAAAAGAAACAATCCAAGTAATCACACTTTTCAAAGGTAAATAAGATATTGCCACACATTTCTCTAAAACCAAATTTCGCTACATTTATTCGTTTATTGACAAAGAAAACAGTATGGAACATAGTTTATTAATTTCCTTTGCCATAATATAGTCATATTTTATGTATTTAGGTCATATTTTAATCTATCTCATATAAAAAGTATTGATTCGTTTTAGGATCACCTGTTTATTGACTTTGTTGTTCTTTGACATTCTATTTCTATGTGTGGAACACACTTTCAACTTTAGACCATAAAGTTAATATTACATGCTTTAGACCATAGACTTAGAAAATTTTTCGCTATGCTCAAGTAGACGGACAAAGGTGCGAGTGAGAAACCGATATGCGTTGTGCGAGAAAGAGTAAAAAAAAACTGACAGCTGAACCTGGTTTGACTTCATTTATCATCGTTTATCACCTTGGTGAAAAGCGTCAACAAGATTATTTTGTAATTTTGATCGCGATCGGGTCGGTTTGGCTCTCAAAGCTATATAAATCAATAATGGTGTCGTGTTCTGTACTGGATTGTAATGTTACTTACGACAATAACCCAAATAAAGACTCATTTCACAGGTAAATATGATTGTACTATTACCATTTTCATAATTCATATTTTAGTTGAATATATTCCCAAACAGACTAAGTTGTACACTAATATGATGCTATTAAACGCCTATTTCTTAAATAAAGGCTGATTTCTAAACATTATGTGTTAGATAAAAAGATATTATGTCCGTGAACTTGAGAAAATAAGGCGTAGATATTGATCAAAAATTATCGATATCGATACTCATGTCGATGATTTCCAATATAACTTTGTTTGTCTTTGTGAACACTGATAGTTTTATTTAAAGCTGCTTGTAACCGACAGTTTTCAAATGGTAAATTATACCAACTTAAGTACTAATTTAACAATTATTTCCAGGTTTTCTGTAAATCCAGTGATTAAATTAAACTGGATAAATGTCATAAATAAATAAGCAGGGAGCCTCAAAGGAGACTTTAAGAAATTATTTAAATAAAATTGTTCAAAATCTTGTTTGTTTTATTTATTAGAGCAATAATACATTATGGTTATCGACAACCTAAAATGGACTTCAGTGCATCTCTAAATTCACGCACACGTTTACATATTTACAAACACTGGCTCATCTCACTTTTGGTTTCGCAGCCAAGTGAACTCTGTTCGTCTATTCCAGTGGATATTAAGTTTATGGCTTTAGACACACTCCGGATCGCAAAAATTCAAAAAGAACACTGCAATGTCAAACTTTTTGGTTTAAATACTTTTCTTATCAAATTTATTGCTAGCCCAAAAATAACGCCACTATACACGGAAACAGCTTACCTCTACAGGCTCGCCTTTAAAAACTGGCGTTTAATTTAAACTTCATACGAAACTATCGGTGCGACGCGACGCGACATGTGACGTTGCACCAGCGTTACCAACTTTGCCGATAAAAAGAAAAAAAAAGCCGCAGGCAGAAAAGTAGGACTCGCCCTGACGGTCAGTGGACAAAGATTAACGAGGTATAGATTAGAATAAAGGTATTTAACAAGATATAGATAGGAATATAGGCAAAGAATTTTATGCAGTCCATGATCAATCAACGCATACGCTAGGTACCTACCTATTATATTTATACATTTACAATAATGTTATCCAGTCGGTCTCTGGGGTTATTCACCAACTGGACACTCGAGACTGGACACACGTGTGTCCAGTTGGTTAAAATCAAAATTAGCATCACTTATTATTTCGTCATCTGGACACACCAAGATTTCGACGCGTGTCCAGATGGTGAATTTTGTTCTTTATCGCCCCGTGGTGCTTGTTTAGACTGAAATATAAGTGTAGGTAAATTTTAACATGAAACCATCCTAATCTATGCCCAACGTACACCACGAGGCTTTGCATGGCTGTTAACGGCTCAAAATAAAGCTGAAGTCCGAGCCGCATGGAGGGGATACTCTAAAAAGTATCATAGACGTTTTATCCTAAATATATTATTTAAAAAAAAATCTTAATACTTTACAAGTGTAGGTATAGTCTAACAAGATACGACAGGACGAAACCCTCCTGATCTTTGCCGGGCGAATCACGCGGCTTATGCATGGCTGTAAAATTTAACGAATCAAAATAAAGTAAGCTGAAGTCCGAGCCGCATGGAAGGGATACTCTCAAAAGTATCAAAGACGTTTTATCGTAATATTATTTTCTTAAAAATGTTAATTATTTACAAGTGTAGGTAACCTAACCCGACACGGAAGGACGAAACCCTCCTGATCTTTGCCCGGCGAACCACGCGGCTTATGCATGGCTGTAAAATTTAACGGCTCACAATAAAGTAAGCTTGCTGAAGTCCGCATGGAGGGGATACTCTCATAAGGATGTGAGCTTTACGGCACCACCCTTTGTCCGATTTAATTGAATTACACGGTAATACAGTATTTCGATTTCGTTGAAACACGCTTGAAAACTTTTTGGTTTCATTTCGGAAGGTTTCGGCCAAATCAATTTTTCGATTTCGAAAAAAAAGTAGAATCAGTTTGAGAAATGTTTCAAAACTACAAAATAATGTAATATAAAATGTTATTTGAAATACTTAAATACTTACTTATTATTATGACAATAAAAGAATTTAAATTATGAAATCGAGAATACTTAACTAAAATGGTAAAGAAAACGCGCAAAGCTTTTTACAGCTTATTTTCTAATATCTATTCATTATTATTCATTATCGTTATGAATTTCACATTAAATATAATGTTATTTCAACACAGTAATAATTTAATAACATTGCAAGTTTCGCAGCAAAAAATACATTATCTTAAAGTGAAAGCACTTTGCCTATTTTAGTAAGAAATTTACTACAAATATTCACTCTATTATAGTTAGTGATATAAATAAAACCTTTAATAACGTTATCCCATTCCATACAACATCAACAAAATTAAACCAACTTATTTCTTGCCAAACGTTAACTTTCAAGTCACAAGTAACATGTCTCGTTATCAAAGAACTCGCACGCGCCCTAATTAACGAAGAACAAACAGACAAACACGCAAATAACGCTTACAAGCTAATTTGTTATGTAAACTACGCTTGTTTGGATTCTAAATTTTGTGTTATCGTTTAGGTTGGTATTTCTTGTTGTGCGAGACAATTTCTTTAGTTAAATATAAATGTTGTTTTCTATATAAATCAACATTCCAATTTGCAAAAATGGGAACTGGAATTATTTTTAGCTTTATAAGGATATATCTAAACTTTGCCTAACGTGGGCCAAGAATATCCATATCACGAGGAAAAGTTTATGACATGTAAAAGGTTAACGAACGATATCGAAAAGATAGTTTTCGATGAAGAATGTAGTATAAGTAACAACTTGTTCTAAGGTACTGTTATAATTTTACCCGAAGAAGGTTAGGAAATTTTGACTACCTCTGTTGTGTTGTTGGACAACTACCCTGACTGAAGGTGACTCTTCGATAGGTGACCCTTCGATAGGTGATAAGTCAGTATTTTTGAGGCTATGATTTTTAAAAATAAGCTGTGGTCTAATTTGCCCAATATTCTATCCTGTAACACGTTCATTGAGGTTCAAGTGGATGGAGTTAGGGCTGGGTTATATGCGGGAACAATGGCGTGGTATTCGAGGCACGCAGCCCGCGGCCAGCGGCTGTCGCCTGTCAATAAATATTCAGCTCACCCCTGACCGCTGCCAGTGCGCACTTGGATAACGTTGAAATGGTTAATTTTGATTATGCTTGATGCACCATGAAAAGTTATGGCATTTTTTTATGTTCAAAAACTCCAAGATCTTTAAAAATGAGGTATCCATTCAAACAAGAACGCCAGGCATTTTGAATGCATACGGTCGCTTTCATTGGGAAACCTTTGATAGGTACCATTATGTATTGATAAATAGCAATCTTTTACGATAATAATTTCTTTTAATTAGCTATTCATCGAGGCTTTCATCGAGACAGGTTGAAACGATATATTAATTTATGTTGATAAAATAATAGACACGGAACTCCTAATTTTTGCTCAGATTTTGTATGGAAGCCATATGTGTGGCTATGTAAAAAGGCTGAGGACCCATTTGATTTTTTTAAACAATTGGGAAAAAAATATTTTGCAGTCTAAATTATTCGTCATTAACAGTTTTTGCATTTTTACTTTTTTCACACATTTATAGAGTTAATTCTAGCATCTATCTATAGCAAATCTAATCAGTTCATCAAAAACCATCTCCTACTATGAACGTTGACTTTCAGTACAAAAATTGGCGCCCGTTTCCTGCGTAGTGCGAATTACGGTCCCCTATTTCATGTGGCTGTAGGACCGATAGTCTTTTGATTCGGCCTGATTGGCCGCGCTCCTGTTGCCTATTGATAGGAAGGAAGGGCAATTTCCACGGGAAAATTGGTGTTAACAACATTCCTTTAAGTTAAGCCGCACATACAAGATATGAGACAAGTATTAGGTACGTTGATTAGAAAGCACAGCTCTCTCACTCTTGAATCCAATGACAGTTTAAATTCAGAATCAAACTCATTAAAACAAACACGCTAAGTCTTCCATCAGAACATTTTTCGAATGCGTCATAACCCTATTAGTTGAATCATCTATTTTAATTTCAGACAGTGGTCGAATGTTTAATTGAAAATGAACTAATAGGCGTCACTCTAATGTTAAGAAGTTGTTCCATTAATAGCTTCCTCATGTCAAAACAACCACCATCTTGTGGGAAAGACTTCGATTTTTTTTTATAATAAGCGCACGCATAATATAATTTTTATTGCGTCGGTTGTCGCTTCGAGGAAAGTCAACATTGATTTACGCGTGACGGAATCTGTGCGGCCGCATGTTGCTGCCATGTGTTATAGCTGATGCTTTATAATACTTAAGTATATTAAATTGTCTAGAAAAAAAACGATATTAATACAAATATATAAATTAAAATAGAAATAAAACACTTTCTACGGAGCTTTTTAATCACACGTGGTGGATGCAGTAGTGCCAAAACGTCGGAAAAAAAATAAAAAAATAGACGACGTAAATTTTTGAAACATTATATTTTATTAATGTAGGAATTTTTGAATTTGGATCCTAGGTACTAATCCTACTAATATTATAAATGTGAAAGTTTGTGGGTTTGAATGTTTTTCGATGTTTAGATGTTTGGATGTTTGTTCCTCAATCACGCAAAAACTACTGAACGGATTTGGTTGGAATTTGGCACACAAATAGTAGATAGCCTTGATTAAAACACAAGAAGCTTATACCTCCCTCCAATGGAGATTGCACGGCCATATGTCATAGGAGCTCGGTGGCGCAGTGGTTTAGCGCCTGGCCCAGCGATTGCGGAAGTTAAGCAACGTTCGCAAGGGTCGGTCATGGGATGGGTGACCAAAAGTTTATTATCTCGAGCTCCTCCGTGCTTCGGAAGGCACGTTAAGCCGTTGGTCCCGGCTGCATTTGCAGTCGTTAACACCCACCAATCCGCATGGGGCCCGCGTGGTGGGTTATGGCCCATCCTCCTTACCAACCCATAAGGAAGGCCTGTGCCCCAGCAGTGGGGACATCAAAAAATGGCTGATGGACATGTCATAGTGAAGATTGAAAAAAGCTCCTTTAGTGACGTGACGGCTTATTGCAACCGCTTTCTTTAGTGTTACAATACGTGTTCGTTGTTCGTCGTTCGTTCGTTCGTGAGAAACGAAAACGTATTGTAAAACGAAAAGAAAGAGATAGCAATACGCCGTGACGTCACTAAAGAGTCTTTTTCAATCTTCAGTATGATACTAGGCGTGGAAACTCCATTGTGGGTTTAAGCTTCTTGTTAAAACATAAAATAGTTTTTATCTCGATATTCCCACGGGAACGGGAACCACGCGGGTGCAACCGCGGGCGGCCGCTAGTATTATAAATGTGAAAGTTTGTGGATTTGGATGTTTGTTCCTGAATCACACAAAAACTACTGATCGGCTTTGGTTGAAATTTAGCACACAGATAGTAGATAGCGTAGATTAAAACATAGGACACTCTTTATCCCGATATTTCTACGGGAACGGGAACCACGCGGGTGAAACCGCGGGCGGCCGCTGGTACTTAATAAAATTCAAAAGAATCTAGTTTTTAAACTGAACGCAACTAAGCTTTTAAATAATGGAGGGTATTAACATAAAGAGATTCAAAAGTATTTTTTTATTTAAGCTCCCTGGTTATCTGATTTCTTTTCTTAAGTATCCTTCAGTAATAGCCTTCAGTACAATTCTGAATTAGTAATAGGACTAAATCTGTCTCCAAATCCAGACGATTGTCTCGATACGCCGCGAATCTTTTGCGAATCGAAATTTCTCGATAAATCAAACTGTACGAAGGCGAGCCGAAATAAATTTCGCTTACAAATTTCTGAAATAAATCACTTTTAATGTTCGTGAGTGTATTTACGTGATTTGACAAACTTCTGTCTAGACTTTAACTTATCTAGATCAATTTTGCTTATCTCTGACATCAATCATGTGGCTATGACATCGGGTTTTTCAGTTTCAGTAACAACTTTGTGAATGTTGATTCGATTTTTATTCAATTATGGAT
Organism: Agriphila tristella; assembly: GCA_928269145.1. Taxonomy (NCBI): domain Eukaryota; kingdom Metazoa; phylum Arthropoda; class Insecta; order Lepidoptera; family Crambidae; genus Agriphila; species Agriphila tristella. The sequence goes on from OV743443.1 coordinate 16,035,366, forward strand.
AACTTTCTAATGGTATTATTATAATTTGATTCTCGTTTTCGACTGTCTATTATGTTAATAATTTTACTAACTTCAGTAATTTCAAAATACATTTGCTAATTTCAATTTTCATAAATTTTCATTAATCTTAGAAAACGTAAAGAGATTTTTTTTTACGAATTTTGAATTTGACTGACTGAATAAAATTAACATGAGAGAATTTTTTGATGAAAGAACCTTTTTTACTTTTTTGATATATTTTCATCTAAAGTTTTTGCTTACATTGGTACAAATTATTATAAAGAGGCAGTTTTATAACGGTGTCTTAAAATATGACTCCCGTCTTTCACACCACTTCCCTCCCACTGACACAAAATGTAGACAGTGTAGCCGCTCGGAACAAATCTCAGTTTTTCGTGGACGCACACAACGTATTTAAAACCACGGGCCAAACGAAGTTAAACTCGTAACTACGAGGACAGTAGCAGAACTGCAGCACCTAGCATAAAAACAAGACAATAAAAATATAAAATAATATAAATATATAAAAGTTCGTTTTCTATTAATCAAGCCTCATAGCGACACCGGCGGTGTACAATCGACTCGACCAGGGAGGTCTTCAGTCAATTCAATACACGGACACACGGATTTTTATAATATTTTAGGCCACTGATATCTATGTTGGACTTTTCTAGATTGCTTTAAGCTTTTGTACATTTATTCCCGGTTTATCCTATTACCTATTTTCATAGTTGTTCAGACTGCGTGCGACTAATCCATGGACACTATAGACCGGTTTGTTTAGTCTAGTTTCCAATTTACTTCAGAACGAAGCACTTTTTTACACAGGATTTGTGGATACAAAATCCCTATCGGTTCAGCGGCAAAACGGTTATTTGTATAACTTTTAATCCCTGGATAGAATGAAAAATACAGATTCTGAAAGTAGATTTGAAAAACACGTGAGAGAGAGTTTTAAGATTTATGCGCATACATACATCAAAGCAAAACACTTTTTAGTACTCCATTGCGATTTCATTGAAGTTCCTATTTTAGATGGTTTGATTTGATAAATATTTATTTATGCCTTTTATAGATAACGATATATAGATTTATAGATTTACAGATTTTCGGATGCCATTATATAAATCTCCACTTAAGGGTTTATAAGTTAGTTGCATTATTTATGCATATTCAACGTGTTACAAAATAACCCCTAAAGAGGGCTCCACACTCGCGCCGCGAAAGCCCGCGAAGGCCGCAAACCGCGAGTGTGGAGGGTTTCGCGGCTTCGCGTATGGGCTTCGCGGCTTCGCGTTCGCGCTTCGCGGCGTTCCCCGTCCGGTGGCGGTTTTTTGGTCTGCGACAAAGGACTTGTGTGCCCAACTAAGGTTGCCGTGATTCGCGGCCGCGGTTCGCGCGCGAGTGTGGAGCCGGCTTAATGCTAAATATGGTAGGTATGGTAGTATGATAGGGACAATCAAACTGAACAACTTTTATTATGGGACCTTCTGATATCGCGAAATAAAATAGCTGTTTCATACATTTTGATACTCGTATTAAGATAAGATCTAACATAATAAGTCAATAATGTTACGTCTCATCCGAAGAGGGAGAAAATGGTACTTTCTACATCTTTGGTGGTAATTGCTTGAGTGTAGATTAGTGTAGTGTATATTTACCAACAAACGATTAGTACCGGTTTCTGAACTTACTTGATGAAACTCGATATACAGAGTGTCCCAAAACTTTGCCACACGGAGGGAAAGTACCTTAAATATTGAAGATGGGAAATTTTACTGAAAGAAGACTTCATTTTGTTTCAAAAAATAATTGGAACTGCATTCAAAGATTTTTGAAAAATCGCTTGCCTTAACTTGTTTTTGTTTTTGGTGGGATCGATTCCTGATCGATCCCACCAAAAACGAAAAAAATAATGTTTATTACTTTTTACGATACTAATCGAATAAGGATTTTTTTTAAAGTAACACAGCATCTTAAACAAATGGAAGACCATAAAATTTAACATTTAAATTTAAATTATTACGGATTGTATTAATTTGTATGGAATCTTATGCAATTTAGTTTTGCTAACTTTGAATGCAGTTCCATTTCTTTTTAAAAACAAAATGAAGTCTTCTTTCAGTAAAACTTTCTATCTTCAATATTTAAGGTACTTTCCCTCGTGTGGTAAAGTTTTGGGACACCCTGTATACTATGTATATCGGAGTCCATCATGCTAATCACTTGGTTGCAATAATCAAAATCCCTCCATAATATGTCATGATGATGTGTAAGTATAATAAGTATTTGACAATAACTATTTTTTAAATCCATAGTTTTGTAATTTCTATAATAGTCTTTAGGGAGCTTCTACACGGTGCATGTACCTTGCGCACGTTGAGGCGCGAGTTACTTGCGTGGGTGTATAATGCTATGGAGCTGGACCCGTTTTACGTGTTTACACGGAGCATGTTACCTGCGCAAGTGCTCAACTTGCGCAGACTACTTGCACCGTGTAGAAGCACCCTTATCCAAGGTAGGATCTGTGAATACACGTGTCTGCTTTTAAAGTTAAACGTTTTAATAATATCGCAAGCAAAAGTTTCAAAGTATGAAATAACTTTATCTGATATTTAATAAGTATAATTTTGTTTGACATTTTCTGACTTTCGCCTACAGAACCTTTGTAGGTTCGGAATCTCAATTATGTGGAAAGTATCCGATGTTATCCTGTTAAACGATGAAATTTCGACGAAATAATAATTATTGCAGTAAATATTTTGATAAAACATACTTTCAGGATAAACGATGGATAACTTAAATAACAATATTTGATTTCATAACGTAATACTAGAGTTTAAGGATATATACTAAAATTAACCTATTGATTGATACATAGATTAATCGTTTTCCCGAGGGAATTTCTGGACTAATTTATTAGCCTACGATTTTGCCAAGGTTTTATTATCTTTAAACAAAATAATAACTATAAGTTGCTTAAGGCGGAAATCGTACAAAAAAAATATAGACAGAGTTACTTTAGCATTTAATAATTATATATGTTACCGGCAATGTGTATTCTCCGGCATTGTAAACAATGCCTAGGCATTGTATACAATGCCTGAAACGATCAGGCAATGTATGAAATGATATTCATTTTATACATTGCCTAGGCATTGTATACAATGCCTGCTGGTCCACCGGCAATGTGTAAAATAAGTTTATTTCTGGTGTCTGTTATAAAAAAATAACCTCGAAATTTAAGGCTCACGCTCCGCTGCGCTACGCGCTCGCCTTAAATTTCTAACCTAACCCAGGACCTACAGGAGTAAAGCAGGTTCGGTTCCAAACTCAATAAGCCGCCCTCGAGCACCCCTCGAGCCACACTCGAGCCCCCCTTGAACTACTCCGAGCCCCCTCGAGCCCCCCTCAAGCCCCCCTCGAGGCCCCCGAGCCCCCCTCGAGGCCCCCTCGAGCCCCCCCGAGCCCCCCTCGAGCCCCCCCGAGCCCCCCCCCCGAGCCCTCTCGAGCTCCCCCCGAGCCCCCTCGAGCCCCCCCTGAGCGCCCCCGAGCCCCGTCAAGCCCCCCTCGAGCCCCCTCGAGCCCACCCCGAGCCCCCCTCCAGCCCCCCCGAGCCCCACTCGAGCCCCCTCGAGCCCCTCTCGAGCCCTCCCCTCGAGCCCCCCCCCCCCCCCTAGAGCCCCCCCTCGATCAAAATCTTTTTATTTTACACATTGCCTAGGCCTAGGTAATGTATGAAATAGACAATAATATACATTTTATTTCATACATTGCCTAAAAGGGCCAGGCATTGTATACAATGCCTGCGTTTCATACATTGCCGGTGACATACATACTTAGTACTAAGAAATGAGAAGATCCGCAGGAGAACTAAAGTAACCAACCTCGCTCGAAGGATTGCTCAGCTGAAGTGGCAAGTGGCAGGTGGGATGGACACAGCGAGAAGAACCGATGGCCGTTGGGGCGGAAAGGTTCTGGAATGGCGACCGCGCAACGGACGACGCTCCGTGGGATGGACCGCCGATCTGGTGAAAGTCGCGGGAAACCGCTGGATACGGCAGTGTAGGACCGATCGTCGTGGAGATCTTTGGGGGAGGCCTATACCCAGCAGTGGGTGTCGTGCGGCTGATATGATAATGATGATACTTAGTACTAGCGGCCGCCTGTAACTTTGCCCACGTGGAGTTTTTGTCTTGTGCCTTTACGAATTTTCATTCCGTATTTCACTTCCGTAAATATTTTTTTGGCAAAAGTTCTAGGTATGTTCTTCCCCATGATTTAATTTATTTCTATACTTACCCACATAAATTCATCAAAATTGGTTTTAATGTTCAGACGTAACACAATAACAAACTAATAGAGTTACTTTCACGTTCATTAAGGATCCCCAAAATAAATAGTTAAACTATTGCGTTATGTTAATCAGCGACAAATATAGGTAGATGACTACTGCAAAGTTTATACAAAATGAAAATTAGTTAATTTTAATATTGTATAATTTATGCTACTTAAACTAACCTAATAGTACAAAGTGGCGTGTTTAATTCGGAGACATCGTTAGCAATCACTGAGACCTGCAATGTTTAATGGCGGAATGGAACGCTACAGCTTAATAATTAATATTGAGCCATTTCAGTGTAAACTTACGAACGGTTAATGTTACAACTGGCGTCTCTATGATCCGCGGGCTGATTATCTAATTAAAAACCACCTAGCGACTGGTTGCAGTTCACAGATGATCGTGATCTATTGCTACTTCTTTTCAAAGAAAAGTGGCAATGTATATCAAATGCAACCGGTCGCTAAATAGTTTCTTTTTAGATAATCAGGGTGACGGTTCACATAACGTGTGTGTATTCTTTAATATTTGGGAACTTTATGAAAAAGTTGTCCATTTTACTTGTTTAACACTTGGATTATTCAATCATCATCATCACCAGCACCACTCACTACTTGAGGCACAGTCTTTCTTAGGATAATGCCCCATAACCCACCACACGGGCCCGTGTGGATTGATGGATGTTTTACAGGTAACTCAAAATGAAATGATTTTTATATCAGTGGCCCTACCACGAGTTGATGCAAACTGTTTTTGCTACAGTAAACTATTGTTTTCTCTTTTTCACTCGCATTGACTGTGAGCAGTATATCCGGAAGTTTACGGTAGCAAAAACAGTTTGCAAAAACTCAAGCTACAGTACTATTTTTTTTATTTATTTCTTAGGTTTTTTAGTTAATGTACGAGAAGTATCTCGTTCTTACCATAATAATATCTATCATGTACAAGTATAGGTAGTACCCCGTTGAATTGTATGTATCGAGTAAAGACTAGTATTGTCTCTGGCTCATCAGTAAGGAAACGACAATTTCTAGCGGCCAATTTCAATAACCTATCATCAGTAAAATATAGACTTACTAAAGATTTGTTGCCTTACTATTTATGTTAAATGACAGGAAATAACAGCAGTTGCTTAGTAACAGATCCACAGCAGGTCCATCTCTTACTGAAAATAGATTATTGAAATCAGCCGTTAGTGTATTGGGTATGTCTGCAAGCAAACTGGTATAGGTTAGTCGCAAATCTTTCAAACCAGTTGACAAACCCAATATTTTTCTTTACCAAAAAGTTATTTAAAATAACAATAAACAATATTACATATTTCAATAGACAAAACAACCGTTTGATCAATCAAATCGTTATATAAATACACAGCCAATTAGAAGTACTTATTAACCCTCTGATTTCCCAACCATACCCGTGTTTTATACGTACACATCATTAGTAATTAATGTTTAAGGTTTCATGTTGCGGCAGAGATCAAAGAGCTTGCCTTAATGAAGCTCACAGCGTTATTGTAATAATATCGAGAGTTCTGGAAGCATCTAGTGGGTTAATGATCGGTATAAGCTGATGTTCTGGCTGAATTTAGGGTAGTATGGTATACTACGGAACTAGTGAGCTTAAATGGCGCATTATATTGAACTTGTACAAACATTATTGATAAATTGCCGGTGCAATAATACCTTTCCTATCATGAGGTAACTCCGTTGACCCGTGTAAATGCCCCATAACACTCAAGAAATAGTTATGCAACTAATCTTCTACTGTCTTATTCAGAGATGTTTCACAAAACTGGGGTGCAATACTGTTCTAACAAAACCTGGTTTAATGCCTGTAAACCAATCACAATGCACCTTTTAATCATTAAACGGTGGGACTAAACGTTAAACTGTCACTCTGAATACGATTTGCGCTAAAATGGCGTTAGTCCGCAGTCTAATGCCATGTTAACTTTGGCCCTAGTTTAAGTTAGTTTAAGTTTTTAGTTTAAGTTTTACTTTAGCTGTCTTATTCTGAGTGCGTATTTACTCCGGCAGTAATTAAATTAAGTTCACCGATATTTTCTTTTTTCTCATTCTTATTTTTTTATTGTTAAAACAATCACTAAGAATAACGGGGTATTTACTCGGGGCGACTTGGCAGACTTTAATCAATTAACGCTTTTTATCGCTGATGGTCATAAAAAGCGCCATCTCATTGATATTAGGTTTGCGATTAGATTTTACAAGCGATTGTCGATAAAAAGCGCTTATTGACAATAGACGCCTGCCAAGTTGCTCCATTAAATACCCCATAAAAGCGGCCTAGTTGCTAAGCAGAAATCTCTTGCAAGCAAACTACTAGGTAAATTATGTGTGCAACAAAGTGGAATTATTGACATTATAGCATTCACAATGCTATTTTTATATTGGTAATAATTTAAATATACTAGAAAACATTCTTGATAATATTAAATATTCTAGAAAAAAGTGTAATTGATTATTATTAGTAACTATTATAGAGTGATAACCCTCGCAAAGCCGATTTTCACGAGTCGACATCGCCGTTTGATCATTTCCAATAATCAGGAGTGCTTATAATTTATACTCGCACTTAGATATTATTATTCTAAGTCCTCGCAATGGATTCGGAACGTCATTGTGATTATGAATATTTGTCAATAATTAGCAATCAATAATTTAATTAGAGATATAGTAATACGTACAATGGTATAAGTAATTATAATTAACAAATGTCAGAGTTCAAGCTACATCAACGGGTGACCATCAGCCATTTTTTTACTATCTCCACTGCTGGGGAACAGGCCTTCCTTATGGGTGGATAAGGAGGATGGGCCATAACCCACCATGCGCACCCAATGGGGTTTGGCGTGTGTTAACGACTGAAATTGCACCTGGGACCAACGGCTTAACGTGCCTTCTGAAGCACGGAGGAGCATGAGATAGTAAATGTTTGGTCACCCATCCCATGACCGACCTTTGAGAAAGTTGCTTAACCTCCTCCATCCCGGGCCAGGCTCTAAACCACTATGCCATCGAACTCTTCCATCAACAACAACAATAATGAGTATGATACAGTACAAAAGTACGGGTTAGTATTTAAATTCCATTGGCAGCCTAAAGTACCTTTAGGTACGAGAAAGCAGGTATTGAGAAGTTCTCATAAAATACCATTAGATTTTTTTAAAGGTAGATTCAGCGGTCTGAATTTAACGTGTATTTTGATAACCATAATCTCAATAGTCAATTGTACTACAAAGAAAATATATAATAGTTTCATAATTCTCGGAATTTAACTTCAGTAACACTAAAGTACTTAAAATGATAGATGGTTAATATCGACCGTAGCATATAATTATATTAAAAGCCCTTTATAACCACCGATGCGAGAAGACATTTATTACATTAAAATGTGAAAGAAAAAAAGGGAGAATCATCTTATTCTGTATAAACATATATTTTCAATTTTATTACCTATATTAAATACTAGCTTTCGCCCGCGAACCTTTGACTGGGATAAAAGTATCCTATATTTTAATCCAGGCTTTCATCCAACGTGCCATTCAGCCGTTTTGGGTGACTGAGCAACAAATTCCTCATTTAAAATATAAGTAGGATAGTAGGATTTCGGATATTTAGTCAGATTCATTTTAAATTATTTACCTTATAAATACATTTATCCACAATAATTATTTTGAAGTAAATTACCTACGTAGTTTATTTTTTATACAATTAACTGCTTACTACTTAAATCTCGCCCAGAAATAGTTGACGTGATTTAAAAAAAGTAACATTTTTAACTTAATATTTTGATTTTATATGATGTTCATTAGAAAACTTTACAACTTTATTATCGTTTATCTACAACAGTCATTTCAATATCGTAGAGTATAAGCGACACTCGTTAGTAGCCATAAATTTTCCCATAGTTTTTCTGCATCCTTTAGTGTTTGTTTTTGCTCAATCATTGTACCTACCATTACCACAAAATTGCAGTGTAGCATGATAGCTGTCATGTTTTCTCAGAAAATACAGTCATGATTCAACGTTATGATCAATATTAAAAAGAAATATAGAAATCTAGAGTTTGGCATATAACAAATTTTAATAATAGTACAGCGTCTTTCGGTTCTCTTCACACGAAATCTCGGATCGGCGCGGCGTTTAATTCGTCCAAGGATTCAACCTTTTATAGTTTTAAGATCCGTTTATTTCATTCGACATCAACCATTTTTAATGTCCCCACTGCTGGGGCACAGGCTTTCCTTATGGATGGATAAGGAGAATGGGCCATAGTCTACCACGTGGGCCCAATGCGGATTGGTGGGTGTTAACGACCGCATAAGCACCCAGGACCAACGGCTTAACGTGCCTTCCAAAGCAGAAAGGTGCTCGAGACAATACATTTTTGGTCGCCCATTCTATGACCTACCCTTGCGAAAGATGCTTAATCTCCGCAATCGATGGGCCAGGCGCTTGGACGAATTAACCACTGGACACGAAACGCAAGAAAAATGTATGAAATCACGTTCAACCAATTTTTGCGGGGCGAGGGGGGATTACACTTGTCAAATAATGACAATAGTGCTTAAAGAAGTCGATATTTTTTTATCGACACTGTAAAGAGTGAATGAATGAATGAACCTAATGAGTTTATTGAATTCATGTGTTTGATTAATATTAAAGCGGACTTAATTTGTAATATTTATTACCACTTTATATTTGAAATAATTGTTTTCGTTTACTTATTAATAACCTAACATTAAAGATGATTACACTGCATCGAAATTGTTCTTTCATAATTTTTAAGCGGACTTAATTTGTAATATTTATTACTACTTTATATTTGAAATAATTGTTTTCGTTTACTTATTAATAACCTAACATTAAAGATGATTACACTGCATCGAAATTGTTCTTTCATAATTTTTATAGGATATTGGTAAATTATTTTATGACTTTTACTCTGTGGAATTCTTAAATGAAAAACTGGTAAAAATGCACTCACAAATTCATAGAAACCATAATAAATGGTTTACAATAGGTGTTTAGTTAGGATATTGTGCGATACTCACGAGTATGGGTAAGGCCGTAGATTTTGCCACTTAGTAACATAATATGTTAATAATGCTTCTATGTTACGGTAACGTATAAGTAACATGAAAGTACACGAAAGTATGAAAAAATACCGTTAAATTAACGTTACCGGTTGTAGGGGCGGAGATAGTATATTCAGGTGATGAACTAATTTAAATTAAATAAAACGGGAATCAAATAAAAGCATGTTCCCACTGCTGGGGCACAGGCCTTACTTAGGGGTGGATAGGACATATCCATAACCCATCATGCAGACCCGACGGGAATTGGTGGATGTTAACATAGACGCGACCAATGGCTTAACGTGCCTTGCGAAGCACGGAGGAACTCGAGTTGTCAGGAGTCACACGTTGTCAGGGGTTAGGGCTTGCAAATATTCGATGAAATCCAATATTCGAATATTCGAATTTTTTAAGGAGGTATTCGAATATATTCGAATATTATTCGAATAATTCTGTAAAATAAGACAGATGGTTGTAATTATTAAATATTGCTTATTTTTTCAAGTTAAACCAAAGTTAAATGCTTCGTTTGATGGAACGCATTGTGTAAAAATTATCTTCAATTGACTTTTTGCCTTCGCCCCACGTTTTTAGTTTAAAAACTTCTTTGTAGAGTTATAAATCTTTAAAGGGGAAATTATTTTATATTTATTAGTCAGTTTTTCTAGTAAATTTTAAAGGCATGTTTTGAGTCCAATTTTGATACTTTTTAGTTCATTTTTAAAAAGTATGTTTTTTTGGTTTGACTGTCAGTAAATGTTTATTTTTTAGTTTTAATCTTAGCTGTGTTTTTTCTCGGGCTCTTTTCCAGCTTCATAATAAGACCAGGGTCTAGTAATATCTCTCATCAGAATACTTGTCGAGTCAAACGAATCAAACGAGCCCAAACTTGATGGGGTTGTATGGTATTATTATATAGAGATCCTGTACCCTTCTTTCGGCTCCATCAGCAGATCCTGGACACTATTTCCCAACCAATTAAATAAATCAAACGTCAATGTCAAGACAAATCAAACGACCCTAAACTCTATGAAGTTGTATGATTTTAGTAGAGAGTTCCTGTTGCCTCCTTCCGACTCCATCACCAGACCCTGGAAATCATCTTCCGTCAAAGTACTAGTCAAGACAAAGGAGCCCAAAATGAATGGAGCTGCATGGTTTTATTACATATTTTTCGTGATTTTCTTCCGGCTTTATTATCAGACACTGGACACTATTTCCCCAACAGAGTACTTGTTGAGACGAATCAAACGAGCCTTCGATGGATATGTATGGTTTCATTACAGAGTTCCTATGGTTTTTTCCGGCTCCATCATCAGACTCTGGATATTTACGTTACGTCACGTTGGATATTCAACAGAGTATTAGTCAAGACGAATCAAACAAGCCCAAACTAAATGGAGTTGTATGGTTTTATTACATAGTTTTTGTGGTTTTCTTCCGGCTTCATTATCAGACACTGGACACTATTTTCCGAACAGAGTAATTGTCGAAACGAATCAAACGAGCCCTCGATGGATATGTATGGTTTTATTACAGAGTTCCTGTAATTTTCTTCCGGCTCCATCATAAGACCTTGGACACTATTTCTCAACAGAGTTATTGCCAAGACTAATCAAACGAGCCCAAACTAGATGGATTTGTATGGTTTCATTACAGAGTTCCTGTGTTTTCTTCCGGCTCCATCATCAAACTCTGGACACTATTTCCCTACAGAGAACTAGTCAAGACGAATCAAACGAGCCCAAACTAAATGGAGTTGCATGGTTTTATTACATAGTTTTTGTGGTTTTCTTCCAGCTTCATTATCAGACCCTGGACACTATTATCCCAACAGAGAACTTGTCGAGACGAATCAAACAAGCCCTTGATGGATATTTATGGTTTTATTACAGAGTTCCTGTGATTTTGTTCTAGCTTCATCATCAGAACTTGGACACTATTTCTCAACAGAGTGATTGCCGAGACGAATCAAACAAGCTAAAACTCGATGGATTTGTATGGTTTCATTACAGAGTTCCTATAGTTTTCCTCCGGTTCCATCATCAGACTCTGGACACTATTTCCCAACAGAGTATTAAGTCAAGACGAATCAAACGAGCCCAAACTTAATGGAGTTGCATTGTTTTATTACATAGTTTTGTGGTTTTCTTTTGGGTTCATAATCAGACCCTGGACACAATTTATTTCCCAACAGAGTACTTGTCGAGACGAATCAAACGAGCCCAAACTCGATGGATTTGTATTGTTTTATTACAGAGTTCTGGTAGTTTTCTTCCGGATCTATCATTATACCATGGACACTATTTCCAAACAGAGTTAATGCCAAGACGAATCAAACGAGCCCAAACTCGATTGATTTGTATGGTTTAATTACAAAGTTCCTGCTGTTTTCTTCCGGCTCCATCATTAGACCGTGGACACTATTTCCCAACAGAGTACTAGTCAAGACGAATCAAACGAGCCAAAACTCGATGAATTTTTATGGTTTTAGCACAGAGTGTCAAACATATGCACTGACTGACTCGAAAGCACTATTTGAAGCTAAGAATATGCCAAAGAAAATGAAAAGAAGCTTAATAGGTGTTACGCTGAAAGACCGTCAAAAATCAGAGGAAATAAGAAGAAAAAAACGAAAGTAGAAGACATAATAAAGAAAATAAGACTATTAAAATGGCAATGGACGGGTTAAATGGCAAGAGAAAGCAAGGAAAAATGAATCAAAATTATTACAGAGTGGCAACCATGGGACAGAAAAAGGAAAAGATGGGCTGATGATATTATGAAAACTGGAGGAACACTTTGATCTCGAAAGGCAAGAGATAGAACAGAATGGAAACAGCTAAAAAGGCCTACGTGTCGCAAGACACTCTGACCACTAAAGCTAAAAAGGAATAAAATGAACAAAAGAAAGAAAAAAATATTTATTTGAGACAATCACACACTTGTACTTGTCAAGACGAATCAAACGAGCACAAACTCGATGGGTTTGTATGGTTTTATTACAGATTTCCTGTGGCCTTTTGGTTCCATCATCAGATAAGCTCAATGACACTATAGTATGTCATTGTATTCCTGTTCTGACCTATGTTTTAAGTTTCAAGTCTTTGATTCATTGGGAAGCTAGATTAAAATCGTTTACAATTTGTGGAAAAACAAACAACATAGGTAAACAAATAAATAAACAAGTAAGTAAACGTTAAGGATAGCTTCATTATATGCTCACAACAGCTATTCGGGTATTTAATGAATGACTTTTGCCTAAATCCAAAAAAGTGGAAAATATTCGAATATCACCTACTTGAGTATTCGAATATTCGAATATTCGAATTGCAAGCCCTATCAGGGGTACAGAGAAGGACATAGGATACCTTTCATTCCGAATAAAGTACTCTTAGTAAATAATAACACTAATTTCATTAGCAAACATTTTTAAGATAAATGTTTGGTTAAGTTAACATTATTTTGGTGAATTTAGTTAACTTTTAGTATGAAGTACCTAGCTGAAACGTTTGGTTGGTGTGTGTTGTGTACTTACAAATTTAGGCAAATTCAATGTCGGGACAGAATCTTTATTCATTTTTTTTTGTTTTAACGAATTAACATTGTAGCATTCTGTTTGAAAATGTATGCTGCATATACGGTGGTGTTTGGTTGGTATCCATGTAGTCTCCCTGCGAACTGCTTCTACCCATTTTCTTTTTCGTACTGGATCAACTGGGAATCTGCAAAATTATTTTCAATTCATACCCATTTCTATTAAAATTAAAGATGCTTATAATTTTTTTATAAAACTTAAATTAAAATCCTTCACTTTACAATCACATCGATACTATTTATCGATATTTGTAACAGCCCCTTACTAATAAAAAATGACAAGCAAATGAATGAGTGACTGATATAATCCAACCAAATTAAATGCAACATTTATGAAGCATTTACTTTACCAATGAGTACTTTTTTAAAATGACGTGTTATATTTTGTTTACATACCAAATTTTATTTATTTTACGAAGAAATAGCTACTATAATAGGTTGAAAATGTACTTACGCGTGAAAAGAAACATTTCTTGATTTTCCACTAGTATTTTTGCAGTACAATACGGAGCATTTGCCCATTTTTTCTATCAATGTTTCGCCTCGAGCTCTCGCGTAACACTGACACCGCGATATCGTTTACTGAGGCTATCGGTCACAGTAAGTGGCTAAGGGGTAAAGGCGAATATGGCTGTCATTTCGCGTCCAGTGGTTAATTCGTCCAAGGCCAGGCGTTAAACCACTGCGCCATCCATCGAGCTCCTTTGTTTCATTATTAAACATAAAATGATTAAAAAAACTGTTACTTAACAAATTCCTACAATTACCAATACTTAGGTGTTACATTAAAATCAGCAGACTACTAATAAAATCGAAATAGGCCAAATACTTTTGGGTAACACGATGTTTGGTATTGACTCATTTAACAGCTGCGAAATTTTAATAGCAAATGAGATCTTCTCCCAAACGGTAGTTTGTTTGTAATTAATTGATAAATAAGTTATGACCAATTAAAACACTATAAACGGCGACCACTAATTAAAGCCAGCTGCTCATTGCGAATAACATAGGAATGTTTTCCGCTTCTCGAATATATTTGGCAGATACAAATGTGAATCTTAAGGCAAGGCAGTTCACGAAATCTACTCTTTCATTATCTCTTTAGAATTTTTTTTTTTCTTTAGAAATTTAACTATTTTTTATCGATTTTATTAAAAATGTAGTCGTTTCTTGTGTTAGACCAATTATTGCATGAAAAAACCATATCACTGTTGTAACGTTGTGTTTTTTCTTTATAGAAAAAACATCGTTCCATTTTCATATTTATTAATATTTCATCTTATTCACTTATTTACAAGTATAAAACACTAATTTATTATTAAAATTCAAGAATTTTCCTTAATCTGTATTTATTTCATACATGCGACCTCATTTCATCCATACTCCAAATTCAAACTATCAACCTTCTTGTATAAAACTCTTTGGTATCTATGTATTTTATTTTTTATAACTTTTTAATTCATGTCGACAACATTTAAAAATATTGATGTATTCTACTATCCTTTTCTTACACAGACATTTTATATCATTCATCCTTTTCACACTATGACTTTTTTTTCTTGTGAAGAACATCTTCGCTGCGTTTCCCGCGCTTTCTTGGGAAAGTTTTGACTTTTCATGGCGCGAAGCCTATTTTTGCTCCGAGCTGAGGAAATTTTAAAATATTTGTTAAAAATTTGTTGATTCCTTGTAAGAATCACATAAATTATCGTTGGGCTTTTCATACTACTGTTCGCTTTTGGAAAGTTTTGTTGGCTCATCAAAGACGCTGTATTATACCATTTTCATGAAAATTGGATTAATAAAGGGAGCGAAGAGGAGGGATTCACAAATTCCCAAATATAATAATTCATACATTATTTCACTAATGCGCTAATTCCTAATTGCCTGATTAATAATCATTGATAGATTTCATTCGATATTCTATTATTAGTGACTGAATGTCACTGTTTTTATGAATTTGATCTACGATTTGATCTGCGACGGTCATCCATCTGCGAAGGTCTGCAGCTCCAGTCCTGATCCCCTGAAGATTATCCGTGCTTTTCGTCTACATCAAGTAAGGGCGTTCTAATTTTTATGACTTTTATTTGGCAAGAAATACTGCAACTTCGGTGCGACGACAACGGTATTAAATCGAACCTTTTATGACCACGATTTTCTAGTAAATAACTTAATTTTTTTTCAACTATACATATAATAATTTTCCGTATTATTTATTATTTTAAGAGAGCAAAGGATTAGGTACCCACCCCATTCATTGGTTTTACATGGATAAGTACTGTAACATTTTTATCCATTTGTTTATGTAACTGTTGTAATAATAATTTGATGCCTAATGGTTTTAATTTGTCTCAAAGTTAATAAGATATAATAGTAGGAACCTTGTATTAACGACTTATAGTTAAGATTTGTTTACGGTTTAATACTTACTTTTGATGCTTAAATATTTGTACATTGTTTTTTTATTATACTTATACATCTAAAAACTCCTTTTATTTATAAATATTAAATCTGCTCACTCTATTCCCTGCCTTTAGCCGGGCCAGGGAGAGAGGTTGACAGTTGGCGCCCAACTTAGTGGCCTTTTCTTTTGCTCTCTCTTATGTACTTAAATGTAAAAAAAAAAATATATTATGTTGTACCTACATCTTTTGTAAATTTTTATGTAAAAGTTTTTATTCCATGACTGTTTTGCCATGATTTTTCAATGGAAAAGTTTTAAAATTTGATTTGTTTTAAGTGCGTTTTGTAAATAATTTGTTTTTTTATGTAGATAGAAGTACTTTGACTTTTGTAGGCAAAGTTTAGTACTTTATAATATTGTCTTTATGTGAATTTGCTCTTTTAAAATGGATTTGTCGAAAGTATATTTTCACGGGCTTTTAAAAGACGAGCTTATTTACGAAGTATCGATCAGAGCTGAGACGCCTGAAGATACAGTTGCTAAATTAAAATGTCAGATAAAAAAATTGCAAAACGATTTTTTACCCGATGAAATTTTTAATGTTGACACAAAATATGAAACGGAATTTCCAGTTATTCAACGTAAATTGGATGAATTAAACTTGAAACTCGAAGAGTATCTTTCGTCAGGTAATAAAAATGTTTTGTCCCGTGCTCGCGCTCTTTTCTGTCATTTATATTTTAGGTTAGACCGAGTTCCAACGGAGGCGGAGACGGAGGCGCAAGGTAAGGCTGTTTGTATGAAAAAGTTGATGGCTTTGAAAAATAATTTAATTAGTAACGAACATTCTGCTGACCCTACACCAGTCACGATTGACTGTAACCATTCGTCGCCTAATAGTACAGCATCATGTTATGATTTTTCGAAGTGGAGTGTTAGGTTCAATGGCCGAGGAAATCCTCATGCATTTTTAGAGAGAGCGGAGGAGTTGGCCATTGCACATAGCATTCCACAAGCAAAACTTTTTTCCGCGGCGGTATGTTTGTTTGTCGAAGAAGGGTTGACTTGGTATAGGGGTATAAAAGATCAGGTATCGAGTTGGCCAGAGCTGCGACAGTTATTGCTTGATGAATTCGAACCTATAGACTACGATTATAGGTTAATAGAGGAAATTCGTTCGCGTTCTCAGGGTAAAGACGAACCTGTACATATTTATTTTTCTGTAATGAACTGTCTATTTTCTCGTTTAAAGAAGCCTTTAAGTGAGAATGATAAATTGGACGTTTTACTCCACAACATTCGACCGCACTTTTCTCAACCGTTAGCGTTGGTAAAAGTACAGTCGGTTATAGAATTGAAATCGGTTTTGCGACAAATTGAGGAGAGTCAACAAAGATCTTTGTTGTTTAAAGAACCCGCTAATTTGCGTATGAACCCTGAATATTCATATAAATCTGCTTCTAAACCGGTATTTTCTGTAAATAATAAAGTTAATAATAATAACAAAATTTACTGTGGTCGTTGCAAAACCGACAACCATTCCTTTAAAAATTGCACCGCTGAAAAGGTAATTAAATGTTTTGAGTGTGGTGAGATAGGCTACACAGTTAAATCTTGTCCTAACTGCACCTTAAAAACAAGTGTTAATACAAAAAACTAATAAAGCAGAACCGAGGAGTGGAAGCTTCGAAATCTGACGAGTGGAAAGAATGGCTTGTAACTGTTTCTAATTTTTTTAGATACAAGTCTATCTCTTCGGTTCTGTTTAAACCAGAGAAGGGTGACATTAGGCCTTATTTAAAAGTTTATGTGTGTGATATTACTTTATGTGGCATGCTAGATTCTGGTGCCGCTGTTTCCATTTTAGGAAACGGGGCTCATGAGAAATTTGTAAATATAGGTTATAATGTAAATAGTAGTTTTAAGAGTAACGTTTTGGTGGCAAATGGAGCGGAGAGTCCTACAATAGGATATATGTTTTTACCAATCACATATAATGGGATAACACGTGTGATTAAATTTTTTATCATACCGTCTATTGTTTCTGATGTGATATTTGGAGTTGATTTTTGGAAGGCGTTTCAAATCGCTCCACACATTTTTAAGGATGTTTTTTATTCTGAAACGCCAACTGATTTTTTAAAATGTTCAGCGGGTCTTAATGAACCTATTCATTCTATTCAGCCTTATGAACATTTGTCGTCAGACCAACAACTTATGGCTGACGAAGTTGTAAATAAATTTGTAAATATTTCTTTCGATAAAGCTGGCTTAGGTAGGACGCATTTAATGTCCCATACAATTGATACAGGAAATGCAGTCCCTATCAAGTGCAAACCATACCCTATGTCCCCAGAAAAACTTAGGGATCTTAACAAAGAGTTGGACCACATGTTAGAGTTAGGAGTAGTCGCGCCGAGTGAGAGCCCATGAAATAACCCTACACTCATGGTTCAAAAGCCCGATGGTCAATTAAGGTTCTGTTTAGACTGTCGGAAATTGAATGCAGTGACGAAGGGCGATGCTTATGCCATACCTTATATTCCACAGATCTTAGACAGTTTAAAACAGGCTAAATACCTGAGTTCTATTGACCTTAAATCTAGTTTTTGGCAAATACCCCTTGATTCAGCTTCGCAAGAGAAGACAAGTTTTACCGTTCCTGGGAGAGGGTTGTTCAAATTTACTGTCATGCCGTTTGGTCTTTGTGGGGCACCGGCTCGACAGCAAAGGTTAATGGATTCCCTATTTGGAAGTCAATTTAACAGTGACTTGACTGATGGTATATGTTTTGTTTATGTTGACGACATAGTCATAGCGAGCTCAAGTTATGAAACACATATAAAACTTTTAAATCGTGTTTTTGAAAAGCTTAAAGGCGCCAACTTAACGATTAATATGGACAAGTGTAATTTCTTCCGTAAATCCTTAAAGTACTTAGGATACGTTGTTGATGAACACGGTTTAAGAACAGACCCTGGGAAAATCCAAGCCATTTTAGATTTTCCAACTCCGACTTCTTCAAAAGAAGTAAAAATGTTTCTCGGTACATGTTCATGGTATCGCCGATTTATTCGAGATTTTTCGACCATAGCTGCGCCTCTAAATGCTTTAACCAGCAATAAAATAAAGTTTTATTGGTCCACAGAGGCTGAGCAAGCCTTTAATTTCTTGAAAAATGCTTTGGTATCAGCGCCAATTCTTGCCTGTCCTGATTTTTCTTTGCCCTTTGTGGTACACTGTGACGCATCCAGTTATGGGATAGGTGGGATGTTGACTCAAAATTTTGATGGCATCGATCATCCGATTGCATACATAAGCCGTTCTTTAGGTAAGAGTGAGCGCAACTATGGCGCCACAGAAAGAGAGGCTTTGGCTGTTGTTTACTCTGTAGAGAAGTTTGAACCGTACTTAGGTACGAGACCATTTAAAGTTGTTACAGACCATGCTTCACTGAAATGGTTTATGAAGTTAGAAAATCCAAGTGGTAGGCTTGCGCGTTGGGGTTGTCGCTTGTCTCAGTTTGTTTTCGAGATCGAGCATAGGAAAGGGAAGGATAATATCATCCCCGACACATTATCTCGTTTGCTCAAATGCGATGCGATAAATGTTACGGGCGATGACTGGTATGATCGTGTTTTTGACGGATGTCAAACAACGCCACAAAATTTTCCAAATTTTCGCATCGAAAATAACGTTTTGTTCCGTTATACTAAATCAAAATATAATTTAACTGAAGAGTTTGATTGGAAAAAAGTTATTCCAAAGGGTGTTCGAGAACAAATTATTTCTGAAAATCATTGTCCTCCCACATCTGGTCACTTTGGAGTATTTAAAACTCATCGGCGACTAGGTTTGCAATATTATTGGCCCGGGATGTTTAGAGATGTCTCTGAGTTTGTCAGCAAGTGTGATGTTTGCGCTTCTTATAAACATTCCACGAAGCTTACACCAGGACAAATGGGAGAGCCAAAGCGGTGCTACCGTCCGTTTCAGGTGGTATCCGCCGATTTAATGGGACCGTTACCAAAGTCACGTAAAGGTTACATGCATTTATTAGTCATAACGTGTTGTTTTTCAAAATATACTTTGTTGTTTCCCTTGAGGCGAGCCACAAGCGCGGCCGTTGCCGAAAAAATTGAAAACCACCTATTTTTAATCCATGGAATACCAGAGACCGTAATTGCAGACAATGGAGTGCAATTCACGGGATCTGAATTTCGTGCGATGCTAAATAAGAACGGTGTTCCAAATTTCCATCTAGGCCCTCGCTACACGCCTCAAGTGAATTTAGTAGAGAGGTATAACAAAACGGTTATGACTGCGGTAGCCTCGTACGTTAAAAGTGACCATCGCTCGTGGGATTCTAATCTTGCACAAATACAATTTGCAATAAATAGCGCAATCAACGAGACTACAGGCTTCTCGCCGTTTTTTTTAGTACATGGTCGAGAACCTGTAGTAAACGGCTCATTTTATAAACAGGCCGACGGGAGTGAATATGACATTTATTTGCCAAGGGAGGAGTATGCGGGTGAACTTTGTGTTCTAAGCGATATTTTTGCGACAGTTCGCAGTCACTTAGTAAAAGCTCATCAGCAGAACTCTAAATATTATAACCTCCGGAGGCGTCCGGCTTCATCATTTACTGTCGGCCAAAATGTATATAAAAAATCTTATACCCAGAGCGATGCAGCCCAGTATAAGGCAGCAAAGCTCGCACCCAAGTATGAAAAATGTAAAGTACGCAGAGTCATCTCTCCTCTGGTAATTGAATTAGAAACTGTAGATAGTAGTAGATCGCTGGGCATTTGGCATGTAAAAGATATTAAGGTGTAAATATTTTATTTAATTCCGTGTGATGTCGGAGCAAGAATAATGTCACCCCTACACGGGAGTCGTAAGAGGCGACGAATGTCTTTTCTGCGCAAAACAACATCTTAGTGCCAATTCCGTGTGATACCGGATAAATAATAGTGTCATCCCTACACGGGCATCGTAAGAGGCGATCAATGTCTTTTTTTAACAGCGCAACCAACACCTTGGCAGCTGTAGGGTAATAGGTCATGGGGGTCTTGACCTAGGCGCAGGTTCAAAGGGCTAGTGCTCCGCCTGTGTCCTATTAGAATTTGTAAATAGTTGTATAATATTAGGTTCTAGGGTAGGTGTGCTGTTTGCCCAGCGTATGCAAATATGTATGTTTGTATTTATGTTTATTTGTTAGTATCTTATTTTGGTTAGTGTAGGCTAGTGTACGACCCATGTTTAGGGCCATACACAGGCGTAGTTTGTGTCCAGTCTCTGAGTGTGGGGGTCGTTTTCTAGGAGACCTTCTCATCACAAAGACGACCGGAGCTTTACTTTTTTTGTTGTAAATACATTCGATATTGGGTTTCGATTTGAATTACATTTGTTTCCTCGATGTTACCGTGTCGGCTTTAAATAAGCCATTCACTCGAGCGGTTTGTGACTCGTTAAATAAGCCTTCACTATGTATATTTTTCAGGAGCGGGTTGTGACTCTATGGCTTAGACACGGGAGCTTGTGATTCAAATGTAAATCAACTCGTTTGTTTTGTTTTGTAAATATATTTAAAATGGTTCTTTTTAACTGTATTCTTGTGTTAGATTTTAGGTTTTAGGATTAAGTTTAAATTTGTTTCACCATCGCATTTTTGGAGCGGTTAGTGACTCTAGGGCTTAGACATCGGAAGCATGTGAATCAAATTTAAATTAACTCCCTAGGGTTTGTGTCGTTGTGTTTTTGTAATTGTTCTTGTTTTTTCTTTGGTCAGTATTTTCGTTCTTGCTTAGCGCCTCTCGCATTACTGGATATTTCTACCCATAGTTTTATTTTGTTTTCATTTCTATTTTTTGTTATCTTAGTACAACGCTGAGGGCAGCTTTTCGTTTCTCCCTTACGTTCAAAACTTTAATGGGAAGGGGGGTATTGTAACGTTGTGTTTTTTCTTTATAGAAAAAACATCGTTCCATTTTCATATTTATTAATATTTCATCTTATTCACTTATTTACAAGTATAAAACACTAATTTATTATTAAAATTCAAGAATTTTCCTTAATCTGTATTTATTTCATACATGCGACCTCATTTCATCCATACTCCAAATTCAAACTATCAACCTTCTTGTATAAAACTCTTTGGTATCTATGTATTTTATTTTTTATAACTTTTTAATTCATGTCGACAACATTTAAAAATATTGATGTATTCTACTATCCTTTTCTTACACAGCCATTTTACATCGTTCATCCTTGTCACTTTAGTATTTTTTTTCTTGTGAAGAACATCTTCGCTGCGTTTCCCGCGCTTTCTTGGGAAAGTTTTGACTTTTCATGGCGCGAAGCCTATTTTTGCTCCGAGCTGAGGAAATTTTAAAATATTTGTTAAAAATTTGTTGATTCCTTGTAAGAATCACATAAATTATCGTTGGGCTTTTCATACTACTGTTCGCTTTTGGAAAGTTTTGTTGGCTCATCAAAGACGCTGTATTATACCATTTTCATGAAAATTGGATTAATAAAGGGAGGGAAGAGGAGGGATTCACAAATTCCCAAATATAATAATTCATACATTATTTCACTAATGCGCTAATTCCTAATTGCCTGATTAATAATCATTGATAGATTTCATTCGATATTCTATTATTAGTGACTGAATGTCACTGTTTTTATGAATTTGATCTACGATTTGATCTGCGACGGTCATCCATCTGCGAAGGTCTGCAGCTCCAGTCCTGATCCCCTGAAGATTATCCGTGCTTTTCGTCTACATCAAGTAAGGGCGTTCTAATTTTTATGACTTTTATTTGGCAAGAAATACTGCAACTTCGGTGCGACGACAACGGTATTAAATCGAACCTTTTATGACCACGATTTTCTAGTAAATAACTTAATTTTTTTTCAACTATACATATAATAATTTTCCGTATTATTTATTATTTTAAGAGAGCAAAGGATTAGGTACCCACCCCATTCATTGGTTTTACATGGATAAGTACTGTAACATTTTTATCCATTTGTTTATGTAACTGTTGTAATAATAATTTGATGCCTAATGGTTTTAATTTGTCTCAAAGTTAATAAGATATAATAGTAGGAACCTTGTATTAACGACTTATAGTTAAGATTTGTTTACGGTTTAATACTTACTTTTGATGCTTAAATATTTGTACATTGTTTTTTTATTATACTTATACATCTAAAAACTCCTTTTATTTATAAATATTAAATCTGCTCACTCTATTCCCTGCCTTTAGCCGGGCCAGGGAGAGAGGTTGACACTGTCTTTAAAAATTACGAAATCTGACGATTGGAAGTCTATTTTTTTTATAAGTTTTTATGATGTACTTCAGGAATTCTTTTTCAGTGTTACCAAGGCATTTTCCCTATTCTGTACGGTTATTGTGTTTCTTTGTTAGTAATGTTTGTAAAGTAGAATTCTACATTGGAAGCTCAAAAATCAATCTTTTCATCAGATAGTGAATTCGCCTCGCCTATTTAAGATTTGTGTATTACCTAATACAGTCAATGCAGTTCTTTTATAATAAAGATGACAACATGTGACAACGACTTGCTTGGCGCTGTACATCAGATTATTACATTTTACAAACGTTTTCGATACCAATGATATCAGGTGCACGTTGCCAAGCTTTCACTAGGGTGCAATCAAATCAGTGGCACAACTGTGTTGCGGCAGCTTCGCCAGCACATTTTCATACAATATCTAAGTGCAGTCGAAACGCCAATGACTACATTTTCTTAGTTTCTAGATTTTTGCGTGCAAATAACCAATGGATGTGACTGCCCTGCGCCACAGCCGCGCCTGTGCAGTGTTTTCACCTAATGGAGCCAGCCAAAATGATCCGTGCTTATAGGAACTATCATAGCAAGTCCAGCGACCGTAACAGCAATGAAGGTAACAGTTGTATGCTCTTTCGATTGAATGTAATTTGCCCTATTTTTATATACAACGTGTACCCGAATTAATAGCTAAACCATAATATGGTAGATAGGGACCATCAAACTGAACAACTTTTATTATGGGACCAACTCATAAATCGCGAATAAAAAATCAGCTGTTTCATACAAAAATAATAACGAAAAGGTATGAAATTGCTGATTTTTTTTCGCGATTTCAGAGTTATAGTCCTACTCGTACGCAAAAAAAAACCGCAAATCGATGTACAGCAAAGCCGTTTGGTACACGTATACTTCAGGTAAAAACAAAATTTTGGACCCGCAGTTTTTAAAAATTCTTCCCTTAGGAGAGGAGTTATGGTGTCATCTTTTTTTTTGTATGGGAACATTTTTTTTTTCTTCTAAAACCTATCGTCCATGGTATCAAATAAAAGGGCTTGCTGAGCCGGTTCTAAAAATATATCACATCGTTATATTTCAGCCACTTCTCTTAAATTAAACCCAAAAACATTTTCAAAACATACCAAGTTTGGGCTCCTTCAGATCCGATGTGGTTAAATTATTTTGTTGAAAATATACCTTAAGAGTTACATAATATCCTCATATCAAATCATAAAAAAGTAATTTTGAAAATATCTAAATTTAGTATTTTTTTCAATTTTTTTCCCAAACTCACGTTTGTATGGGATTTTTGGAAATTGATTTTTGGTTTAATTTAAAACAAGTGCTCAAATGTAATAATGAGATATATTTTTAGAAACAGCTCAGAAAGTCCTTTCATTCGATATCATACACGATAGGTTTTAGAACAAAAATTTTTTTTTAATATATATATAATCACTTTGTAAAAGCTTTGTAATCATGAAGAATTTAAAAAAAAATACTGAATATCAATATTTTCAAAATTGCTTTCTTGAGATTAGATATGAGAATATTACATATCATTTGAAGTATATCTTATGAAAAATAATTCAACCATATTGTATCTGTAGGAGCCCAAACTTAGTATGTTTTGAAAATGTTTTTTGGTTTAATTTAAAACAAGTGGCTGAAATATAACGATGTGATATATTTTTAGAACCGGCTCAGCAAGTCCTTTCATTCGATACCATACACGATAGGTTTAGAACAAAAAAAATTTTTTCCCATACAAAAAAAAGATGACACCATATAGCTCCGCTCCTAAGGGAAGAATTTTTAAGAACTGCGGGTCCAAAATTTTGTTTTCACCTTAAGTATACGTGTACCAAACGGCTATACTGTACATCGATTTGCGGTATTCCATTGATTTTGAGTTCGTAGAACCCCCACTATTAGCTCTGCCACCAATGGTAGGGCTTATTTCAAGTCAGCCTGGCTAGCTACCACCATCTTACCTAAGTCTGACGCCATATCAACAATTGAAAAATTGTTGTGTTTCTGCAGTTAGAGGTAAGATAGCCAGTTCCCCAGTGATGAGGATTCCGGGTATAGTGCGCTTCCACCTTAGGCCTTATCGTCACTTAACATCAGGTGAGGTGCACTATCCCGTTGTGCAAAAAAACATAGTTCTGTAATATCGCCGTCGTTGTTATGTTCTCTGAGTTCTATAACTTAAAATACTGATATCTAATTTCAGGTTAAAACTGTGACTGTGAAGTCAAAATGGAAGTTGAGTTTCAGTTGGGTAATTTACCACTAACTCAGTAACTCAGTTTTGCTGGTGAACTGGAATAGCAATGTTCTGAAAATAAGGTTCGTTTTCACAGCTGCAATAATACTTTTATAAGAGCTTTGTGATCCAGATTCTAGATATAAACGATCTTCATATTCCGTAGAAAATAAGATACCTATATGGATATGTAATACGAACCGTGTAAGTTTGACGGGCGACTGTCTTCGTGCAATTTCAATTGAATAATTGGATTTATAGCATTAGTTCTGTCCCGAGCTGGCCAGGTGCCAACTAAGACCAACTTTGCAATTGAAAGTTCGCGTGTTGTGAGCTGCGGCTGCGTCTGATGTGATAAAGGATGAAAGTTAACTTAAACTTCGCCATTTTAGTGTATGTGCTCTTAAGGAATCTGAATTCGAACTGGTGAAAAATTGAGTTAGAATTAGAACTCATTTATTTTCTCTATTTCATTCAATTCTGTATCAGACACTTTTTAGTAAAAAGTTTACTTGTACTAAGTCCGACTGGTTAACTAACTAAATCTGTTGCCATACAAGTACCTATGCTATTATTATGATGTTATAGGAAGTTACGCAGGATGTTTCTCAGTGGTCTAGTAATCTGGAATTTTGGTTGACTTAAGTTTTCGTTCTCGTTTATATAAAAAAAAGAAAAGATTAAAGTGAAAACAAAAATAAAAAATCACTATTTTTGGTTATTACCCCTCAGTTCAAAGAGCGCGATTATTTAGTCAGGAAGCGGTCGCCGGGTTCGGTGACTGACATGTAAACGCACCTTATTACAGAATAAACTACACTGGCCTGCAAAACTAATAGAGGTCTATTTTCATACAAACGAGGTAACTTTGAAGCATTGGTTCTCCGCACAGGATTAAACGTGGTGTGATCTGATGATGGCCATCCAGGGAGTGAATGGAGAAGATTCAGATCCCCATATACACCCAATTGATCTGATCAGCATTCTAAGAGCTGTTTAGATATGTTTAAAAAAACCACGAAAATAGCATTAAAATGTATGGAAATGCTGTAACTGATAACTCTTATCCTTACAGCTCTTAGAATGCTTATCAGATCAATTGGGTGTATATGGGGATCTGAATCTTCTCCATTCACTCCCTGGATGGCCATCATCAGATCACACCACGTTTAATGCTGGGCGGAGAACCAATGCTTCAAAGTTACCTCGTTTTTATGAAAATAGACCTCTGTAGTACTTAGTTTTGCAGGCCAGTGTATTTTATTTCTCTTCTCTAGCCACAACACCATCGATATGAAGGATAGCCTATAAATCTCGTATGATTTAAGTTCGATTCGTGCAGTTTAACGACGTCATCAGTGTTCTGTTCAAAGATTGTACAAGTTTGACGGGTTACTGTCTTTCAACAATTGGATTTATAGCATTAGTTCAAACGCTTCATATGCTGGCTAGGTGCCAACTTAGGCTAACTTAGGCCAACTTACTGCCGAAGTTAGGCGTATGGTGTCGACGTGTTCAAGGATTTTTTGGAATTTCTTTTGTTTACTGATATTCATAACGATTGATAATTTAAATTTGAAATAGTTTTATATTTTTTAAACGACTTCATAAATTTGAAAAGGAGGAGGTTATTAACCGACTTCAAAAATTTGAAAAGGAGGAGGTTATCTGTTCGTCGCGTATATATATTTTTTTACTATATATGTACACCGATTACTCGAAGACGGCTGAACCGATTGAAATGATTCAAACGTTATAACATGAGGTTTGTAATTGGTCTCATTTTTTGAAATTTTGAAATCGGTTCAGTAGTTTTCGAGTAATCTTGAAAATATTGTCGTTTTCGTTACCATTTTATATGAATTCAAACGGATTTTCAACCATTACTTTTTTGTTTATGAACCGCTTTAGATGATTCTTTTTTTGTTTGAAAGAAGACACCTTAAAGATGATACCATATTAATTTCATTGGTATTGGATTTTGAATTTTAAAGATACACGAGGGAACTCCTCAAAATCAAATAGGAACTGTACAGTGATTGAAATATTGGTAGGTTTATGACAATCAAAAATAAGTTAAGGACCTATCTATGGTCAAGGACATTCTGGACTAGAGTTGAACTGCGAAGGCCCAACGGAACTCCTGTAGAAATTGAGTTACTCGGGGTATACCTACCATTGAAAAATAAAAATGTAAAACATTATAACGTTTTATTTTATAAAATATCCGCTTACACACCTACCACAAAAAAGTTAAAAACAAAAAAGCTTTTTATAAAAAGCAAAACCTCCGTCAAATAATGTTCAAATCGATTAATTAAAACATGTCTATTGAAGTCGGGTGGGGATTTTAGAATAAAAACAATAAAATAAGTAAAAAAAAATTCTTAAGCTCCACCCGACATAGACGTGTTTTAATTAATCGATTTGAACATTATTTCTTGCTTTTTATAGAGCTGTTTTTTTAAGATTTTTGAAGGAGGTTTTGTTTTTTTTAAAAGCTTTTTTTAAATGACGATGATGATGTTGATTTCGATAGGAAAAATTTCATTTTGCAACTAATTCGTATGAAATCATCAATTAGATATTGTACAGGATGTATTTTATTCACTTCAGTCAATGAAACAACTTTCTCTAAAAAACAATGGACCAAATATGTTAAAAAAACTGATTATCCATACGAATCTAAGAGATCACGTGATCAGTTTAGTAATGGATGACCAACATTTTGTGGTGCATTTGGACACATGTTTTTTGGAGAAATTTGTTCAGTTTCAGACTGAACATATCCTTAAAATTTGGAGAGTGAAAAAAATACACTGGTCTAAATTCTACATCTGAATTCAAACATTTAAAACAAACATCATGACAAAACCAGGTGGGCTGTTTTGAAATCAGGTTATATTTTACAAAATTGTTATGATGTTCTCGAAGGGAACAAACTTTGTTTGACATTGTTTATGTTTTGGCCAAAATCGATATTTACGGGCCGTTAAAATTGAATTTCGTTAGCTAATAAGAGATTGCAAGCAAATTATTTCTATGGTTAAATATTTTATTAGTAGGTTTTGGGTTTAAAATGAATATAAGATTTACTTTGTTGGCTTAATTTTGAATTATCATGATGAAAATTTACACTTATTCCTTATTATCAAAAACACTTATCTCCGTAGGCTGATTATCTAAATAGAAACTATTTAGCGACCGGTTTGACATACATTGCTACTTTACTTTGGTATGATTATTTTTAACCCAAAAAGAAGTAGCAATGTATCACATTCATCTGTCAAATCAGACCGGTTGCTAGGTGGTTTTTAATTAGATAATCAGCCTGCCGGTTTTTGAGGTAGGTACTTTATTTACCAGGAGTTAAAAAAATAAAGAAATAATATAAACTTATTGTAACTTATTAAAATTAGGGGTACCTAGTACTGAAATTATCATATCAGAAACGGCATCAAAGAAGAAGTGTAACAGATGTACACTAAGGCTAAAGAATTATACTTGAATGCCTTTTTGCATTCCCGGATAATTTTAAGTCCCCTCCAAGGACTTTCTGAACACACGCACGACAAAGCATGCCAATAATAAAGACTTGTGCATTTGTAGTTGCATTCTTCCTATTTTTAGAAAGAACTTCCTTTCTCATAGATTAAATACGTATTTACAGAAATGCAACTTGAATGAATTGGTGGCTATGAGGAGATATCGATGATAAACGACGATACTTTAAATAAAATAATTTTAAAACAATTCTAAACTAATTTGAACAAGCTGTATTTACCTATGAGTATTTGTTGCGCCTAGATACCTATATTAAAAGTTAAGCTAGTTATTGTTTGAGTATATTGGTGAGGGCAAACGTTGGTGTATCAATAAATAAATAAAAAATGGATGGAGATGAGAATGAGAAGCGTAGCCAATGAAGTATACGTGCTATGTTTGTACTAGAACCAGAAAACACAGCGAAAAAGAATTTTCGCTCACCTTAAATGGAGCGCAAAAGCCTTAGTCCTATAGTAAATAGACCGAAATGTATGAATTGAGCTCCATGGAAGGTGAGCAAAAATTTTCTTCGCAGTGTCTGCTCTAGTACGTAGTACATTATACCTCGGTGAAAGTAGCATTAAAATACTTAATTAACGTGATTAGAAAATTGTAATTATTTTAAAAGAAAAAACAAGTACCTATTCTATGTTTAAACAGGTTTATTACTAAATACTTATATTTCTTTATTTCATTCGAAATATAATACATAATTTGGTAACTGAATATTTCTAGTTTTTTATGTAAATGTAGCACTTAGACTATCATAATTATGTTTAACTGTAATAAGATAAGAATTTCACGTTGAAATGTAATACCATTTTTCATTTTGATGAGATCTCGTTAAATTATTTAAATAAAATAATGTACTACAAAGCTTGAACAGATTTCGTAATTTATAATTGAGTGCTTTTATTCCACAAAAACATGAAAATATTACTTTTATTCAAACAACGAGATGTCACTTCGGCGTAATTTAATTGTTATTCTTTGCTTTCCTCGACGGCTGTTCACAAATCAGTCGTTAGTGTATCGGCACAAAGAAATACCTTTTAAACGTTATTTATTTAAGTATTCCGGGGACGAGACGCGCGTTCGAACTTACGCTGACTTGCGTCTGGTTTCGGTACAATTAGTTAAGAATTTGTGGTTCCGTATATGAGAATATTTTTATTAATTTTTATGGTATATGAAAAACTACGTCCGATATATTATGTGTACTCGTAGTTTAAGTTAAATATAGGTTGGTGGTTAGATAATCATACAGAAAACTTTTGCCTAATGTTAGCCCAGAATATTAGTACTAAACGTGTTATACTATATAGTCACAGTATTATAAAGAACTGTGATATAGTAAAGGCTTAACAATTTAATGGGTGTCGAAAAATAATTAAATTGACCTAGGTACCTAATAACATAGTTAGTAGACTTATCTATGTGGGTACCTTTCGTTTTCTATTTATTCTTTGCATAAAAATACAATGAAATTACTAAGCGAATTTACTTAAATACCTTATGAAGTATATTGGATCAAGTTCAAGAAACGTAGGTACATGTAACCTCTGAGTAAACATTATGAAACAAAATACGTAATTCAATCCAGTCCGAAGGTTTACTGCCCTAATACCTCAAATCGACACCTCAATTATAGGGAAAGTAAATTAAAATAGGTTATGGCAAACGAGCCGATTGCATGCTGAAAACGTCTAGCCTTTTTATGCTTGTTCTAAATTCATAAAGAAATAATTATGTTTATTACGACGTTCGAAAATGGAGGGTTGCATCTTTGACTTTGTATGAATACAAATATCTCTAAAACTCTGTGCAATGTTCAGACACACTCTCATTTACTTAATAATTGGCTATTAACACGAGTCGATTATAGTCACCTGTGACGGTTGGATCGCAGGTGATGGCGCCGTCGCTGTCGTCTATGTAGTTGATAGTGTAACCTAGGCAACAATATGTACTAACCTAGTTCCAGTTTTGGCCACCGGATCAGATAATTTTGTTCGACACCTGCGGCCTAGCCCGAATTGCCATTTACACAGTCGATTTTCGCCGTGTGGCGAAAGTTGTGCGAATCACCATGTAAATATCTCATCAGTGTTATGATAAATGAAGAATATATTTATTTTTCTTCGTATTTGTTAGGGGCGGTACATAAAAGAAAAGTTTAAATGGTCTCTGTAGCCACAAATATTCGATAACATTTCCGTCATTTGTTTTGTTGCAGTAGGTACTGCTATAGTCTGGCTCGATTCTTTTGTACATATATTTTATATTTTGTGCTGAAGTCTTCTGACAGTTAATTTCTAAATGCCTTACCTGAAATTGAAGATAAAAAGCAATGGATTTGATTACTCCGAACAAAGGTATATTCCGTGTATCCCCTGTAAAAGACAAATATACATACACATTATTGCTACGCAGCACCGTTACCTTGAATCATGTTTGCCTACAATCCCGTGTGTATTGTCCGTCTGATCGTGTTTATACCATAGACTTAAAAAAATAGAAATCAACAAAAAAAAAATGAAACAACCCTTTTCTAAAATACTCTGGAAACGTTTAGTGTCTGTCATTCTACTGGTAAGCTAGCGCCATTTTATATAATTAATGAAAGACCATCAGCCATTTTTATTGTCCACATTGCTGGGGCACAGGACTTCTTTATGGGAGGATAAGGAGGATGAGCCATAACCCACCACTCGGGCCTAATGCAGATTGTATGCAGCCGGGATAACGTGCCTTCCGAAGCACGGAGGAGGTCGAGATAATAAAGTTTTGGTTACCAATCCCATGATGGACTCTTGCGAAAGTTGCTTAACCTCCGCAATCGCCGGGCCAGGCGCTAAACCACTGCGCCATTGAGCTCCTCAATATATTGTTCTAATCATACCTTACATTCAAATATCAGAAAATTATTACATTATTTTGAAAACAGCTAAGTGGCCGTATTACTATAATAGCTACATCAAAATTGAGCCAGCAGTTTCTAGTTATGTTTGGTGCTAATTTCTTTAATCCTGACCTGAAAGTAAATCAAATATTTGCCGCGTAAACTGTAAAAGTTAACTGAGCATTGTTATTCAAGTCTTACTATAATTTTCCTCTTCTAGCACATCATTCAAGAATTTAAGCATTTTTTGTAAAAAAATCAAATTTCCACATAATATTTCATAATTATGTGGAAATATTATCACACCTGAAAAAAAATTTCTTTGTTTTTTTTTTATATTATAGCGACATGTTGTTCGTAGCTCTATGGAGTACACAGATACCCTTTACTGGCGTCTGTTAACGGTTCCTACTGATCTATCCCTCTGTTTTATGCCGGCCATGTGTCTTATTTGCTCGCCGTGTTTATTTGGAATTCCTGCAACGCACCAATCGAGGGAATAAATATGATACAACAAGCTAGCTGCAGAATTTTCTGTTTCATTTCATGAATCATTTTCTCAGTAAGAATCGTGCTCGTTAATCTATTATAGTTGGCTTAAGAAGTGTCTGAATACTTTGGTACTTCGTCATATTTAAATACTGTGCTTGTTTAGTAAGTTGCAACCCCACTATAATAATATGGCATTTACTCGCGCTTTCTTCGAAAATCGCTTGCAAAATGCAAAATTAAATCGCCACCTCATAGATATAAGGTTTTTGACAAGCGACTGGCGATAAAAAGTGCTAATGAACTTAAATAGACCAGCAAATCGCCGGCCAAAACGACTCATGTAAATACCACATAATCGCAATAATTATAGTGACGCCAACCGACCGTTTCGTGAGTTTTCTTATGCAATGCAATGCAACTTAGTGGACCAACAAGTGCAATATAACTTGGTACTAAGTTAATCGAGCGACCATTCGCCCAGACAACCTACTATTTGATATTAATGGTAGTTTCATATCTTGCGACTGGTGTCATAGCAATTATTATGATTGATTTCGTGGTCCATGTATACTTTAACATGGCCGTTTGAATACTTTTGCTGATTCAATAATCGATGCTCTTCTTGGAATACAAAAAAAATCCGCTGAAGATAATAAGTATGATCAATTAATAAAGCGAGAAATAATAATATAAGCCTACCCGAAAACATCAGAGACACAATTTTCGACTTTTTTAATCCCACCAAAAACATTTTAATGTATAATGGCTCTATGGCTTGCACTGTCAAAAAGTTATCAGACCTCATGTAGAGACAAGCTTCTAACTCTACGCGCCCCAACTCTACAAGCCCTAACTTCAAAAACTCTGCACCTTAGTCAAAATATGTGGTTTGGCCGTTTCGTTACTACAAGAACTATTATACATTTTTCCATGTAGCGAAATGGCCAAGCCAAAATATGTATTTTGAAAAAGGTGAAGAGTTTTTGAAGTAAAATTAAAAAAATCTTGAATTAGTTTCAAGAGTTTTTGAATTCCCTCCCTTAATTAGGAAGGGATCTATATTGATCCCTTCCTAATTAAGGGATCAATATAGTGTGTCAAAGTGCCAATGCTATGTTGATATACCTAGGTACTGCTTATATCAACAAAAGTGCAAAATATGACATGCAGTTGTATTTCGACTGCAACAGCGATAACGTTTTAATAAAAATATAATGTTAGTAGAATTTTTCAAAGACCTAAGCGTATTGTAAACTTCTTCAGTTCAATAACTCTAATTCGAAGAGTCATTAGCGTTAAAAACGTCTATTTTAGAGTTTTTAAGATACGATAAATGACAGACTAAAGGCTAACATTCGCCAAACAGAACTAAGCAGCAAGCAACCGTTATAACAGTTCAGTTTTGTCTGTGTAACTTACTAAAGTTACTATCTAGGACTCAGAATGACAACATGACAAGTTGACTGAGCGTAATTAATTTCCCAGTCAGTTTCTAGTATAGTGGTCAGTTTGTTCACAAAGCGGAGTCTTGAAGCTGTAACCGCTTGAAGGTTCCCAGTGATACGAGTTGGTTTAGATTTATTTATATGTCTATTTGTCTAGATAGAGCGTTGCACTTTTGACGTACTAAATCGAACGGGCTGACTTTTAAAAGCTGGTGCGCGTTATTAGCATCACTACCTCTAAAGAATACACACTACTTACAATGTGTGAGTGTGTACTCAACAGCACCATCGCGATCGTTTCGTGATCGTCAAATTGCGTTGGTAAACTTTTTCGAAGATAATTGTTTTATATTTTTTTCTGATAGCACAAGTTTGAAGAATAAAGAAAATAATATTATGATTTTTTTATTTCACCTTGTTAATCAAATATATTTTTTTTATATTATTATCGCGATAAAATATCAAACGAACAGCTGAACACGAAATTCCCTTGCATTTACTCAAGTTTACTGATTAAAAAACTAATTGACAGGACAGATTTGACAGATAGTGACAAAGAGTAATCATAATCATTAATCACGACCTAATGTTGTTGTTTGTTTATCAGCCTATTTATTGTAATTTTCTAGTGTTTTTCTTGTTCAGTTATGGGAAATGGATCAGCTTGAAAAAACCCATTATCCAGCTTATTACGCCAATGAAGTTCCTACACTGCTTTATTCCGTTTTGTTTCCGCAGAACAATTTTTTAACATTTCTCATACCTTTGAATGAGACGTGCGTGGTGCAGAGGATTAAATAGGAATTATCCTCAGAGAGCTTTACCTCGTTACGTTTGTGATGATCACGTAAATATATGTATATCTACAAACTTACTCACAATAGAGTTATTTTATTTATTTTAGCTGACTGTGACTGACATGACAACTAGTTGACATTGCCAATGCCAAACATTTCATTTTTTTATTTGAGCAAAGGCATTACCTACGCATACAGACGTAATAGTGATTTATTGTACTATGCTGTAAATTTAAATTTTGAATTATTATCTTATATCTTTG
Organism: Agriphila tristella; assembly: GCA_928269145.1. Taxonomy (NCBI): domain Eukaryota; kingdom Metazoa; phylum Arthropoda; class Insecta; order Lepidoptera; family Crambidae; genus Agriphila; species Agriphila tristella. Next base: position 16,069,847 of record OV743443.1, read on the forward strand.
AACGAGCAATTCTTGTATACACCGTCATTTTGAAGTCGTTTTAATTAACTTAAGGGAGTGTTCTACTAACGGAACTAAACATTTTTGCCCAAGAAACATGGGTCGAAAAACGACAAAAACGACTTTCCCATACTAATAAAATGTTTTAGCTGTCTAGTTAGTATGGGAGACCCAATTTTTTTTGTCGTTTTTCGACCCATGTTTCTTGGGCAAAATGTTTATTTTCATTGGTACAACACACCCTTAAGTTAATTAAAACGACTACAAAATTACGGTGTATATGTCACCGTTAAAGTGCGGAAATCCGTTAATCTGCAGATCAACTAGTGAATCTGCAGATTAACTGGTCGAGTCAGTTAAAGTGCGGAATTTTTCTTAAAATAGACGATTTCCGCACTTCAACTTGTTAATCTTCAGATTAACGACCAAGGATCAGTTAAAGTACGGAAACAGGTTTTGTTATTAAAGAAAATGAATAATAACATAAAAGGTAGACACAAAAGCGGGGGAGGGGGGGGGGGGGGGGGGAGGGCGCAACTGCAATTTTATAATCGTATTTGACCTGACGTGTCGACGATCGATCGTATCGAACTGCTTTATTCCTTTAAGTCCCGGGTTAGGTTAGAAATTTAAGGCGAGCGCGAAGCGCAGCGTAGCGTGAGCCTTAAATTTCGAGGTTATTTTTTTATAACAGACAACAAAAATATTTTCTTTTATTATAATAACTGACACGGTACGTTTGCTGGTTACAAAGCAATTCTGGCTTTTGTAAACAACAGACGCGTTAGTTGGATCTTAAAGCCTTGGCTATTTCACTCACTGTATTCCGCACTTTAACGTTGTAGCATCCGTTAATCTGCAGATTAACTAGTTAAAGTGCGGAAATCGTCTATTTTAAGAAAAAATCCGCACTTTAACTGACTCGACCAGTGAATCTGCAGATTCACTAGTTAATCTGCAGATTAACGGATTCCGTACTTTAACGGTAACATATATATTTCTGTGATCTCGGAAACGGCTCTAACGATTTCGTTGAAATTTGGAATATGGGGGTTTTCGGGGGTAGACAATCGATTCGATCGTTTTACGTTTGGGAAAATGCGCGTTTTTGCGTTTTCATGCGTTTTTCTTTCGACGCAGAATATGGTCGCTAATTTCGTCCTTAGCCGGCCAATGTCCGTTTGGTTCAGCGGGTTAGGACGTGGACCACAAGAAACGAGTGTTCAGAGTTCGAATCCCGCTCGGTGACTTACTTTTTTTTAATGTTCAAGTTTATATATATTTTTTATTGTTTTTAGACAAGTTTAAAAAAATTTAGTTAATGTTGCTTTCGAGTTTTTATTTTATTGAGACTTATGAAGCAATAGTGCAAAACGAAAATTTACCGATACGAATTTTAAACAGTTTTTCGGGTACGTTTTCTGACGCCATCTCTCGGATAATGCCATAAAAACTAACTACTACACCTCGCGGAATTATTATGTATTGACTACATCTTATTCCATAGCTATATAATAAGAGAAATTGACAATAGATGGCGTTACTCTGTGACAAGACAAGTAATGTAAGGTTGAGATACGAATATCGAAAAAACATCACATCTATTGCTCTGATCCCAAAATAAGTAGCTAAAGCACTTTTTTATCACCTAAACACCACCATATTAAAATAAATACTAATAACCGAGCTTGCTCGGTTCACCCAGGTACTTTAAATTAAAATGACATATTACAAAAACTCCGCAATTGGTTATTCCTGACTCCAAAGCCAAAAGCTACCAGAAAATATATAATTTACAACAGTTTTGGAAAAGTTTACCAACCCAATTTGACATTACAACGTTAAAGACGTCCACGGCGGCGTTACAATACATGAGTTTCGTTATTTATTTATTTCTTTCGTTATTTCACGTTATTTCTTTTAGTTGCGTTATATTCTTTTCAACGCGTTCGTCTGTCAATCTATATATATTTAGATTTAGGTAAAATAGGGTAGTTTGTATGAAAATCCGTCAGTTTTGTGGTCAGAATCTGCAAATTTTGAGTTTAAGCTGACGATTGAAAACTTATATTTATTTATAGAGCTTTGATAATTCCACCCCTGAAGAGGTGAAAAGGGGATGAAAGTGTAAATGTAATGACATAAATTTTCAAGTAAAACTCACTTAATTTTAGTTAGACTACATTGGAAACTAAAGACAAATAAATCAAACACATTTTTCGTGGACGGGGACGTGGATACTAATATTTCTGGACCCAATTCTGAATATTACAAACTAGCTTCCGTCCGTGACATCGTCCACGTGGACATTCGAGAACCCTCGTCCCCACAAAGCAAGCTGCCTCGTGCGAGGCCCGCTGCGCTGCACGCGGCAAACGTCCTGCCTCGCAATCGCAAGGCAGCGCGCTTGGTGGGGTATAAACAGCTGATCGGATTTTGATCAAATTAAAACAGAATATTTATACAATACTAAATAATATACTCGAAAAAATACGACTCGCACCAGATCAATTCTCGGACGGGAATCGACCCGCGACCTTTGGATATCCGGTCCAATGCTCTGACCACTGAGCTGCCGAGTCACTAGTGACATCGTCGAATTTTTCCTAGTATATCCAACTCTTACGCTGTAAGCCAGCGTTATTTCACCAATGTGAGGAATTACCTCGACATTCAATTGAAATATCTTTACAGATACTTGACAATTGATAAAGATGAAATAGCTATATAATTTTTAAATTTGAGATTTTTGCATTCACAATGCTATTTTTATACAATACTAAATAATATACTCGAAACCTTGAAACGAAACAGAATATTTTTTATCCTGGTTAAATGATCCTTAAGCGTGTCCTCTGCGTTAAGCGGGACACGCGCGCGGGGCGACATACATTAGAGCTTACTCATGCACTGCAAGCATCTGTCCGTCAAAAAACCAGCAATCTATATTTCCGCGCCGTGTACCGGCGCAGGGATCCCGCTTAACGCAGCGGAGTGCCTAAGGATTTTCTTGAAGGTCCACGCGGACGAAGTCGCGGGCGGAAGCTAGTATGCTTATAAAAGCAGCGTTTTGTTCAAACTTGAGTAACTACTCTAGCTCTAATGTTCTTTTTGTATCTGCAAAGCCTTAATTAGGTACCTAATTAAGTTACTTGTAAAAAGTTTCCCTAATCATGCAAAAATACAAGTACTATTAAAAGGCCAAAATCTTCGAATAATGGCGTTAATCTTTGAACTTTCAAAATTATTATGTCTCAAACAAAAAGTGGCTTAATTGGATATATTGAATAAACACTAATGAAGCTCGTTACAGGAGAATTTCACAAAAACCACGCCTTTCCATAGAAAAAATACTTTGATGAGTTAAAATGTTGTTATTTCGAAGTTTTTGGGCTTACTACCTAAATAAGGGATAATTATTAACGATTCTTTGAATAAAAGTAATGTTTTTACGCTAACTACCGAGAAAACATTTTCAAAATTCTATTTAAGTTTCACTTTCTCATTTTTTATTAAGTGTTCAGTTTCTGAGGCCAATTGTACTAGCAAGATGCAAAAGCAGCAAAGGCTGTTTTTCAGTCGTATTTTTATATTGTTTCGTAGCACTGTTAAGTTACGTATAAGGAAAAAAAAAACACTTGGAGTACTAAAACTATAGTACTTGTAAGATTATTATAACATATTTACGCTCAGGTAAATTGTGTATAATTATTACTGGGAATTTTAATTCAGTTTTTATGTATGCAGTACATTTCTATTTTTATAATTCAAATGCAATGTTTTAACTGCATAATTCAGATGTTTACTTAACAGTTTTTACGGGTTAATGGCCGAAATTGAGTATAACCGAGTTAATGCATAGTCAAAGTAATGAACAGTAAACTGGCATTGCGATAAATAATTACCGCTATAATTTTATATTTTTTTTTAAGGGACTGGTACAGACCATCTCACAAAGGGTCACTCGAATGGCAGCGAGGAAACTGTCAACAACAGCATTACCGAGGAGGGTTGGTGTCAGGCAGGTGGCCGACCGTAAAACTTTGCCAAAACCCAATGCAGTATGAATTACATGCTGCGCCGACCCCAATAGTGGTCGTTCTACGAGCTCAAAATTTTATTTTGTGTAGAACACTATAAATAAATTGGGATAAGGGCAGGAGGATGATGATGATGATGAATTACCGCAATGAAAGTATCTGCCCCTACAACGAATGTCAAAAGTAATATCGAAGCAATTTTGTGATTGAGATGGTGCTATACGCGATGTTTAGCTCAGTCTATCACATCACTTTAATATTGCTAGAAGAGCTTAGAGTACGGCCTCTGTCCCAAAGAATTACATATTATGCTCTTGAAAAATTCAACTTTTTGTGCAGCTGGTCTTCATTGCATGAAAATTAAAACTAAAGTAAGTAAGAGTCGTACGATCTGCTTACAATGAAATACACATCTGAGACAGTGTTGATTGCTTATTTTTTTTGTGATATTTTTATCAATGTTTTAGTCGATACATTCGAAGTTATTGAATTTATAGATTTTCAGGCACTCACAATACTATTTTTATATAAAGAATACTAGAAAAAAAGACTCACCCGTAGTTTTTAGAGTTTGAGCTGCTACGGGTGGTGAGTCGATTTTTTCTAGTATTTTTTCAGATATATTATATTCGAAGTTATATTCTTGGGCAGATTTTTACTATGCCAAAAGGGAAACGTGAAAAAATTATTTCACCGAAACGTAGTTTGGTGCAATCCCAGGAATAACATTCATTGCACAAGTATGGGCGATTCGTGGAAAAATATTTAGATGTGTTACTATCGGGAGTTTGATTTAGTGTGGCTTACAACATTACTATTGCATCTTTTAACTTATGTATAGATCTCCAGTAGAATTAAGGGTTAATTTACCCGCCTTTTTTCCGTTCCGTTCCTTCTCTTTGCGTTGTTTCGTTCCGTTCTGTTCTGTTCCTTCTCTGTGCGTTCCGTTCTGTTCCGTTCCCTCTCTTTGCGCCACGTAGACATCCTAGATAAGAGCGAGAAAACCAATCGGGTGCTTACGCAATTTCGGTGAGTCGGTCGTTACCCGATGGTATTCTCGCTCTAGCTAACGATGTTTCTGAGTGGTGGAAAGAGATAGAGTTATGGAAAAAGTGAAGCGAACGTGCAATATACAGGGTGTTTGATAATAGCTTTATAAAGCCGAATATGATAGACAGGGACCATCAAACTGAACAACTTTCACTATGGGACTAACTCTGAAATCGTGAAAAAAATCCTGTTTCAGAGATTTTGATATTTTTGTTATTATTTTTTGTATGAAACAGCAGATTTTTTTTCGCGGTTTCAGAGTTGATCCCATAGTAAAAGTTTTTTAGTTTGGTGGTCCCTTTCTACCATATTCAGCTTTATAAGCTATTACCAAACACTCTCAAGTTTTACCCTAAAGCCACAGAACAAAAAACCTCCTGCTTTTTTCTATCTAATTTTATATGTTTTGAAAATTAATTCGGACTAAGTACTCTTGTTAAAAATATTTGAGTATACTGATTCATAATATAATTTTATAATTATACCTACCGACTACATCAGTTTTTATTTTCTAATTTATACCTTCTTTTAAGTATTTCTAAAATAAGATCATAAAATATCACCTAAGTCGGTCCTAATCGGTTCGGTTGGTGGTAGCCCTTGTAAAACTGTGGTATATTATTGTGTTTCGGCAGTTAAAGGTAAGATAGCCAGTTCCTCAGTAGTGAGAATTCCGGGTGTAGTGCATTTACACTTTCGGCCCTATCGTCACTTAACATCAGGTCATAGGTGAGATGAAGGTTAAACACAATCCGATTGTGGAAAAAATGGGCTGAATACTTTTTGTATTCAGTATTAATCGCATAATTTACGACAATTTTTTTGTCGTAAATTAAGGCAAAAACGTTGATATAAGACAAGAATGACGGACGGGCGTAAAAAGTCACTCTATCGGAGAGCTCAACAAACACTCTTATTATGATATGCTAAAATACGTGTCGCAGAATGCTGAAAATGTAAATGTAGTTAAAACAATTGGAGTCTAAAGACAAATCGCATTAAGTGCAGTTTACATTAAACCTAATTATCGAGTCCATTCGATGGCCTTCGAATTTAGTAGTCCGACGCGGGACCCTACCTCGCCTTTTGTTTTCTTCCTTTTGTTTCGATTTTTGTGGTTTTCTTTTGTAACGCCCAAAGAAATCTCTTTATTTTCCGTCTACGAAGCTTTTCTTAGTACGACAAAGTTATTTTTGCGCTTACGAAAACACGTCACGGCTTATAAGCTACGAGGGAATTTTACATACCCAAAGGCAAAGTATACTTGGTCGCTAAATGAATCTCAATGTCCTCCCGTATTTCCTTCCCTTGGCTCTTATTATAAACGCGTTAAAGGTTATTTTTGATTGGTTTACACAGCGTTGGGCTTGCGATGATAATATTAAGGCATTGTTTTTGCTCATTGCTGGTGTTTTTACAAAATTTCCTCTAAGTGCCTACGAAATGTTTCTTTGGCGTCTCCACTCCCTTTTGATCTATTGTTTCGGATTTTTCATTGTTTTTTTACTTTAATTAATGCTTATTTTATTTACTGTTTTGGTTTTATTTTGATGTTTTTCATTTGTAGGGTTTCGGTTGTGGGCTATAATAGAACAAATTATTTAACTTTAATGGCTTTTTTACTTTACGTGAACGATCGAATAAAACGGGCAATTAGGTGCTGAATCCAAAGAAATATCCATTAGTTTACGACTAATATTTAAAATTATACCTATTTTTAGAGACTAGGTACTATGTTCAATCTGTGACGGAGCTGTAGAGTGCCTTGGTATATATTTTTTATTAAAAAAAATGTAATTTGCACGTATATATCTAAATAGAATTTTTACTTAAGGCCTAGGTACTCAAACCGGACCGGTATCCTGTACCGATAGCGGTAACCGCATATTACCGCAGCTGTTGCCGAACACCTTTGTTACCGCATAAGTACCCATCGGGATATCGTTACCACCACCGGTACAGAATACCGGTCAGATTTGAGTACACCTTTAGTAACTCATTTTTAGGGTTCCGTACCCAAAGGGTAAAAACGGGACCCTATTACTAAGACTCCGCTGTCCGTCTGTCTGTCTGTCTATATGTCTGTCACCAGGCTGTATCTCATGAACCGTGATAGCTAGACAGTTGAAATTTTCACAGATGATGTATTTCTGTTGCCGCTATAACAACAAATACTAATAATAGATTAAAATAAATATTTAAGGGGGCTCCCATACAACAAACGTGATTTTTTTGCCGTTTTTTGCTCGATATTAATAACGACAATAGGTAGACATTTGAAATTTTCACATATGATGTATTTCTGTTGCCGCTATCATAACAAATGCTAAAAATAGAATAAAATAAATATTCAAGGGGAGCTCCCATACAACAGACAAGATTTTTTGCCGTTTTTTGGTACGGAACCCATCGTGCGCGAGTCCGACTCGCACTTAGCCGGTTTTTTATTCTTGAGTTCCAAATAACCCTCAAAGACAAACGACAAAATATTTAAAAGAGTTTAACTGCATGTAACTGTGACTTAGCACTCAATTATTATGTCATTTTCCCGGATATGAATTGTAGGCATCGTCAATGTCCATTTCCAGTCGAAAGGAATATTATATAGTCCTGCAAGGTTGTTCGTATTTTACAAAATACCTCTGTAGAACAACGATCTGTTAGTAAATATTATTATAATGAGTATAAAGGCCTTACACACAATAGTGTTCACTTCGAAATGAAGACAATATGTGCTCTACATAATATACTTTCAAACGAGGAGGTACGATTCAATTAACCAAATGTATTTACGAGATTTGAATTCTGAACACACACGGCCGCTTGGCTCCACAGCAAAATATATTCGCGCGTTTTCTTTGAATTAATTATGTGTGTTAGTGTAATGTGTATGTATGATAATTACTCGGTCTGTGTGCCTGAAATGGATCCCGCGTTCCCTCATTATCTTAAGGAGGTGTGTGATTGTGTTTTGTTTATGGAGAGCATTCTCGCGATGAACTTAATTTTATTGCCGACACGCGATAGCTAACGAGACGCTTTTCTAGATTAAGAAAACGACGAAAATTACTTTGTGAATCATGGCCTTAGACCGGGTTGCATCATCTTGATTTAACCTTACAGTGCTGATAGCGGTCCACTAGCGCAGCCAATACATTTTTTTAGGACACGTAAACCAATTAAATTAAAAAAAAAAGAAAACAACCATGCCCTCTTAAATTGTCTCCGATATTTTTTTAATAACTATTTAACATATTTTATTTTTTATACTAGTTTTAAAATGCAATCCAAACGACAGTGATCACTTTTGGTTTGAATGGATTTTGAAACTTACAGAAAAAATGAAAGCTGTTCTTTAACAGCTTTCATTTTTTTTAATAACTCTTTAGTTATTTTGAATAACTCTTTAGTTATTTTGAATAAATCTTTAGTTATTTTGAATAACTCTTTAGTTATTCTAAAAAACGTCGGGAAAAGGTAGGTGCTCAACACCTATGTTTTAGTTAAAATCGCGTTAAAACCTGTGTTCCAAATCTAATAAAATGCAACGCGAAAGTTTAAAAGTGTAAATTAGAGACAATTTGAGAGTTGGTTGTTTGTTTCCTTGGTTGTTGCCTCCTTTCCTTGATGGTTGTTTCCTTTTGTTAATATTGACGTTTACGTATAATACAAATAAATTAATTGGCGGCGCTAGTGGATAGCTATATGCGCCTTAAATATAATAGACACAAACTTATTTGAACCGCTGGCAGCGTCGCTGTCATCTATGGCATAAGACGGTATTTACAGGGGTTGACTTGGCAGGTGACTTGCTGGTCGATTTTACTCAGTCAACTAGCGCTTGTAAAATCTAATCGCAAAACTTATTTCAATGAGGTTGTACCGGTCCAACCCCATCAGTACCACCGTTTTTTTTCTCACGCTTCGCTTGTAACTACCAGCTAAATTTTTTCGAATTAATACTTATTATGTGATAAAATCTGAAGTACTTATATCTAAAGAAAACGACATCTGACATAGTACTATCAAAACTAGTCAACACCAAAATGTCTCTAGTGTTGAGAACCATGAAAGGAATAGTAATTGCTAGGGCCATATGATACTACTGAATTACACTAAACGGCGCTGTGGTATTAAAAATAATAACCAGGGTATTTGTAATAAATTATATTCCTTTACTAATAAACTAATATTACCATTATTACTGTAGTAACTTACAAACAAATCTTGCTTTGGGAACCATAAGAAAGGGGGTAAAACATTGTGAATCCAATAGTCAACTCATAAACAGCTAGGTCAATTCTTGAAGTTCTTATGATAATGTTAACAGGCATTCTTGCCGACCATTTGCATTAAAACGAATATTTGAAGATGCAGGCTGCTTTGACTAAACGCGGTAAATTATTTATTCTGTGGTACTAGCATCGCCCAGTTGATCGGAATGTGTTTGACTAATGTAAAAGGGACATTAAAAAAGTAATCATCTTGTCTATGGTCTTGTCGTTCAAATCTGAATGTTACCTAACTTAGTTCATCAACCAATAGTAGTTTAGCGCAATTGCGGGTGTATTTCGGGATTTTGCCCTATTTTAGGCCAATTTAATAACTTTATAGTCCTTGCTATTAAAATATATTCATGTTAGAAAATCTTATTAACTGTCTAAAATGGTGACTGCTGGCGAAAGTAACATGCAATAAAAGATAAATAATGTATGAGAAGGCGTAAATTAATATTAGCGTAAATATTGATTAGATAATGTAACATTACAAAGACTTGTATGTATTACTTAAAGATGACAAGCTATTATCTTACTAAAATGATTAAAATATCGATTCATTTTATTAGTTATTTATGTATGTATAGTATAGGTATATGTACTTATTTAATTAGTTTTACCTATGTTTTGGTACTAAATTCTATCGGTCGATCAATAAGAATGAGTGGAAATTAGAGAGTCTGGTTGGAAAATGAATGGAAGTGCCATATTGTTATATTTTGTGCAAATAAATTGGTACAAAAGTACAATGCGTAAACCTAGGTAGACAAATATAGGATTTTGAGGGCGATTCAGGAACGGGAGGCTGGCAACCCAAAACTTGAGAAGGGAGAAATTTTGGGATTGATTGGAAATGACCAAATATGGTAGGGTTTTAGGACACGGGGATGTGGACGATTCATTGCCTTTTATGGTAATAAAAGAGGGACCAAAAATAAGTATAAATAGAGCTAGATTAGGATGTCTCGTGGAGTCTTATTTTGAATTCCGTCGCGTGCGTTAGCTGAAAACTGTCAGCCAAGTTTAGAAAAGTTTGTAGGAAGTTTACTAGTTGTTTTTAAATATTACAAAGTTTAGTTTTTCGGAAGTGAAGATTCAGTTTAGGGCTAATATTTTGTGTTAGGCAGGCGTGAGGTTGTGCGGCAGGCAGATTGTCTTATTTTCGAGGGTCGTAACTGTAAATTCCCGTGAGTTTATTTTGCCCGATCCTTGTGGATATCGGGGTTGGTCTGCGAGGCGCCACGCTGTCCGATTCTGATAGCCACAGGTGTCAAAATCTAGTTGCTATCCATCGCCGTGATTGTCTAAAAATTCCAAGACATCTTAGCACAATGCTAGAGGTCAGCTATGTTTAACTAAATGGAACTGCTTACCGCTCAACCTGCCTCCGTAAGCCACTTCGCTCGCGTAAAGCTTGTGGGAGGCACCCGTCGACCTCCAAGCTTAGCGAAGTTTCGCGTCGCGGCATCAGGTTATGTGTATCAGTACAGTGGCGGTAGTGTTTATGTGGGTTTTGTGGTTGTGATGTGATATGTGTGGCAGGCGTTTCCTGTGTGAGGAAGCTATGCTGAATTGAGGAAGGTATGAGGAACATCCACTTAATAGACAGGTGGAGTGCGGGTAAGTAGGGCATGTTTCCTAAAATGTATCCCCGGTTAATTAAAGGAAAATCTGTGTTCCCATTTATAACGCTGTTAGTGTGTTCTGTGTGTATACTAACTAGGTATCATACTGGTATCGGTTCGGTATTATCTAACGATCAAGGTCTTAACTCTGATGTAAGTACTGGTTTCCTTGCCTGTACTGTTTACAAATTATGGGGCATAACTACTGGGTATTGTGCGGTGAGAAATGTTCTGTTCACATATTTGATGTGTCTAGTCCTATTTATTGGTCTTAAATACCTACATACTTGAATGCTTAAATTCAGAAATACAGTTATATTGGACAAAGTCTAACCACTCATTTCATATTTTAAAGTCTAAGATATGGAACTTGCCCAACTTTATGAAACTTGATATTAAATCTTACTCAGTATTATGTGAACAGGATATCATTGTTTTCATATATCTAACTTCTAGAATCTATATAGGTTTCAGAACATTTATCTAAAATGACAACATTGATCATCTGAGACGGTACTTGTCACACAAGGATTACTCTTTTGAGCATGAATATTTAATGTGTTTTGTTATTGTATGAGTGGTATGCAGTTCCCCTCACATGATTGACTTCAGTTAATTTGGCATGTAACTCAATAAACTAGTAGAGTGTTATAGTGAGCAAACGGTGCCTTTCATGCAATGACCTACTATCTTTTGATTGAGACTTGCTATTATTATTATAATATTAAGTACTCAAATTATTGTATAGTTTGGAGATCTTTCTTGGGGTCTCTAAATTATATTTTGCATCATGTTATATTTTATTATGATGTTGCTTTATTCCTCATTATGCTATCCCTCCCTGTTGTGAAAGCCTAATGTATTTTAAAGTAACTTTACCTAGTCATTTGCATTTTCAATACCTAGTTATCTATTTGAACAATGCAATCGAGTTGACGGTGAGTCCTTCCGTATTGGTAGAAGTGTGTCATGTGGCAATATACGTACTTACATGACACAAACTACACAAATTAGTGATATTTTATATCACTTTATTCTACCTATTTACTATTCCAATTTTACTTTGATATAAACTAGCCTGGTTATCTTAGTACATGATTGGCTGTTGACTAGCATTATGATACAGATGTTCCCTGTGGCATGATTATGATAACATCTAAGAATGTGATTATGATTGTGCTCCAGGAATCATTTTGGACACTTTTGCCAGGGTAAGTAGATCATGGAAAACGATAATTAGACTGTTAATCTTAGTCTCTTTGGAATACACACTATACCTAACATATCTATTTTAGACAATGTAGTGGAATTGTATAACATTTTCAGAGTAACTAATGCTCGGCTGTTGACTTGTTTTACAAGGAAGTAGAGCTCGTGAAATGATTTGTTAGACCTTGTCTGCTCTTGTCTGAGTGGTTTCATTGTCATGTGTGCTAGCAGCATGGCAACTTCACTAACACTCAAGTGATCTGTTGGTTATGCCAAATCTTGGCATTCTAATGGATTTTGTGCCTGTATTGGTACGTGATACATGGATACAGTGATATGGAACGGACGTGCTGTTGATGTACTTTTCATCCAACTACCTTCTTTGCAAAATTAGGTTTTCACGTTCTAACTATCCTGCATCCCTTTTGAGACTTAAAGCACTGTGATGAGTGCCACTAAAATCCTGAATCTGGTGCCTCGATTTGCACTGAGTGAGGTATGGGAGAGGGGCCTGGGGTTTTCTTCACAGTATCTGCCTAACTTACTGGTTTGGTATATGCTGTGAAGATATGGAGGATTGCGGCCCCGCCAAACTCACAAGACATGTGTCTGTGAGGTTGGTTATAGGTTTTCCAAAAGAAACCCTACCCTATTATTCTATCCTCACCTCATTCCTACTAAAATACTTGTTATGTTATATTATTTAATTTATTTATAAATATTTTATCCAAATTGTTAATTTTAAGATATTTGTGATGAGACTTTTCAGTCATAAAATAGGTTTAGTTATAGTGCATTTGATAAGAAAGCATCGGCTTGAGCTAGGCATACCAGAAAAGTATTTAGGTTACTAATAACACAACGTGGGTCCATTCAATATAGACGATCAAATTTGGCCAATACTATCAACGTCTTCATGAATTTACAGACTGCTTATCTCTGTAGATGATTGAAGGGGTTTAAGGAAGACAAACCAATGGATAGCTAAAGTACTTGGCTGCCAGGAGGTATTGTTACAATGGTGCCGTGACCAGGATATCTGGTCTTAAAAATGCCTGGGTCGAGCCGGTGTTTTTCAAATGCACACTCTAGGTTCATTAATAGCAAAGCGAATAGGGTTATCTGTGCTTAGCGAAGTTATAGAGCGTAGGGGGCGTAGAGCAAAATAAAAATAAAAACTTGCTTGTGACTTTTTTATTAATATTTGTGCTGATGCGTAAATTTATTATCTTGAGTGCAATTGCGTAGGTAACGAAAATGTGCAAGTATTCATGCTCAGTTGTTAGTCCCCATCAAAACAACGGTATGTACAGGCAAGCTGAAACAAAGACAGTACTTGAGCGTTTGTAGCTTAAAAACAAACATCATGAGCAAAAATTGCAATCCAATAGCAACAAAAGAATAACAAGAAAATATGTGATACCTAGATAGTTTATTCCAAATTTATTCTGCAATTGTGTCGATATTTGTTCATTTATTTATAGGTATGCTGAGTTAACTAATACAGACTTTACAGGAAACATTTTATAAATTTTCTTTTGTTGACATTTTTTGACAAATATTTCATTGACAAACTAGTGCCGTACCGATACTATTGTTAACTCGCCAGTTCGATTACCGAATTTATTCGATTCCACTTGGACTTAATAAACTATATGGAAATACTACCAGACACTCTTTAGTGACAAAATAATCGATAAGTTTATTAATAAAATCATTAACTATTTATTTGAACGATAACAATAGCTAAATAGTCAAATTTGATATAATTTTACTGGGGGCGAAAAACAGTAGAAATATTATTTCTTTGGTGTTTTACGCAGTTATTTTAATGCTTTATAACGTTTAAAATTAGGAAATACAACTAAAATCAATTCGATTTAAAGATCATTCAAAAGTAGAATCGATAACTCATATCGATTGAATAGCTTGATTATCGATTTTTTTTTGTCACGTTCCTAGTCGTAAATGTCAAAGCTCGAAATGTCAAAGTCTACTCGTTTGTAGAAAACAGACTAAGGATAGGATCATACAGCCTTATTATTAGTTGATATTTTGTTATATGGTTTAGGTCGTCTTCACACTGTGTACATTTGCTGAAAAAGGGTAAAAGTTATTTTAGCTTAAAATTAGTACTAAACTTAATTCTGAAAGAAAAATGGACCTTTAAAATCCCAGTAGTAGGTGAAAGGTATCGATAGAGTAGTTGAAAAGCTGTCTAGGGCAATTTTTCTATATTTTAACCGACTTTAGGTAAAGGAGGGTTCTCGGTTTCTATATTAAAATTTATTAAAATAACGTTTAAGTAGCAAATAGGTATTGAAAATCTAGTGTTTGTGGTAGGACATTACTCCTAGAGTATTCCTAGCTTAAGAACAACGGTTGTGGCAATTTCAATCCAAACTTTTTCCTCTCATGATCGGTTTAGAACGGGTATCATTTAAGTAGCTCTAGTAGACTAATCGTGATATTCTTGCATAAGTAATCATTAGGGTAGTGTACTAATGCCGGGCACACGTGACAATACACACGGGCTAGTTGGTTAAGGGTTTGTTACGCGATGCATGAGAAAACAAAATGTTTTCTCGTTGTTGCGTTACAGACCTTAAATTTTAAAAATTTATTAGATTTTTTATTGAGTTACTATATTATTAGGTAAGAACTATAATAATATGGCACTTGTCTTTATATCGCGATTAGGTAACTAGAGTTAAATAGCACTTTATGGCTATTGATTACGAATAGGATTATAAATTTAAAAAGCTATATAGCTTACATTTACTGAGGTTAGATAAAGCCACGTCTTATAAAAATAAAAACTAAGTAATGTTACATTAATAACTAGCCTACGCGTTTTTACATTACAGTAGTGTAATTGCCCCTAAAAGTTTTGGTGTGATTAGAGCTTAAAATTTTATTAATCGGTGTCATCGGAAAAGTCATCGGATTTTTGTTCACTCGATAGACAAGTCTTAGTCGATGACTTAGCGATGGATTTACTGGAACGTGTCTGACGTCAAGCAAGTATTTTGCTTTGCTTGCAGTTTTTTTTCAAAACTTGAGTTTGTTTTTGTGAAAGAAAGTTTTAAAGTTAGGTTTAATTACATATTGTATACGTATTAAAGTAGTTCGGTTAATTAGTAAATGTAATGAAATAAGTGACATAATGTTTGTTTCGGGAACTGTAATAATGATCAAGATATTTAAAGTATTTTTCTAAAGTTGAAACTTTTGAAGAACTTACTCTGAAAAGTTTAACCTTACAGGTATGAAAATTACATACTTAATATAGAACACATTACAATCAGCCAGGATGAGTGAGTTACAATTTTTCTGATAAAGCTTTTCTTATTTATTCATCACTAGGGTTCAGTTCAGGAAAGGTAATATTTACCTTTGGTAAGATAGGTTCTGCCCATACCTACATGTTAGTAGTCACCACTGTGGCTGGGTTATTGTGTAATAAAATATAGGTATTATATTGGAATCAACCATATATTATTATTAGTTTGGTTCTATTACTTAGGTACTTACATGAGTTTCATGGTGTTTTATTGATATCAAAAAATAGTAAGCCCTTTAAATAAGAAATTGAAAATTGGTTGAAACTTATTAAAGCGGTTTTGATCTATTGGTATTGAAAATATTGATACAATGCTGAATGAGATTAGCGGTAACGGTAATACACTCTATACTATAAGTTGAAAATTGTGGGTTTCTTTATTGAAATAAGCATTTTTGAATTATCAGTTCTTTTACTTTACCACCGATTATGATACCATATGGCTGAAAGAAGGAATGAATGCAAGGAAGCTTGTCGGCTTATCGGGTGAAACGCAGAGGTCCTTACTAAAATTGTGGGTGCGGAGGTCTGTTTGTTTGTTTGTTTATTTGTTTGTTAGTTGCGCTTTCACATCCTGACTGCTCGAGCGATCGTTGTGGAATGTTGCATGCACGTTGCAAGGGTGCGAAGGGGGACATGGGTACCTTTTATCCGAAAAGGGGGAACTGTTCCCGAGGAATAGACAGGGTACTGTCCACGCGGGGGAGGTCCCGGGGGCGGTCACTAGTACATGTTAAAATTAGTTATACTACAGTTGAATAAAGGAACGGCTTAGTTATTAGAGTTAAACTGTGTAGTACAGTGATCAGCATGTTGGTCTGCCACGGGAAGGTACCGGGTTCGATTCCTGGCTGAGCGGAGATTGGGGTGTTACTATTTACTGGAAGTATATTTATTGGCGGAAATATCGGTTACCTCGCCCAAATATTTGCTAACTTTATGTTCATAAATAAAAATAAAAATTATTAGTATTATAAATAAATAGTTCTTTATTGATAAATTATTTTATTTTGTTTCGCAAGCCATTTGAACTATCTTTGCGGGTCCCTGGGGGTATGTGCGTACAACTAGTTGGGAAACGCTGATCTAAGATCTTTTATATCTTTTAGTTAGTAACAATTTCAATGTGCTCAAAGGTAATTAAGGTAATGGATAGTATTTACAATATATGATATAACACCTCCTTAAAAGTATTTTCTTTTAAATCTTATCTTAGTTGTTTTGTTTTAATTAGATGGAAGTAGGTACTCTATGATGACATATTATTATTACTCATTAGCATCATTATCATCATGCGGATTTTCTTAGCACTCGAGAATTTCACTACACTAAGCTAAGCAAACAGTATATTTTATTTATATTTAGTCTTTATTGATACTATCAATTTGATACTGGTATAATAAAATAATGCTATCATTTAGGTTACTAGGTAGGTATTCTAGTTAATTCACATGGGCAGTATTGGTTATGTACAGATCATCCATAAACAAATAAAAAATACCTTAGGTAACGCCTAGGTACGTCTAGAGATTTAGATTAAGGCCTGTATTCAGGCGCTGCCTGACGAATCTTAGGTGAACTATATTGTAGGAGGTGTTAGATAACGTTGTTATGGCCAAATTAAGATTGTTTTAGTTCACTAGTAGTTCTATAGATGAAGCTAGAAGAAGAGTCTAAAATTTTACCTACTTCAATAAATTTTAATTTTAAAATTCACCTACAGTTACTTAAGGGTTAGTTCCGCCGCCGCCGCGTACAAGCCTTTTAACTTAGGCTTCAACTTTTGATTCCGCTTTCGGATTTTACGCGTTCCAATCGTGTTCCGTTTAATTCCGCGATCTGTTCTATGTTCTGTTCCGCGTTCCGTTTCGTTCCGCGACTCGTTTCATGTTCCGTTCCGTGTCCCGTTTCGTCCCGCGATCCGTTTCGTGTCCCGCTCCGTGTTCCGTTCCGTGTCCCGTTTCGTCCCACGATCCATTTCGTGTCCCGCTCCGCGTTCCGTTTCGTTCCGCGACTCGTTTCATGTTCTGTTCCGTGTCCCGTTTCGTCCCGCGATCCGTTTAGTGTCCCGCTCCGCATTCCGTTCGTGTTCCGTTTGTCCCGCTACTCGTTTCATGTTCCGTTCCGTGTTCCGTTTCGTCCCGCGAACCGTTTCGTGTCCCGCTCCGTGTTCCGTTAGTATTCCGTTGTACGCCTCACTTGTGTTCCGTTCCGTTCCGTATTTTGTTAAGTATGCTGATCAGTTCATGTTCCGGTCCGCCTATTCCGTGTTCCAATTCTGTTCCGGTCCGTCGTGTTTCAATTTTGAGTTCCGTTCCGTGTTCCGGTTGTTCTGATTACCGTCCGGGTGCCGATTCCGTTCTGTTTGTTTAAATTCTGAATTCCATTCCGTGTTCCGGTTGTTCCGATTTCCGTTCCGCGTTCCGGTATCGATTACGATTACGGTTTCTGATTTCGATTTAGATTCATATTTCGATTACGATTCCGGATTCCGACTTAGATTTATATTTCGATTTCGACTCCGGATTCCGATTTAGATTTATATTTCGATTACGATTTCGATGTTGAATTTGGATTTTGATTTTGATTCGGATTCCGGATTCCGATGGCGATTTTAATTCCGATTTAGTTTCTATTCCGGATTTGTTTCTTAGTTCGTCCGTGTTCCGGTACGTGTTCCGATTTCAATTCCGGATTTGGGTTTCGGTTCTGGTTCCGGTGTCGACTTCCGATTTCGTTTCCGATTTCGTTTCGGATTTCGGATTTGATATCGATACTGAATCCGGATACCGAATTCGGTTCAGATTTCGTTTCCGATTTCGGATCTGGTTTCTGTGTGGACTCCAGATTCCGATTTCGTTTTCGATTTCGACTCCGGATTCCGATTTTAGTACTGATGTCAATGTCGACTCCGAATTTTGAGTTCGTTACCGATTTCAATTTTAATTGCGGTTCCTCGATTCCGGATTTCAATTTCAGGGCCGGTTCCGGTTTTGATTTCAGATTTTATTTCGACTGCGATCACGATTTTGATTGTTCCGGTTACGATTTCGTTGCGTTTAGTCTATATCGCGGCTCTGTTGCGTTTTTGCTCGTATCATACCTAACATTTCAACTTTAATTAAAGCACCGTATTAATAAATATGTATTACACAAACAATAACATAGTTCAATTAATCTTTGAAACTTTTCACTATTTATCATTAATAGGATAACGAAAAAAAAAAAATTTAATCTTTAAGTATAAATACGGTATTATCAGTTTAACGTATACACGTTTGTTCCAGAGAGTGCATTAACGGATTTCGGAGTGTTATAAAAATTAAAAGTGAACTAGTGACTTATCAAGAGTGCATTATGGTGATGTTATAATTAATTGCAAGTGAAAATTCTGGTGATAAAGTGGACTTAAATTCTTTTGATTTTGAAGTGAGTGAAAAATTTATAGTATTAAGGTGAACTTAAATTTATTCTTTTGACTTCGAGTGGAAATTTTTACGGTGATAAATGACAAGTGGACCTTGAGATTTGTAGTGGGTGGTGTACGTTATGAGAGATACATTTAAAGGTGAACGTAACTTCAAGATGCCTAAACAAAGAGCACAACCTGAAGCAGCTGCGACGAGAAGGTCCAGTATCGTGACTCGAGGGGCTTTTATAGCAGAACCCCCTCCAGTGCCAAGAAAGATCACTTCAGTGCAGTATATGTCACGTATAGTGCAACAAGCCGTTAATACCATCAATAATAAAGTCGCTGAATTAGAAAACAAGATCTCGATCTCTACGCCTGTAAAAGCATCAGGTACATCTGTACAAGAAGGCGACACTAATACACAAGCTTTAGTACAGCCTATTCCTACTACAGTGTATTATCCAGTACCCCAGATAGCTGCTGAGAAGCCCAAGTTCCCGTCGAAATTCAAACATCCTGTGACCTTCATTGAAGACTTAACAGCTTATCTAAAGAAGTATGTACCAGGAACGACCGATAATATTGATATTATTTTATCAACGCTCGAGGACGAAGTGCTTGAATGGGCTCGCGTATATAGGAGTAGATGGGCGAAATTCGAAGATTTCAAGAAGGACTTCTTGGAAAACTTTTGGGGCGAAGCGGACCAAAGGGAATTAAGGAGGAAAATTGTGCAAAACACTTGGGATGGAACAAAGTCGATGCTGAGCCATTTTATATCATTGTGCGGACAAGCAAGGATGCTTACTTACCCTATCGAAGAGCAACTATTAGTAGGCGACATCATGACCCACTTTCCGATTGAAGTTCAATACGCATGGAGTGCTAGCAATAATACATCCATATTGCAAGCTACGGAGTTTCTGCGGAAATTGGATAATGTAAATAAACAACACAACTTCAAGCACAGCAGTCAAACTCAAACAAACGTTACTCAAAAAGCTGTGGCAGCTGTTCAAAATCATCCGATCAGAAAGAAGAAGTTTAAGCGGAATAAACAACTTTACAACCGATTAGCGCGTCAAGTGTCAGCCAGCACACATGTCGGCAGAAATTAATGTTATCAATATTGTTTAGAATATTAATGATGGTTCAAATGAAATTCTTTTGTAAATATGATAATGATATTCATTTAAATAGATGTTACGTGTAAATATTCAATTACAAGTTTTCTTTAATAGGTTTAGTTTAGGATTCATCGCGTGATATTATTATAGATTGTAGGGTTAAAATTGTTTGTTCTTTATTCTTTTTTTCTTTCTTTATTTTGATTTAAATATTAATCGTATAATTGATCCAATTAAGTTAATTTCATTAATTTTATTTGTGGATTAAATACTGTAAATATTATGTTGGTTAAGTTCGTTGATTTTATTTTAGAGTTCTGATGTTTGAGTAAGTTAACTTTATTAATTTCACTAACTAGATTTGATATTGTTAGGTTTTGTAAGCTTGAGTTGGTTACGTTAGTTAAGTTTATTTGTGTATTTGGATATTATCATAACTAAAATCGTAAATGTCAATGTAATGATTCCTTGTTTAACTATGTCATGATTAGCAGAGGTTCTTTGATATTATTTACCGTTGATTTTGAAATGAAAGCAAGTTAAATATATCAATATTGGTTTGTTTGTTGATCTTATTACTAAGAATAGGGTACAGATATTATCATGTTATTATTGTAAAATTTTTGTCTAACAAAGTTTTATTACATTATTGTTGGAAAAATGTAATTGTTAATCGAACATTATTAATTTAACTAGTTAGTATATTAGTTGTATTTAATGATAATATCTTGGGGAATCGCTGGGTCAGGGAAATGACTCGAGGACGATTGTCAGAACGCTTGACAGCATGAATAACTTGAATTTTACGTTTTAAACTCGAATCAATGACCTCAATTGGTCTGTTATCTTAATATTATTCTAAAATTGGTTAACAAGTAAACTATCAAGCGCTACCGGCTACGATGACAATCTTCCTCGGCGGGGCGTGTGGAGGAGGTCATTTCAGGGGGTAGGGGGCTACACACACCCGGAAATATTAATAATAATAATAAAATAAAAAATATAATAATTATGGCTTTTAATTTTCCCAATATGTCTTCTATCCTTTCATTCCTCACATATATTACTGTTTCATATTTATGATGGTCACTGTTGGTTGGACCTATTTGTGTAAATAATTTTTAACTCCGGCAAGCTCTTTTATAAATTATTTAGGGGGCGGGTGTACCGGTCCAACCCCATCAGTACCACCGTTTTTTTTCTCACGCTTCGCTTGTAACTACCAGCTAAATTTTTTCGAATTAATACTTATTATGTGATAAAATCTGAAGTACTTATATCTAAAGAAAACGACATCTGACATAGTACTATCAAAACTAGTCAACACCAAAATGTCTCTAGTGTTGAGAACCATGAAAGGAATAGTAATTGCTAGGGCCATATGATACTACTGAATTACACTAAACGGCGCTGTGGTATTAAAAATAATAACCAGGGTATTTGTAATAAATTATATTCCTTTACTAATAAACTAATATTACCATTATTACTGTAGTAACTTACAAACAAATCTTGCTTTGGGAACCATAAGAAAGGGGGTAAAACATTGTGAATCCAATAGTCAACTCATAAACAGCTAGGTCAATTCTTGAAGTTCTTATGATAATGTTAACAGGCATTCTTGCCGACCATTTGCATTAAAACGAATATTTGAAGATGCAGGCTGCTTTGACTAAACGCGGTAAATTATCTATTCTGTGGTACTAGCATCGCCCAGTTGATCGGAATGTGTTTGACTAATGTAAAAGGGACATTAAAAAAGTAATCATCTTGTCTATGGTCTTGTCGTTCATATCTGAATGTTACCTAACTTAGTTCATCAACCAATAGTAGTTTAGCGCAATTGCGGGTATATTTCGGGATTTTGCCCTATTTTAGGCCAATTTAATAACTTTATAGTCCTTGCTATTAAAATATATTCATGTTAGAAAATCTTATTAACTGTCTAAAATGGTGACTGCTGGCGAAAGTAACAAGCAATAAAAGATAAATAATGTATGAGAAGGCGTAAATTAATATTAGCGTAAATATTGATTAGATAATGTAACATTACAAAGACTTGTATGTATTACTTAAAGATGACAAGCTATTATCTTACTAAAATGATTAAAATATCGATTCATTTTATTAGTTATTTATGTATGTATAGTATAGGTATATGTACTTATTTAATTAGTTTTACCTATGTTTTGGTACTAAATTCTATCGGTCGATCAATAAGAATGAGTGGAAATTAGAGAGTCTGGTTGGAAAATGAATGGAAGTGCCATATTGTTATATTTTGTGCAAATAAATTGGTACAAAAGTACAATGCGTAAACCTAGGTAGACAAATATAGGATTTTGAGGGCGATTCAGGAACGGGAGGCTGGCAACCCAAAACTTGAGAAGGGAGAAATTTTGGGATTGATTGGAAATGACCAAATATGGTAGGGTTTTAGGACACGGGGATGTGGACGATTCATTGCCTTTTATGGTAATAAAAGAGGGACCAAAAATAAGTATAAATAGAGCTAGATTAGGATGTCTCGTGGAGTCTTATTTTGAATTCCGTCGCGTGCGTTAGCTGAAAACTGTCAGCCAAGTTTAGAAAAGTTTGTAGGAAGTTTACTAGTTGTTTTTAAATATTACAAAGTTTAGTTTTTCGGAAGTGAAGATTCAGTTTAGGGCTAATATTTTGTGTTAGGCAGGCGTGAGGTTGTGCGGCAGGCAGATTGTCTTATTTTCGAGGGTCGTAACTGTAAATTCCCGTGAGTTTATTTTGCCCGATCCTTGTGGATATCGGGGTTGGTCTGCGAGGCGCCACGCTGTCCGATTCTGATAGCCACAGGTGTCAAAATCTAGTTGCTATCCATCGCCGTGATTGTCTAAAAATTCCAAGACATCTAGCACAATGCTAGAGGTCAGCTATGTTTAACTAAATGGAACTGCTTACCGCTCAACCTGCCTCCGTAAGCCACTTCGCTCGCGTAAAGCTTGTGGGAGGCACCCGTCGGCCTCCAAGCTTAGCGAAGTTTCGCGTCGCGGCATCAGGTTATGTGTATCAGTACAGTGGCGGTAGTGTTTATGTGGGTTTTGTGGTTGTGATGTGATATGTGTGGCAGGCGTTTCCTGTGTGAGGAAGCTATGCTGAATTGAGGAAGGTATGAGGAACATCCACTTAATAGACAGGTGGAGTGCGGGTAAGTAGGGCATGTTTCCTAAAATGTATCCCCGGTTAATTAAAGGAAAATCTGTGTTCCCATTTATAACGCTGTTAGTGTGTTCTGTGTGTATACTAACTAGGTATCATACTGGTATCGGTTCGGTATTATCTAACGATCAAGGTCTTAACTCTGATGTAAGTACTGGTTTCCTTGCCTGTACTGTTTACAAATTATGGGGCATAACTACTGGGTATTGTGCGGTGAGAAATGTTCTGTTCACATATTTGATGTGTCTAGTCCTATTTATTGGTCTTAAATACCTACATACTTGAATGCTTAAATTCAGAAATACAGTTATATTGGACAAAGTCTAACCACTCATTTCATATTTTAAAGTCTAAGATATGGAACTTGCCCAACTTTATGAAACTTGATATTAAATCTTACTCAGTATTATGTGAACAGGATATCATTGTTTTCATATATCTAACTTCTAGAATCTATATAGGTTTCAGAACATTTATCTAAAATGACAACATTGATCATCTGAGACGGTACTTGTCACACAAGGATTACTCTTTTGAGCATGAATATTTAATGTGTTTTGTTATTGTATGAGTGGTATGCAGTTCCCCTCACATGATTGACTTCAGTTAATTTGGCATGTAACTCAATAAACTAGTAGAGTGTTATAGTGAGCAAACGGTGCCTTTCATGCAATGACCTACTATCTTTTGATTGAGACTTGCTATTATTATTATAATATTAAGTACTCAAATTATTGTATAGTTTGGAGATCTTTCTTGGGGTCTCTGAATTATATTTTGCATCATGTTATATTTTATTATGATGTTGCTTTATTCCTCATTATGCTATCCCTCCCTGTTGTGAAAGCCTAATGTATTTTAAAGTAACTTTACCTAGTCATTTGCATTTTCAATACCTAGTTATCTATTTGAACAATGCAATCGAGTTGACGGTGAGTCCTTCCGTATTGGTAGAAGTGTGTCATGTGGCAATATACGTACTTACATGACACAAACTACACAAATTAGTGATATTTTATATCACTTTATTCTACCTATTTACTATTCCAATTTTACTTTGATATAAACTAGCCTGGTTATCTTAGTACATGATTGGCTGTTGACTAGCATTATGATACAGATGTTCCCTGTGGCATGATTATGATAACATCTAAGAATGTGATTATGATTGTGCTCCAGGAATCATTTTGGACACTTTTGCCAGGGTAAGTAGATCATGGAAAACGATAATTAGACTGTTAATCTTAGTCTCTTTGGAATACACACTATACCTAACATATCTATTTTAGACAATGTAGTGGAATTGTATAACATTTTCAGAGTAACTAATGCTCGGCTGTTGACTTGTTTTACAAGGAAGTAGAGCTCGTGAAATGATTTGTTAGACCTTGTCTGCTCTTGTCTGAGTGGTTTCATTGTCATGTGTGCTAGCAGCATGGCAACTTCACTAACACTCAAGTGATCTGTTGGTTATGCCAAATCTTGGCATTCTAATGGATTTTGTGCCTGTATTGGTACGTGATACATGGATACAGTGATATGGAACGGACGTGCTGTTGATGTACTTTTCATCCAACTACCTTCTTTGCAAAATTAGGTTTTCACGTTCTAACTATCCTGCATCCCTTTTGAGACTTAAAGCACTGTGATGAGTGCCACTAAAATCCTGAATCTGGTGCCTCGATTTGCACTGAGTGAGGTATGGAGAGGGGCCTGGGGTTTTCTTCACAGTATCTGCCTAACTTACTGGTTTGGTATATGCTGTGAAGATATGGAGGATTGCGGCCCCGCCAAACTCACAAGACATGTGTCTGTGAGGTTGGTTATAGGTTTTCCAAAAGAAACCCTACCCTATTATTCTATCCTCACCTCATTCCTACTAAAATACTTGTTATGTTATATTATTTAATTTATTTATAAATATTTTATCCAAATTGTTAATTTTAAGATATTTGTGATGAGACTTTTCAGTCATAAAATAGGTTTAGTTATAGTGCATTTGATAAGAAAGCATCGGCTTGAGCTAGGCATACCAGAAAAGTATTTAGGTTACTAATAACACAACGTGGGTCCATTCAATATAGACGATCAAATTTGGCCAATACTATCAACGTCTTCATGAATTTACAGACTGCTTATCTCTGTAGATGATTGAAGGGGTTTAAGGAAGACAAACCAATGGATAGCTAAAGTACTTGGCTGCCAGGAGGTATTGTTACAAGGTGACGATTTGATTTTACAAACGATTGCCGATAAAAAACGCTCGACTAAAATAGATCTGTAAGCCATCTGCTAAGGTGATCCGTGTTAATACCACTTAATCTAGGCAACAAACGTAATAATACACTAAGTTCCAGTTTTGGCCACCGGCTCAAATAAGTTAAGCTCAAAATTTTGTCATGTGTTGTTAAAGTTAAATCAAGATGATGCAACCGTGCCTTAATAATTTCTCGTATTATTTCTATTATATTTCTGTTTCTCGTTTATGGCACAAATTTTAGGTAATTTAAGAAATCATCTTTAGCATAGTATAATAATGAGTACTAGCGTATCTTTAGCGTCTCGAAATGCCTACAGATTACTATTATTTTCTTTTTTCTCTATTTTGGGGCTTTTATCCGTAATGGATACGCCAGCCCCATTATTCTTTTCTTGTATCTTGAAAAGTTTCAATTTCTTATTTACAATCGGTAACTACATATATTATTTTTATAAACTACTAAATAAAATGTAACAATCATTAATGTTTTCATTAAAAATAAGTAATGTTAAAAAGTACTCCAAGCTGTTTAGGAACTAACATTTATTAGGTACTCAAGTTGAGTCCCATTATCGTTTGTTGCGTAGGATTCATTCAAGCAAGTGGCAAATTAAAAATAATCTTGCCACTCGCATTAAGTAAGTAATTAAAACAATCCTTGTGACATTCGCAGATATTTCTGAGTTTTCTCACCAGTAGCGTAATAATTACAAGGTTAGGTAGGTAGGTATACTTTTTACTGTGAAATAACACGATTCTTGGTTGTTTTTATTAGGTAAGATTGTCATTTGTTTGTTTAACTTTTTATTTTTAAATTTAGATCTACAAGACCTTATTTAAACCTTATGCTGTCTCTTTCATCTCATATAAAGAATAAAGATGACAGCACCAATTTTGAATCATGGCTAACTTAAATCCACGTTTTAGGTCCGGATAGCCCTAGCTTTATGGTTTAATTCTAGGGATCATAATTTTAATTAGAACAAAACGGTATGATTATTAGAACTTAACAAATACCCGTAAAAGTGGCTAGTTTCTTGTAATAGGTATAGTTTTTATCAATGATAATCAAAGTAATTGGTTTTTATATAATGAAATTATATCACATGTTTTCATAGATTTTTAATAATCCACTGTTTTTATCAGGGAATGTTGATAAGTGATTTGACCAATCTACTGATAATCTGACGGGAATACCATCCATTTAAAATATAAAAGTAAACAAAAAATAAAAAGTAAAATACTCACAAAGAAAGTAAACAAATAATACCATCAATATAATTAATCTAGTGAATGTAATAAAATTTATGATACAGGGAAGAGGCAATACACTCTATCTCAATAATGGAATTAATTCAAAACAACAGATTCTCGTCGAATCACTAGATCGACATAAGGGTGTATACAGACGATTTATCAGGGTGCTTGCGAACGCAACGTCAGCATGTGACGGCAAGTGGAAATGACAAGTCAGAACATCATGTCTTTGTGCGTATAAGTTGAAAGAAAAAAATGGTTTGCAGAGGTCGTGTGTCATGTACAATGGTGCGAATAAAATGATGAATATAATAATGAAAGAAAAATAAGGAAAGAAAGAAAAATAATTTATTTGAGACATGAACACAAAACAAACACTGAAAATCGAACAGATAGTCTCAAAACGGTCCCGACTCAGCATTATGCATGGTCTGCGACCAGGGGCCCTATTTTTGAATCGCTCGGCTGGCATCGAGCGCTCGTTTCTACTGATTTTCGTTCGACATCTCATACATTTAAGTTGATTTGTCGAACGAAAATCAGTAGAAACGAGCGCTCGACGCTAGTCGAATGATTCAAAAATAGGGCCCCAGCGCTGATCTTCCACCGGGACCGGTTCGTTGACGCTGCGATAAATAACGAGTTACCTACTTACCCATTTTTTGTATCACAATTTAACTTCAAAAGCTAGAATTGGTTGCAAATTGAGAGATATCTTTGAATGTTTGTGCTAGCAACTAAATTATTACAACTACCTATCTTTCCTCTTGAGGTCATAATATGACCACTTATTTCCAGGCAGTTTTCTGACTGACTAACAATCTTTCTCTTTTATTTGTTATACAACAAGAAAGAGACGTCACTACAGCTTGACTACATCAACTTAAAACCGCAGGTTTTAAAAGCTTGTAATACGGCCTCTGAGCGAACACTAGATATTACTATAGGAATAAAAAAACTACACATTTCAGCTACCCAGAAAACAACGTACTGTCCAAAATCTAAGATACTACGTTATTAACACTGGCTGAAACCCGCCATCCAACTAATGGCGAACGATTTATAATAAAACAATAACGCTCTCTCTTTACAGCCAAGATAACGGGATCGTGGGTTATTCATAATGCCTACAACAAAGATAGGCCTTGCGATGACTATGAACAAAATAGGTTTCGTCTAATAGCATACTTAAAGTTAATTTAGTGTGGAGTGCTTCGCGATATGCTTTTGGGGGCTTTCGTTATTTTAAAGGGTTTGGAGGGAAGATAATTAATATTTAATAGAATCAGGCGTTACCTTGCGGAAGTCCATTATATTTAGCAATAACTTTCACACAAGATGGCAAAACATGTAATAAATCTATGCATAAATAAATGCATACACACCGACAGCAACACACTTTGCCCTTATACCAGCTACTCTTACACGTGTTTTGCCCCTACACGGAGCATCATCACAAACTGTTAGACTGGGGAAAGCCAAGTACCGAGAGATTTTAGGAGTAGGTACCTAACACCCTTTTTATATGACTACGAGTATAATAAAGTCATCGCTAAAGAGCTTATTAGATCTTCCTGAATAACGGATCCAATATTCAGTTGCTCCTAAACTCAGAGAAGTTTAATTGCATTCAGGAAGTTAGGATCCGATTTAGCATCCGTTTTCAGGATGAAATGGTCTCCGAATACCGTTTTTCAGGAAGGTCTAATACCCGCCTAATCACGAGCTTTGACGACTGAATTTCTCGTCCTAATCGAACTCTGAATATCGGATCCGTTATCCAGGAAGGTCTATAGCCACTTAAATCGGATCCTATTTTCCGTTATTCAGAAAGGTCTAATACCCGTTTAATCAGGAGCTTTTACGACTGAATTTCTCGTCCTAAATCGGACTCTGAATATCGGATCCGTTATTTAGGAAGGTCTAATACCCGCTTAAATCGGATCCTAGCTTCTTCTTCTTCTTTCTGAATGCAATTAAAGTTCTCTGAAATTAGGAACGACTGAATATCGGATCCGTTAATTAGGAAGGTATAATCAGGACCCTTGGCGACTAAATTTCTCGTCCTAAATTGGACTCTGAATATCGGATCGGTTATTCAGGAAGGTCTAATAAGCTCTTAAGTAACGATAAGTCTTATTAGCTGTCAGTATGACGACCTTTGTGTTCAAACAATTGGCGTCACTGAGTAATGGCAAAAATGTTTTTTGAGTAAAACCTATGTTTTACTCACGACTGCCCTAAAATGTGTGTTTTATATCTATATTATAAAACACTACTTTTTTGGACAGTCGAGTAATTAAAAAGGCACTTTAAGTAAGCCACAACAACTAATTAAAAAAATATCAAAAAAACGTTACCACAAAAATCCCTGAAACGAAATTCTTTCCGAGTGTAAACGACGTTAGAGGAACTATTTATGGCACCCATAGACAAGTTTACTGTTACAGGGCAAATATTACCGCATAAAAGGCTAACTTCGGTTAAGGGCCACGTAAAAAATGGGGTAAGATGGCCGCCCATTGTTTGAATAGGTTCCGTAGAAATGGGAATATCTATTTGATAGAAAATCAATATTTATTAGAGGTTTGATTTTATGTAGAAGTTTATTTTTTATATTTTTTGATACATTACACTATGTCCCCTAACTTAACGCACAAGTTATAGTTTATTACAAGATCTGTAGGTATTGATGATAAGATAACTAGGTATAGTATTTCTAGACCTAGTTGGATATTTTTTATTGATAAACACTCATACGAAAATGACAATTGTATGAGAATGTAAATGGGATAGAATGTACACCTTTAAAATATTTGTCGCCACCCCTTTTCACAACACTGCTCACGAGGCTTTCAAAACATACAGTAGGTATGTTTTTTTCATATCTCAGCCATTTTGAAAGATCTTGAAAATCTGGAGTGAAAAAAAACTTTATAATTTTCGAACCTGGTCACAAATTTCACGAGAATTGGTTGAGAATTATGCGACCTGTAGAGGAGAACAAACAGCCGGACATACGAAAGGATTTTTACCCAAGCTGAAGCAGAGACGCTTCGCTCGCTTTGTTCGCTCGCACTACGTGCTCGCTCGGTCAATTTATTTGTATTAAAAAAAACTGAGATATAATTTCTATTACGATGAAGAAAAACCGACTCCATGGATCTTTCCTGCGATGCCCAAAAACTTGAGAGATGACCCTCGTAATTTTATATAGTCTGCTTGAACTCGACTAATTCCACAGTTTTGTGGTTTTTACAGCTATACGGGGTGAGTAAAAAGGATAGATACTGTAAAACAGATTAAATATTGATTTACAACTACGGGAACTGAATTTTTAAATACTTATTACCTAAGTTTTCCTGTATTTTGATTATTTGCTTTTAAATTTTTAAGTGTTTTGGCATTATTGCAGTGACTTTCATCAATTCCTTCTTATCTTTAGTTAGATTTTTGTATTTCGTAATTTTGATTTATTAACAACTAGTGGCTGCCCACGACTTCATCCGCTTGGATGCTAGGGATATTTTGACCAGAATAAAAAGTATCCTATGTTTTAATCCAGGTTATAAAATATCAGTGTGCAAATTCAAATCAGTAAACACTATCTAGATAAAGTAGTAGAGACTAAAGTAGTAAAACCATCTAGATAGAGAGATAAAACTGTATTCTTAGTTTGATTTTAATTTGCAACTAAGATTTGCACTATCTCTTTCTCTTTCTCTCTCATCTCTCAAATCCTCTTTTAAGTTTGTGCTTGACACTTCCTCTTCCACCTCCTCTTAGTCATAATCATTTCCTCATTGCCCCACCACTCTCCCACCCATTGACATCTAAATTGTGTTCTGCGTATTGTCTCGCGTGATTTTACAAACCAGTGCCATTTAGTTTGCATCTAACGATACTTATCTATCCAACTTTAGCCCGCCACAAATCGACTTAAAGACATAATTTAAATAATCTCATATTCCAATACTTTTTTATTCATCTTAAAATGTTATCATGATGATACTTGGATTGAATTATGTGACATTTTAGTAGATTAAAGGATACTTTTTCATTGAAAGTGCCTAAAACTCGGTAGATAAATAAAGAATTGTCTGTAATCAGTTTGTTAAAAAAGAATAAACTAAGCTTTATGCATACATAAAATATTACTTTGATGGTCCATTAGCAGTTGTAAAGAAAAACAATGTGAAAACGTCCCACGCTTCAATATCCAAATAAATTATTTACGTTCCGGGCCTAGGGTCGAAAACAGTATATTCCCAAAGGAGTCGTGTATTTTCCGAGATTAAAGCTCCTACTTACTAATCAGTGATCCTGATTTTGTGATATACTTACCTTTATTTTAGTTTATTGACATTAAAGGGTCCGGTTGGTTAATATTAAAAATAAGCTCATAAAATAATTTTTAATAGTTTAAAAAGTAGTTTGAGCTTTATTGTTTGGTTCAAATAAATTTAGCACGTTAAACTTAACTTTTGACACTACTACCAGTGAAGGAAGGAGTCAAGTTGGCCAGTAGGTGGAGAAAAAACCGCTTTAGTAGGTATTTCCAATCAAAAACACTTCGGTCATTTGTTTTATTGAGCTAGAATCTCCTCATTGCAGATACAATTTCCTCATTGCTAATAATACATACAGGGTCATTTGGTATTCACCATCTAAATTTTGAGGATGTTTTCAGTCCATGAAATTGAACAACTTTCTCTAAAGAATACAGGGTCAAATATGAAAAAAATCGACTGTCCATACAAATGAAAGAGATCACGTGATCAATTTTATAATACTGTGGTATGGGATGACCGAAATTTTGTGGCGAAATTGGACACATGTTTCTTGGAGAACGTTGTTTAGTTTCATGAACTGGACACGTCCTTGAAAGGATGGTAAGTTTAGAATGACTTTGTATATTAAGTACTTCTGTGTTTAGAGTATGTCAAAGTAATAAACTCTTAATGACACAAATTTATCTGCGTCAGTAAAACTATAATTTTATAGTCATAACTCTGAAACTTTGAGCATACTTTCATAAAAGTTGACATTCCTCCGTAATATCGGCATTGACATTGCTTGTTCACCTCACAATACTGTCAACGTCGTAGTAAATCACCTATTAGCGTGAAAGAGTAACCTCCATGACCTGATTTGCAAATCAAGTATTGTTAAAATAGCTCCCTTGAATGGCGAACAAACGGAAACAGTAACATAAGAATTTGTAAAGATAATAGTCCAGTTGGATGCAATTTTAAAAGTGACGTGACTTAAAGTGAGGCTTGACGTAAGTACTATGATTATTTCAATATTGTCAGTATTGATGATGTGTGTGATAAAATGGTTTAAGAACTAAGTCGCTACTTTATTGTTTAAAATTTTAGTGAAGAGTGATCTAGCGGTCAAGCGCCTATCTATCCTAAAAAATGAAATGGGATTGGACATGAGACCCTTAGCTTATACGACCGAGTGCTTTAACTGACTAGCATTTTTTTCGAGGAATATGTATATTAAAGCGAAATTCATTATATTAACATACAACGTGTTAATGAAATAGCGCAAAATGAGAAAACCGTTTCTTCGGACCATCAAACTGAACAACTTTTACTACTTTAACTCTGAAATCCCAAAAAAAAATCTGCTGTTTCATACAAAAATTAATAACGAAAATATAAAAATGTATTAAGCTGTTTTTTTTTTCGCGATTTCAGAGTTGTACCCATAGTAAAAGTTGTTCAGTTTGATGGTCCGAGGTCCGAAGAAACGGTTTTCTCATTTTGCGTTAATTCATTAACATTCAAGAATTCGTCAGATACAGAAGGAAAACTACAATAAAATTCAAATTGAAAAAGTATTGGTTCGTGAAAATCTAATTAATTAGATTTTCACTTTTCCCAATATTAAAATCTAATGCTTCAAGCTTTATCAACACTGATAGAAACCGGTACTAAGCGGTTTATGCACGTTTAACTATAAAGCGAGTAAAGCGACATATCTATCAAGTCTTGTAGAAACTCTTGGGTATCCTTGAAGCTTCGAATTCGCTTAGCTACATTATAGTTTCGCATTATGATCCCAATCGACAGTAAGCCTTTTTTCATTTACAATAACTTCTGCTTGACGAAACATTTCAGAACTAAAGCAGAGATTTTTTTAGACTGATATTTGCATTTGAAGAGACACTACTTGCTTTGTGTTACCAAAGTAAATTGATTCTTACGAGTGGTCTGCATACAAAAAGTGTTTCTATCTTAAACACATTAAGGTCTATATTTGAAATCATTGATTCTATTTTAGTACTGGTTTTACATGAAGTTGGTGTCAGTTTTGATGACAACAACGATTACATTAGTATACTTTGGTTCAATTTTACGACCCATGAAAATGAGGAAAATAGTTTGATGTGTTTAGTACTTTGTGGTGAAATTGTGTTTTTTGATACAAAGTTTTGGTCGTATGAATAATTTAGTATCATGTTTCGAGTCTTCACATATTTATTTAATCATTATTATTCAAACAAAGGATTAAAAAAATATATTCGGACCGCTTATTATTATTGTTTCCTACAGTTTTATACCTATATATTCAGATGAAATATTTTGGATTTAAAGGAAATGAGGCTTAAAAGCAATAATAAATTCTTAGTACCAGAAACGGTGCTTAGTTGCCGCCTACGACTTCCTTGAATTTCCCCTTTCCGCCTAAAGTTGAATTTTTGAAACCAATTCTTTGCTCGATCAAGTGCTCGCCTAAAAGAAATCTCAGTGCAAACATATCAAGTAACTAGTCCCAATATTTTAGACTGAGTGTCAGTCAAACAGTCAGCTTTTCTTTTTAGATTTTAGACATAAAATGATTTACTTTGTAAGTATGTAATCTCTTTCACGGAAGAAAGCTCTAAAACTCAAAACATCCTCACTCTCGACAAACGTTCAAATACCTCACATTAAAATTTACTCATATATGGGAAAATTCAATATTGAGAGAAATTACGAAATCGTAATGAAAATCAGAGGATTCCCTGGCATTTAATTTAATGAGCTTTTTGTATAAATCGTATTAATTATCCAGTTAAGCCAATTCTTTTTTCGGTATTCACCAAAGTTTATTGTAAACTTTATGGACATTTGCAACTATGTTTTTAGGATTTATATTTGTTAGAGCTCATAAAACTCTCTTCCAAAACCGTTAGGCTTAACGTTAACGATGCCTATGCGTTTCCAATCTATTAGTAATCGAGGAATTCTACTAAAACTGATCTTTAATCCCTTACTATAGTGAACTATGAAATAACCATCCCTATCGCGACACAGCAGCACAGCTGGAAATCAGTCGGCATGCAATTTATTTATAGAGACCGTCTCACGCGCTCAAAATCATGAATTAGTGTAGGATCCGTAGTTTGCTACAGAACGCGGCGCGCGCGCTCGTTCCTTGTCGAATCGACCGGCATTTGTTTCGAACGCGTAAGGTGACAATTTGAAGTGGTTTTCGAGTATATCGATAAGTGAAGTGTTTTTATTATGTGGGATTGCAATTTCGGTGCGCGTGATTTAAAAGTAAGTAAGCGTTGAAATTGTTAAATACTACGTTTAATCAATAGTGGTTAGTATAGAAATTTATCTTGCATGTTTTTATTTATTCGTAGTAAATTAAAAACGCTACGGTTACGCTAGGTTATACTATGGTAAAATGAATAGGTCCTATTATATTTATTTGTTTACAGTTCTTGTTAAATTAAATGTAGCATTCCTAAAGCCAAAAAAGAAATCAATAAATGTTGGGGGTGTTGTTTTGCTTTCATTTTACAGATCACTAGATTTAAATTTACTGAAGATTTTATATGCTACTTTTTTAAAGGAATTTAATTAATATTAAGTAGTTCATGAACAAAATAACATTTAAAGCAGTTATTAAACTTATTATATTATTATAATGAACTACATTTACTATACCTATATACTGTTAAAAAGAGGTCAATGGGGTCAATAAATGGATTTCCATTCAAATAAGCTAATTTCTGGAAAAAAAAATCAATCGGAATTTATTTGAATTTGATATTGTTCGCAAGCTACAATAGTCAACTTGCGGAATTTGCTGTCGAATTTCTCTTATTCGCGTGTTTCAGTTAGAAAAGAAAGAAATTGGAGTTTCATACAAAAATACGCGAATAGGAAAATTTATACACTAGATATTCATTGACACTGTAGTAGGTATATAAAACGAGTAGGAGTAGATTACTAAGATCAAAACAACTACATTTTGTTCAACGATTTTTCCGAAAACAAATAAAAAATTATTTTTAATACAAAGTTCATCAGCTTTTGGTGATATTTGTATGGAAAGTATTTTTTTGGCTGTTTTTGGGAAAAAGGAGAAAAAATATTGTTGTTTATGATGTTAGTAATCTAGGCTACTCCTGCAAGGTTATATGTGTTTTAAAAATAACCCTGTACCTATATATTGTAGATATCCATTTTGCTCTCGTGTCCAGGGTATCATACTTACATGATTTTGTTTCGATAAAATATTATTGATACTTACCTCATATTTAAAACAAAAAACATCATTTTTATAAACTTCGTGTTCATCGTTTCATACAGAAAACAAACTGAAAAATTACTCTTACGAATAAAGGTTACCTAATTTGTCAACGGAGGTCGCTGAATGATCGCAACGGATCATAGTTCAACGGATACTAGGCCATCATAACAAACAAGGACGGCTCAGCAATAGGTAGCTGTACAAATAAATTGACAACTGCTAAGTTTTATATTTATAACCGGCAACCGTCCGCGACTATGTCTGCGTGGAAAGCTTTCTTGCTGGGTTTGTGGGTTACGCCTTACGCCCCCGGGCTACGGGGGCCCCCAAAGTGCGTAAGCAAAAATAAATAAAAACTTTTTTTTTAATGGAAAAAGTCAAAAAAAGCAATATTTTTTTCCGCGTAAAGCGTGCGCATAAATCAGTTGGCCGAAAAATAGGCAAGGAGAGTATACAACGTGTAACAGAAAGGGGGTATCAACCCGCAAGTAGGCAGGGTTGCCACCCGTCCCGATTTTGCCGGGACAGCTGATTTCGGTCCCGCGTCCCGACGATCCATCAGTTTTGTCCCGATTTTTGATGTGACACGCTAACAAAATCAAAGTGTTGATTAAAAGTGAGTCCAAATGTTTAAAAGATTAAAGGACCATTGATTTTGAGTATTTTAATTACAAAAAGAGCCACATACTTTCAATAAGTCCTTCATTTATCAGTTACCAATCTCTACAGTAGTTTTAGTGCCAGTAAACATTTAAAAAATAGACGAAAACATTTTTCGCGGCTCGCGCTTCGCGCTCGCTGCCCCCGCCGCCGCGAAACGGGTAAGGAAAGTTAATGTACTCGTGAAACTGAACACCTACCAACAGAAAAAAATTAACTTTCCACACAAAATGTTCGCGGTAAATTCAAATTTTCTTTGGAGTACAATTTCTTTTTTCGATTTGTATTTTTTGCTGTTGGAAGGTGTTCAGATTCACGAGTACATTGATCTCTTTTCGGGTTACCCCCTTTCTGTTACACGTTGTATATTCAATTTGTATTGTTTGTAAAATTTTTGGTAAAAGTGACAGATAGATAATTATGATTGATAAATATTTCTCTTAATTTTATGCAAACATTTTTTCTTTTGTGAGAAAACTTTACCCTTCCTAAGGGCCCCCAAACAAATTTTATACGGGGCCCCGCCAAGGCACGCTACGCCCCTGTATATGCCCCCGAATTTTCACTAAGTAATAATTTATTTCTTAGTAACCCTCGGGAAAAATACTTTTTTCGGGATGAAAGGTACTTACCCTATGTCATTTTCTGTACCCCCGACAACGTGTATGTAAAATTTCATGATGATCGGTTCAGTAGTTAAGACGTGAAGGCGTAAAAAACAAACAAACAAACGGACTTACGCATTTAGAATATTAAAAGTAAGGAAGTAAGGAATAATAATGATAAACTATGGTTTGCCTTTGACTTCGTCCACGTCAAATTTTACTTCCCATAGGACAATTTCCCCGTATTATGATATTAGTAACGATAAAGTGTGTCTTTTAAGTCTTTTAATAAAATACTTTGTTTTCATAAAATTTGGTTTGATATGAAAACATTTCATGAATTTTATTTGATAGGAAAAAAATTTCATCAATACTGTTTCAAAAATATTTAGGAAATAAAAAAAAACTGCTTTTGAATAATTAAAGCTATTTTGTTTTTGTGGGCAAGTGGCCGCTCGCGACTTCATCTGCATGGACGGTGGATAAAAGATAGGTAGGTACCCTTTTCTGCAAAATTTCATGATGATTGGATGAGTAGTTAAGAAGTGAAGGCGCATTAAACAAACTTACTTTCGTATCGATAATATTAGTAAGGATTAGAAACCAAAACATTTAGATCACCAGTTTGAATCACGCCGCCCGCCGGTAGGTTGAAAGGCGGGAGGAAGTATCGAATTGAACAGGTAATGGGACCTGCGCGTGCGACCGTGCGGGAGTTAGCCTAAATTGCCTCGGCTATTCGCTGGCATGCGAATATAAAACTAAATAATAGTTTATTTGATACACTCCCCACTAGATCTCTTCCGCAAACAATTTAAGCATTTCAAAAATGTAACAATACAATTTACTTACCAATGCTACACTACACTACACCTTGTACACTCGCGAGCAGAAATAAGTACTACAGAAGCCTATTTTCATACAAACGAAATAATTTTGAACCTTTGGTTCTCTGCCCAGGATTAAACGGGGTGTAATTTGATGATGGCCGTTCAAAGAGTAAATGGAGGAGGCCCAGAACGCTAAAGAAACCCTATGGACTAGAAGAGTCGTTTGGTTGAATGGTCATCATCAAATCATAACCCGTTTAATCCTGGGCGGAGAACCAAAGCTTCAAGGTTACCTCCTTTGTATGAAAAAGGCCTCTGTACTATTTATTTTTGCTCGCGAGTGTATGTGAAAGTGAAAGTGAAATATACTTTATTTTAATGAGCTCACATAATAAGCATTTTTAAATCGTCAATTATTTTACCCTACCAGCCATTATGATGTCTTTTAGCTGACAAGAAAAATGGGCGCAAAAACTTATCAGCTTTATCAGATGGAACGATATTTACAAATATGTATATCGTTTCCAGACTTTATAATACAGTAGGTGGTGGTAGGAAACCTATTACCATACCCATTGTATAATAGGACCACCTTGATCTCTATTTAGCCTTCATATGATGGTAGCTAGCAAAAATTAGGAGACAACAGGTTTGCTAGGTAGATTGTATATATAAACATAGAGAGCCAACTATCCGAGAACAAACGTAAATACGCCTCCTCTTTTTATACGAAACGCACGATTATACGAAACTTCAAAATCTTACAGTGGTAGCCGAATCACTAGACTTGGGATTTAAGGCTTGTACACATTTGCTAGCACGCAGGATGGGCCGGCTGTGTGCTAAGCCACACAAAAGGCATGTTTTGGTACAAATGGCTACCAAAAGCATAGGTACCCAGCGGCAAAAGCCGCCGACCATATCGTCAGCATATAATATGTAGTAGCCTTATAAACATCGACGACCTTACCGCAAAAAAATTTAAAACACAAAGTGTCAGCATATCACATTTAAACAGTGTCTATGTTAAACACTTGTTGAACAATGTTTTAAAATCTTTTGCTCAAAAACCCCGAGTGTACTGTACAGGCACCAGTCTTACATTGGTCACTAGATCACAGTTAAAATGTGTCGTGTATAACGCCACTTACTTAAATCCCAGTCTTAGGTATTGGCCACTAGATCACAATTAAAATGTGTCGTGTATAAGGCCATCTACTTGAATCCCAGTCTTACATTGGTCACTAAATCACAGTTAAAATGTGTCGTGTATAAAGCCACCTACTTGAATCCCAGTCTTATATTGGTCACTAGATCACAGTTAAAATGTGTCGTGTATAAAGCCACCTACTTGAATCCCAGTCTTACATTGGTCACTAGATCACAGTTAAAATGTGTCGTTTTTAAAAGCCACTAGATCATTTTCCTCGTCGTCGTAGTCGTGTTAAAGCCCTTATTTGAATCCCAGTCTTACATTGGTCACTAGATCACCGTTAAAATGTGTCGTGTAAAAAGCCCCTTACTTAAATCTCAGTCGATATCATCCAGACAGGTCAAGTACTAATTGTTGACAGGACGAAGGGCACTCTTTCATCCGGCTCAAGAGAAAATTACAAGCTTTTATATTTAAACAGTGAGTCATTTACTTTAATGAAATAACTTCATTTTATAAATTAGGTACCTACTTACTTCACCTCTTCATTTAGGCAATTTTTATATTAAGTGCTTGAGCAGTTAGAAAAATGGGCGTAAGATCCTAGGATTACTTAGTAACAAAACTCGGTCTTAGTTAAATTTTTTATTAGTCTTTAATTTCTTACAGAGAGAGCCTGAAAAATCTTTGTAACCTCCGGTTTTGAAAATTCATAAGGTACATTCTTTACCATTTTTGTTTGTAATAATAAGTTATACGATGTTAAATACATCATAGAACCCAGCGATTCGGTAAAAGATTTTGTTTTCGTGGACACAAATCCGGATTTCGTGGGTACTTTTAAACGAAATCTACATTTCTTTTTATGCTTGACTGCCCCTTAATAGAAAGCCCAAATAAAAAAAAAACTTCAGCTGTATTTCTGACAAGCTTGTATTGCGTTTGTTCTGGCTATTTTATTTAAGATTTTTTATGAAGGAGACACTTATGATTTGGAATGCAAAAAAGTATACACTTTGTAAGATGTCGCATTAAATGTGACGTCATTTTGTGTAATGTAATGAAATTTGTGAGCGTTGCTGGCTGGATTTAGTTTTGTTTTGTGTAATGTAATAAAATTTGTGAGCCACCTTTGCTGGCTGGATTTAGTTTTAATCTTTCTTATTTAACAAAAAACAAGGATTCGATTTGAAGAGCATGCCGTGCGTATAGGCATTGATAGTCGCCTGTCTTGGTTTTGATATGTTCTAAATATAGAAATATAATTATAAAAATCGTGAGATCAAACTAAATACTATAATATAATATTTACGCACCCACACCTTTATAGTGCAGAAAAGCTCGTATTTATTTCTATATATAATCTCCTCTGTTTCTCTTTATCTATCTACATAATTAGATAGTTCAAGCAAGTGAGAAAAGTTTTTCTTTCATACTATAAGTAACTAGTAAATTTCAAGTCCAACAGTAAATTTTTTGCACATTTTTCATTACTTTATCCATGTCCGATTCACGTACATTTTCTAAGAGGAATAAACTAAATGAAATAAATGAAAAATTCCACCATTTATATCCCTTACACACCCCATACGGTGATACACGCCCGCCCTAAACAAATGATTAATGATCAATGGTCAATGTATTTGTTATTGCTGTTGGTATGGCATATTTTACCTCCAACCACCATTGTTGATCGGTTTATTGGGTTGTTGATTGCTGCTTGATTAGTGGTTGGGTTTGTTTATGGATTATGGGAATTTATTAATCTATACCTAACTACCACATTTTTTTTCGAGTTCAGTGTCTCAATGACTCAAATGGCCAACTTTCTATTCGTTTAAACGCTACGCTTACTTTTAAAGCTTAAATATGAGCAATCGATTATTAAATCACATGTCGCAAACTTATGTAAATCACAAACTTCGATGTACTGTATGGAATTGACAAGCTTACGGCACGTAATTTTATAATTTACTGCTTGTTTTAAAGTTTTAATAGTACCTAAGCGTAGCGTTCCAACGAATAGAATGTTGGCCATTTGAGTAAGGGGCAGATTTATTTAAACGTATTATAAACTACCGGACTCATGTTGGCAAAATAGGAAGACAAGAGAATGAGACTATATAGACTATGAACTATCGTCCAGTTTTCCATGACGCTTAAAAATAGTTTGCATAAACTTGTAATAAGGATACCGTACCACAGCGCTCTGGTATATTTAGCAAAGTCAATCGTCATCGGAACTTTTATACTGATATCTTACAGTTTAGACAAAAAAGCTAATACGACAAAGAACCTACCTACTAAATTATTCAGAGACTTTCGTTGTGACTAAGTTTATACGATCCAAAAGTTTTTGATACCAAATTTAGATTATATCATCTTATTCTAAGAATATGAAGTAAACTAAGCTATTTGTTTATTTAAATCCTCTTTATTGACGGCCAAGCAAATACAATAACTACAGAATAGATACTACACAATAACTTAAATTGTGCTTACAAATACAATAATACTTTATTTGGTATCGCATTCTCATTTAATGAGATTTCAGTTAATTTGTTGATTCCTACAATCGAAATTTCTCTTGGGACGACAAACTATTTCGGTAGCGGAAAACGCTAGCAATTATTCTAATTGAATGTAGTTTACTGTGGCGTATTAAATGTAGCCAAAAAATACCTAGGGACCTTCATTTGTGCTGCGGTAGTGGTATTTTGACTAAATACATTAGATTAGTGCATGTTGCGGTTAAAAGGCAGACTTAAAATTTGTTTACTTACCATTTAAGTAATTAATTTGAAATGAGCTTAAAATTGGTGATGAAATCAACAAGAGAGACAGCCTCTCGACCGTAATGATTCTGTAAGAATGAGTAAGAAATGCAAACAAAGTCCGTGCAACTGAAAATACACTTTTTAAACACGCCATGCTTTATTCTGTTGACATGAATAATGCTGGCCAGTATAAATTAAAGTAACACCTTCGCACATGAGTAACCTAGTTCTGTGTTTAGTCCAAACATTTGGGCTAAAATGTTCTCTCACCGACCATTTTACGGCAAACTCATAGCTACATAGAATCCTGCGGTTTTTTAGACTCCGTCTCAGATGTAGTATCGGAAGGTAGCAGATCGTTATGATTATTGTCCCAAGATAATTCCTGACTAAGTGATAACGTCCTACCAAACATTTGTGTCAACAGCTAAATGGCCAATAACCATCAGTAAGATAATCCTCAGAATGTCGCTCTCTATTAGATGTAATTGGCGTACTGCATGCAACACTCGAGGCCATTCTGTTAGCGGACACTTCTATTGATATCATCATTAGTATCAAGTTGCTATTAGTATAGTGTAATATTTTCTTTTCTATAGTGAGGTAACTGATTTGTCTCGGCGATGAATTCAGACAAATGTCGACAAGTAATACGGTACCGTACTTTCAGTAGGGAAAAGTTAGGTACGGTTCGCCTGCGTGGTAGTGGGGGGCGTGGGGGATGCCATGCCCATCATCATCATCATCAGCCTATCATCGTCCACTGCTGAACATAGGCCTCTCCAAGTGCACGCCACTGAGCACGACCCGCGGTTACTCTCATCCAGCTTCTGCCAGCCACCTTGCGAAGATCGTCGCTCCACCTTGTCTGAGGGCGTCCCACACTACGTTTGCCCATACGCGGTCTCCACTCAAGAACTCGTCTGCCCCAGCCATAGGTTCTACGGCTAATATGGCCGGCCTACCTGCCACTTCAGCTTGCTAATTCGCCTTACTGCCATGCCCGATTTAATATAATATACTCTATGCCTGCCCGCACCCCACTTTATGGTTGCCCTGTCAACACAAACAAGTTACCCTTCTATAGTGATCATTACGATATGCTATTAGTCTGCATTCGGTGGTGCACCGTTTTATAATTCTTAAGCAGTAGGCGTTACTCAGTGCCATTCACAACGTCCGGTGCAAAATTTCAAATTGGTGTCCAGGTTAAATTGACAACCAGTTTTACTGCTCTTATGAGTCATTTGCCACCGTAAAAATGAATCTGGTGTGGGTTAAAAAGGTCTGCATTTAACTTTGCTATTTTCTCAAAATCAAATATTGAATATGTTTAGGTACTGCGCCGAATCTAAAAAACTAAGGTAACTGCAGGGAGTTGATGATGACCTGCATGCGTGCAGCAAAAGACTTAATTTTGATATTTTATCATATCGTAGTATTTAATGCTATGATGTCTTTTTGCTAATTATTTTTTCGACTTAGTAAGAGGCGATTTGTGTTGTTATTTTATACTGACTCATACCGATGCAAGTTTTAATAAGTTATTAAAATACAGGTTCGCTGTCTCTACGACCGTCCTTGCTACTGTAGATTAGACTTGTTCTAAACACATTACAAGTTGGTTAAGAGGTTGGACTGTAATTAAGCTAGTGGTTAATAACGATTATGAAGTATATTATAAAGTAAATACTTAATAGGATATCAAATCCAGCAATTTGTACATTTAATAAACAAAAACATTAACCAATAATTGAAATGTAGTTGTATGTAAAGCGGAAATGAAAAATGTATGGTGCAAAAACAAGGAATCGAAAAATTTTATGAACTACTTATCTTTATATACGTACTGGACTCTATAGCGTTTTATTTCTGTCAATACCTGTAAAATGAAGATGTATTGTACTTGGGATTATATTATACGTCTTATTATCTGATCTTACTATCTTTAATCTATCAATCTTACATATCTAATTGTGAAAATAAAAAGAAGCAATAATAATATGATAGATACTCCATAAACAAATAGTCATTCTTACCAATATTGTACCAAAAAACATCGTTAGTTCGACCTCTTTTCGATGAATTCAGAAGATGACTATTTGATGCTATTCTTTTATTGTGATTTTTCTGTAATGACAAAGAACCTGAAACTTTGACTAGTTAGCATTTCGTGAAAAGGCTAAAATTAAAAGCGGACTAATCTTAAATTAGCATTTCAAAAGGATTCTTAATTTTTCATGGCCTTAAGTTTGAGGAAACTAAATCTGTCCACGCCTTCTCATTGTTTATTTATGGAGCAAACATTTTTTTTTGTTTGAGCTGTCTTTCAATTTTACAGACAGGGCTCTAATTAAGTTTTCTTTAGAAACTGAAATAGCTATAGTTAAGATCAACAAAAACTATAAAGGGGGACATAACTAGACTTATTTATTGAACGTAAATACAATTATTCTTAATGAACGAACTTAAAGCAAAAGCACAGTCAAATTTTTCAAAGTTAAAAATACATCTATGGGTAGCAATTTAGCTAAATTTGAAACCAATAAAAATACCAATAATGACCTTAAAAAGCTCTGAACTACAAACCAACGTCAAGGGAACTGCAAACAACGAGACATCAGGGAATATATTTACCGTCAGATCTAAATTTGTCATCAAGTTAAAAAAAAGATGATATGAATCTACGAAGGATTCTTATTTTGAGAGTTCACGATGGGCGTACAAACGAAAAAAGACTTAATGTCCAAGCTATTAAAGGCACTGTTGATGAAAATAAAACTACTGAGGCAGTAAAAGTAGCTTTTGATGTAATTCCCTTTGATCTTTGTGACATTTCGTAAACTACCAATGATTTGGTTCAGTTGGTAGCACTTTCCGTGGTTGAGAATGACGAACGACGTGGCATTGTTAGTTATTATTGTTCTA
Source organism: Agriphila tristella (assembly GCA_928269145.1). Classification (NCBI taxonomy): domain Eukaryota; kingdom Metazoa; phylum Arthropoda; class Insecta; order Lepidoptera; family Crambidae; genus Agriphila; species Agriphila tristella. The sequence continues at coordinate 16,114,133 of OV743443.1, forward strand.
ATTATAGAAAGAATTTTAGAAGTCTCCCATGATTTATGGTGTGTGGAATGACGAGGGTGCCATATATTTTAGTTGCGGTGTGCATGAAACTACACAAGGAGAGAAACTGGTCCGAGTCGTATTTTTCCAGTGCTTATATTATTTAGTATTGTATAAAAGGGTCAGTTTCTAAGTTTTTGTAATGTGTCATTAATTTTAAAATTCTGTTGTTGTTATTACTTATAGAAATATGAAGATAATTTATGGTTTAAAAATACTTTACAAAAAAAGCAATTAGAATATTGTGTTTACCCCATTATTTTAACGGTCCTGTTAGGCCTTTATTTATTTCCTGACAAATCGAAAAAGACTGTATGAGAGAGAGAGAGAGAGAGAATCTGTTTATTGACCTTAACAACAATACACACAATAACTAAAACATAGCTAATGTTTAAATATAAACAAAACAAATTAATAAAAAGAAATGGAAAAGACGTGAATACATAAGGTCAATCAGGACCCTGCCTCAGCTTGTGTCGATACGCCAGGTAATGTCGTATAGACGCTGGTATTCTGGCAGGGCCTGTTTGGTGCGTGGTAGTGCGGAATACCTACAATAAAGATAATAAAAATTTATGAATAAAAACAAAAAGAAAAAACTATAGTTAACAATAATGAAAACAAACTAATCGTAGCGTCTATGGGTACATCAAGTCGGTCACACCATGAATTTGATATTAATAAATAAAAATATAGTTATATTATTTATGAAAAAGAACTTGCATTGTAGAAAAAACAGATAAGAATGTGTGTGTTGGGTGGGTGTATAGAGGAAGAGATAAAAATTTTAAAATAAAAAATAAAAATACTGAGCTATCCAGGGTGCTATTGCTGGTAGTCATCTTTTGTCTTTGGAGAGCAAACTGTTGGTAAGTGCTTTATATATGTTATGAGATATCTTGTTGTAATTTCATTAGGTGTCGCTTAAGATTGTGCTTTAACATCTGTTTTGTCCTTAGACCTCGAATGGGGGGAGGAATGTCGTTCCAGCACTTAGAAGCAGCAAATCTGAAGGAACCACGGAAGGCTGAAGACTGGTGTTTTGGAGTGGAGAAAACATGTGTGCATGTCCTTTTTAAGTATTTACTGTGTAAAAATGCCTGCTCCAGCTTTGAAAAGAGGTAGCTTGGCTTGCCTGTGTGAATAATTCCAAATAAAAGGGATGCAAAATGGACACGCCTGCGTGCTTCCATTTTCAACATGCTAGCCGAGTTGAGGAAAGGGGTGACGTGTGTTCGCGGAGGTATGTGGAAGCAAAAGCGCGCGCATGCATTTTGCACTCTCTGAATGAGTCGAGCCGACCTAGCAAGCAAGCAAGGGCCATATACAGTGTCGCAGTAGTTGAGCTTGGATAAGACTAATGATTCACAGAGAATGATTCTGAGTTTTTCCGATAAATATTTTCTTATCTTGTATAATAGTTTCAACCTGTAGAAGCAGTTACGTACCACTTCTGAGATGTGGGCTTCAAAATTAAGGTTTTTATCTATGGTAAGGCCCAGGCTCCTGGCACTATCCACTCGCTCGATGGTTACTCCGTCTAAGTGGATTTCCAAGGTATGGCCACTGAGCTTGTCTAAGTTTCTCCTGCTGCCCACAAGCAGCATCTTGGACTTTTTTGGATTCAATGCAAGGCAGTTATACTGTGACCATGCTGACACTCTTGCCAAGTCTTCATTTACTCTACGTAAGGCCTGGCTGGCATCATCGGGCCTAAAGGAGTAGTAAAGCTGAATGTCATCAGCGTACAAGTGATATTTGCATTCATGAAAACAGCCAGCCACGTCTGCACTGTAAAGGATAAATAAGATGGGTCCCAGAAGGGAGCCTTGTGGTACCCCTCTAAAGACTGGGAGTGCGGGAGAGTGTGTCTTCGTTCCATTCGCGTTGGTTAACTCCACATATTGACTTCTGCCCGTGAGATAACTAGAGAACCAACGTATAGTATGTGAGTCGAAACCGTAGTATGCCAGCTTGGACAACAGCAGTGAAGTGTTTATGCAGTCGAAAGCGCGAGAATAATCCAAAAGCAGTAGTATGGAAACCATTCCTGAGTCTCGAGCGGCTAGAAGGTTATCCACCACGTCTGATAGTGCAGTTGCGGTGCCCCGGCCCTTTCGAAAACCAGATTGGAATTGGGGGAGTAAGTTATGATCTTCAAGGTATTGTACAAGCTGATCACACACTATTTTCTCTAAAACCTTAGAGGCACAGGGAAGTATGCTTATTGGTCTGAGATCGTTCGTGGAAGTAGGTTGCGTGTTTTTGGGCAGGGGCTTGACTAAAGCCTGCTTCCAGCCCACTGGGAAAGTGCTCTCTGATATGGACTGATTTACTATATTAGTGATTGCTTGTAGTGACTGGGGCAGTGTAAGCAACAGCATATCTAGTGATATCTGATCATCTCCCTGGGCATTTGACTTAAGGTTTCTGATGGCTTTTAGTACGGTGTTCTCGCTGATTTGACGGAGTCTGAAATTGCCAGCCGCAGAATGTTTGTGGTGTTCAAAGTAGGTGAGATGAGAGATTGACACACCGTTGTCGCCAGGGACGACAAGAAAGTGTCTATTAATTTCAATTGGATTGTCAAAGAAAGGTGGCAGTTCAGTTGATGTTTTACTGTTTGGAAGAATGTTACGTTTGAGGTTCTGCCACAACTTTTTGGAATTACCTATATTGCTGTTTATATTTATGGCGAAAAAACTCTTCTTTTCTTGCTCTATGGCTCCGATCACCTGATTTTTCATAGAGATGTAATTGTGTTTGATAGCTGGGGCTTTTGTACTTTTATATTTCTGATGTATGTCGTCTCTAATTCGCATCATTTGTTTCACTGTATCTGTGATCCAAGGGTGTGGAGGAGATTTGAATTTTCTCGTTGTGACTGGGGCGTGAAGATCGAATAGAGTTTTTATGATATATGTAAAATAGCACACCATTGAATCGACGTTAATGTTTGCTTGGTTGAAATAGTCCCAGTTGACGGATTCAAGGTCGCTGGTGAAAAGATCTAAAACTATGTTTTTGAGAGGCCTATATGCTATCCACTGAGGTGACGGCTTTGCTTTTTTTATTTTAAAAGCTGCCGTCAGCATGGCATGCCTTCCCAGGTCCGGAGTATGTTTGACTGTAACACTGAGGACTGTTACATCAGTACAAATGATATCTATCAGACTGTGACCATGCTGAGTGAGATGTGTTGGCTCTGTGACTATTTGTCTCAGGTTTGAGCAACTTAGGAATTGATTGAGAAGCCTTGCCTTTGTACTGCCGTGGATGAGAAGGTCTATGTTAAAATCTCCGAGTAATACCAGGCCGTCATGATTAGGGAGAGAAAGTATAGATTCAGATATTGCGTCCAAGAATATGTTTAGGTCTTGTCTCGGTGGTCGGTAGGCAGTTCCAACTATTATTTCTACATTAAAAAGGCGTACTTTTAGCCACATTTGCTCGATCGCCTCGGTTACCCAGTGAGTGCATACACGCGCGTTCAGTCCCTTTCGGATATAGAACCCAACTCCCCCACCTCGACCACCGTGAACACTATCCGGCCTAGGGTTATGATAAAATCGGTAATTGGATAGTCTAGGAGCCCTGTCGATATGACCAGGTCTTAGCCAGGTTTCATTTATGGCCAAGATATCTGGGGCCAGTTCCTCAACGGCTACTGTAAACTCCTCATGACCAGTATTTAAGGATCCAGCGTTAAAGAGTCCAACTTTAAGATTTTTATTACAAGTCATTTTTAGTTAAATAAATAAATAAATGAGTAGAAAGAAAAAAGCGTTGTATAGTCTGTGTGATGTATACTTTTACTGTAGATATGTGTAAAGGTGTGGGACTAGCTTGATGATTACAGAAAATATACCCTTTATAATGATCAAAACATACTTTGCATTTTGAAGTATTTTTATAAGTAGCATTAACGAAAGCATGGCAGATAGCACGTGTTATGGCATTTGAGTAAGCATTAAAACATAATTTGAACACAATAGTGACTCTATATAGAGCAAGAAATTCACATATATGACAGGAGAGTAGTAAAGCGTCCGTGAAACTATACAAAGCTAGGCTGTGCTGCATCACTAACAAACTACGCTCTACAGGCATGATCACTACTAATGACACAATAGCGAAAAGCGTAAGCAAAAATGGTGAAAAAACGTTAAATACCTGTATGTTGTACGAAAGGGACGCAGAAACTAATGGATGCATGACTGAGCCGGCACAGCAGAAAAGATAAGTGTCCGTAATTCCACTAGATTTAGGTCGATGTGTCTGGAAGCGAGCTAACGGCGGCTTGCCCAAAAACTCGGACTATGTCAGCCTGAGTTCGCAAGCGATGACGTGGAGCTTCGTGACCGGAGTGTTGCCGTGCGAAGATTTTGCCATCCCTCGTCCAGACGTAGCGCCAACTTAGCCGCGCGCCGACGTCCCGTGCCTGCCGGAACAGCGCTCGGTTTGTACGAGTGAGGCGCTCATTGATGTAAAAGCGGCGAGGCGATCCAGGAAGATCGACGCCTTCCGTTGTGACACCACGGCGCACCCGTGCAGCTCGCAGCAGCTCATCGCGCACAGCGCGGCGCACTAGACGGACGACGATGGGGCGCGGCCGAGGCGCCGCCGCCGCACCGTTCCCACTAAGCTCCGGAGGGCGGCCGACACGCGTCGCGCTGACCACGTCCTGTTGAGCCAACTGTACCCCGACTTTGGATGCCAGGGTCATGATGATGTGCTGTAGGCCCTCTCCTTTTTGCTCCGGAATGCACGTGAACTCGACGTCATTCAACAGTAGTTCTTGGTCGCGTTCGTTGAGCTCTGCCTTAAGCGACTCGATTGTGTTCACTAGAGTGCCGTGAGGATCCCCGGCTTGAGTATTAATTTCATCCCGCTTCTCTAAGTTTTCAACGCGTGACCTGAGCTCCCTTACCTCACCGACGCACGACTCCACCTGGGTGATAAGTCCCGAAAGTTTATCGTCGAAGGACTGTACCTGCCGGCGTGTATCCGACATCTCTGTTTGAAACATGCGCACTTCCTCAACGAGTACATCTAATTTCACGGACAGGTCTGATAGCGATGCACCGGATGACTGAGGAGGGGCCTCTGGGCTATGAAACTCGTCTAGGGCGGGAGCCGGGGCACCTTTGCGACGCGTGGTCTTTTCTTCGTAACTACGTACCGGAGTGTCAACCTTTGGTTCCCGGCTCCTACAGGCTTCGCACCTCCATTTTAGCCGGTGCTCCCCAGTTAAAGTGTTGCGAAAACGCTGCTCGGATACACCAGCGCACGCAATGTCATAATTTTCTGCGCATGAGCAGCAACATAGATATTGTCTGTTTTTTATGGGTTGTGAGCAGCCAGCACAGTTTTTATTCGTCATAGTGCGATCAAGTTAAAAGTAAAAATAAAAGTAAATAGTCAATGTATGATTAGGAGATAAAAAAAAAAAATAATAAAAAATAAAAATAAAAAGTATAACTTCGGGAGGTTCGAACTCAAGATGTTAAGTTCTACACTCGGTTGACTACCACTGTGCCGCTTGCGCGGTAAAGAAACAGTCGGAATAGCGAGTCAGTACCGCGGCGCAGTTATACGGAACGATCCAACTCAAGGTCAACGAGTCACTCGAGTAAACACTGTTCACCTGCACTTATTTTACAAAAACACGAAATAAATCACTGTTACTGCACTGTTTCTTTTGAGGTGAACACCAAAATACAGGGAATTAGTTATAGAATAATTTGATATATGTTCAAAGTATTAAAACTATGTTTAACTGTTCTAAAGGATGAATAATACGGAGCGTAAGAAAAACACGTCAGAGCACAGCAACGCACCCCGCGCACCCCTGTATTTAATCTGGCATTTGTCAAAGTAAATAAAATGAGGAAAATATGGAATTTATTTGTGTATTTAATCTGGCATTTGTCAAAGTAAATAAAATGAGGAAAATGTGGTAATTCATTTATAACGAGACAATTTCTTTGAAGATTAAAATATTTATTCAAAATAAAATTAAAACATCCGTTCCTGTTGAGTGAATTATTTATATAATTATGTTCGCTATTTATTTAAATACTACATATTTTTATATGATTTGACAACTTCAAAAATATCGTTGTATCCATTTAGTTCTATCGGTCAGTTGTAGTAGTAGAACTAATCGGACAAAAAAGTCATTTTAGTCCTACTTATTTTCTGTACAAAATTCATTAGGACTAAATGGACAAAAAAAGCCTACGAAGTTAAACCTTTTTCATCAAAGTTTCAATAACGAAACTTTTTTTGAGATTTCTGCATTCACAATGCTATTTTTATTGTCGGGGTAATTCCTCACGTTGGTGAAATAACGCTAGCTTACAGCGTAAGAGCAGGATATATCAGAAGAAATTCGACGATGCCACTAGTGACTCGGTAGCTTAGCAGTCAGAGCATTGGACCGGATATCCAAAGGTCGCGGGTTCGATTCCCGTCCAAGAATTGATCTGGTGCAAGTCGTATTTTTCTTTGTATAAAACGAAACGTGATTCACACAACGCATACTTCAGAGCCAACTTCAAGAGCATACTTCTCTTGTTACTAATTAAAGCTGAAGTTTCTTTTTTCGTCGATCTATCAGGCCGTTTCTTGGAATATTCAGGGGTGATTGGCGGCGCCAGCGCAATTAGTGAGTATAGGGTTGCCACAAGTGCAGAAAATAATACCTCTTGCACAAAGACATTTGCTTTGTTAATTGTCAGAGATTTAAAATAGCAGTAGAAGATCTATGGTATCTACTACTGTAGTTTATTTCACTTGGTGTAAGAGAATGACTTACTATAATTATGGTTTATAGAGTAAAAGCATCACTGAGCATAATCATGCATGCCAGTGGCAACCCTTATCGCCTTTATGACAATTCTGAATGGAATGTCGGTGAATGTCACTCATTTGTGGTATTTGCACTAATTAGAGTGGAATTAATAAACATTATACGACCCTCATAAGATATTTAACCTTAAAAAAGTCCTTTTTCTTTGGTCTAAATTTTAATATGAAAATTTCTTAATACAAACTTGACTATTTATGTAAATATGATTGTATCAATATGTTCACAATTTTATCTAAAAAATAATGCAATGATTTATTCTTAATTTTTATCGAACACAAAGTTTATCTTTGACCGTAAATTTCCATCTTCCCTTTGAATGCAATATCTAAACAAATAACATCTTAATTGAAGGGACGTACATACAAATTGAATTACATGAATCACAATAAACTCTTGCGTCCTTCCTGTTGTATGACAGTGCACCCCCATGATTGTTATCTGTGGTCGGGCGACAAATCGTCGCGTGACAGAAACGTTTTGTCGCCGACGACATCGATAAGCCAAAGTTGGGGTCATTTTTGACTGGCGTTTTGTCGCGGATTTTTATCTTTATTGCCGTTCAGTATTTCGATCATTGATAATTTTTCGATCTATTGTGATTTAAGCACTTAATAGCTACCTCCTGGTGCTGCCAATTCATTTATTTTTATTATACGTAAACCAGGTCATTATTTGAAAAAAGGAAACAACAATGCCCTCTTAAATTGTCTCTATTTTTGAATAACTCTTCAACAGTTTTCAGTCTTTCTGTAAGTTAAATCCACTGAAACAAAAATGGCCACCATTGGTCGTTTCGATTGCATTTTAAAACTAGTACAAAGAATGAAAAATGTTTAGAAGCTATCCAAAAAATATTACAGACAATTTAAGAGGGCATGGTTGTTTCCTTTTTTTACTATGGACTTGGTTTACGTGCAATAAAAACAAATGTATTGGCGGCGCTAGTAGACCGCTATAAGCGCCTTAACGCAATATTTTGTGACAGTAAAATAATATGTTATGTGTTTTCAAATCAAGGGTGTCACGACACCCCTTATTACACGATATCACGATCACGAATCACCCCTTTGACACGACACACTGCAAACTTCTAAAAATCAGATAAAATAAACTTACAACAGCACTAACATTTTTATTTACATTTGTGTAGTTTTAATGACATTTGCTAAATGTACAAAAACCGGCCAAGTGCGAGTCGGACTCGCGCACGAAGGGTTCCGTACAAAAAACGGCAAAAAAATCACGTTTGCTCTATGGGAGCCCCCTTAAATATTTATTTTATTCGGTTTTTAGTAATTGTTGTTATAGCGGTAACAGAAATACATCATTTGTGTATGTTTCAACTGTCTACCTGTTGTCGTTATTAATATCGAGCAAAAAACGGCAAAAAAAACATGTTTGTTGTATGGGAGCCACCCTTAAATATTTATTAAGCGGCAACAGAAATACATCATCTGTGAAAGTTTCAGTTGTCTAGCTATCACGGTTCATGTGAGATACAGCCTGGTGACAGACAGACAGACAGACGGACAGCGGAGGCTTAGTACCTAATAGGGTCCCGTTTTTACCCTTTGGGTACGGAACCCTAAAAATAACCGTTCTATGAAATTTCCATGGTTATTAACGTTATTAGAATGAACTATGTCGGGATTTACACACTGTACTTACCTGTTTATTTTTGAGGCTCCGATATTTCGGCGCAGTTCTTCCGTGATCATAGTGCATGCAACTGCGCCGAAATATCGGAATCTCAAAAATAAATAGATAGGTGTAAATCCCGACACAGTTCATTCTAATAGTCTGTAGTTCTGTTAAAAGTAATAGAGTTGGTATTCAATTACCTATTTCCTGACCTTTCAGTGTCCTTTTCAAGGGCTGTGACCACACGAGAACATTTTCCTGTTTGTTCAGTGTTTCATTTAATTGAACAGTGGGAGTGGAAATATAGCAGCAAGGGAATCACATTTACAGTAAAGTTCCCAATTAAATAACATTAATATAAATAACAATGTTTATTTGAATGATGTTTTTATAAACAATTTGACGCGTGGGAAGGACCCTTAAATTAATATGTTATTCAAGAACTTAAATATATGAATGTCATAAAAGTTTATCTAAGAAAGAAATGGTCTAGTCATCTTGTGCATTTATTAATTAAAAAGGGTTTATTCCTAGTTTTAGTTATTTTATAATTCTAAGTTGAGGAATTTGGACACGTTTGAAAATCTTATTTTGGTTTCGTACCAAACTTTTAGGATTAATAACTTGCTTGTCCCTCTGTCTATCTGTTTGACTGTCCTTCAGCCTGTTTGTCTGTCAGAATCCTTTTCTCAGAAAGCGTGGAATTTGAAAAATTATTATGTTCTGCTAATTAATTGGTTAAGTGATTTCGACTAAACTTTAAAGAAAGTAAAATATAGACAAAATTTAGTTCCTTGCCTCAACCACAGAATGAATAATAATTCAAGTCCTTAACACTGTTTATATTCTTTTGATGGATAGTTATTTAAACTTTTAATAAAGCATTATTGCCACTATTAATTATAATGATACTAATTATAAGTTGCAGTCATAGCCGTTGGTTGGTCTATAATGCACCCGTCACCTATCCATATTGGGGCGCCCCCTAGCGGCTGTTCAAGCTGCGCGTTGATTGATTGAGGGCCTTATTAACGTTAGAGCAGAGATAATAGACACTCCTAATTAGATGTTGCATCTTGGTGGTTCATAGTTTATTTTTATTTAGCCAATAAAATTTAGAATAGTTTAAGCGCTCATACGTACTATGCGGTTACCCGCAAAGTGGGCCGTACTTCTCTTTGTCTCTCTCTCTTCTCTTATTTATTTTTAATTTCACATAGTACTGAAGTGCTCAAAATTTTCACGTTTCGACTGTAAATGCGGAAAACAAGAAAGTTCTATTACAAAGTATAAAGAATGGTTTTAAATGACGTGTACACCAAGAAGGTTGTCTACAATCTTCTTGGTGTACACCATATAGCATTGCTAGGAGTAATAAATATATGCTATGGTTGTTTACTTAACGTCTTAATTAAGTGGTTGAAAGCTCTATTAGAGACATACGAGCAGGCAAGGCACGTCTGTTAATAATATTAGCGCCATGTTCTTATGAAGTTAAATATGCATGTTCTAGTAGCAATGTTCGACATAAAAAGGCTAATAATTGGATATAAACAAATATCGTCAAAGGTTTTGAGCATGGGGGGCAATTAAGAGGTTCGGAAGAACGGAATTAGCCCCCCCTTCAACGTGACTTCGCGTTTGCCCGCCTCTACACATTTTTCTACGGGATGTGCTAAACAACTCCAGGCGGGCAAGTCCCCCCTAGGCTAGTAACTGAAAGAAACACTGGTCCTAAGATGGTTACAGAGATTATCATTTCAAAGATACGGTTTTGCAAATTTGATATCATAATAACAAAGAAATGCAAAATATAGTTTCTGACAAGTTATACTTTTTAATCGCTATAGTCGTATTCCAATTTGGATTAATTTTCACTCTTTAATTTTTCTTACCTACAATGTGTAGTGTAACTCTTCATTAAGTATTTTTTGAGATTGAATTAAATTAACGCTACATGAAATTCGAAATCAAGAACCAAAACACTACTTAAACATAAGTTATTGTACCTCTGTTATGAAAAAAAAGCTAGTTAACGTCAAACTAAGTTTCATCTACTAGAGCTCTTCGTCATTTCTCTTTTAACGTCGCTCGCGCCCCTATACGCTTGTTGATTGATTAAGAGTGTTATTAGTAACAGCAACCGGAGTACGAAACAACCCTAAGGGCCACAGCAGACACTCTACTTTTAGCATCTGCGATTAGTGTTTTAGCGATTGCATCGCGCGTTTAGGCGACTTTTTGCGTTCAGTCGTTTCTGTAAAAACACGCGTTCAGGCGCTTATAGCGTTCCACTAGCGCCACCAACATATTAATTTTTATTACACGTAAACCAAGTCAATATAAAAAAAAAGAAAACAACCATGCCCTTTTATATTGTCTCTAATATTTTTTGAATGAATTGTTTGAAAATGCAATCGCAACTGCGGTGGCCACTTTTGGTTTAAATTGATTTTAAAAATTGCAGAAAGAATGAAAACTGTTGAAGAGTTATTCAAAAAATATGAGAGACAATTTAGGAGGGCATGGTTGTTTCCTTTTTTAAATATTGACTTGACGTATTGGCGGCGCTAGTGGATAGCTATAGGCGCACTAAGAGACTGTATCGATGCTGCATCGCGTTTCGGCGACTTGTTGCGTGGAGTCGCTTATCAAAAACTTGTTTACCGGCATTCAAACATGTGTGCGAGTAGGTATACAGTCGCTGTGTTGAACAACTTGATTGCCACTGTTGTTTTTACGTGTACGATGTGAAGCGCTTGGTCGCTGCATCTAGCTTCCAAGAAGCAGCTACTGCCGCTGCTAAAAGTATCGTGTCTGATGTGGCCCTTATTCTCCTCATAGTGTCTGTACTTATACTAAGAGTCCTTTTAGTCAAAGAGGAATAATAATTATAGCTCTCAGCTTTGAAAGATGGATTTTTGTAGCCATTGGTACTTAGACATTCACGGATATATTTTTGTTGAATATTTTATTAGACTGTGATAGTGTTTTAGTAAAATAAAATCCATAAATGAAATATTGCGTTACGAATCTGAGTAAAAGGGATTCTAAGTTATATAGCAGTCATTTTTAGGGTTCCGTACCCAAAGGGTAAAAACGGGACCCTATTACTGAGACTCCGCTGTCCGTCTGTCTGTCTGTCTGTCTGTCACCAGGCTGTATCTCATGAACCGTGATAGCTGGACAGCTGAAATTTTCACAGATGATGTATTTCTGTTGCCGCTACAACAACAAATACTAAAAACAGAATAAAATAAATATTTGAGGGGGGCTCCCATACAACAAACGCGATTTTTTTGTCATTGTTTTTTATGTTAGTTTAACCCTCAAAGGAGGTCGTATTATACATATTTTTCACTTGAGATTAATATTTACTTCTGGTTAAGCATCTTAAGTGACACATCACATCGTCAAAGCTACTTGTATTTAAAAATAAAACACGTCAGTTTCTCTTTCATCACATTAACTACTTGAACTGAGCATCCGACGCCCTTCTTAGCACCCTTATCTGAGGTGAGTCACGATGACTCTTCAGCCCACCCGCAGTTACATCCTTGTCAAATAAAATAGTATCTATAGTTATTTCACTGTCAGTATATGGTACAATGACAGTGCTGAGTGAGACAGAGCTCAATCTCAAAGACTCGACGACCTCCGTGGTCGAGTGGTTTGCACGCCGGTTTTCAAGGCGTCACCATCTCTTGAGGTCCCGGGTTCGATCCCCGGCTGGGTCAATATAGAAAATGAACTTTTCAATATTGTCTCAGGTCTGGGTGTTTGTCATACCACCGTTGTTTCTGATTTCCATAACACAAGTGCTATAGCTACTTACTTTGGAATTGGAGCAATGTATGTGATGTTGTCAAATATTTATTATTATTATTACATTAAAGGGGACGTTCAATACATTTTTGTGGTTGTTACCGGACAGCTCTATGTTTTTAAAGTTTGAAATCCGAGCTGGCTACATTATTCCTATCAGCCGAAAGTTTGGACCAGTATTTGCGCATCGAATATATTTTCATACTGATTAAGAGGCTGACTAGACTATCAGCCGATTAAAAATTCATTGAGGCTTTAAAGAAATCAATTGAGAACATTTTCTATTTGAAATTTGGTTAATTTTAGTGAGAAAAGATAATTACACAATAATGTGGATTATCTAGGTCGGTTATAATTAAAGTTATTGCGTTTAATGTGAGGGAAATATTGGTAGTGTGGTTAACTGGTTATTAAACTCCTTACTTAGAGCCAAATTCACCATTGATTTTAAACGCGATTAAGATCACGTTTTACGTAATGTATTTTAAGTGTCGAGTTTGATACCCCGTTCCCCGTTTATTCCAAAAATCAATTTCACCAAGTCATTAAAAAAATTGAATCAAGATTTAACAAGGCATTGTTTATAACATAATTGTACGTTTTTGTAACAAATTTTACTTTGTTGTTATGACAGTGACAGCCTTAAACTTGTTTTTTGACAAAGCGCGTTTAAAATCAATGGTGAAATTGGCTCTTATAAATTAACTAATGTTAAACCACAGAGTTAATTAAAAGCTTGTTTAGGAAAAGTTAGTAAATGTTATCATACTAAAAGATATTTTTTTTCGATACAATGTAAATTTTTAAAACTACTTACTTAATAAATATAGTTAGTTACCCGTGTAAGACGCTGGAGTCCCGGGTTTTATTCCCAGGGGGGTACAAATATTCTGTGACTATGGGTTGGGTTAGTGGTAGGGCTTATTTCAAGTCCGCCTGGCTAGCTACTGCCATCATACCTAAGTCTGACGCCATAACAACAATTTTAAAATTGGTTTCTGGAGTTAGAGAGATAATATAGCCAGTTCCTCAGTGATGAGGATTCCGGGTGTAGACCGTTTCCACCTTCGGCCATATCGTCATTTAACATCAGGTGAGGTGACGGCCAAGTACATTGTAAATAAAAAAATCGTCTAAATGTTAGTGTGATATTGATAATATTATCAGACCTCTATTTAAAAAATATATAATAAATACTACTTTGGAAACTTATAAAGGTTTTCTCACATTGGCTCGCGCGACACCCCATTTTTCCCTAGTTCTATCTTTTTCGAGACACTAAACACCGTTCATTAGTGTGCGATATGAGTTCATAAGCCTAATAAGAATACTACTACAATATGGTTTAACTATTACACTAATAGCTTTATTACTATTTAATTCGAAAGTAAGTTTGTTTGTTAGGCTTAACGTCTTAACAATTCAAACGCATTACACTTTGTCTGGGGTACTGTAAATGACATAGAATAACTTTCATTGACATTTAAGTACCATACAATTACCGCAAACGAAGCCGCGGCTAAAAGCTAGTAACTACAAAATTTCAGATTACAGAAGAAGTAGAGTGCTTAAGTCTCGAGCTCTCGACACTAAAATATAATTAATCGTCCCGCAACACCCACATCAGCTGTGCTGTGCGTAATAAAAATTAACTTCGTTTAATATCCCACATTTTAGTGTTAAATGCATAACTTAATTAACTATTCGGCGGAGGAAGCTGGCATCCGCAGGGTTAATATTAAAACGGAAGTATGACGCATATGGAGGTGACGTCACAGAGGAATGTGGATTCTATAATGGTATTTTCTTAATGATTATGGTGACGATGAGATAGCGAAAAAGATCATTTTTCTTAAGTGATGGGTGGGCATTAAAAAGTTGAAAGTGTTAAGTAATGAATAAATAGAGCAGTATTATACACACAGGCACATGTTTTACTAAAATCTAGGTCATATTGCAAAGTTACTAACCATTTATGTATTAAAATAACCTAGATTTTGGAGAATACATACATGGTAGTCCATGTAAATTCTACTAGTAATCACACTATGAACTTGAATCACCTTACGCTATTACTGTCGTTAAGTGTAGTTTATCTAGATACAGAACAGTGTTTATAGCCCTAAGGGCGTATTCACATATAGCTAAGGTGATCGTCTGCAATATGTAACGCCAGCACCCGATTTTGAATTGATATTACTTTAATAATCCCATTAGTGCCTAATACCGAGTACAGAAGGCTTAAAACTCACTCACTCACTTGCACACAGCAGCACTAGTAAGCCGCCAGTGAGCCACCAGTGAGCTGCCAGTGAGCCGCCAGTTAGCCACTTGTGAGTTGCTAGTGAGCCGCCAGTACCCGCCACAGAGCGGCGCGCCACAGTTTTGTCTTGTAATGTAGCCCTTCTAAAATGACTATTAATTCTAAAGTACCTTTTCATTTAATTTCACAACTAATAAAGCTTTTATTATAAGTTATAAGATACGACTCCTTATACAGTTAAACGTAAACTACAGGTAAGCTACCTTCGACTACGTTACTTAGTCGTGCAATGGAAATGCTGTTTTAACTCCCTGACCAGAGGTCGACTAAACGCTTCTTATTAGGTCAATGTAAGCACGCTCATTCGGCTCATTATACACTAATTGTGAATACGCCCTAAAATACAGCTGGGTTATGCCATATAATCGCAGTACAAATAATGTTCTGTACATCCGTTTTGCAATGTTACATACTTGAGTTATAGTTAGTCGTTAATCCGAGTATTCATCGTATTAGTTAAAATTTATTTCAGTTAGATTTCTAGTCATTACGCACATTTATTGTAATCAATTGATTCATAAAGTAAGTATGTAAACCCATCTTACTTTTTTTATTAAAGCAAGAAAATTAAAAATCAACAATATGGATGAAACCTTTGAGAAGTATACCTAAGTTAGTCAAAATTCATCAAGATTTTTTCCTCGTTTTAGTTTCCTTTAAATTAAACAAACTTTATAGTTTACAGTTGATTACAGCTCTACGCTACAATGTCAGACATACAGTTAATTTATTTAGTAGCAGAATGTTGAAGTATAATATAGAAATCCTTGTAAATATATAACAGCTTCCTTCACACTAAATCTATTTAAGAATTGCTCAGAGAGTAAAATACTATTTCCAGGTTATCTCTGATAAAGTTGTTTATATAATTCGTTTAAAAGTGTTTATCGTTAAAGAAATGTTTTTTCTTTATATTTTAAATATTTCTATCTTGTTCCAGATCCGTTCCGGATGTACAAGAAAAAATTTCTACGATTGAAAAACTCTTGGATGCTTTCCAAACATTATGAGTATCGCGCACACGTTCGAAATGTGAAAAGGCAGTTACTACGATCAAATGTGGTCGAATTCTTTTCCTTTATACGAAGAAATCAGCTTACGGACTTTCAGATGTCGTGGTGATAATGTTGGATACAAAAGTGCGTGTGTGGGTGACTTTAGTTGTGATACTGACTTTGGTGAAAACAAGTTTGGAGATTGTGGATTCACGTAAGTCCTCCTTTAACTTTAATCATTAAATGAGCATGAACAGTTGGCATAAATGTAGCTGATCCTTTTAAGACGCCACAAATTGTGTACATATACATATTATGACTGTTTAGTATTTATTCATTTATTTGATAATCTATAATTTCTTTTTCTTTCATATATTGATCGTGTGGTACGTGTGAATTGGCCTAACTGGGTTGTATAATGAATTGGCCTAACTGGGTTGTGGTACTAGAAATGAAATAAAACCCGCATTACTTTTCAATATAGTCTTCTATAATTACAACACACGTTTAAGCTCGCTGAACCAACATTTCATTACCTTTAAAAAAGTAGTCCGAATTTTTGCCTTCAAAGTGGCCTGAAACGGCCGATTGCAATTCTTTATAATTTTAAAATTTTCTTCCCCGTAGGTCTTTCTTTCAATTCGGAAATAAGAAGTCTTTAGAGTGCTATAGGAAGAGGAAAACTCGCCATACACGCCATCCAAAGGCTGTTTGATCGTAGCGGGCGAATGGCCTTCCTTATAAAGGAATTGAAACACTCCGGTAGGTACCCAATTTTCGACAATTTCAGAAAACTATCTACACGTCCTCTTAAATTGGCTGCCCCGTTCAAACTATCAATTGCAGGTTGATACAAGTTTCACAGCAGATTATTAAAGAGTCAAAGATTCGTATACCGCAGTCTAAAATTATTGAACATGTTTAGAAATATATCAGGCCAGGTCATTATGGGACCGCCTGGTATGTACACAACGCATAGAAACTTCCAAGTTTATATATTAGTTAATTGGTGTGGGTACGATTATCATTTATGTATATTTTGGTTAAAGTTCTTTACTTGCTATACTACTTAATAATATAAATTAAAGTTACAAACTTATTTAAATAAGTTCTTTTGAAAAACAAATGCTCTGTTTTTGTGTATGATATATTGATATATTGAACAAGTTGTATGTGCATTAAAAATAGCCATCATTCATGATGTAAACGAAGAATTGAAGCATCACTAAACGCATCATAAAATTGCATAGAACATTTCAATTAGATCCAATCTAGTGAAACTGCACATAAATAGTTCTTATTAAACACTCAATTGGCTGAGAATTTCACTCATTTATGAAATACATTGTATTTGAAGATACTATCGCGTTTCAATTGGTGTTACTTAGAATGAAATGGGTACTTCAGTTAGTGATAGATTGTGACTTAATGGTGTGTTCCTTTCATTACTCAAGACATACCTATGAGTAAAGTTTAATTCCTTGACGCAACCCGGCCGCATGAGGCCGGCTCAAAATAGCTTAAGACTGTATATCCGCATTTCAAACAAATTAGCGTTTTCCCAAAGAAGTTATTTATAGAATGAAAGCATTACTATTGATGTAAACTTTAGTTTTAGGAAGCAAAATTCTTAAATTAGTGCCGTATAGAGAGAAAAAAATATATCAGGTAAATATTTTAAAACGAAGACAATCTGTTCGAGTGGAATTTCAGCTTGTCAGAGGTATTTTTCACAAACGTTTTAGCTGTAACAAATAAGAATACGACTCATATATATTTTCACAATTTGAAAATAATTTACTGAAAAAAAAACTTTTTAAAAACACGTTTTTAAAATGGACTAAATTATTACAAAAAAATCGGCCTAAAAACATAAAAAAACAGACTAAAAAGTAAAAAATAAATTCTTCTGTAAATATTTATAACCCTATAGTATAGAATTTGTTTTTTACTTTTTAGTCTGTTTTTTTATGTTTTTAGGCCGATTTTTTTGTAATAATTTAGATCATTTTAAAAACGTGTTTTTAAAAAAGTTTTTTTTTTCAGTAACTTATTATTTTCTGCTTTTTAGTTAACGAGCTAAGACTAAAAAAAATATACCATCTTCTACTTTGGCTCTCGCACTTGTCAAGATGATTCAAACGAGCCCAAATTCGATGGGGTTGCATGATTTAATTAAAGAGTTCCTGTGTCCTTCTTCCGGCTCTATCATCATATCCTGAAAATTATTTCCCAACAAAGTACTCGTCAAGACGATTCAAACGAGCCCAAACTCGATGGGGTTGCATGGTTTTATTATAGAGTTCCTATTCCTATTCCTATAGAGTTCCTCCGGCTCCATCATCAGATCCTCGGACACTATTTCCCATTAAAGTACTTGTTAAGATGATTCAAACGAGCCCAAACTCGATGGGTTTGCATGGTTTTATTACCGAGTTCCAATGGCCTTCTTTGGGCTCCATTATCAGACCCTGGACACTATTTCCCAACAAGTACTCGTCAAGACGATTCAAACGAGCCCAATCTCGATTGAGTAGCGTGCTTTTATTACAGAATTCCTGTGTCCTTCTTCCGGCTCCATCATCAGACCCTGGAAACTATTTCCTACCAAAGAACTCGTCAAGACGATTCAAACAAGCCCAAATTTGACGGGGTTGCACGGTTTCGATATTGAGTTACTATGGCATGGCCTTTCAGCTTCATGATCAGACCCTGAATCTCGTCTCTCATTAGAGTTCTCGTCAAGACGATTGTTACGAGCCCAAACACGATGGGGTTGTATGGTTTCATCATAAAGATCCTTCCATCATAGTGGCCTTCTTCCGGACCCATCATCAGATCAGCTTAATGGCACCATAATATTGCATTGCCTTCCAGTTCTGACCTATGTTCAAAGTTTCAAGTTTCTAGCTCTTCGGGAAGCTAGTACAAAATCGTTCACAAACTTTGCGGAGAAACAAACGAACGAACGAACACACAAACGAGAAAGCAACCTAATAAAAACGTGTTAAAATTATTTTAATCACACACAAATAAAATATAAAAAAATGCTCAAATCACTCACACTTTGATATGTTTTTTACTGGTATTTACAATTTCTAAAGTAATTTTTTATTTTTCTCAGGAATAATGAGGTATTTGTCTATTGTATTGCGTGTTTTGTATATACTTATATCTATTTAATAATTTAATAGGAATTTTCAAAGTTCGCCCTCATTACCGCTCGCGTTGAGTTATTTGATCATTTGTATTGAAAATTTAAAAACTAATATACAGACGAACATAGATCCTCCTCCTTTCTTGAAGTTGGTTAAAAATGGAACGTGATGCACGTCTACACCTTAAGCCGTTCCGTCTATGAGGAACCGGCCGGCAACTGGTTCACGTGTTCTTCTTTTGTCTCTTTGCTTCTCTGGTGCTAATTATTTTTAGGGGGGTAGGTAGGCGCAGATGAGTAAAATTATGGTCAGGCATTACGTGGCGGAAGTAAATTACAATGGATGCAAAAAATATAGCATTCGATGTTCAACTTGCTCAAACTTGATGATGCCTCGTTCAGAAAGAAACGAAACTTGATTGTGTAGAATAGTGGGTTATAAAAAGACAGTGCCAGCTGTGTCCGGTGTATTTTCAACATTTGTGCATTTATTTGCAGACGGGCGGACGGTACATACATTGGTAAATGTCTTGCACGGTTTTGCCATCTGTTATATGAAAATTATAGCTATAGTTATTGTGGTATTTTACATTCAAATGTAGTTGCCCGTTTTGCAAATAATTTTATAGAGTGTGTAAACGAGCTTCTAAGACAAGCTTAAACTTAAAAGCTCCTTCCAGTTTTGTGATAAAAAAGCTTTCAATTATTATTGCTATAAGTGAAGTGTTGAAGCATAAACACTGAATTACAGTTGTATTTCCAAGTCTGAAAGCTCTTGAAACACTTCGCAGAAAATTGCATTTGTTTTTCGATTTCACTTCTATCAAAGTTTGTTTTGATGGTGATGAAAGACATTTATTTCTAGTCATCATCTCTTATAAAAGTATGAAACTATATATCAGTTTTTCAAGAAAAATAAAAATAAATATTATTTTCTCTACAAATGTGCGATATAAGTTTATGCGAACTTTTCATGCTACTACTACAAAACGCGGGGAGAGAAAAAATATGTTAAATCAGCAATCACTTTTATGAAGTTTCTTGTAAATGTGCCATAGTTCCATCAGCCTAATTTTATTCAGTTACGATACCATCGCTTTGTATTTAGAGTTTTGGATCATTTACGTTTTTAAGAATAATCGGTCTATACTTTTTTATTATTAAATGTGAGAGCAACTCTATTTGTCTGTTACTCTTTCATGCCCCAGCCAAACAATTTTTTATAAACCGTGGGGAAGGACACAGGCAACATTTTTCGAAATTTGTATGAAGAAAGTTCGTATTTGGAACATGGAACAAAGCCGGCTTTTAATTTTTTCTGTAATTAGTGCAAATGTTGCAAATATGATACCGCTTCCAAGATTCCTAACCGAAACACTGTCACGGTTTAGTAAATAAACTGTGCAATGGCACGATGCTCGTTCAAACTAGTAAACACACCGTGAACTTTTAGTTTATTTCGACGGCAGAAGTGTCGTGTGGCCTGATTTCTGTAATTCTGGATGGGAGCCAAATTGAACGGACATATACGAGTAATTGTCAGTTTTAAAGCAGCAGGTTGCTTTGAAATTGAATATCAAGTAGATACTTAACTTAATAATCAGTGTCAAAGGAAATATTATCATGAGAAGTAACATGGTCGACTGGATTGATTATACCAAAACTTTATTAAACACTAATAATATCTATTAAGATTAAGAGATGGATTTATGCAAATCATAATGGAACCTCTTATATCTTTTATCCCATAAACAGGGTTATTTTGTAAAACACCAACCACCTCGCGGAAGTAAAAACATAATATTTTGTTATACGATTTTTCCGAAAACAGACAAAAAACTACTTTTCGTACAAATGTCCGAACAGCTGATTGAGTTATGTATGAATTTTTTTTTGTCTGTTTTTCGAAAAGTCGTAGAACAAAATTAATGTTGTTGATTATTATGTTAGTAATGTTTTAAACATAACCCTGTATAAATGTTGTAAAGTAAAATTTAAGTAATGTAGATAATTGCTTTTGTTTGAATAATTTGATAATTTTTATTATCTAAATAAAAAAATGAGATTCTGTCTGAAACTTTACTGTACATAGTGCACGACCGATTTTGTCATGTGTGGTGTCAATACGAAGCACTGAACCGGTCTGACGTAGGAAAACCCTGTAAATAATTTACTTAAATACTATGATGGTTTATTATCATATCATATATTGCCGTTAGTGATGTTTAGATATACATCTAATTATAATGGTACGTCCACGGTTGTAAGAGGTTTGACTTCCAGCCATACTATTATACTGTGTCCCAGCTTTACTTGGTTTGGTTATTGTTAGGGCTTGTTTTAAGCTTAACTTACGTAATCCATTCATTATATTTAGTTTTTCAACATTTAAAACAAATTATCTTTGAATATTATTTTTCCAGCAATCTTCGCAAAACAAAAGCTTATTAGAAATTATGGAGAAAATATTCAATATTTATGAAACCGTCAGGGCCAAACGTTGTACGTCTTTTTATTACTTATTTTATAGTCTAGTTTAATTATAATCAGTCTATTGTTTCTTCAGCGCATTCTCTGTAAAAACAAAGATTTCGTATTTTTTTCATCAATTCTAACAATGGATATTTTATTAATATTGTTCGTTAGAATTACCTACCGGTTTAATAAGCTCGAGAAAGATTTTAGATAATGTTTTTTTTTAATAAAATAATATTAACAGGTATGCTTGATTTATTATTTCTAGTCTTGTATCTTTTATCTTTTAGTATGAGGCCACACTGTGTAATTTTAGCAAGTAAACTAAATACGCGCAAGTTAGTGTTACCCCCGTATCTATAGACGAGTAAGTAATGACTTGAGTAAAACTTGAAATTTTCTAATGCTTCTCATATCATATTCACATGCAATTTATAGTAAAATTCATCTTAAATGACTTCTTAGTGCAGTTTTGGTGAATTTAAGGTTAAATTGATACTATAAAATGCGTATGAATATAATAATAGAAGCATTTGAAAATTGCAAGTTTTACTCAAGTCATTACTTACTCGTCTATAGATACGGGGGTTAGTAATTATCAGTTTCTAAGGAACTTATAGGTGGTTATCGGAGGCCTAACTATATTGGAGGGGTCCATATTATCTGGTCTTTAGTTAATTTTATTAATAAATCCAGATAATATGGACCCCTCGGATAAATCCAAACTACCTATAAAATACCTTAGAAACCGGGGTTAAGAGTGTTTGAGAAATCAGTTTTTCACACTTTTGTCACACTTGAACACAGGCGAAACATAAAGGATCTTAGAAAGATATATCAATTATAATCCAACTAATTTAAATTGCTACATTCTTAACACACCGCACAGTCGGTTCCATTGTTAAAACCAACATAAATTCTGTTGGTAATACCCGGGTATTACTATTTAAAATACAAATGCTCGCTGTAGGTTGTTATTCGATGTGTATCTCATAATCTAGCAAAGAACAATGCATCCGTGTGGCTAGGATGTAAGCCAAATGGTAACACTTTATTTGGTCGGATTACACAAGAGGCGAATACCATCTATGCAGAGTCGAACTCGAGGTGTCACTAATTTTCTTAACCAATTATGAAAATGGATAAAATATTCTTGTTCATTAACCAGTTAGGAAAAAATTGTTTAAAAACAAAAAACCGACTTCAAAAAACCTGAAAATAAAAACAAAACTAGCTTCAAAAATAAATACCTCTAAAAAGCAAGAAATAATTTTCAAATCACTAGATACCTACGCATATCACTGTAATAAAACACGTCTAATGAAGTCGGGTGGGGCTGGAGGTCAACTTTTTTTTACTCTTTTTTTTTCTCTGAAGTCGGTTTTTTGTTTTTAAACAATTTTTTATTTTATTATTTTTAGTGTAATCACTATACGGTTCCTATTTGATTTTGAGGAGTTCCCTGGTGTATCTTTGAAATCCAAGGTCCAATAACAATGAAATCAAAATGGTATCATCTATAAAGTATCCACTTTCAAACAAAAAAGAATCATCTAAATCGGTACATAAACAAAGAAGATATGGTCGATCATCCGTATAAGTTCACAAAATGGTAACGAAAACGACAGTATTTTCAGGTTTTCCTGAAAAGTACTGAACCGATTTCAAAATTCAAAAAAATGGGACCAACTTGGGAACAAACCTGATCTAATAACGTTTGAATCGTAATCAGTGTACATACAAAAAACAAAAAAAACGGGTCGAATTGAGTACCTCCCTCCTTTTGAAGTCGGTAAAAAGTGAATGAAAATTCTTCTTTCATAGCAGGTTAACAAAAATTGTTAAGGACGTGGACCAAAGGAATTTTTCGAAACAAATGTAAAAGACATTGTCACAAGATCAATAAAATTAATATTTTTTAGGTGCAGAAAATATATTGCGATTATGAATATTATGATGCTAATAATGATAAGCATGCCAAAGTTAATACAATGTAAGCCAATAATTTAGGCACTTCTTCGGGTATCAAGTGGTCGAAAATTTTATTTGTAATTAAGTAGGAATAAAATATTATTCGACAAATGTGGTGTGGCTTAGACCGTCAAGCTACTTTGTCTATGGGACCAATTTAATCAGAGCAAAAAATAATCAGCTGTTCCATAAAAAACGTCAATATCGATAATACATACTAATATATTGGTACTCGACCAAAATGTATGGAACAGCTGATTATTTTTTTGCTCTGATTAAGTTGGTCCCATAGACAAAGTTCAGTTTGAAGGTCAAAGCACACAACAAAATTTGTCGACTGTATTCGATTTCACCCTGTGGATGTTATTTTAAACATTGTTTGTTTTTGATTTTTTTTTTAAATTTAATTTAGAGTGGTTTCCATTTATAAAAATGGCAAATCGACGTGTTTACATCCAATAGGTGTCTCAATTATGTAGCTTGTTCATTAAAAATAATCAAGTAATTCTGAATGCGGTCCTGTACGCTACGCCCAGGGTACCTTTATCTGGGACATTAAAATAGTTTATTGGCACTTAGGCAACCACCGAATGTAATATTGGCATACATTATGAGATATCGCGCCTCGCCAATATTTCCATACGTCTATTAAGAGATAACAATATCTTGGAAGCTCTTAGTATTGAAATATACGAGAGCTGATCTGAGACGGGCAAATTAATTTGGAGATGTATTGAGATGAAAGTCAAGACGTATACGTATAGAGAGAAACGAAACTGGAATATACAAAAAATGGAACTGTGATCTTAAACTTCAAATATTTTATTCTAAAGGGTATCTTTAGCCACTTTTGATACGTCCACTTCAGCTGTCACATCACAACAAGGTCACAACATAACAGCCATAAAAAGCCATTTTGACTAAAGTCGCCTAGCAAGTTGTCCGGAAAATGGATTCGTGTAAATGCTCCCAAGAGTCGATTTTCGGAGCGCCAACAGTTAGTAATATCGCGATTAGATTCTTAATATAATTCGATTGCCTTAGGTAGTTAATATTATTAATCAAAATTGTGAGATAGAGGAAACGATCTACGGTAATTACAGGGACATTTATTTTGCCTCTGTAGTAATACTCACAGGTGCAAATTAGTCCAGTCCAGGTCAAAAACCCCGCCTAATTGAGCTGCTATTGGCAACTAATTCTAGGTTCGCAACACATGGCTAATAACGAATTTGTCAAGCTGTTTCACTAAACTCAACGATTTTTTTATTTGATTGGTAATCCTACTTATTTCTAGTATTATTACTATTTTGTCTACTTTAAGACTTTTACGCTATGCTCAATTAATATCGTAGCAAAAAGTGTTGGATGATTAAAAGATTCCCGGAATCTTTCTTAGGTATTTGATTAGTTGTATAATTTGTCAAAAAGGATCACAGTTTCATCTATATTTTCAATCCAATTAAAATCGTAAAATTGCCACTAACCGTAATATTTTATTTGTATACATACAAATAAAATATGACAGCGGCCTTTATGGATACACTTTTACGGACAAAATCCATACTAATTATTAAAAACGCGAAAGTAACTTAGTTTGTCTGTTATGTTTTCACGTCTAGACCGCTGGACCGATTTTGACGGAATTTGATACGAATATAGATGGGACGTCGGGAAGGACAATAGGCTACGTTTTATCTCACTGCTGGGCACGGGTCCCCACCCGCACGATGTAACCTGTAGTCCACGCGGGCAAAGCTGCAGGTGGAAAGGTAGTGACACCATTTATCGAGGAATGCTCTCCAGCTCCATAAAGCGCACATTACACTACGTGACCAATGGGACATTACAGGAACGTGGGGAGGACACGTGTAAAACCGTGGTCTTGATGACAGCGATGAAAAACTAGATAGTATAGACCACGTCTTAGATACTAAGATGTGGCGTAACTAACTTTTAGGGTGTCGGCGTCGTGGGATCCCGGCGCGGGGCGACATAGATTAGGGCTTACTCATGCACTGCAAGCATCTGTCCCTCAGAAAACCAGCAATCTATGTGTATATCCAGTGTGTATATTTCTCAGTGTGCCCGCGGTGGGATCTCGCTTAAGGCAGCGGACACTTTACTATGGAATGGTAAGAAGTTGTGAAGATGTCCAATGAAATAGGAATAGCGCTTTAATACTGGAATTTCTTCTTGAGAAATGGGCAATAATTGAAGATAGTTAGGAGTGTAATGTTTAATTTTTCCTTTCCAAGAGCATTATCAACCTCAATAATAATGTAATTTCAGACAGTAAGCCCCTCTGAATAAAGGCACAGTATAGTTTGAAAAAACTAATACAGTAGCCGGCAAACATCTTGAAATCGGATGGGAATAGGGTATTACACCATTTTTTGAAAACTGCTTTAAATTAATCCTGAGGTCGTAATATACCAGCGGAATTTTAATTTTAATTTTATAAAACCATTAATTGCCCTAAAACACAATTTTAATTTTTGATTTTGAATTTTCGCGCGAAAAGACTAGCCACCATTTTGTTTATGCTCGTGACGTCATTCGGTTAGTAAACAATACGAATGCGAAAAGAGCTGTCATGTTTATTTACTATTCGAGTGACGTCACACCGTAATCCAAAATGGCGAATGGCGTTTTGAACATTTGAAGAATAGATTAAAAAATACGATTTTTAAAATTGAATTATAAAATTTATATTGCATTTTTATGAATAAATATCGACGTTTCTCGTTTACTATTTATGAAATCTATCTTAAATATGCATTTTTATACTTTATTTTACATGGTGTATTTTGGGTATGCGTAGCGGTGAGGTACGGGGGCAGCGGGAGAGGAGCGCGAACATTGGCGAACTTATCCCCACTTCGTCGAAAGAGCGTCAAGATGTTTGCCGGAATCTGTATCTATACTGTGATAAAGGTAAGATCGCAACGCTCCGCTTTCCACTCCGTTTTCCGCTATGGTACAAACCGCTGTCTTACGGCGAGGAGGCGACATAGCCATTCGAGATAGCCCGGGGTTGCTTTCTAATTATCAGCATGTCAACGTCATACTGTCACTGTCGTGTCAAAAACGTAGAGTTCTCAGCATATTTCTCTTTCACGCGCATGTAATTCATCATCATAGAAAAGGGGATAAAGCAGGATGTTTGAAAGTTGACAGAAGTTGTAAATTAGTTTTTTTTAAATAGCTCTACTTACGTCGAATTTCATAAAATTTAATATATTTGTCTCTAATGTATGACTTATACAATATTATGATAAGTTTTTATGAAGCGGCACGCTCGTTTAGGTATTTGTAGCCAACTTCGGGGTTAAATGAAACAATATTGCTGAAATAAGCTATTATTTGGACTGAAAAAGATTTTGCGATACCTAAATAAAGGATTGGAAATACCTACAAGGAATATACAAAGTGTTACAAAATAACCCCTAATACCGAATATGGTAGAGGATTATGAAACTGAACTGAACAACTCTGAAATCGCGAAAAAAAAATCAGCTCTTTCATACATTTTAAGATTTACGTTATTAATTTATGTATTAAAGAATTTTTTTCGCGATTTCGGATTTGGTCCCATATAAAGCTGTTCAATTTGATGGTCCCTTACACCATATTCGGCACTAGGGGTTATTTTGTAAAACGTTGTACTATAAGTTTTATTTTACTCTAAAACAAGCCTGATTTGGCCGCAGTTTATTCTTATCTTGCTTCTTCACTACGTATCTTCAGTATTCTATATTGGTGCACATCTGGCGTCCTGCCAACATTTACTTACCTTAACGCTTCCTTTCTAGTTTCCAAAATAGTGTCAAAGACTTTTTATTTTAGGTTTTGGCATTGGCGGTTAATGTTTTCTTGTATTCACATAGTAAGAATGTTCTGTTTTTACTATGTGAATACATACAATATTTTCTTGTATTCACAGAGCAGATAGTGGGTATATCTGTGGAATTAAGGTCACACGCGGCCAGTTTTTGGCATACGGCTAGAGCCCAAACGGCTACAGGTAGGGACATAATTTTTGGAGGGTAGGTAGATACCTTTCATGATGTAGGTAAGCATTAGGAAAGGATTTTTAAAAATTCACCCCCTAAGGGGATGATATACTCACCTACACCACGAAAAATATCTATACCCTCCAAAAATGGTGTCTCTACCTTCAGCCGTTAAGACTTTATCACAGATTTCAATTTTCCTATACAAATTCTTATACAAACTTTCATCCCCTACTTCATCTCCTGTGGGATGAGATAGATAGCTTTCAAGGTATAAGGTGAGTATTATGAAAGGGTTTTGGAAATTTACCGTTAGACAGGGTGCTACAGGGTATTCCAGTTTTTATATGAATGTAGAAACACCATTTTTGGAGGCTTATATACCTTTCATGGTGTAGGTGAGCTCTAAGAAAGGGTTTTAGAAATCCCGTTATAAAAAAGGTACCTATAGCCCAAACGGTTGTCCGATTTGTAATTAAATATAGCTAGAGTAAAAAAAAGTGAACAAAGACTCTGACCCAACATGTTAGAGGATAAATGAGCATGAGCGTGGAACAAAAAAATAAGGTCTACTTATAAATACCTAGGTATATTGGTGATTTTCAAAATAAATGCACAAGTACCTTAATCACGCGAACGAAGTCACGGGCAACAGCCAGTATTATAATGATATTAGTCTCATACCTAGTTGCAAAAACCTCCTGCTAACTTTAATAATATTTGAACACAAAGCTTGCTGTAATGAGAGGGGATTAACCTTCTTTTGTTTTTTACCAGCTAAAATTAATAAGATAGTCATAGGAAAAACTCAAAAAAGCTACGTATCCAATTCCACGAAATGGTTGATATACAACCTATTTTGATGTAACATGACTGACGATTAGCTTTTTTTCTGGTGGCGCTTAGGCCAGAGTTTAATTCTGTCATTCTGATCTTTGGCCTGTTTCCAAGAGATGCCGATCCCTAAATATTCTATGTCACCGAATGCAATTCTGTATTTAGGACAGATTTGATGGGGGAGTTTGGATAAAAATAAATTTGGGGGAAGTCGAACTGACTCATAAAAGACAAGGTTTTTATTGAATTACACCGTCAGCACATTTTCTACGACACTGCGGAAGAGTGTTTGGTTCTAACTGAATTTACTGAAACGAAACGTAACAACTTGGAGCCTGCACCTGCTGCATTTTGTTGGGGAATTGTTGTGTGTGCATTTTGTGAAGGTGTGATATTTAGATATGGAGATATTTTAAATTTGAATATGCAGGAATTGATGGGAAAAGAGGAGGAGTATTTATAGGATTCCAATCGTTATTTATATTTCAGCGCATTGAATCTAATTAATAAAGTAAAAAAATAAGAAATTTGCAGATGTGTGTGTGTGTCCAGGTGATTATTACACAGTTCGGTTTAGTTGTTAGAATTATGTTTGCATTGAATATATTTTACGAACTGAATATGTACCTAAATTACATCGTTTGCATCAATTTGAGATGCAAGGAAAATTCGATATAGTATTGCTTTTTCACGAAGTCCGTTTGGCTATGAATGTTGTTAGGTGTGAATATGCACATTGTGTTAGTGTTCGTAATACTTCTAAAGCAATGTGCATGTGTACGCCTAACAATATTCTTAGCCAAATGGACGTCGTCAGATAGAACAACTGTACCAACTCTTTAAAAGTAGGTAACGTTATTATGAAACGTTGTCAATTATTTTCGATATCGATGGAAATATTTTTTCCGTTTATTTTTTACGCCATCCTAATTGCTAATAAATACCTGCGAATAACAAAACAGATAAGGAAATTAATACCAAACAAAAGCAAATGTTTACGTTTAAATTGAAATCAAACAACAGAGCTGTTATGATGTGATTATTGGAAATAGCCGCATAATTTGCAATTGCAATAATGCAATAAACCATTCTAATAATTTGGTGAGAATATGTAAACACATACCTGCCTAAGGGATAACAAGTTCGCATTGTAAATCATTTACGTGAATGCGTAGGTATAGTTTGTAAGTGGATAATACCTAAATGATATTATAATTTTAAAATCTTTAAAATCTAAATCCAGAAACACTCCTGCGTTTTCCTGTGTTTTGTTCGGTTTTTGTGATTGTGTAATAGGGAACTTTTAAATATTAATAGGGAAATTTAAAATAAGGAATTTTAAAATAAGGAACAAATCCAAAAAGAATTTTGGATTTATTACTGATATCAAATAACTTGCAAATTTCTTCAATTTTTTGATTAAACTAGAAGATAGGTGATATCACTGTCAAAATGCTGATTCTTGACTATCAGCCATTTTTGATGTCCCTAATGCTGGAGCACAGGCCTTCCTTATGGGTGGATAAGGAGGATGGGCCATAACTCACCACGCGGGCCCGGTGTTAACGACTGCAAATACACCCGGGACCAACGGCTTAACGTGCTTTCCGAAGCACGGAGAAGCTCGAGATTTTAGTCACCCATCTCATGACCAACTCTTGCGAAAGTTGCTTAACCTCCGCAATCGCTGGGCCAGGCGCTAACCCACCGCCATCGAGCTCCTCAATGAGCAGTTTGATTCTCGTAAAATTTATCGTCCACTTTTCTGAAAATCGTACGCAACCCATCATAACTCTGTAACCCTCGATATTCGTTAGCCAGCGGTCGATATTGTTCATGCATATTCATCGCGCGGACACAATTAGAACCCTCCATAGTTTTGAGCCGGTCCGCCAATTATGCCCCGCAATCGCTTTTTGCGAGGAGATTGGTAATTCCAATGGGTGAGTGCTCTGATAGTTATTCTGGTGGCAATGTCGATTATGATGGTCGTCTAAAGCTAGGAATGTTTTAATAAATTTGGACTCGAGCTCCAATTTCCTAGTATCAGGTGTTCCCCAGGGATCTATTTTGGCACCACTCTGTGTTACAACAGATTCTGATAAGCCAAATTATGAATTTGCGTATTTTAGGAAAGATATACAGGGTTATTTTTTAGTCTAAGGGTGTGTTCAGTTCATGAAACTGATCAATTTTCTCCAAGAAACATGACTGTGTGTAAATACGCTACAAAATTTTGCTCATCCCTTAGGTACTAAACATGGTCTCTTTTAGTTGTATGGGTATTTTTTCACACATTTGGCCCTATGTTTCTTTAGAAAGTTGTTTTGTTTCATGGATCGAACATAAGTATCCTTAAAAAATTATGGTGACTAAAAATAACACTGTATGTCAATTACACTAACCTCAAAATATTAATGAGCATGATGGAAGAGAATTAGTAATATTTACCAAAACCTGAATACTTTGTAGCAATTTAAATATTTCATACTTTTAAGGCGGCTCACCTCTCACGCTCACCTTACAAGGAAAACGATAGCTCCATGGCTGAATGTCTTCACAATTATATTATAGCGGCAGTGTCATATGATGATTGATGATGTTAAAAACAACTCATATATAAATGACAGGTGTTTCGTAAGCATCTTCGTTGATACACCGCATTTATTTTTCTTTAGTTCCAAAATTTCAGCTCCTATCTTACTCCCAAAATTCACTTCAATCAAAGAGGAAAATTTACAATTATCAAATTCATATCATACAAATTACAAATATTGTTTCTATAAATCATTGATGACAACGTTGTTATCAATAATTCACTGAGTAACAGCTCAAATAACTAAGGCCCATAAACTGAATATAAGGAATATAAGGAAAGCTTTGGACTTTAATTAGTTCATCCCACGTTTTGGCTATTTCAGTAATGTTATCACTATTTGGTGTAATGCGAGATGTTGCCCGTTTATCTTAGCCTGTGTGTTGAGTTCTAACACCGTCAGTTATAGCAACAATCATAGCTAAAGTAATATGACGTGACTCGATATATCACCCCCTCATAATTTCCGGCTTGGGATGCTGCAGATGAGTTTTTCGTGACAGTACCCACGGTGCTGACAAATCTGTCTACGTATAAATTGAGTTAGCTATTTGGAAAGAGTAAATTTTGTTGTATATTTTTAAGAGATTGTCAAAACAGTGAAAAATGAAACGATTTTTTCCCGTTTTATTTCAAAATACCCTTAAAATAACTTTAACAATCGTTGTCGTTTGTTTTATAGTTAATTTCAGATAATTATGACTTGAATATATAAGTCAAACCATTTCCAAACACTGGTAATAGGTTTAATAATTTTCCTATCCTATTTGTGGCAAATTGAAACACAATTGTTCCATCGAACCAAACTAGGATTTCAGGTTAACCCTCCACAGAAGCACTAATTCATTATATTACCACAAAATACATACGTCGGACCGTATTCCACGTTATCTCGTTAAGTCGCGCCAGTTACCCCCTCGAGTAGAAAATTACAAGGGCCCCTACAGCCCAGATGCAACTTAATTACGTTTGCTTGTCTTTTGAAGGCGTAACTCCGAATGGTACTGAAATATACATGCTGTGTCTACCATTGAAATGTACCTCTATTAGTTGGGTGCCTTATGAAGAATGGTTCATGAGTGGATGTGCTTTGTAGGAGTATGATTGTAGTATTTTTAATGAATGTAGTGATGAATGTTATGATGCCTTTGCAACTCTGATGGTTTTGTAATAATAGTAACATTGAGAATGGATAATAACTCAAAGCACTTTATCATAAGACATCACTCACCTCTCCCCTATTAGTACTTCGTAAATACTTGTTGGTGTGAAATTATCATCGTCCCAACAATTACTATTCCCAGCAACTGAATTCAGAAAAAAATCATGTAGTAAGTAATTAACAAGAGTAGCAGTAAATAATAAATGTATGACTTCCTTAGTTATCATCTATCATTATAAATATATCTTCTGCGTTTATGTAGGATATGCATGATCTTACATAGTGGTGTCTTTTGCCAACAAAAGATTTCTAAACAATATAGTTCGTGACAATCAGAAGAACATTAAACAGCATATACTCATCTAACTTATTATGCTTACTTGCCTACGACAATATTCATTTACCGAGATACCATTCAAAGTTACTCGGACGCCGATATCTTTGTTCTCGATGTTATATAGAGTTGAGAATATTAAGAATAACTCATTAGCCAGTTCAAGATTCTTTGGATTGTTTGAATCCAAATAGTTGCTACAGTACTACCAGGGACTATTTTAAAAGCAAAGTTAGCTCCGTTACATGGTTAAAATAGTACTATGACGTCATCTCCGGTCGAATACCACGACAGCGGATGTGAATAGGGTGGAAAGTATTCCAGTACATTCTTAATCTATTTTATCTGGACACATGAGCGTAAATAGCATTTTCAACATTGCTAGCATCGTATTGTCGTGAGTAACAAAATGGACTTCGATTTGTGATGTATTTTTATACTCGTACCTATGTTCAATTATCCTGAAAACCATTACTTAACACTTCAAGGCCTGGAAATAAGACACAATAGATTTTATATTGTTATCCGGCTTAATTTTAAAGGAACCAAATCTCCATAGGAACTCTAAAATAAATGACGATCGGCAGTTAAATACTACAACACACTATATTCACATTTAAACTTTCGCGTTGCATTGTACTTAACAAAATGACTGGAATTAAACGCGTACAACTACGATAGGTAGTTTTAATTAAGTACAACACACTACTATAAAGAAAACTCGACAACTGATGGAAACGAAAAAATTCAAAATTGTTTTATTTCAATGTCTATAGTACGCTCGTAAACCTTAGAATACAATATTAGAAAGCAGGTGTTTAACAAAATTAATACAGATTTAAACCCCGCGTAGGTTCAATGAAATGTCAGTACACGGATTCGTCTATTTTTGCTTCTAATTTGTTATTTAAGTGGTGGCTATTTAAATAGTCAGGTTATATTAAGCAGCAAATGCCAAGTGAGTCAGAAACCCCGCTGTTATTAGCAGCTGTGACGACGTACTGAAAATTTGTAAATGAAAAAACTACTTGTATTCTAAAAATGTCATACGACAAATTTGTTACGTGTTTGCCGCTGGCTTCTAGATGAAAGGGAAGGAAAAAAATATATCATTATATTTTTTAAATTTTATTACAGTTTTAAACTTTTAGATTTTTGCATTCACAATGCTATTTTTATATTAAGATGAATAAATAATGAAAAATATTAGAAAAAAATCGACTCACCCGTAGCTACGGGTCTGAGTTGATACGGGTGAGTCGATTTTTTCTAATATTTTTCATTATTTATTCATCTTAATTTTATTACAGGTTATAAAATAACTTTTTCTATCTTAATAACAATAAGAAGTTTAGTGATCCTTACATGCTACCATCATTTTAATGACTTTCTGCTGTTTTGTGAATTTTTGTACAGTTTTGGATTTGATAGCATTGCTAAGCTGCTATTGTCAATCAGCCATTTTTTATGTCCCTACTATCAAATCCTTATTTAAAACGAAAAACGCGATGTAAAGCTGCATTTTTTTGTATGTTATTTGGACGTTATGGGAGAGTGTCATAAAAATAATCATATTAAACTTGGGGGAATTCCACAGAACAAAGATTTTTTTTTCCCCCAGTAGAAGTCGCATGTGGGCGGCACCCGTGTAACACTTCTATGTTCTGTGGGGAATTCAATGTATGAACTTTAATGTAAGAAAAAATATTTTGTGCCTCTAGACAATTTCTCAACATATACTCTAACAAATAAAGGCGATGAAACCCGATTACCTACGGCCAGTTGTAATACCCCAAGCAGCGTGGAATGCTCTAAAACGTTCAGATGCCTCTTTAGTGGGGTCAACAGGAATTTATGTGTCTCAGGTGTAAATTGCAGTTCAAATGTTTGGTCTAGTTTGGCGGAGTATGCTGAAATAACTTGATGTGGTAGTTTATGCCTCTCTCGCAATTAGGCGTTTCATTTCTTGTCACCATTTAAAATTCATTAAATGAAAAATGAGAATTCAAAAAATTCAACCATGTTGCTTATGCCTTGATTTCGACGCAAACAATTCATGTGAATCACGAATTACTGCTTACAATTTAGCTCTGTAAATACTGCAAGGAGTATAATTGATTTCGAATTGAACACAATCGATTTACTAATTAACTAGCGGCTGCCCGCGACTTCGTCTGCGTGGAAAGTTTTTTTTGGTGCCCTCGGGAACAATACTTTTTTTCGGGATGAAAGGTACCTTATGTCCTTCTCTGTACCCCTAACAATGTGTATGTAAAATTTCATGATGATCGGGTGAAGGCGTAACAAACAGACTTTCGCATATTTCGTAATATTAGTAAGGAGTTAATAAGCGTGTACTTGTGAACTGAAAACTAATGGCTAAACAAATATTTATTTATCAAAACAACAACATTTAAACGCTTAATTTGTGTTACAATGACTTGATTTTTCATTTATTTTCAGTCCCCTTCTACTTATTCATAGCTCTCCACCGACTCCGGTACGATTGTCCCAGCACTTCCAAGTTGTGCATTCAATTTGTATTCAGCGCTGCAACAGTAATTTTTACAGAAGTGGGACACTTCACAGCAGAAGGACACTGGGACAGCATTGAGAAGCGTTCAAACTAGTGACCCTATTGTTTATATTGGCTAGTACAGTGCATTGCTAGTTTTTCCCATTTGAAAAAATATGGTGTAGTCTTTTTTACTATTCTGTCAGTTACACATTCGTTATAAGGAGATAAGTAATTAATTTAAACAACATTGAATTACGTCTATAGAAGTAACTAAAACAAAAAACAAAAAAAAACCATGGAGGCATGCATAAAGAAAGTGACATTATGAATGATTCGAGTTATATGCCTCCGACTGCATGTACTCGTAATAATGTTGCCTTTAATATTTAATCTTGTTTCCATCTTTTCAGTTGATTTGTCTTTTTATGCAGGCGGGTTTTTTTTTATTTTATTTATATATTTATTTATTTCTTTTTAGTTATTATATATTACGGTCATGATATTATACCTTTTTGAAATCGTTTTAGTAAGTCCTTTAATCTGACTTCCATATTTCAGTATTCTAGAGAAAAAAAAAAATTATC
The DNA here is from genome assembly GCA_928269145.1 of Agriphila tristella. Lineage (NCBI taxonomy): Eukaryota > Metazoa > Arthropoda > Insecta > Lepidoptera > Crambidae > Agriphila > Agriphila tristella. The sequence continues at coordinate 16,149,480 of OV743443.1, forward strand.
CACTGCGTATAATAGCACTAACACTTGGGCTGACGAGAAAAATCTAACGATATGTTAATCACGGAAATCCGTTCAGCCGTTTGAAAGATATGAGGTAATAAAGAATATTACATACAAACAAACAAACTTACATAGTTACAAGATATGCGCGAAAAACGTAACCCTCTTGCAGTCGTGTAAAAAAAAGTTTTGACCTATGAAATTACAATTTTTAATATGAAATAATATTTAACATTTCCAAATTCACAAACATGAGAATATTGATAAAATCTCGCTACAACAAATACAGTATTTTTTGTCTTTTTAGCTGTGTTAAAAGACTTGTGATTTTTCTAAAAAAACTCTTTCGTAAAATGGTAAAGAAATGTCGATTATTTTTATCTTTTTCAATAAATAATACCTATCATTATAAAGGTCAACATTCTACAAGCCGAAAATGTATCTCTGGGAAATAAAAGCGTAGTTTTATTAAAAGTGTCTCTACGGGGGAAAGTGTATCTCTGGGGAATAATTCAAATATTTGTTATATTGGGTTTATGTTAGGCGAAAATAATAAAATTTCCGCTCCAACCAACGTGAAGATTTCAACCACATAGATGCCGTTTATAAACGAAAGCTAGGAATTTCAGAACTTAATAAAATTAATTTGGAGTGTGCAACTACACAATTGAGTTAAACGCAGTAAGAAAAATTTAAAAGTTTGGTCTTTTCTTAGTTACTCTTGTTTGTTAGGATTATAATTATTTAACTATTTTGAAATTGATGTCATGTTGTGTTACTTCTAAATAATGTTGCTCGATCAAAAACAACCAATGCAATTAACGTTTATTCAACCACCAGAAACCAATAATCTAGGTCAGTCAGAATAGTCGCTTCGCAGTAGGTAATCTATATATATAAAATTCAAAGTCCTGACTGAGTGAGATATCAACGCACAGCCCAAACTACAGAACCTAGAGACTTGAAATTTTGCACACAGGTACCTTATATAGTGTAGGCATCCACTAAGGAAGGGTTTTTGAAAATTCCATCCCTAAGGGGATGAAATAAGGGATGAAAGTTTGTATGAAAGTCCCTCAGTTTTGATGCTAGGATCTTCAAATTTTGTATTTAGGCTGATGATTGAAAATTAATAAATACGTGTATCATCGTTTTTCAAAATTCTACCCTCGAAGGGGTGAAAAGGGGGATGAAGTTGAGTATAGAAGAAAATCCTTAATTTTCAAAGTAAAAAACGCTAAATTTATAATTTAGGCTTATGGATGGAAATATAACGCAACGTATATAGTTATTGGTAGTATTTTAACCCCTATGGGAATGAAATGGGGTAAATAAACCTAAAATAGATATGGATGTCGTTATTGGTGTTTTCTGGGATGACGATTGCGAAAATTACATTTATTTTGAAGTCCAACACGATCAGCATGATTTAACCCCTAAAGGGGTGAAAATTGGGTTCAAATTTGGTATGTAAAACAATATAAAATATACATTACAACTTAAAACTTCGTACGAGCATGTCTAAAAATAAATAGGCAAACATATATTTTGTGGTTTTTAAAATCAACCTCTTAGGGTGTAAATGGGGTAAGTAAACATAAAAATCGATATGGATGTCGTTCTTGAGGTTTTATGGGATGGTGATTGCGAAAATGACATTTATTTTGAAGTACAACACTGTGGACATGATTTAACCGCTAAAGGGGTGAAAATAGAGTGCAAATTATGTATGGAAAAATAATATAAAATAGACATTACAACTTTAAAATTCTTAGAAGCATGTCTAAAAATAAATAGGCAAACATATAATTTGTTGTTTTGAAAATCATCCCTTAGGGGGTAAATGGGGTACCTATGTAAACATGAAAATCGATGTGGATGTTGTTCTTGAGGTTTTATGGGATGAGAAATGCGAAAATAACATTTATTTTGAAGTCCAACACGCTGGACATGATTCAGCCCCAGGGGACGGGAACGGGAACGGGAACGGGAGCGGGAACGGGAACAGGAACGGGAATGCAAACGCGATCGCTCGAAAGCGAACGGGAACGGAAACCGGGGACAGGAACGGGACCAAACGGGAACGGAAAAGAGTAAAGAAACGGGAACAGGATACTACTAATATCTCTGGACCCACTTCTGATTGTTGTAATAAACTAGCTTCCGCCCGCGACTTCGTCCGCGTGGATATTAGAGAAAATCCTTAGGGAGCCTTCAACCAGAATCCGACCAGCCGATTTTATGCGATTAGGCCGGTCCCCACCAAGCGCGCAGCCTCGTGCGAGGCCTGCCACATGCGGCAAACGTTTTGCCTCGCGAGGCAGCGCGCTTGGTGGGGACCGGCCTAATCGCATAAAATCGGCTGGTCGGATTCTGGTTGAAGGTTCCCTAAGGATTTTCTCTAATATCCACGCGGACGAAGTCGCGGGCGGAAGCTAGTCTAATTTATATGAATCAGTTACAAGCATCATGTAAAAATTGTTATAATTTGTTCTCGCCATTAGAGTAAATAAAATACAACGTGTTACAAAAAAAACCGGTAATACCGAATATGGTAGATGGGTAAGGGACCATCAAACTGAACAAATTTTACTATGAGACCAACTCTGAAATCGCGAAAAAAATCGGCTGTTTCAAACATTTAGATATTTTCGCTATCTATTTTTGTATGAAATAGCTTATTTTTTCGGCATTTCAGAGTTGGTCCCGTAGTGAAAGTTGTTCACTTTGATGGTACAATATTCGGAATTACTCTTTTTTGTACCACGTTATATACTTAGGTATATAACGTGTTACAAAGTCAATGGAGTTACGAGTATTCACCTCTCAAGCTTACGCGCTCACTAGACATGAAATAAATTACTTTTTAACGGATACTATCGCGGTTTTATTGAAAATACTTTGGTAATTGGTTGGTACTTCGTATGATTTATGATTTTCCCGACGTTTCGGCACCTTTGTAGCTGCCGTGGTCCGTTAAAAAGTGTCTTATTTTATGTCAGTGGAGTTAGACAAATATCACTAACTGACATAGTTGTACTGTTGCTCATTCTAACTGCGATGCGACGGCGGATATTGCGAAAGCGTCTCACAATTCTCTATTAAACTTGAGAATTAATTTATATGCCGGCTGTATTTGGAAAAGGTTTGGTTTCCTCTCGTGTTCTTGAAAAGCCTTCTTTACTTCTGAACATTAATATAATTAAATAAATAAGTTAGTTATCCTTTGTAACAAAGGTTTGTCTAGAAGAAATCTCCCTTATGTCCCAGCGAGAAGACCGCCTTTGCCAGTGGGCAGTATTAGTATCAGTATTAGTTTTATTGTTTTATTTGTAATTTTTCTGTAATATCAGCAAAAAAGAGTTTTATCTATCTATCGCTGGATGAGGGCAGTGCAGGACCGATCGTCGTGAAGATCCTTGGGGGAGGCCTATGCCTAGCGCAGTGGGTGTTGTGAGGCTGATGATGATCTACCTATATATATTAGTTTTATAGTATCCATCAAAACAGCTATAGTTTTCCCTGCAGGCATTTAAAATAACTGTGGTTTTTGTGAGTATTGACTATTTTGTAATGTAACGCTATTTTTGACAAGGCAAAAATCCTTACTGATTTTAAACAAACTTGCATTTCTAAAATCATAACAAAAATAATAAATTTTCTTTTCAACTTTAAAATAAGGGTTATTTAAACGAGATACGACACAGAAAAGCTAGCGACAATAAGTAATTTCCTAGCTACAAAGAGACGGGAATGAATATAGTTATGCCTTCGCTGGAACTTAATGCACAGAAAGACTGGCATACCGTACCGGATATTACGAAAAACTGCATTCCCTATGATTGGTATTTGAAATACGGAGATGGCCGTTTTATCGGTTGGGATTTAATTAACATTCGAATGTGATACCGTTTAATGGGAGATAGGAATATAGGCATGGACTTTTTTATCACATTATAAAGGGAGGGTTCTTTGGTTTCAATATTACATAGAAATAAGAAAACTATCTACCACCTCCTACTATGATTACTATTGTCTATTTTATAAGGTAAAAAAGGAATAAGTATCTACGTTTTATTGTATAATATTTACATGCAAACTCGATAATTGTAAATTGAGTGACTTTTACAGGTCAGGTACAGATGTACTAATTCTATGCATTAAAAAAGAAAATCGTATATAAATAAAAATGAATCGCCGAAATGTACGTAAGTGCATTATTTTGAACGACTACACTAAATTAGATAATTCTTTTCTGCTGTGTGTTATTATTAGGACAAGATTTGTGTCAAAGAATATTTTCATAAAATTGTATAAAAAGACGTGAAAATACATATTTTTTTCTCTTTTCCGTCGTTTAGTTCCTTTTCGCAATTTTGGTTCCATAAACTTTAACGGCCTTATTTATAAACGAAGATTTACACCTAGGCCCTATTCAATAAAACTTACAATCCTACAAATTTGTCAATAAGTGACATATTTGTCAAGTTGTATGACAAGTGCCGTTCAATATACCTTACAATTATGTAAGAATTTTACAAGTAAAAATCTTACAAATATTATAATTATAAATGCTGTTCAATAAACGTTTACATATGTAGAAAACGCATGTAGATTTCGATGACAATATCGTCGGTCGGAATCATTACTGGTACAATTCAAATTATTCTGTTTTGAGAAAATGCAAGTTAAAGTTTTGAAATATTTTGAAACGCTGATTTTATCGACATATTGTTTACTTATTTTGAGGTTTGATTTGCCTACGTATCGTAAAAACGGTATAGTTTATTAAGAGGTTATCAGTAATTATGCAAATTTTCTAGTTTTCTAGTATTTTGTATTTTTTTGAAATGTTCCAGTAGTAAATTAGAAAAAAATACTGAATTAAAAGATATAGTGGAATATTCTTGAATGTTCCAGTAATAAAATATGGAACAAAATAAAATAAGATTTTTAAATATAGGTCTAGTGGAATATTTCTGATAAATTATTATTATAAAACAAAAAAACAATGTCGGTCAGTCGGGTAAAAAAACAACAGAATTTCATTAAAAAATATATATTAATAAAAATTCAAAGGTATTTTAAAAATTAATCAGACTCGTGGTTTCTTCAACAGTTTTGTCATCTGTAGCCTCCAAACTTTTGTAATATTCGCGGTATACACTAGGTATTACATTGGCATCACATAAAGAAAGTAAATCTTTTTTTTAAGGTCGATATCTTTGGTCGCGTATTGTATTTTTTTTATCAAGTTGTGGGTTCACATTTGCTGCATTCTTGCCCCTTATTTTGTGACGCACGTTCAAGCATTTCATCGAAGTATCTGGATCATAGGTATCTTTATAGAAAACTAAGTACGGAGAAGATTCTTGCATAAAAATTTTTCGTATGCCATTCCATACTACTCGATCGCCATCATTGGTAACAGTTTACAGAAGATAAAAACAAATGTCCTATGTCTAATGTTGCTGAAAGGAATCGTTTACATACTCGAATTTGCTCTGAATCTATTGTGAAGTGATAGGACACATTCAAGGATCGCTTACTTTTTTCATTGTGTAATGAATACTTTTGATAACAACGCCCATACAATTCTTGATAGTAGCGCTGTTTCCCGAGGTCACCGATATTCCAAAAATCGTTAAAAAGGTTTAATCTTCTTTCTTCATCTATTTTTTCTATGCATTTTAGTCGACATTTAGTTGTACGCCGATACTCAAAGTCCTCCATAAGCTCTTTAATTCCGTCATCGTCCAGGGCAGAACGCCAAAGACATGGAACATAAGTGATGTGATGAATGTGATCTTGTTCTTTAAAAAGGGTGACAAGTCCCTCTTAAAGAACTATAGACCCATCTAGCTTCTGAGTCATGTCTATAAGTTGTTTTCGAGAGTCCTTACGAATCGTCTCGCTCGCAAGTTCGACAACTTCCAACCTCCCGAACAAGCCGGGTTCCGGAAAGGCTTTAGCACCAGAGACCACATCCATACGCTGCGGCAGGTTATACAGAAGACTGAGGAGTATAATGAGCCACTTTGCTTGGCGTTCGAGGACTATGAGAAAGCATTTGATTCAATTGAAACCTGGGCGGTACTGTGGACTATAGGTATATCGAGGCGTTGAGGTACTTATACCAAAATGCCACCATGACGATCCGAGTACAGAACCAGAACACAAATCCTATCCAACTGCAGCGTGGTGTGAGACAGGGAGACGTTATTTCTCCGAAACTGTTCACAGCTGCGTTGGAGGACATCTTTAAGCTCTTGGACTGGAAAGGACTCTGCATCAACATTAATGGCCAGTACCTAACACACTTTCGTTTTGCCGATGATATAGTCCTTATGGCTGAGACCATGGAAGACCTGAACACAATGCTCGAAGATCTCCGTACTGCTTCCCAAAGAGTGGGTCTTAGGATGAACATGGATAAGACGAAAATTATGTCAAACGCCCATGTTGTACCCTCTCCAGTTCATATTGGGAACACTACACTTGAAGTTGTTGACCATTACGTATACCTAGGACAGGCAGTCCAGTTAGGTAGGTCCAACTTCGAGAAAGAGATCTCTTGTCGAATCCAACTCGGGTGGGCAGCATTCGGGAAGCTTCGAAAAATCTTCGCGTCCTACTTACCTCAGTGTCTCAAGACGAAAGTCTATGAACAGTGTGTGTTGCCAGTGATGACTTACAGCAGTGAAACGTGGTCGCTAACTATTGGTCTCATAAGGAGGCTCAAGGTCACCCAGCGTGCAATAGAGAGAGCCATGCTCGGCGTTTCCCTACGTGATCGAATCAGAAACGAGGAGATCCGCAGGAGAACTAAAGTAACCGACATCGCTCGAAGGATTGCTCAGCTGAAGTGGCAATGGGCAGGACACATAGTGAGAAGAACCGATGGCCGTTGGGGCGGAAAGGTTCTGGAATGGCGACCGCGCACCGGACGACGCTCCGTGGGTAGGCCCCCGACAAGGTGGACCGACGATCTGGTGAAGGTCGCGGGAAGCCAGTGGATGCAGGCAGCGCAGGACCGATCGTCGTGGAGATCCTTAGGGGAGGCCTATACCCAGCAGTGGGTGTCGTGCGGCTGATATGATTAGTTGTACATGGGAGTTTCAGATTCTTAGCTGGTATTGTGCGTCCTTTCACTGTTTTATAGGTTTTACCCGTATTCTTTAAACGTTTTTTCACATTTTTTGTCCACATTTCTGTGTTTCTCTTCCTCTTCTTAGATTTTTTAACAGCACTTGACTGTTCTACTTCTTGTAACGCTAAGTTCGTATCATTTTCCGTTATACTTGGTTGTATTTGATTGGATTTATCACCTGTAATTAGAAATTGTAATTCGACTATTCGTGTTCCGCGTTCAGAGTGCTACTGAAGTAAGTACGAAAAAAATATATTTATGACATAATTTTCAGAGCCATACTGGAACATTTCGAAATAAACTTTTAAGGACTTAGGCTACTATAATAATTCTCTGATGGTACAAGTCGTTTCTTCTAGTTAGATTAATGGGTATGACTTGATCCAGTAGTGATTCAGAAAGAGCTTTCAATTTTCTATCATTCTGCATACTTAGTCCAAAATACGTAATTTTGGAAAAGTTCCAGTAATGACTCCGACCGACGATATTGTATCTACTTTGTAGTTGTAATTTACAAATAACATAAATTTGTAAATTGTTGTTGTCCATCAGCCATTTTTATGTCCCCACTGCTGGGGCACAGGCCTTTCTTAGGGGTGGATAAGGAGGACGGGCCATAACCCACCACGCGGGCCCAATGCGGATTGGTGGGTGTTAACGACTGCCAATGCAGCCGGGACCAACGGCTTAACGTGCCTTCCGAAGCACGGAGGAGCTCGAAATAAGAAATGTTTGGTCACCCATCCCATGACCGACCCTTGCGAACGTTGCTTTACCTCCGCAATCAGTGGGCCAGGCGCTAAACCACTGCGCCACCGAGCTCCTCGAAATTTTTGTTGAAGATTCTTAATTAACGAGGATAGATTTCAAAAATCTTAGAATTTTAAAATAATCGATAGTTGCCTTATTTACCCTAAACTTATCATTAAATGTGAAATCAGCCACATCTAAAGAATAAAATATTGTGTTTTGAAATATTTTTCTTTGTCGTTCGATTAGCACGATTTCATCGTTATCACTCCTCTCACTACTGGATTTTGGTAAAAAAAGCAGCTAAAACAAAAAAAAAATTGCAGAGTTATAAAATTTTACCGAGGGTGAGGTCACCTGTCAGAAATGTATTACAATTCTACAAAGAAGTAAACTTGTAAATACAATTACGCGTTTGTTATATCTTTTTAGATTTTTTATAACTTTAGCACTATCTTTTTAGTTGTTTAAGGAAAATTTAGATTTCTCGATTCAGGAAGTTGATTTGATTACGATTCAAATGAAAAATCATTGTTAAAACGACATTTACACTATTTATTTCTAACAATATTAATTTTGTAATATAATCCTAGTTTCTAGATATATTCTCAATTCTGTAATTACTTAAATAACGTAAAGAGTACTCTAGTTGACCAATTATGTACACGTGTTCTGTACTGACAGCTCGATGACGTTTATTTGTTTGTCACTGCTATAAAAGAAAGAGCCCAGCACTTGTGGGACACTTTTTGCACAGACGTTGACCAGAGCGGAGCTTATGCCAGTTTGAGTGGCGGAAAGGTTGTTTGCAACACGATTCATAAGTTAAGTACATTATTATTGTGTTATTTAGAATAATTGATTTGAAATGTTATAAAATAATGTGAGTGTGATTAAATTAGTATTCAGAGGCCACCCGCTATTAAATTTCATATTCAATTTTATGATTATTCTGGTTACTTGTGATATTAATAAGTAAAGTACTAGATTTGATCTCTTTTCATTTGGCTGGTAAATTATATAGTATTTTAATCATTTTGAGATTAAGCTATATATTTTTTTAAGATTAATTTGTTGAACTTTGTAACAATATATTTGTAAATGTCTGAATTGATAATGCTGACGAGTTTCTTCCGCCCGTTCTGCTTCTCAGCTAAAAAATGACGTCCGAACGGGTAGTAGGGTAAACGAAATGGACGATTAAATTGAATAAATACTATTTCATTTAATTTCACTTTTTTAGTTTTATTTCTTATCATTATGTTTTCTTTTATCTAACATCAGAAGTGGGATAGACTCGGTCCATATTACAATGTATTAACACCAATTCCTAATCATTTTCAGAGTGAATGTCGACGTGACCCGCCACGCTTCCTGCGCTTTACACCAGAAGAATGACTTCGCTGCGTTACCCCTGTGTAATCCAGATCCTGGAAATTGCAGCAGCAAGGCAACAAGCTGGTATCGCAACAGTATCTTGTTTGTTTGCTTCGAAGTGAGAAGAAAACTATTTTCCTCTGGACTCCCTGCTGGAAAAGCCGGTAAGGCCCTCGATGGCTATGATTTTTTTATGATTAAGTACCCTGATTCACAAGACTTACCGGTTGGTTAGCTTATTACCTCTGATTTAGCGAATTATTGTTGTAAAGTGGAAAAATAAAGATTTGTATGTTGCAGAATTAACGTTAAATGCTTTGAGTTATATGAATATTATAATATTAATTTATAACGTTATTTGATTGATGTGGTTTCATGTATAGATATTATAAATTACTAGTGTTGCATTTCGTGTTTCGTTGGGTTATTGAATATAGTCAACTCTTAAGGCTCCGTTATGCGAAATTATTGGTCTGTCTTTTTCTTCACGTGTAAAGAGTATGGAAAATAACCTCACTTCTGCACTTTTTCGATGTTTTTCGTTATTTTTTCATCATAATCTTTAGCACAATTATCTTTCTTGAAAAAAAAAAAGTTATTGGAGCAACTGTACAGTACGTAGTATATTTCGATGTAGAATTCAATACGTTTCCGCTATTATATACGCCAAAAAAATGACCCGCGGCAAGCACTTTTGATGATATTCTGTTTTTTTTTACAATATGTGAGGTTTATACGCAATTTAATACTTGTAACTACTAGCTAGATAATCTCTTTAGCTTGTCGTATGTTTTTTTTTGTGGCTACAACTTTACGTTTTCTATATTAAAATATGGCTCGTGCAAACCATGTTTGCCTATTAGTAGTGCTCTCAAAGAAAGATACCTAGGCAAACACGGAAGATCAGCGTCGGAATGTCTGCGACACCCGACACATGCTGAGTAGGTTGCCTTTTTATTTAAGCATGTACCCATGTATTTTATGCCGCTAAATAAATCAATTTTAATTCAAATTCAAATTCAATTTATTTTGCATTCCAAAATGTTACAAAGCTTTTTTATTTCTATTCTATTCTATTATGGCCCCTTAACAGAAGCATTACGAATCAAACTCACTTGGAATAAAGGATTAGTCTGTTATACCTAGTTTAATAAAAATCCATTGCTTGATGCCTTTATTCAAATTTATTTTTGTATTTCATTTACAATAATTATTATCACTGTTTATCCAATGTAAAGAAAGTTTAGAACACATAAGTAGTATTAATTTATATTGATAGATGTCCAGGTTTTGGACTGGGTCGAAGGATTAGCGTGAAAATTAAACGTGAATTCTTGGTTTTCGAAAAATGTAATAAAAATTGTGTTCAATACAAAGGTAGCGATAGAAGTGTAAGTTAATTTTGAAAAATATAAAATGGTGGTACAAAATGCGCACCCGCGATTGGTGCCCTAGAATATGACGCGATCGAGGACGCTTCTGATTGGCTGCCGTTGCATGATCGCGCGACACACAACAATACAGGATGCAGGCACATGTTTCCCAGAAATCATAGATGGCGCCTCATTCTCCGACATGCCCCCGGCCTTGGAAGCACCAGCTTACGAAACCCTTGCTGAATCAGTCGCTTGCTCGTCATGAAAGAGGGGACAGATTCTGGTGACAGCGCGCCTGACAACACCAGACGCTGTGCGGATGTCGGCCACTCTCACGATGCCGTCTCTGCCCGGTATGATGCGCTCCACACGACCCATTTGCCATTTCAGCGGCGGCAGGTTGTCGTCTTTGATAACAACAAGCGTGTTCGGTTGTAGGTTTTCTATGGTCTGCTTCCACTTGGTCCTTGTCTGCATCTCAGAAATGTATTCCTTGCTCCACCGTGACCAGAAGTGCTGTCGCAGCTGCTCCACCCTCTGGTAGCGATTGAGGCGGTGAACTGGCGTAGACTGCAGATCAGCAGCAGTCACAGGCGCTGTGAGTGAACGACCAACAAGGAAGTGAGCGGGCGTGAGGGGAGCGAGGTCATGAGGATCAGAGGACAAGGGACTCAGTGGGCGAGAGTTGAGGACGGCTTCCACTTGTGTTAATAATGTGGTTAACTCCTCAAAAGTTAGGTGTGCATTGCCTACCACGCGATGGATATGGTACTTGCATGACTGTACTCCTCTTTCCCAGAGACCACCGTGATGAGCAGAGTAGGCAGGTATAAATTTAAATTTAATTTGTTGGCTACTAGCGTATTCAAATATTTCGGCCGAACAATTATTTAAAAATTTCCTAAATTCGTTCATTAATCCTACAAAATTTCGTCCGTTGTCCGAAAAAATTACTTCCGGTTTGCCACGCCGTGAAATAAATCGCTTTAAAGCGAGTAAATATGCATCTGATGAAAGATTACTGACAAGTTCTAGGTGAACTGCGCGCGTGACAAAACAAATAAACAAACATATATAGGCTTTTACGGTTTTAGCCCCCCTCCCGCTGCGATTCAACACGAGCACCGGTCCCGCAAAATCGACCCCGCATTGCGCAAATGGATAAGTTGGCGTGATTCGCTCCGAAGGTAAATTTCCCATAAGAGGAGTGACAACTTTGCCCTTTAAGCGCTTACAAATAATACATTCATGTATTACCTTCTTTGCGAGATCCCGCCCCCTTACCGGCCACCAGCGCTCGCGCAGCGCAAATAGCAGCGCCTGTTGCGCCGCATGCAGCAGCTGCTTGTGTTCGTAGCGGAAGAGCAACACTGAAAAGTGATGTTTACTAGATATGAGCGCGGGATGTTTCTTTTCATATGTGAAATGAGGTGAGTAATCGATGCGACCGCCAACTCGTATCAATTTATCATCCCCAATAAATAAATTTAATTTACTTAAATTGTGTTTTGTTTTTAAGCTTCCTGTTTTTAACAATGACGCATATTCGTCTGGAAACGACTCTAATTGTGAAAGTCTAGCTAAAGTATTCACAGCATCTCTCAATTCATCAACATCGAGTGCGCCGGTTTTTTTGTTGGCTTTATTGCGCGCATTTTAAATAAATCGCAACATATACGCCGTTGCGCGCATCATGCGGTTAAATTGAGAGAACCTGTGGAAAGGGAATAGTGACGCGCCGGGCTGCTGATCTGCTACCAACGTGTGTACACTCCTAGGTTTTAGTTCTGGAAAATCCTGCGTATCGATCTCAAAATTACGCGAGTTCGGGGTCGCTTCAGGACTAAATTCGGGATCGCGAAGGAATGACGGACCCTCCCACCACAATGACGCTTTAGAAAGGTCAGTTAAGCCAACGCCACGTGATACCAGATCAGCAGGGTTGTCCTTTCCACTTACATGCCGCCACGGAAGTTCCTTAGTCAATTCGTGTATTTCCGTGGTTCTATTTTGAACGAACGTTTTTAGTAGGTTAGGGGCCATACGTAACCACCCCAACACTATTGTCGAGTCTGTCCAAAACATAACTAGGTTAAAGTGAAGTTGCAGTGACTCGCGAACCTTGTTATAAAGACGAGCGCTCAGCATTGCCCCCAGGAGTTCCAATCGGGGGATACTGACAGGGTGCAAGGGTGCGACCTTGCCCTTAGAGCATAATAATCTAACAGTTACCTGATTTGCGCAAACAGTGCGAATATATATACATGTACCGTACGCTATTTGCGATGCGTCTGAAAAAATGTGCAACTCAATGCTAATTGGATTTTCGCCTACGACGTGTCGCGGTACACGAATACTATTTAAAAGTGACAGATCACTAACAAACCGTTCCCACGCTCGTGTGACGTCACTAGGGACCGGGTCATCCCATCCCACCTTTAACAACCATAGCTTTTGTAGTAAAGTCTTTGCGAGAATTACGACAGGACTAAGAATACTGCCGTCCTTTAACTATAACCACGTTAAACCCAAAAAGTAATTTCGGAAAAGAACGCAAAAAACGCGGGAATCTTTGTTTCTAGGAAACTATTATAGATAGATAAGTGACTGTTAGGCAAAAAGGTAACATGTATTTCCATGCATCATTTATGATTTATACTGTATGGGTATTTACTGTTAATTATTAAAAAAACGTCTTTTTATTGTTTAGCGAAGATAATATGTAAATATTTTGACTAAGAATACTGTACTAAAAGATCTCTAACCTACACTTAGCGTCATTTTAGTTAAGTATTCTCATTAAATTTGTGATGTCAGTACTGTTTTATAAATTTACTCTGAAATGCTTAACTATAAACTCACTAAGTCATTTAACTGTATTATAGCAAAGATTTTTGTTCGTATTCACATATTATTTACCTTAGTTAAAAGAGGCTAAAGCTTCTTAAACTCTTTTCAGCTAAGTATTACCGATAAAACAAAAAATATTTGTTAAGAAATATACTTGTTTACTAAGCTAAAAAAAGGCAACTCTTCCTTCGATTTTGATTAGCGTCCTTATAGTCAAGCATTTAATACAAAAAAAGTAAGTAAAGGAAAACATCAAATTTTATTGAAAAGTTAAGATAGAACAGTTTTTTGGAAGCGACATCGCAAAAAAATTAAAATTACCCAGATGTTATTTTTTAAATCTAAATATCTCAAAAACTGTCCATGATAAACTTAACGCTATTGAATATTTTTTTGCTTATTTGGATAAGAACAACTGTTTTTTGGAAGCGACATCGAAAAAAAAGACCCACCTCATCATCGAAAATTCCCCTTACACATACTTCTTCAAGCTGTTTAAATGGGTTTAGCAGATCAGTTGGGATTATCGGTATCCTTGGTTATGAGCTAGTTGTTGGGCCGCTGATGATGGTCGCTATCGCTACAGTTAAATTATCCTTTAATTCCTTAATAAGCAGCCTCGTCCCATTGCACATGCTCGGGGGTCTTAAATTTCTCAAAGTATGATTGGAATTCCGATTTTTAACGTCAATTTGTGTGGTGGCAGTCCAGTAGGGTTCAGCGAATTTTTCTTCTGGTCTGGATAATAGACTGCGTTTACGATAATAGAGTGACGGTGTCGATCGATTTGTATTTTTTTATTTGGCCAAGGACTTTTTGAATAATCAACGGACTCATCAAATTTTTTGATTATTTATTTCGTTAACAGTGTCATTCCTAGGTGACACTAATACCCAAGAACACAACAAATGAAAGTCCTTTTCGTGCAAATTCTCGATGTCAGGGCATACTGCATCTATTAAAATTTCTAAATCATGTAGGTACTATTTTTCCTAGAGACTCATCCAGAAAGATTTCACAATTTCTACTTTTTAGAGTAGGAAAAATTCCTTCCTCAAGTTCTAGCAGTTGTTGTGGGAAACTACTATCTGTAATTCCATGAAGATGAGCTCTTATATTCATCCGTAATTTTAAATTTTCAATCGAAATCCATAAGGGAAACGATTTCAAGAATGCTTTGATGATTCTGCTCACGTACCTCTGTTAATGACGGGTAGAGTCTGTCGGAAATCTCCAGCAAATACAAAGGTAATTCCACTGATGAGAGCAGAAGAGTTTCTAAGATATTTTAAGGTTCTGTCCACGGCCTCAGTGTGTGCTCTATGGCTCATGGTGCATTCATACCATATAATCAATGAGTGTAGAATAGAAATTATAAAACCGTGCCTTAAAACACATTAAATAAAAGAAAAGTACTGTTGACAATATGCAGGATATTGACTGAGATAAATTAAACCAATTAATTACTCAATAAAACTGTCTTACTCTCAGAAAACGAAGAATAGTTTCAGAATAGTTTCAAATACATCATGTATCAAAAAACCCTGTCAGATCCTGAAACAAGTGATAGAGTTGCTAAAACTGAACAACATTCTCCAAGGAACAAAAGCCTAGAACCGAATTTTTTTTGCCTTTCCATAGTTAGTCGCTTTACTGACCAATACATTTTGTATGGGAGTATGAAAATTATTTTCGTTTTTCGACCTATGTTTCATGGAGAGTGTTGTTCAGTTTCAGCAACACTGTCACACGGTTTTTTGATACATGATGTATACAGAACTGAAAAAAGAATATAATGTTATTGGATTATGTTTTGTTGAGGCACGGGGCTTAAAAAGGTGGTATCATTAGTGGTATTTTTCCTTCGCAAGAAACGTCTTCCCAGAAAAATATTTCCTTTGTTATTATTATTCACGCTATCAACTACAGTCTTAAAGGCATGTGCTTGATCTGGGACTAATTTGGGCAGGTTTTCATTGACTAAAACGGTCAAATCATTTGTATAATTGTAGTTATGTGCCATTGTATTTGCAGCATTGTTTTCTGTACGAACTGGAGAAGGTAATCCAAAATCACTTAGGCTCTTTTGCTTTCTGATTCTGTGTCTTATATATACCTATCTTCACATCACATCGTCTCATAATTTTATCGTTTCCGATGGCTGACAAAATATAAGTATGACTACAAACGACTCTCTCAGTTGTACTGGACATTGCGAAGCGAAGTATTTTCCCAATGGTCATCGTTTTGGTAGAACAAATAACGTGTTTCTAGTTAAGAAACATGGATTAGATTTTCTAGTGAAGTATTTTGAAGCAACACCTGCATTATGGAATACTTGACTATACTATCGTTAAGGGAGTTTAACTAGAATTAAGACTAGTTTTTCAGTGTAAATAGTTTATTGCATAGCTTTTTTGTTTATCAATGAAAATTGGTCCTTTACAATAAACACGTTATACTCACTTAGCGTGTTTGTAATCAAGTATAATCAAATCACGTAGTTTAAGCTAAGTAAATGATATATAAATATTTGGTAAATTTAGTGATAAAGGTACTTTAACGTTTTTTAAGCTAAGAAGTGTAGGATAGTCATTTTTTAGTTAAGGATTTGTAGAATATTTTGTCATTTAACGGGACACAACGTTTTAATATCTCCAAAACTATAAATGATAGAGCTACCGATCCTAAACAGAAAGATAGAGAAATTAAAACTGTATTACTTTGCATTCAAAACTCCAAATCGACCATCTGAGGGTTAACGGGGTTTTAGTTAAAGGACGGCAGAATACCCAATGGGTCAAATATTTGCGAGACAGTCGATAAAATAATTCTTTTTGTTAAAGGGGCAGAATTGCTTTCAAACCCAGTTGTGAAAAAAAACTCATCAGTACAGTTAAACCACCCAATGCCAAGCGTTTTACTATGAACATTTTCATCTAACTTTAATTCTTTTGCACAGTGGGGTAAAGGTACCAATGATTGGTCGTGGTCACTAGTGTTAAAATTAAATATCCACTTTCGTAGTGGAAAGCACCCCGATTCTAATGTTTTCGCGGTTTTTTCACAAATTTCTAATAATTTAGCTTTGTCATCATGACTCAGAACCATGTCATCAACATAAAAATTGTCATTTATTACCCCTTTGACGTCACAGTCATCGCATTCCGCCGCTAATTGTTTTAAGCAACGACAACTTAAAAATGCTGCGGAAGCGGTTCCGTATGTAACCCTATTTGAGCGATAGACGCCGATGGGCTGTGATGAGTCATCGCGCCAAAGTATTAATTGTAAGTCCCTTTGGTCAGGTGATACAAGTACTTGCCTATACATTTTTTCGATATCCGCACAGGCTGTGTATTTATATTGCCGAAAGCGTAATAAAATAGCAAAAAGATCGCCTTGTATCGCGGGTCCCACCAACTGGATATCGTTGAGCGACTTCCCACTGGTGGACGGGGCACTAGCATTAAAAACGACGCGTAACTTAGTGGTAGTGCTATGAGCTCGAAATACACCATGATGTGGCATGACATAATGCGGATCACCAAAGGAATTTACGGGTGTCATATGACCTAAATCGATATATTCCCGAATAAATTCCGAATATAGTTTTTTATACTCGGGCGTGCGATCAAGTCTTCTTTCTAATGCTAAAAACTGCCGCTCAGCTTGAGAATACGTCTTACCTAAAGAATCAGCTGTTTCTTTGAGCAGAATTCGAACGCAAAACCTTCCGCTAGTATCGCGTGTCGTGTTGTTTACGAAAGATTTTTCGCATTCCAACTCATCCTCACTAAGCACATTCTGAACCTTAGGTAGTTCTTCAAGCTCCCAGAACCGACGCAGTTGCATGTCTATCGACTGTGTAAAATTACAATGAACAAATTTATTATTGTGTGTATTAATTATGTTTAAAGAGCCCGAAACTATCCATCCTAATTGTGTGTTTTGGAGGACCGGGCCATTAGGTAAACGAATTTTACCTTCTATAAGTAAGTCCCAAAATCGATCTGCGCCTATTAATAAATCTATATTTTGAGACTCCAAAAAATGTGGGTTAGCTAGCTGAACATTTTCAGGAATACTGAACTGTGCGCTTTGTATGTTAACAGCTGGCAGTGATGATGTTATTTGTGGTAGAACAAAACACGTTATGCGAGTGGAGTAGGTATTGACGCGTGATTTTATTTCTATGTCACAAATCTGCGTTGACTGTGACACAGAATTACCTACACCTCGTATTTCATGAGCGGACTGTATTACTTCGATATCTAATAATTCGCAAAATGATTTCGTAATAAAACATCGCTGACTCCCGTTATCCAATAGCGTGCGCGCTACGTGATAATTATGATGCTTATCGGCAACTTCGACTATAGCAGTCGACAACAAAACAGGTTGCACACATAGATCACGCGTATCGGTATGCACTTGAGTTAACTGTATAGATTTAACCTTTTCACAAATTGCGGCGGTATCCGTATAACTAGGCGCGAGAGGTGACGACGTCACGAGCAGCTGACTGGCGCGCGATGCGTTCGCGCCGTCCGTCGGCTCATTGATAACGGGACTCGCAGATAGTAAGACTGCGCTTGGAGCTGCATTTAATTCGTCACTGTGTATGAGCGAGTTATGTTTTTTATTGCATTTTTTGCAAGGCCCGAATCGACAATCGTTCACCGTATGACCCGAACGCAAGCAGTTCTTACATAATTTGTGTTTTACGATTAAATCAAGTTTTAAATCAATAGTTAAATCTAAAAACTTTTGACAGGAATAAAGTGGGTGCTTACCGTTACACATTACACAAGGAAAAGTATTTGCGCGTTGCTGATTATTCTGTGTTTTATTGCTAGAAACATTGCAGTGCACTTTGACATTTTCGTGCGTGAATTGTTTTTTATTGTAAACATTATGATTATGATTATTGCTTTTACTGTGCGAAACTAACAATGTTTCTAGCATATCAGCTCTGCGTTTTAAAAATTGGAGTAAATTATCAATTTTCAAGGTTACCTTGGAGTCACCGTCGTGATTAAGGTTCAATTGTGTACATTTATATTGCTCCCATTCGCGCTCTGTGCTGGTATCTAATTTAGTGATAATAATGTAAATAATTAAGGTGTCCCAGGAGTCCGTGGGCTCACCAAGCAATTTTAGTGCGCGCAAATTCTTTAAAATGGTGTCTATTAAAAGCCTTAATGCTGCGGGTGACTCTTTGGTAAGCTTTTGGATGGAAAAAATAGACTTTACGTGATTGTGAATAAGTAAATTAGTATTGTTGTAACGGTTTAACAAAAGCTCCCATGCAATAGCGTAATTGGCGGCGGAAAACTCTAAGGAATCGATTACCAAGCTTGCGCTGCCTTTTAATGCTGATTTCAGGTAATGGAATTTTTGAATGTCACTTATTTCAGTGGAATTATGAATAAGCGATAGGAAAGTGTCGCGAAACTCTAACCAGTGCTCGTAATCGCCCCCAAAAGCAGGAATTGAAACCGTGGGAAGTTTGACCGCCTGCTGCTGTACGCCCCTACACCTAGAACCTTCAGCAACCGGCTCTGTACCCAACATACACTCTGCCCTGGGGGCCTACAACGAGCTCTTATAGCAATGTCTTTTAGGTCTTACATTGACTTTTCGTACCACGACGTCCTATAAAGAAGGTTGTTTCTACCTCAAATTTCTTAGCAATTTTGTTGCGATCATCTTTAACTTGTTCACTCTTTGTCAAAAAATATCTAAGGTTGCCAACTTAGCGCAAGTTTAAGTAAGTTACTACTTATTTTTTACAAGTTCTATGACATTTTTTTCTGGAAGAAACTAAATAATTACTCACAAATCATATTTTCTTTGTTCTGCATAGAGGTAGTAATTACTCAAGTAAATAATAACATGAACTTTTAGAGTTAATGGTGTAGACAACGAGTGCCCAGAATTTGAATAGTTTATACAACGATTTGACCGGCTATCCTGATACATAAGAATAAGTTTTATTTATTCTTATGCATGATATCCGAATGGCTGGTCATTTTGAAGTCCCTTTATTTTGTTTCAAAGTTTAGCAATTATTTGTCTGTAGGTAAATCGTAAATGGTAGCAAATAGGGAGCAACTTTTGGTCTCCAGCCTGACGTGAATCGATACAGACAACCAGCCATTCTAACGCTTACAGAAATCCGTCCCATTCTTATACCTAACATTAACATTCTTCCCATAATCGTAAGCGTTAATACGTCTAAGTAAGTCTATCTAAGTATAAAGTGTTTTCGATACTTATTTTGTAACTACCCATGAAAAAGAAAAATAACATAGTAGATTATTGTTAGCAACCCTAAGCATACATTTTAATACGTCAAATCTAGCGATCCTTTGGCGATCATAAAAGTGACAGGCAGGATGGAATCAAAATTATTAAGGCGTGTAGACATGAACGAACAAGAGCATGATGAACACGAACATTTACGAATATTTATTTGGTTCGCACAGTCACCATCAGAACTTGTAAAGGTTGTAGTGCATGGAACTTATTGACATTTTAAACTGATCAGAAGTATTTGGTCACCTTGTCTGCTATGATATACTGATGGCAACTGTCCGTGTAAACATAAATCTCAGACTCCCAAGTCCTTTACAGATAGAGTTAGGAGGCATTTCCTTTCCTCTTCTTCTGATTGACCATTTATTTATTTTCTCCTTTATTTTAATTGTATTTATCTTTAGGTATAACTATTGTTTGTATTCATACAACACACTTGTTCTTCCTTTTTTTATCATTGCACCCACTCCCCTATATTTCATTTTTTCTATTTATTTTACACCCAATGGTTGCCAGGAAGAGATTGCTGATTGGCAATAAGACCGCCTCTTCTATACTTTCTTCTTTGTATTTTTGTCCCCTTTTCTGTAATATTTCTACTTGTGTGCAATAAAGCGTAATTTATTATTATTTTTAAATAAATTATCAGAGTGAACACGAACACTATAAATACAACACTTTCACACTGAACAACAAAATATTTTAGAAGATTTTTGACGCACACTGTGGAGGCCGTTCGTTTGTATAACAAAGACTTACCTGTGCTCGTGATGAGGAAGTCTTGATGATGAAAATTATTAATGCAAAATGTAATGTGTTATAATGACAAAGCAATAACAGCTTGTTTAAACCAGCCTTTTTCAAAACGATCTTTTTTCCAGCGATGTTGATATGAGCTCTACATAGATTCGTACCATGACATTTCTGTCAAATAAACTATGATAATATAACAACCTTATATTATTCCCGCAAAGTACTGGGAAAGAACGAATAATTTTACTAATAATTTGTCTATACCTTGCTTAGATATAGGAAAAAATACGCTATGTTGTGATTATTTATTCTGTGGTTTCAACAATAGCCATGAACAAAGAGGTACCTACCTACTTATGTCATGCGTAGCGTAAATATGTCACTCGTCTCGTGATCAAAAAAATATTTACTTAAACACTAAACAGCTATAATCCTTCGATTGATATCATTTATAACCACGTATTAATAATTTATTGATAAATCAACCACACACATGATATCTTAAAAGTGGACAATTTAATACTTTTGCAGTAAACAGGATAGGATTCTACTCCAAAGAGCCGAATATCGTCACAACGTCTTTTAAGTTCATGTAAGTAAATTGGAGTATTATATTTATTGTTTTATGGTCTTAAAACCAAGTACCTAGTGTAAATAAGTCGTTTTATACTGAAGTGCTCGTAACCGCTTGATTGAATTATGTTAGAGTATCTATCTACCTACTTACATTGTTTTTGGTTATTTGCAGGTTTGCCAGGGAATCATACGGTGATAAACCCATAAACGCCATAAGCTTCCGACTTAAAAAGGATAATTTTGTACAACAATACTGTGTCAATTTTATTAGATACTTATAGAAAAGATGTTTCATTTTGAAAAGTGAATATCATAAATAAATACCCATATCAAGTAATAAACTTATTTATTTTGTACCATTGCGTTAGCTATAGCTAGGCTTAGCAAAAGGGCCGTGACTTTATTTCTATAAATTGGTTTTGTAAAATTTGTAGTTAGGTTTTGTGCATGTTCTACGACAAAAAATCTAGGGTACCTACCTAAACATAGCTTAGCACTATCATAGGTGGGCGTGCTGTAATTAATGTTGATTTTCTTTATTTAGTAGGGACAACTTGTCTAAGTAATATGTTCCCATTAGAAGATGATTAATAAAAAGGCAATAATACAATACATGTACTGTTTTATTTTAAAAGGAAGTTGTGTAGATTTATAAGAGCACAAGCTCACTCACAGAATGAAAACTCACGAACAAAATACCAGTAGAATTTGAGATTTTTCATCACAAGCCTCCAATTGTCGCACAGGTTATGAACAAGCTGGTTCTGCTACAAATGAAATCACCCGATGAACAAATAAATATCAAGTTAAAAAATTTCACATTCTGGGCGTAGTTAAATACGACGCCTTTTTCTTCACAGTAAATCTTCGTGATTTCGTACCATTCTTTTGTCATCTAAAAATAATTGTAAAAGATAACTTATTTATAAGTCATATTTTAAAGAAAGTTCACTCAATATGCCTAGAAATATGCATAATGTGCATATTGTGCACTATGAACAATCTACTTTTGGAACATTTTACTTTAAATCATGTTGATTGTGTCGCACAAAAACACCCTTTTTAAGATCGCTGAAAGATCGCTAGATTTGACATAATTGACGTAAAACAAGATCGCTAGTTGTCAAAAAGGCAGCTCATGGTACGGATTTATGGTACGGATTGAGTGAACGAGTTATGAATGATGACATGAAAAAGGGAATTAATTAAATGGGTAACTGGAAATAATTAAAGGCGACTGTAAATGGGATACTTAAATACTAAACTGGACAGCAGTTTATTTTTTGGGCGACAAAATAACTAAACGGGCGACTAACTTACAAAAATACTCAAAATCGGCGACTAGGTACATATGGGTGATAAATAATTTAAGTTAGCAGAGAAAACTCTAAATGGGTGACAAAAATACTGAGTGGGCAACTATTATACCAAGTAGGTAACTATTATAACTGATTTAAGCTGCCCACCCAACATGGTATTTTTAACACGTTTTTATTAGGCTGCTTTCTCGTTTGTTTGTTTTTTGTCATATCGGTTAGGATAGTAGTCATCTTTTTTAAATAAAATAAATGCCAAAGGATTATGCCGATTTTTCTATACAAGCTAGGCCATGATGCGCTTTGATGAAATTACCAATATACTATAGTAATTTTATACTGATTGCGTGGGAAGAATGTCATTAAAATATAATGCGGGAGAAAAGAGAAATCTCAATCTCAAGGAGCTGTTTACAGTTATAATTGTTTGACATTTTCCTATTATATGACATTTCAAAGTCAAAGTCAATGAGATATGTATGGTTAATGCCATAGCCTTCTTCATTTCCAAGCCGTGAACATAAGTTTGGCAACGTCTGTTACTGTCAGTTCGTGGTCATGTCGTCCACCAGTCTCCATACTAAATGTATGGGAATATTTCAATTTTAAGAGGTCGATATTTTTTTTCATAGTAATCGTGTGAGGTTTAAAATATGAAAATAATTTAGTTCTTTTATTGAAATGCTTTGTATATTGAACAATAAGAAAAATATCAATGTTAACCAGGAATAAATGGCTGTCAAAGATGTCATCTTTTTTGTTGATTTTCTTTAGCAGGGAGTTGATTAACACGCCCTCTAGCAATAAATGATATATCATTAGAAAGGTTTTTTAAAGACAAATATTTGCTGTTAATATACTTTATATCAATTGTTAATACTTTTGGAGTTAAAGGTTATTAAAGTATAAAAGTGGTTTATTGTCTTTGGGAGTTGATCTACCACACCTATTGAAATGAATGATATATCATAAGAAAGGTTATTATATGAGAATTATTTGCTGCAAACATACTTTCTATTAATTGTTAGTATTTTCGGAGTTTTAGGTCATTAATGTTAAAAAAATTGGTCAAGTTTAGAGCGTTATAACTCTCAAAGTACTAATAGTTGACGTTTATAGTAATACAATAAAGTGTTTCAAATTTAAATACCTTTCCAATGATGTAAGATTTATTGCTAGAGGAGGCTTAGATCAAAATGCTCATCGTACTAAAGGACCCCCAAAAAGTTCAAATAATTTGACTCAAACCTTATGTTCTAATAAATAAATAATAATAATAAATATAAAACTTTATTGAAATAATCTTACATCACAATTTACAACTAGTTTAAACATAGATAATATAGGAAAAACAAATAATAAATAATTTTTAAAATAATTTTATACTATGTGCTTGACCACATGCGATGTTGCCGTTCTGCTCAACTTCAGGGCTTGGAAGATATAGAAGGCTATGTTAATGCGCATCATGGCCCAGAATCCGGCATGATCCTTTTTTATATTTTGTGTGCCCTAAGGTTGTCGTCCAAATAGTAATTTGGTCGCCCGTTACCCAATTTGTATTTTAAAGTCACCCATTTTCAATATCTGTAGTCGCCCTCGGTCCTTCACTCACTTAGTATTTCAGTACGCTATGTTCAGTATTTTTGATACCCAAAATGGGAATTTATTGTCACCCAAATAGACGGGAAGGGGGACGGGAGAGGGAGATTGAGAGTGAGAGGGAGAGGAGACATAAATGTGGATTCTTTTCTGAACAGGATTGGGGACGGGAACGAGCACAAAGGGGAACTGCACTGCACCTAACGGGCGTCCCCGTTAGGTCCAAACGGGAACGGGAAAGGGTAAAGAAACGGGAACGGGATATTTATATCTCTCGACCCATTTCTGTTTATTGTAATAAACTAGCTTCCACCCGCGACTTCGTCCGCGTAGATATTAGAGAAAATCATTTGGGAAACTGCAACCAGGACCCGACCAGCCATTTTAACGTGGTTAGGCACCCCACCAAGCCACAGAATAACTAATACCAAGCGAGTAGCTTCGTGCGAGGTCTGCCAAACGCGGCTAACGTCTTGCCTCATGAGGCAGTGCGCTTGGTGTGGACCCGCCTAATCGCGTAAAAACGGCTGGTCTGATCCTGGTTGAAGGTTCCCAAATGTTTTTGTCTAATATCCACGCGGACGAAGTCGCGGGCGGAAACTAGTTATACATAAAGTTTTATTCTAGGTACATATATTTCTTATAAAATGGTATACTATTTACAAAGCATAATTTCTTTGCTTTTTCCAAGCAATATATGTGTAATCATTCGTTCATTCCCAGCACAAAACAAGATTGTTATTTGATGTCGTGGTACGAATTTGAGTGATATCATTTAGAGCTTGTAACAAGCTTGCTGGATATAAGCTTACTTATAAAAAAGGTGGGAGTAGGCCCCCTGGTCAATAAGCCGTAATAACAGTCCTCAAACAAATCGCGCTGTGATAATTGATTTTCTAATTCGCTTTCTGATACTATTTCTTCGATTTGAGTTTGAAGACTATTAAATTCAGCGTATAGAGCAGTAACGCCACGGACACGAAATTTCAAATCGACACGTAATTTTTCGGACAACACTTTATTCGCTTCAACATTATCTAAGTAATTAGAGAATCTAGTTAGCCTGCCTTTTACGGCGCCTCGCTTTCTAATTAAACTATTTAGAAGCTCAGACGGCACATTGATACTGTCAATAGTTAATTTGCAAGGGGATTTTGATCTGGCTTTAACCTCTTCATCATTGCCCATCTCGGTAGTCAGTGAAAAATAAGGAGTACTTACAATTTATGGTGATCTTGCGAATGCAGCAGGTAGGTACTAGCAGCGGCACTCTGCTGATCACTCAAACGAGCAGGTAGCAAGATGCACGTAAGCACACTGGAATTGGTGAAATGCACAACTATTAACACAAGTGAAAACCAAGGTTTTAGGAATATTGCGGATAGCTGGCCGTACCACTTTTAGTGTCTCCTGTCTGTCGTCGAGATGTCCAAAACATAGACTTTCGAGTCTCGATTGCGGCAGTCCTCTCTCCCTGGCTGGATTGATAGATACCCCGTGCGTAGTCCAGAGAAATTGGAGTCGGATGGTTGAGCAGTCCAGCTGATTTACAGGTCGTTGATCCTTTTTATGCGGCGACGAAGGTCCAGATGTCCAGGTTTTGGACTGGGTCGAAGGATTAGCGTGAAAATTAAACGTGAATTCTTGGTTTTCGAAAAATGTAATAAAAATTGTGTTCAATACAAAGGTAGCGATAGAAGTGTAAGTTAATTTTGAAAAATATAAAATGGTGGTACAAAATGCGCACCCGCGATTGGTGCCCTAGAATATGACGCGATCGAGGACGCTTCTGATTGGCTGCCGTTGCATGATCGCGCGACACACAACAATACAGGATGCAGGCACATGTTTCCCAGAAATCATAGATGGCGCCTCATTCTCCGACAATAGAAAATAATGATCTAAAATTAAATCTATACTTCCAATTTAATCCAAGTGATCAGGCAGACTATAACGAATTGTCCATCTAGGTTTTTGATCATATATCTAGTAAATAGTTAGAACTTGAGAGAGAGAACATGTTTCAAGAATAATAAATGATAATAAGCAATACAAGTAGTAAAAAGAGACCGATTGATTTGTTAGTCAATGACCCAGCGAATGACGAAAGTGCTGCAATTAAATAAAGTTAGTAATGATTAATAAGGATAATGATTAATGATAATAATGATTAATGATAATAATGATTAATGATAATAATGATTAATGATAATAATGATTAATGATAATAATGATTAATGATAATAATGATTAATGATAATAATGATGATAATAATTATTAATGATAATACTGATTAATGATAATAATGATTAATGATAATAATGATGACTAATGAAAATAATGATTAATGATAATAATGATGACTAATGAAAATAATGATCAATGATAGTAATGGTTAATGATAAAACTTTTTCGCAAATTTATGAAACCGCATGATACATCATATCTCTTGGTTGTTCTAATAGATTTGTTCCCTAATTGTATTGATTAATTGACATTATGATGAAATTTATAATGATTGATAGTAAAGTCAATAAGATTTATTTATATTATAATGATGCATAATGAAAGATAAGATAATGAGACTATATTCGTAGATAATGTAATATACACCGTGTATTTTGATATCCCATGACTCTAAGGTTATTCTACATGTCAAAATAACAAAAAAAGCCCTCTTAGACATGTGGTCCGAAAATGCATAGTTTTAGACATATCATCAAACTTAATTGAATTACTACACCTAAATTACCCTTATGATGATTATTTATTACATACATACTTCTTTACTTTCAATATTATCACTAAACGTGAAAATGGTGCTTAACTTACATTGACAAATACTACTACATTGTACTAAGATTTTCTTTGATGAGATACCTAATTCATATTTAGAGGTACGGCAATACGACTTTGCCATATTTGGTGTTTTGTAAAGGTTTTGTATAAGAGTCTTTAACTTTACCATTTTTTTTTATAAAAAAAAATACTTAATGAAAAAAAAGTCTAATTAAACATTTTCCTATGCTATATATTTAATCTTTTTTTATGGTTTGATTGGTACCCTTGAGTTATGGGATGTAAAAAAAACATGTTTTAAAAGTTTTGGTAATAATCATAATGGTCTGTTACTTACGGCGACTTTTTAAGTGCCTACCACCCAGGGGTGGTAGTGGAGGGAGATGTTTGTAAAATTAGTGTCCATTGATGGCAGTAGTGGTTTAATCTACATTATTGTTTCATCACTCTTAAAGACCATGTTATTATGAGTTTACCACAACGTATATTAAAAGTTAAACTGTACTTGTCAGATTGGCCGAACGGTTTGTGTAAAGTACAAAATACCATTATTCAAGGATCCACAGGGCTACATTTTGACCCACCATGTATTCAAGTTCGTTTAAGTTAGTTTATTCCACTATTTTATAATTACACTTAAAAAACGCTGTTAAACCGCATGTTGTTAAACCAACAAAAATAGCAGTGGTAAAAATAATGATAATAAATCAATAAATTAAGGGGTTGTTGACGCTGTTGGCCATGAGCTGGTGAAGACTTAGCTTTACTGACAGGTCTGACACCGCGAAGCTCTTAATATTGACAAAATTGTGGTTATTGTTATTATTTTATAGAATTGAAGATTAGAGCTACATTGTTTGAACTTATGGGTATACCTGTGGGTAAATGGTAATTGCTGATCGATACTTGGTGTTAGTTATTCTCACTAGCAGTGGATGAATGTTATTGGTATCTATGTCTAAGTGTACAGCTATACATACTTTTAAGATATGTTGCTATTTAATAAAACAAAGTGGAATAAACTGATTTAACTCTGTTTCACGGATTCCGGTTTAATTCCTATTAAGTTACTTGACAATTAATTATAAAGTTCTATTTTTTTTATCTATTATTATTCTTAAATAAAACCAGGTGCTGGTATCAGCTGGAAGAGGCCGGAACTCGTGAAACATAATAATTATAATATGGTAGATAGTTTATTATAAAAAAAAATATAATGTAAGAGACTCGGACTCAATAAGAATATGAAGAATTAGAAAATACTGTGGCTGTGCCTGTGGTTTTACCTGTGGCTATGCCTGTTACGGTGGCTGTGCCTGTCACGGTGGCTGTGCCTGTGGCTGTGCTTGTGGCTGTGCCCATAATAAGCAATGATAATTTGATGTAATTGATTGCTAGAAATGTACTTCGAGCATCAAGTACATAGCAGAATGGCCATGTTATATCCAGAGATGTCAAAATAGTTTGTGAAAAGTGTTTAAATTCAAAGTGCAGAATTGCAGATGTTTGGCAATATTTAATTTCAAATTAAAAAATGGTTTTCAAAGAAAGTATTTAAATATAAAATGCAGAATACGTATTGAAAAAAGAAATATTTTACAAATACTAAGTATATATTTTATCAAGTATTTCAAATAAAAAGAAAATATATATAAAAATGATAATTCAAAATGAAAAATTAAAGTAGGAATTTTGCATTTTGTATTTTGAACACATTTATTTCAGATGATTCACATCTCTGGTAATATCATACTTAATTTATAAAAATGATAAAAAAATCTTTGTTATATTTTGTTTGCGATTGTTGTATAATTTAAGAATTATTCACGAAATGAATTGTTTGATTAAAAATGTACTTTGAGAACAAAGTACACATCAGAATGGCCGTGATATATCTTTTTAGATTTTTTATAACTTTAGCACTATCTTTTTAGTTGTTTAAGGAAAATTTAGATTTCTCGATTCAGGAAGTTGATTTGATTACGATTCAAATGAAAAATCATTGTTAAAACGACATTTACACTATTTATTTCTAACAATATTAATTTTGTAATATAATCCTAGTTTCTAGATATATTCTCAATTCTGTAATTACTTAAATAACGTAAAGAGTACTCTAGTTGACCAATTATGTACACGTGTTCTGTACTGACAGCTCGATGACGTTTATTTGTTTGTCACTGCTATAAAAGAAAGGGCCCAGCACTTGTGGGACACTTTTTGCACAGACGTTGACCAGAGCGGAGCTTATGCCAGTTTGAGTGGCGGAAAGGTTGTTGGCAACACGATTAATAAGTTAAGTACATTATTATTGTGTTATTCAGAATAATTGATTTGAAATGTTATAAAATAATGTGAGTGTGATTAAATTAGTATTCAGAGGCCACCCGCTATTAAATTTCATATTCAATTTTATGATTATTCTGGTTACTTGTGATATTAATAAGTAAAGTACTAGATTTGATCTCTTTTCATTTGGCTGGTAAATTATATAGTATTTTAATCATTTTGAGATTAAGCTATATATTTTTTTAAGATTAATTTGTTGAACTTTGTAACAATATATTTGTAAATGTCTGAATTGATAATGCTGACGAGTTTCTTCCGCCCGTTCTTCTTCTCAGCTAAAAAATGACGTCCGAACGGGTAGTAGGGTAAAAGAAATGGACAATTAAATTGAATAAATACTATTTCATTTAATTTCACTTTTTTAGTTTTATTTCTTATCATTATGTTTTTATCTAACACGTTCAATAAAGCAGTTTTTCCTACAAATTTGCAAATTGTCACCTGTAACAGGAAAATGTTTATTGAACAGAAATATGTAAAATTGTAAGTACAATTAGACAAATATGTAAATTTTCCACCATTACAAATTTGTAACTTGTATTTTTTATTGAACAGAAATTTGTAAAATTGTCACCTGTCACCTGTAATTGTAAATTGTAAATTGTAAGTTTTATTGAATTGGGCCCTGGTTTAACCAAAACTATCGCTTAGCAATATTACTCCTTACGTTTGACTTCTCAAAGTGTTATATTCCTAAGTAAACTATAAGCACAAACTAGGTGCAAAGTTACTTTTCGTTTATATTAAATTAAGATAAAAGATCTAAAGACAGGTCCCTCAATTTAATTTAAAAATCCTAACAATCGAAGGTCGCTATTGCCATTCATTAACAAGATCATAAGTTCACTTCTAATATGAAAGTAGTGACAAGAATTCAGGTCACAAATGTTTACCACTTCAAAATCTACGTCAACTGTAACATCGGAGAATTACGTTCAATAAAGCAGTTTTTCCTACAAATTTGCAAATTGTCACCTGTAACAGGAAAATGTTTATTGAACAGAAATATGTAAAATTGTAAGTACAATTAGACAAATATGTAAATTTTCCACCATTACAAATTTGTAACTTGTATTTTTTATTGAACAGAAATTTGTAAAATTGTCACCTGTCACCTGTAATTGTAAATTGTAAATTGTAAGTTTTATTGAATTGGGCCCTGGTTTAACCAAAAATATCGCTTAGCAATATTACTCCTTACGTTTGACTTCTCAAAGTGTTATATTCCTAAGTAAACTATAAGCACAAACTAGGTGCAAAGTTACTTTTCGTTTATATTAAATTAAGATAAAAGATCTAAAGACAGGTCCCTCAATTTAATTTAAAAATCCTAACAATCGAAGGTCGCTATTGCCATTCATTAACAAGATCATAAGTTCACTTCTAATATGAAAGTAGTGACAAGAATTCAGGTCACAAATGTTTACCACTTCAAAATCTACGTCAACTGTAACATCGGAGAATTACGTTCAATAAAGCAGTTTTTCCTACAAATTTGCAAATTGTCACCTGTAACAGGAAAATGTTTATTGAACAGAAATATGTAAAATTGTAAGTACAATTAGACAAATATGTAAATTTTCCACCATTACAAATTTGTAACTTGTATTTTTTATTGAACAGAAATTTGTAAAATTGTCACCTGTCACCTGTAATTGTAAATTGTAAATTGTAAGTTTTATTGAATTGGGCCCTGGTTTAACCAAAAATATCGCTTAGCAATATTACTCCTTACGTTTGACTTCTCAAAGTGTTATATTCCTAAGTAAACTATAAGCACAAACTAGGTGCAAAGTTACTTTTCGTTTATATTAAATTAAGATAAAAGATCTAAAGACAGGTCCCTCAATTTAATTTAAAAATCCTAACAATCGAAGGTCGCTATTGCCATTCATTAACAAGATCATAAGTTCACTTCTAATATGAAAGTAGTGACAAGAATTCAGGTCACAAATGTTTACCACTTCAAAATCTACGTCAACTGTAACATCGGAGAATTTTCAGAGAAAAATAGTTCCATAATTGCTGTGTCACGATCGAACGCTTAAGTGCCTGGAAGGTATTTGCTGAAGTAAAGAAAAGCTCAAAAGCACCGTCTCACGTACAATAACGTTTCCAATAATTGAATGATTTTTCATTGCCCACATTTACAGCTGTTATACCATTGAAAATAAGCTATTTTTGATGTAATCTATTTGACATGGCGCGCACAAGCAACTTAGTGTTTGGTGATTCTGATTTAGATATCTCTTGTCAATTAATGTTTTAGGGAAATAGTAATTCTTTAATGGTCTGATGATGTGGTAATTTATGGTGACAACTTCCAAATTAGTTGAAACAGACACCTGCATTCGGCATGGTAAAAGGATTGGAATGAATAATTAACTTTGTATACACTTTCATCTTATCGAGGATGTCTTTGGATTAAAACTACAAACAAGGGAAGTATTATCCTTTAACGTGTGAATAGCTAATACACTTGTACTATTATTTATTCTTGCGTTTGGAATCTTATATTCAAACTCCTTGAGGGAAAAAGTCTAATTAAGGGCAAATTTTTCAATCGCCAGATAACAGATATCAGTCAGTTAAATTATTAACCACATAATATAAATAGTATTGAAAACATTTGACAGACAAGCGAATGACAAACACTGTCAATTTGGCGGTTTAATACGTTATCAAGCGAATAAAATTTATCTAGGCATTGAAAAATTAGCCCGACTCATAAAACAATGAGTAAATAAAATCCTTTTAATTAATATCTAAAGTGCGGTACTTTAGACTAGTTAAAACTTTAAACTGAAAACAGTGACTTTTCTTCAAGAAGCGTTGCAGTTGATAGCTAATTGTATTTTGAAACATTTTATTTTGTACGTGACCCAAAACGAAATGAAGAAACTCAACACGACAAATCCATAATGCTGTCCAAAGTAGGTCCGTGTCTTTGATTTCCTTATCACTTTAGCTTCTTAACTAATGGGAGCATATATAATGTTTTCCAATTTTATGGATATATTTTTTTTAGGATTCGAATGTTGTTCAAAATCCTTTGGATTCATATTATTTGGATTACGATCCTTCGTCACTGTACTAAAAGACAGTGTTACATCAAAAGACTTGAACGTTGCGAATTGAGTTACATTATACAATTGGTGTCCATTGTCTTCAGACAAATATTACTCTACTAGTTTAGAATTATTTTCACTTCTATCATTTACGCGCGTACTATTTCACTTCTGAGATAAGTATAAAATATTTTTGTAGGATCTTAAAATATTTAACAAAACAGCGCCACAATATTGTGTCCATTAGTTTAAGAAATATAGTTATTAGAAAATGTAATAGTTAAGAAATGTATGTCTGAGGAGGTCAATGGCACAGTTTTGGCGGTTTAGCGCCTGGCCCAGTGATTGCGGAGGTTAAGCAACTTTCGCAAGGGTCAGTCATGGGATGGGTGACAAAAATATATTATCTCGAACTCCTCCGTACTTCGGAAGGCACGTTAAGACTTTGGTCCCGGCTGCATTTGTAGTCGTTAACACTAACACCCACCAATCCGCATTGGGCCAGCGTGGTGGGTTATGGCCCATCCTCCTTATCCACCCATAAGGAAGGCTTGTGCCCCAGCAGTGGGGGCATTAAAAATGACTGATGGTCATGTCAAGAAAATTGTGCTGTTCCCTTCGGCAAGTGAAGAAACCCGTCACGTAGAGGCGGATTCTCCGAAAATCTTTTTCCCTATTATTTTGTGGGATATTTTAATTGGATTACTGGAAATAATAAAGAGCGACCGATAATGGGATACTTAAATACTAAACCCGGCAGCGGTTTATTTAGTTGGCGACAAAATAACTAAATGGGGCGACAAACTGTGGATACAAAAAATACGTAAACGAGCAACTACATGTGGGAGATAAATAATTTTAAGTGAGTGAAAAAAATACTGAGTCGGCGACCAACCAAGTAGGTAAACTATAACTGAATTAAGATGCCCAACATGATATTTTTATCACCTCGATTAGGTTAATAATAGCCTTTTATAAGTGAAAGTGAAAGTGAAAGTGAAAGTGAAATTTGTTTTAAGTAAAATATATTACAAAATTTAAATGTTTTGTGTACTGTTGTCACTGTCACCCAAATAGAAATTTGATTGCCCGTTCTGATTAACTAGTGACTCAATTTGTATTTTAAAGACACTCATTTTCAATGTTTGTAGTCGCCCTCAGTCCTTCGCCTACTTAGTATTTCATTCAGGACGCTATATTCAGTATTGTTGATGCCCAAAATGGGAATTTATTGTTACCCGATTAAATTAAACCTTTATTTTATTTTCCATCAGAAGTGGCAATGGACACTAGCGCACTACGCAACACGTTATTAGATCATACCTAGCGCGGTGCGGTAAAGGGAGCAATGTTTTATGTATGCGATGTTCGCACACGTACCCTGAACGGTGTTACCATTGTAATTGGGAGTTGTTACTACATATCGAGAGATATTTCCGCTGAAATAGTTGTAAGAAACTAAATCAGCTTGTAAATGCCTCATTCTTGAACTTTTACTTTTACAATCACTTGATGACTGCTTAAATAAAAAGTTAAACCTCCGAAAAACCACATAGGGTAAAACTGGGATAGATGCCCTACCTTTTGAAATGGCCTCCTAATTTAAAAAAAATATTCATTAATATGAATAATTTCTATGAATGTTAGCTAGCTTAATCATTTATGTTGAATTATAATAATTTATTTTTGATCTATCAATTACAGATTTTGCAGAATTTACCTTTTTGTGGAACTCTTTTTTTGAGGATAGATGCCTTACCCTATGGATAGTTGCCCCACCATGAAAATACTAAGAAGGATAGATGCCTGCACTGCAGGATAGTGAAAACGAAAACCCAACCAAATTTTATGAGGTCGTTTTACTCCTAAAACAGCAATATATACGTCAATACATAAAAATATAACAGAACACTAAAAATAATTTAAAAATTAAATATGGTATATGGTGAGACAGATGCCCTTAGGCCACCGATACCTTGAAGCTACAATCAGTAAAAAGTCCAATTATAAATATAAATATATGTAAATACATAAAAAATATAACAAAGCAGAAAAAATAGTTATAAATATACACTGACACCAATATGGTCTATGAAAGGATAGATGCCCCTAAGGGCACCTATACCTCGAAAAATCAGGGCAACTATCCTTTTTGATAGGGATAGATGCCCAAGTAGTTTTTAAATAAATTAAAAACAAAAGAGCAATTATTTACACCCAGGTGACCCAGGTGCCAGCTTGATGAACCAGTACATTGACGTAATAAAAAATATAACGGAATTTATTACCACTTATAAAGTTATACAACGGCAAATACTATCATTTAAAACTTTGACGTTTTTGTGAAGTTCGTCGCGGAGTTGGTTGCACACAGGAGCGAAACGCGTCCACGCCGTACAACAGCCCGTGGACAATTAGGTGCGGGGTGAATGCGGCTCCTTGCGAGCTTGGAAGTTAGATTTTTGAAAATGAGGCACCTATCCCATTGCAGCATCTATTCCGGTTTTACCCTGTAAGTAAATCAGAAACCAGTCATTAGGCAACTCTTACAATCGCAAATCTGCTTGCAGTATTTTTTCGCATCTGAATAAAAAAGATTTATGCACATTTTCATGATAAGCATAATAAACATTTTAGTATTTTAATAATATCTCATTGTTGAACGTAGAACTCGAAAATAGTGGTATCGCTGCCTAATATAAAATATACACGGCTGCCCTAAAACAAATTGAAGTATCTCATTCCAGACAAATTTTACAGGAGAGCTTAAAAACGTTATTTAGTGTTTTTATTGAAAAAAGTGAAATTCAGAATACTAAAATGCTAAAATATCATTGGCATTTAAAGTAAAAACATATGTCTGTAAAAAAATAAGTTCTAATACCTATATACATTTTGACGAATTCGGCGTAGAAATATTTATTGATTTGTCAATAATATTCTACGCTATAAGCAAGTAACTTGAGATTCTCTATTGTTCTTTAGAAGTATTTTCGTAGATACTTGTTTTCAGCTTTGCATAGATAAAGCCATAGAATATTTTACTTACAACTATAAAATAAATACATAGAAATCAAGTATCTGCTAATCTATTTTGAATTCAAGTATCTTGATAAGGCTTGCTTGTTTTTAAGTTAGAAACGGGAAATATATTTTGTTTTAGCGTAGATATTGCAAACAAAAAAAGATACTTGAAACAAATAATTGGCTATATTTTCCGAATGAAACCGAATTTTACTAAAATAAAAAAAATGGGAAATGCGATTTGCTTTGCTAAAACAGAAAATGATTTTTTTTTAAACTGAGTTACTTAACTTCTGCGTAGGGCACCCGTACATAACAGCCACTGCAGACTGCATCTAACTTTATTCAAACTATAAATTTGGCATGCCAGCGTACGAGGACTGTTCTCAAGAGATAGTGAAATCATCTTCGCCAAACGGACTCGAATTCGCCGACAATAATACTCTAGCTTCGATACTTTGCCTAGTAAAATAATTTTATATAGATTGCCATAATGTGCCAGAGGAAATTGTTCGATATTCGAGAATCATTGATTGAGAAACTTCCTTTGTACTACAACTTACGTACATATTCATGCCAGTACATTCATGCCAGTTCCAAAATTGTATTGTACTTGTTGCTGATTGTTCTCTTGTAGCTTAAGAAAGGGATAAAATTAAGTCAGGAAGATAGGTAAATCTTTTAACTGTAATCATGCATTTTAACACTACTAATTAATATCGAAGTAGAAAGTAGTACCTACGCAAAATGCGACATCACGTTAGGCAGCTATATCACTGTACACTTCGTCCCGTGACCACGGCCCCTGGAAAGGTGTTGAAACGTCGGGAAACCCAAAAAACCAACAAATCAAAACTAATTATTTCTAAAATAACATCTGAATTAACCAATATACGCGCTCTAATCCGTGAAAAGTGTTTTATTTCTAGCGATATCACTATTTTTGAGTTTTACATTCAACATTGAGATTTATTATAATACTAAAATGTTTATTTTGATTACCCTGACAATGTGCTTATATGGAAGAAATAAAGCAAGTAGGTTCACGATACCATGAACTGACTAAAAGTGGTTTTGCTAGATACTCGTTGTTATAAACATATTACACTGCGTGTAAAGTCAGTTTTTTTCTTATTTGTTTTAGTTGATTATACAATTATTTGCACAAAACTTGAATAAAAAATACCACTTTGAAAAGAAAGATTTTGTAAAATGTGGTCGATTTCGGACTATTTACATAAACTAATTTGGTTTAGGTATAACATTGACAATTCAAAATACTTTACAGGATTCACCAACCTTAATCCTTATCTTTAATAATATTGTAAAATGCGAAAGTCCGTTTGTTTGTTTTTTTGTTACGACTTCACATCTAAACTACTCAACCGGTTATGTACTTTTAGGTATAAATACCTCACCTCGACATTTTTTTTATATCTATATATTTATAGGCTTTTCCTTATACCATACAAGCTTTCCGCCCGCAGTTTCGCCCGCGTGGACTACAGGTGACATCGGTGCGGTCGCAGACCTGTGCCCAATAGTGGGATAAAAAGTAGCCTATGTCCTTTCCCAAGGTCCCATCTATCTCCGTACGAAATTTCATTAGAATCGCTTCAGTTGTTCAGGCGTGAAATCGTATCAGATAGAGTTATCGACGACCTCCGTGGTCGAGTGGTTTGCACGCCGGTTTTCAAGGCGTCACCATCTCTTGAGGTCCCGGGTTCGATCCCCGGCTGGATCAATGTAGAAAATGAACTTTTCAATATTGTCTCAGGTCTGGGTGTGTGTCATACCACCGTTGTTTCTGATTCCCATAACACAAGTGCTATAGCTATAGCTATTTACGGTGGGATTGGAGCAATGTATATGTGATGTTGTCAAATATTTATTTATTACTAGCTTTTGCCCGCGACTTCGTCCGCGTGGATATTCGAGAAAATCCAATGGGAACTTTTAACCAGGAAAAATAGTATTAAATGTTTTAGTTTCATCAAAATCAGATCAGCCGTTTCAACGTGATTAAGCGGGTCCCCACCAAGCGCGCGAACCCGCTTTTTTCTTTCGTACAATATCATCCCCTATTTTAACCCCTACAGACTTACATACAAACTTTCATCCCCTATTTTAACTCATTAAACCATTATTTCGCAATAAAAGGTAGCCTATGTCCTTTCTCGAGCTCTACTCTACCTCTGTACCGAATTTCATCCAAATCGGTTCAGTAGCTTAGGCGTGAAGGCGTAACAAATAGACAGACAGACAGAGTTACTTTCGCATTTATAATATTAGTATGAATCATGGATTAAGCATGGATTTTGTATTTTTGATTTTGAATTTCGTTCTGTCAAATTCAACTCATGGTAGTCGATTAAACAACATAATCTCGTAGTGTAAACGTATCTAAGTGGGTACCTAATAAATACGATAGTGGCATAACTTCTATAGTCTCTCTATTCTGTGGTACAATCAAACTTTCATCCCCTATTTCAACCCCTCCAACCCTTATATCGCAATAAAAGGTAGCCTATGTCCTTTCTTAAGCTCTACTCTACCTCTGTACCAAATTTCATCCAAATCGGTTCAGTAGTTTAGGCGTGAAGGCGTAACAGACAGACAGACAGACAGAGTTACTTTCGCATTTATAATATTATAGTATGGATTTATTTTCGCATTTATAATATTACTAGCGGCCGCCCGCGACTTCATCTGCATGGAAAGTTTTTTGTTATCCCTCGAGAAAAACAATTTTTTCGAGATAATAGATACCCTATGTTCTTCTCTGTAACCCTGACAACGTGTATGCAAAGTTTCATGATGATCGATTAAGTAGTTATGACATGAAGGCGTAACAAACAAACAAACTATAAGTACTTTGTTGCCAAAAATCCTGTCACCCTTAGTAATTATCTGGTAACGATATATTTAAGTTTGTAAATACCATTATTACTAATGACCGTTAAAGCTGATAAGTTTCTTGCGCCCGTTCTTTATGTCAGTTAAAAAGTCTGGAACGGGTGGTAGAAAAATATATATTCGATTCAAAAGTACTTAATAATTTAGTTTATTTGAATAAAGCTATTTTTGACTTTGACTTTAAAGTATTCGGTGTTTGGCAACACAATTAATTAGTTTATCTTCGTCAGCTTCAGAAAAACTAATTTACATGTTTCTACTGCCAGCGGTTGACGGCAAGATTGGTTCGGGAGTGGTTGTGTGGTCGACAACAGCAACAGAACGCGACGGCACGCGACAGTGGCTGCTTTGTTTTCTCATATTGCTATCTTGCTTTAGAGATATAGCGCCTTGATATCTCGAAAACTAAACTGAATATAAAAAAAGTCAATGCAACCTCATAATAACATCATAATTTCAAAAGACCATCTGAATGACACGCCCCACTCAGGGACACAATAAAATATCTCAACTTTACTTATAGGAGATACATAATAATTATTTTGTTATGATCTGTAGACGTTACGATGCTCCGGCTGTGACAGGCTGGGACGGACGGACTGAACGATCTTTTAAGAGTAAGGGTAGGTACCTTGTTTTACTACAAAACCCTATAAACTGTTTCTGATGTTTTTGCAGGCAGACATTATTTGCACCTTTGTCCCTTTTTATTTTTCCTCTTGCAAAATGAAAACTCTATATTAGCTGCTAAACACCAATATGTCTAGCTAGCTGATTGACAAGAACTACAGCAAATACCTATCAATCTGTATTGAATTGAGTTTCGAATCACTATCTTTTGGATAAACTTGAATCTCTATTTCATAGGGATAATAACAGACTTGGGGACTAATTTAATTACCAACCTAGTGCCTAAACGAAATATTATTTCTCACGCATATGAAACATTCCATGACTTGACATTTGGTCACTTATCACACGAATAAAACTCCGAGATGACTCAGGATTTGTCTCAATTATCAGGACGTCACACTTTTTGGGCCATAAATCATTCTATTCTCGGTCTATTTGTCGCAATTTGTCTGTTATGAATTGTTGCATCTGTCATAAAGTTGAAATATTTTGATTGCGAGATTGAGTTAGACAAAAACCATTTTTGAATTAAATTCAGTTTTTTAACTACCAATTTTGAATTAGTATTTTATTGGTTTTAATAATATCTTTAAACGAGCAATTCTTGTATATACACAGGTTGGTCAAAAGTTCTGTTACTGAGTTTCTTTATCGATTACTGGCCATTAAAACAAATGAAAAGAAAAAATAAAAATGACATATTATTGACAGTTTTATAAGCTATAATTCCATACCACACGTATATCATATTTTGTTTATTTCACCATGGAATGGGGGTTGAAGGAGAATCGTGTCGCTGTAATTGCTCTGCACAAATGTGGGCAGCCACCGAATATGATTTTCAAGTTGCTACAAAAGTTGAAAATCAACAAGCAATTTATTTATCGCACTATCCATAGGTACAGTAATACCTTGACCGTCGATGACCGAAAAAGATCAGGAAGACCACGCACCGTTCGGACACCAGCTGTGATCAAGGCAGTGAAGGCGAGAATCACGAGAAATCCCGTCCGGAAGCAAAAGTTATGGGCAATACAGATGACTGTGAAGAGAAGTTTCCTTAAAAAAAATATCAATGATGACCTTGGGCTTCACGCTTACCGTAGACGAAAGGGCCATCTGCTAAACGCACGATTGAAGGCTATGAGGTTAGCACGAAGTCGCGCTCTACTAAAGCAGTACGCACAAAACGGCCATCGAAAAATCTTGTTTACTGATGAAAATATCTTCACAGTCGAAGAAAATTTTAACCGTCAAAATGATAGAGTATACGCTAAGAATAGTAAAGAAGCCAGCATGATTGCTCCGAGGGTCCAACGAGGTCACCACCCCTCATCAGTGATGATTTGGCTGGGGGTGTCCTATTCAGGGCTAAGTAAGGTTCATTTCTGTGAAAAAGGTTTGAAAACTGGCGCTAGAGTCTATCAAGATACCGTTCTGGAACCTGTTGTCAAACCCTTAAGCCACACTTTATTTCAAAACCAGCCATGGGTCTTCCAGCAGGACTCTGCCCCTGCGCACAAAGCAAAATCTACACAAGCATGGTTTCGGGCTAACAAAATTGATTTTATCGCGCAGGAAGAATGGCCATCCTCCAGCCCAGACTTAAATCCTCTGGATTATGCCATATGGCAACTTATTGAGGAGAAAGCATGTGCTAAGCCCCACATGAATCTCGACTCTCTTAAGCGCGCTATTCTCAAGGCAGTCGCAGAATTGGATATGGTGGTAGTTCGTGCTGCCATCGATGACTGGCCTCGTCGTCTAAAGGCGTGTATTCATGCCAGAGGCGGTCATTTCGAATAATTTTAATACATGATAATCTTAAATATTTGTGCTTTCATTTGGTATATAATTCATTGTAGCATTATTTGTAAATTTAGTATTATTCATGTTTTCCATAGTTACAGAACTTAGTAACCAACTAGGTATATATATCGGTGATCTCGGAAACGGCTCTAACGATTTCGTTGAAATTTGGTATATGGGGGTTTTTTATTCATATTCATATTCATATTTATTTATTTGCAAGTCACAAGTTGGAATGGGTGTTACAAAATTGGTATGTACAAGTGACGCCCTGCTAGGGCACAGCAAACATGAGGGGCAACTATCGCCTCTTACTTATAAAATTAATTTTCTAACTAAACTTAACTAACAGTGAAAACCTTACTACTATTGTAAAAAAGTACTTTGATATTATTGCACCTATAAATATATAATATAAATTATTACTTGTCACATTAGACTTAGAAGTTTGAAAAAAAATAAAAAAATAAAAAATAAAAAAAAGAGAGCTAATTAACATTCATCATTATATTGTTTCAAGTATAATCATTATATTATTTCATATTATTGTATTATTATATATATTATTTTAAACCATATTTTATTTATTTATATTTAAGTTATATTCTGTTAGTGGAGATATCGAAGTGGGTATTACGAATTGGCTTCTTTTTTTTTCCTATAATCTGTCGTTAAAAAAATCTGAAATATCATAATAACATTTATCTATTAAAAATGATTTTAGATGGTTAATGAATAGAGTGAGCTTTTGTATATCTTTAAGGTTATTAGGGATATGATTATAAATCTTTATTACCATATGGTGAGGGCTAGACGAGACGAGTTTCATAGTGGTGAATGGTTTGTTTAGTTTGTTAAGGGTTCTGTTATTTCTTTTATTTGTGTTTTTCATAGGGGAGTATAGTTCTCCATGTTCGGGGGTAAACAATCGATCTAGATTAGTCTTATGTTTGGGAAAACGCGCATTTTCGCATTTTCATGCGTTTTTCTTTCGACGCAGAATATAGTCGCTAATTTCGTCCGCGGCCGTCCAATGTCCATTTGGTTCAGCGGGTTAGGACGCGGACCACAAGAAATGAGTGTTCTGAGTTCGAATCCCGCTCGGTGACTTACTTTTTTTAAAATGTTTGTTCAAGTTTATATTTTTTTTTATTTTTATTGTTTTTAGACAAGTTTAAAAAATGTAGTTAATGTTGCTTTCGATTTTTTATTTTATTGAGACTTGTGAAGCAATAGTGCAAAACAAAAAAATTACCGATACAAATTTTAAACACAGTTTTTCGGATACGTTTTACACATACTCGTATATTGCTCTGATCCCAAAGTAAGTAGCTAAAGCACTTTTGTTATCACCTAAACACCACCATATTACAATAAATAATAACCGAGCGAAGCTCGGTTCATCCAGATATTTGGTTTTATATTACATTGTATATTCAGTAATTTTCTAAGAAGTTAATTTTATTTTTGTCATTTTTATCGTAGACTAGCGGCCGCCCGCGGTTTCACCCGCGTGGTTCCCGTTTCCATATGAATATCGGGATACAAAGTATTCTATGTTTTAATCTAAGCTATCTACTATCTGTGTGCCAAATTTCAACCAAATCAGTTAAGTAGTTTTTGCGTGATTGAGGAACAAACATCCAAACATCTAAACATCCAAACCCTAAAATTTTCACATTTATAAGTAGAATTAGTAGGATAGGATGACCCGGAACTTTTCAATCATAGTAATCCTTTTCTTGAAAAAACAACTCAAGCCGATAAAAATATGTAGAATCCGTGCCATGATGTCAAGAACGGATATAATATGACATCGCTCTTCTCTTCGAGTGAATAAAAAAGAATTATGTTAAAACTAATTATTTGTACTTGATGTATAAGTCATGTCATTTATACTAGAAATATTGACATTGTTCTGTAGAGCTAAATTACAATTAATGATAGGAGTTTAAAGATGTTATTGATCTAGTTTCTGATTTCTATGCTCTTCGTGTTCTAGACATTTTTACAGTCAGAACAGCTGAACTATTTAATATTTTGTCCCACCAATCTAGGCTTGGTCTTAATTATTACTAGTGTTCATCTTCTTCATGCATAGACCAAACGACAGTCGTTAACAATATCTGTGACAATACTATAAGAATATAGAATACTATAAGAATAAGTTTATAAGACCTAACCGAAACGATGAGGATGTTTTAGTTCATGTGAGAGATCCGACATGCACGGAGGCACTAAAACATTGTTTACATATTAGGTATCAACTGAAAGTAAGCTGAAACTTAAAATTTGGTAAGGGAAAAATTGAAAAAAAAACTTCTTTTTAGAGAAGAATACTTGCCAAAGACTTAAATCCTGGGCTCATTCATTTAAGTCTATCTAAGTGGAATTAAGTATAATTATTAAGAGATTAATTATTATTAAGAATTTTTCATTGATTATCATTCCATCTTAAAAAAAAAAAAAAAAAAACTCCTGTTTTCAAATTTAATGGCAGTATTAAACTATTTCTTCGACTATCTTTTAGTAATAATTCATAAAATTGGTAATAAGAAAGTGCCTCAGTGTATGTTGTGAAAACACACTTGTAATAAAAAGTATAAATGTTATAATTAGCAAAATGAAATGATAAAATTTCGTGCAATTAATTAAACATCAATTTATTATGACACCGGAAGTTTAACTATAAAGTTTTAACTATAAATGTTGGCTGAATCGGAAGCGATCAAGCCGTGCAATAAAACCGACTGTGACTTATGAAATCACAAGCCAGTCCGGGTTAATATAGAAAAGTTTTTAATCAAATGAAAGTCCGCATAATAGGAGCATCACTAGCAGTCATAACTGTCGTTATTCAGGAGAATCATGAAATTGGAATAGAAAATGGCGTCGCAATATGACGGTGCTCATCCACACATACTGGCAATTTCCTCAGCAGATGACGGGGTGTGGAACGTCTTATTTTATGAAGTCACTGCTACGTAGAGATCGTTTGCATTAAATGTTCCAGTATTGAGATTGCAAAGCTCGGGAGAAAAAGTGCGGCTTTTTATTTGTTTTTATTTTAAATCTCTCCCACATTCGTGCTTGGTTGTGGTGTGACTTAGCATGTTTTATAAATATTCCAGTAATATTTTTCAAAGGGCAAATTAACGCAACAAAATACCTACACAAATCTTAACAGTCGTATATGCTCATAATCATGTGCTAGTCTGACAGATGGTGGTGAAACACCATCGCTAACAAGTCTATTAACATTCCGCCGTTTGACATTTTAATGTGGTCATTCGCTCCGTACCAATTAAAGGGTGAACAAACAAATTATTGCAAAAGTTGTTTAATTAAGGGCTTTACAAATTACCACAGCAAAAATTTAAATTTACCTTGAACCAAGTTGAACCAAGGTTATGCCGGCTATCATAATTATGTTTTTTTTTTTATATTCAATAGGTAGTTACTTTTAAGCTTTAATTAGACGTTGCTCCGATTCCAAAGTAAGTAGCTAAAGGACTTGTGTCATGCAAATCTTAGACAAAAATGATATATCACAAACTCCCAGATCTGAGACTAAATATAATAGAAAATGTTGTTTCCTAAATTGACCCATCCGGGGATCGAACTCGGGACCTCAGAGATCATCCTCTACCACGTACGTCGTCGACAACTTCAAATTCTCATAAAAAATATTGCAAAAATCCATACAGGGTCTAAAATACAAAACTATTTTAATCTGTTTATATTTTTCAAGGATTTAAAAATGTATGGTTTTTTAATAACAAAACTTTTTTTACAGTAATTACGATCACAATAGTATTTTTTAGACGAAAAAGACTCTTAGGAAGAGAAAAGTAAGTATAAATCAGATTGCGTGACCAGGATTTATCTATTATGACCCCGTATAATCGGTATAAGTGTCCACCACACACTTGTTCACGAAATTGGGATAATTCTTAATAAGACGTGTGTGATCCTTGGTCACGGAAGGACCACCGCCGTAGATCTGATAGAGTACCCAGAAGCGTGCTTATAACCAACACGGTCCCTATTAAGAACTATATAAATACAGTCTGAGTCATAAACTTAAGGGAAGGAACAGAAAGTAGAAAATTAAAATACTTTAAGCTGTAGCGATGCAGTTTGGATGGCTGATTTTAAGTAAGCTAGATAGTTCAAACGATTGAGGTGGTTATCTATATATATAAAATTCAAAGTCCTGACTGACTGACTGAGTGAGATATCAACGCACAGCCCAAATCGTTCAACCTAGAGACTTGAAATTTTGCACATAGATACCTTATATGGTGTAGGCATCAACTAAGA
The DNA here is from genome assembly GCA_928269145.1 of Agriphila tristella. NCBI lineage: Eukaryota > Metazoa > Arthropoda > Insecta > Lepidoptera > Crambidae > Agriphila > Agriphila tristella. The sequence goes on from OV743443.1 coordinate 16,194,473, forward strand.
AAGGATTTTTGAAAATTCCATCCCTAAGGGGATGAAATAAGGGATGAAAGTTTGTATGAAAGTCCCTCAGTTTTGAAGCTAGGATCTTCAAATTTTGTGTTTAGGCTGATGATTGAAAATTAATAAGTACGTGTCTCAGCGTTTTTCAAAATTTTACCCCCGAAGGGGTGAAAAGGGGGATGAAGTTGTGTATAGAAGAAAAGCCTTAATTTTCGAAGTAAAAATCGCTAAATTTATAATTTAGGCTTATGGATGGAAATATAACTCAACGTATATTGTTATTGGGTAGTATTTTAACTCATATAGGGATGAAATGGGGTAAATAAACCTAAAATAGATATGGATGTCGTTATTGGGGTTTTCTGGGATGACGATTGCAAAAATGACATTTATTTTGAAGTCCAACACGGTCGACATGATTTAACCCCTAAAGGGGTGAAAATGGGGCTCAAATTATGTATGGAAAAAGGATATAAAATAGACATTACAACTTAAAACTTCGTAGGAGCATGTCTAAAATAAAAAGGCAAACATATATTTTGTGATTTAAAAAAATCAACCCCTTAGGGGATAAATGGGGTAAGTAAACATAAAAATCGATATGGATGTCGTTTTTGAGGTTTTATGGGATGGTGATTGCGAAAATAACATTTATTTTGAAGTCCAACACGGTGAACAAGATTTGACCGCTAAAGGGGTGAAAATGGGGTTCATATTATGTATGGAAAAAGAATATAAAATAGACATTACAACTTTAAAATTCGTAGTAGCATGTCAAAAAATAAAATGGGCAAACACATATTTTGTTATTTTGAAAATCATCCCTTAGGCAGTAAATAGGGTAAATAAACATGAAAATCGATGTGGATGTCGTTTTTGAGGTTTTATGGGATGAGAATGCGCAAATTACATTTATTTTGAAGTCCAATCCAGTACGGACATGATTCAGCCCCAGGGAACGGGAACGGGAATCGGAATCGGAATCGGAATCGGAATCGGAATCGGAATCGGAATCGGAATCGGAATGGGAACGGGAACCGGAACCGGAACGGGAACGGGAACGGGAACCGGGACCGGGACCGGGACCGGGACCGGGACCGGGACCGGAACGGGAACGAGAACGCGATCGCAAAAGTGATCGCGAAAGCGAAAGCGAACAGGAACGGAAACCGGGAACAGGAACGGGACCAAACGGGAATGGGAACGGGAAAGAGTAAAGAAACGGGAACGAGATACTACTAATATCTCTGGACTCAATTCTGATTATTGTAATAAACTAGCTTCCGCCCGCGACTTTGTCCGCGTGGATATTAGAGAAAATCCTTAGGGAACCTTCAACCAGGATCCGACCAGCCGTATTTACGCGATTAGATGGGTCCCCACCTAGCGCACTGCCTCGTGCGAGGCCTGCCACACGCGGCAAACGTTTTGCCTCGCGAGGCAGTGCGCTTGGTGGGGACCCGTCTAATCACGTAAAAACGGCTGGTCGGATCCTGGTTGAAGGTTTCCTAAGGATTTTCTCTAATATCCACGCGGACGAAGTCGCGGGCGGAAGCTAGTTTGCTTGTAAAATAAAGAACTTGTCCGCTATTTGTTGTATTTAGCGATTACAAATTTAATAACAAATACTTAAAAATAAAAATCCATACCAGATTACACAAAAAAATTTACATCAGCCGTTTTTCTCTTGTGAATTTCGGAAATACCTAATTCGTAGACTATGTTCTCCTCCAAGGTACAATATTTTTACCAAAATTAATGAAAATTGATCCAACGCTAAATCCTAGAAAACGTAAAATCAACCAGATAGAGACTTTCGCATTTATAATAAAAAATGTGACTATGTCAGATTGTAGATCGTTTTAATTTATTTTTGTTATAATAATAATAAAAATCCCTTCATTAAACATATTGTAAATCGATCAAATTTATTTTTGTGACAATAAAAATGAAAATTCCTTTATTAAACATATTTTAGATCGATCAAATTTATTTTTGTGACAATGAAAATGAAGATTCCAAAACATCTTATGGCTTGACATCATTCTTGGCCATTCCCTTCAATTTGTGTAACGGCCCATTAATGGGAGGAGACGAGCAAAAACTCGACTTCAGATGTGGAATCACTTCCTAATACTAATTCATGTGATAAACTTGCGGACAATCTTGATGAAGCAGCTGCTTAGGGATACATTTCTTTATACGATCGTTTGTGAGTAAAATCGGTTCATAAACAAAGAAGTTCTGCTCAATTACCCATAAACAATCACGTAATGGTTACGAAAAGATTTTCAGAAAACTACTGAATCGACTTCAAAATGGGACCAATCTTGAACTGTATATTTGAAATAAGAAAATATTTTTCTAGATAATATACAACATAAAAAACATAAAACCGAATTGATAAACTCCTCATTTTAAGGGTTCCGTAGCCTAAATGGCAAAAAACGGAACCCTTATAGATTCGTCATGTCTGTCTGTCTGTCTGTCCGTCCGTATGTCACAGCCACTTTATTCCGAAAGTATCAGGATTACACAGTTGAAACTTGGTAGGTAGATGTATTCTGTTAACCGCTTAACGAATTTAACACAAAAATAAAAAAATAAAAAGATTAAAGGGGGGCTCCCCATACATGGAACTGAAACTGAAAAAAAAAATTTTCTTCAAACCAATACGTGTGGGGTGTCTATAGATAGGTCTTTAAAAATGGCATTGAGGTTTGTAAGACGAATTTTTTTCAAAGTCAACCCTTTGAAAGATAAACACTGCCAAAGTGGTAAAATGTGTGTCCCCCCCCTCTAACTTTTGAAATAAGAAAGTGAAAAATCTGAAAATATAGGAAATATATGCTGTAGATCTTAATAAACACTTTCAACGAAAATTAGTTTGAACGAAATATAATAATTGGTTTTTGAGATATAGCACATTTTCCAAAACCGCAAATATAACTTTGTCATTCATACCAACATTGTGAAAAACAAAGTTATTTTTGCAGACAAAAATAATAGTGGTATGAAATATCGTATGATATAAGGTAACTACGGAACCCTATGGCGCGTGGTCCGACACGCACTTGGCCGGTTTTTTTTAAGTCGTTTCATTGATTTGGAGTTAGCATGTGCTAGCCGTAGGTTTGCTTGTTTTTTTTTACTTCATACAGAATATTTCACTAAGGTGATTGACGAGCAAATATTATTCAAGTAAGCTTCGATCATCAGATGATTGAAGCGAGTAGGCAACAATCGATTTTGCAATTTACTAAGCCAACTTCAAACATGCTCATTTGAGTCGTAAAAGCATCAAGATATTCGTAGGGACGCACTATTATAATCGTCACCACTAATAAATGTAAGTACCTCCTAATTATTTATTGGTTCTCGAACAATTTCTAACAAGATTATCAAAACATTGTGGCACATTGTATAGAAAAGGCATAAAAAATACACTTCAATCTTGTACACTGTTTACTATCTTGTTTAAAGTGGTATTTTCCAACTTTAGAAAATAGTATCACCGTATGAGTAGAGTTTATGATCGGGTAGTTATCTCGCAATCGTAAAAGTCCACTAAATCCAACAATAAAATTGTGGACGATATATAAATAGGGTTTGAAACTAAAGAAGCCAGGATAAGTGCAGCTTCAAGAGTAATAACGAAATGTACTTGAATTTGAACAGCGAAATGAGAAATAAAATTTATGGAACCATCACAATTTTCTAGTGAAATGGATTTCCTTGAATGTTGTTCACAACTGAAAGTATATTGAAATAGATGAATATTCATTGCGTTAACTGTTGTAACTGCGTTTCTTTTTTTTCCAAATTTTTGCATAACATTTATAATTTCAGTGTTACCGTCCGTGGATTCTTTTTCAGTTCATAGCAGCTTAAATACCTACTAGAGCTTAGCCTATTTTTTCAAAATTTTGCAGCATTAATGTTACATAATATCATAAAAAAACAAGTAAGTACATAGATAAAGAAAATATTTGTTTCGTTCCCACGAACAAAATTTCTGTTTTTTGTAATTTTGCTTTGTTACAAAGCATTGAGTAATAATCAACGTTATTTATCGATTTGCAAGTTTTTAATCGTATCGTAGTCCACTTATTGATATTGATCCCTTAAAAACTCAAAAAGATATATTTTTAGCTTCATTTTCATACCATAGAAAGTAAACCTACAAAATTCTTTGACGTACCATCCGCTTTTCACTCTCTGATAAAACTGGACCGTCAAAATTCACGGCCACCCTACACCCAAAGGAGAATCTGGGATCAAAGGTTTGTCGGAACGTGTGAATCAAGTTAGTAACGCGAAACGACTAGTGATGGGATTTAATCTTTTCAAAAATTGAGTTATGACCAGATATGGCCCAGTTAATTTAATAACAACAGTTTAAAATAACAACAGTTTATGTGTGACCGAGTGAGGAATATCATAGCGAGTTTTTTCGGGTTTAAAACTTGCAAATAAAGCAACTTCAGGAAAAACGGTGGCGGTTTAGGGGCCTACAGCCGTCTAATAGCGCCAACAATTTATTTTTATTACCGTTTTAAAGCTAGTAAATAAAATTGGTAATGAAAATATTAAAGGGTTTTTCAAAAAATATTAGAGACAATTTAAGAGGTCATGGTTGTTTCCCTTTCTTAAATAGTTCATGACGAATCCGGAACAAATCATGATAAAATTTTGCGGTGCTAGTGGACGTGCAGTACGCGATTGCGGCTGATAACCAACTATCGCTCAGGTGATCGTCGGATGGGTGACCAAAAATTTTGTATCTTGAGTCAAAGTCAAAGTCAAATAAGCTTTATTCAAATAAACTTAATTATTAAGTACTTTTGAATCGTCTATATTTTCCTACCACCCGTTCCAGACTTTTTTAGCTGACAAGAAGAACGGGCGCAAGAAACTTATCAGCTGTAACAGCCATAAGTAACGATATTTACAAACTTGAATATATCGTTACCAGATAATTACAACAGGGTGACAGGATTATTGCAAAAACATAGACTTATTATATGATGAGCTTCTCTGAGGTACGAAGGGCACGTTATGTTAACGGTTCCGACTATTTTTGAAGTCGTTAACGCCCTGAAATGTGCTTTGGGTATGATGGCCCATTCTCTTTATCCATTCAAAAAGAAAGGCTTGTGCCACATTGGGGACATTAAAATTGCTCATGTTAAAGTGAACATGTAAAAAAACTTAATAGGTAGTGAATTTTGGATTCTTTTTAAGTATTCTAACCAATTTGCAAAAAGATACAACAATATATACGGTAGTAAAACGAAAATAGAAGAAATCTTAGTTCAAGCTGCATCAACCATCAGCAGAAAGGATGCAAAGGTACAGAGTGCGACGATTGTGAAAAGGATCACGAAAATGATAGAAAAAAAACTCAAAACACACCTAAAAATAATTGTGCCCGTGACACACGTCACTAGATGTGAGTCTTTGAGGCGTCATTAAGCCCGCGTTCGTATTAACGACCGGACAATACACGACGTGATTTCTTTTCACGCAACTTGGCATCCCGTTTTTCGATGATTTCTCAAAATCTTTTCAATGAGATTTCAAAAATAATGAGGCCGTTCGTTTGTCGTGTGGGTTCTGTTGACAAAACGTTCACCCCATGTTAGGTTTCGCGTCAAGTTTTTGCAAGCGTGGTCATTGTTCTTTGTGTCCTTAAGGCTTTAACAAGACTGTAGAATTACTTTAAAAGGGAAAATAGCTATACACAAAAGAATTAATGTTTTAGATTAATAGCAAGGTCAAGGATTTATTGTTGTTAGTTATGACAAGAAGGTGAAAGTGACTCTAGGTATAGGATGAAATCTTCACTGCAGTTCATCCTATACCTAAGACCACATTCACCTTCCAGTCATAACATAACAACAATATTTAACTGCAGTGAAGACTTCATCCTATACCAAGGACCACCTTCACCGATAACATAACAATAATCCCTAACTGCATCGATGACTTCACCCTGCAACTAGGGCCACCTTCGCCTTCCAGTTAGGCAGAAAATTTAAGCAAAAATCGGTTAAAAAAGGCGAGAAGAACAAACGGACAGACATACAAATTCATTTTTTTTGCCCAAGCTGAAACAGAGAAGCTTTGCGCTCGCTCGGTCAATAATTTGAGATACACATTTTGAATTCACGATACATTTTTTTTTACTTTTTGACTCTTAAGGTTTCTGAAAGTTAACAACTTTCCTTAATCAACATAGGTTCAAATATTCGTATGTAAAAAAATACTATCCATACAAGATCATGTATGTATTGTGATCAGTTAGTAAGGGATGACTAAAATCACAGAATAAACAATAGTACCTACAAGCTAAAATTTTGTAGCGAATTTCGACACTCTTGAAGAAAGAAAGTTTCATGTCTAAAAATAACCCTGTATTTATTTGCGTAAAAACTCTCATGCTTTCCACATTTTAAAAGTTGCATGCATTTTTTATGATTGAAACTGATAACACTTAAATAAAGAATTTGTTGTATTGTAAATCCGTCTGTTTTTAGACCATAAAGTTAGTTTTACCATTGAAAATGGTTATCAGATGCAAATCGCCTGAGACGTATTTTTGACCATATCTCCGAGGATTTTGAAAGGATCGAGATGGAAATAGTACCAAAAGTTGAGGAATTTATCGAGACACGTGTGAACGTTTGAATTTTGAAAATCTACTGGTAACTTATTTTGAAATTTTGCAAAATTCCAAAAAATCCGGGGGGGGTTTTTTGGGGGGTTTTTTCTGTTTACTAAATTGTAAATATTTCGAAAATAAAACTGACTTAAGAAAAAACGAAAAAAAATGTCCTAGGGTATTAGTTTAGCTATCAAATGGCGAAATAATTTTGAAAATAGTTTTATAATTGTGACCGGTAGGTGGTCCCTTTAGATTTGGAATTGTAGAAAAACGGCTGTTTCCGTACATAAAAAGTGATGTAGCTTCCATGATTATTGACCGATCGTCATGGTAATAGTGTTAAAAGATGCAGAAGCAGACGAGAATTGCATTCATTGGAATTTTAAAAATTGGTTAATATTATTTCGGCCGCGTCGAGGCAGTCAGCGGGCGCTATTGTGACACGAGGCGGAGCCGAGAGTGTCACAATCGTAAAAATAAATAGGTATTACCTAGGTAACTTTAAAAATATAATAGGACTTTGCATTTGATTTGATTTTGGATTTTCGTAAACTTTCGTGTTCATTTTCAATGCTCCGATTCTTGCGGGGACTGTAAAATCTGTGAATTTTTTAATATATATATTTTTTACGAACGAAATTTTTATACAAATTTTGTGATACTGATGCGTCGCTCGTTATTAATCTAATAGAATTTCTGATATTGTGACTAGCTTATTGTATCAAAGCATTTTAAGTTCTAACAACTAAGGGGATATTAATACACGATTCCACACTTCAGACTAATTTGTCTTTCTTTGTACAGAGATCCTAATACTACATTATATACCTAGTTAATACCTGAATAAGTTTAAGGAACCCATTGAAGTTTAGAGAATTTGTAAGGGGTATTTAGTCGATAGCTTAGATATATTGAGATTTTTATTGTAATGAAAGTTAAATTGACTTTACTTTCTTAAGTTATTGTAAGAAAGTAAATTGTACAAATTGTACTATTTTACGATCATTTCTAATTTAAAGTTCGGCGTACAGCTTTTGGTATTTATGTCTAAATATCTTCCGTCGTCTGCCTTACACAGCTTTGGCTACCTCCTATTTGCGCAGAAGCTCGTTTAGTTGGGAGGGGAAGGATACACTCTGGTTAATTATGTAGGTCCGGTAGATTCCTCATGAACTACCAGCGCCGAGAGGATCTATTGTATGTCTATTAGTTAGTGGATCCTCATTTTTTGTAGTTAGGAAAAGACTTAGGCGAATCTTAAGTTTAGTGCAAACAGAGTCTCACCCGTTCACCCATCCGGGTGTGGTGTAGAAACATTTCCCTCAGGACGACTTTGTCATTTTCTTAAACTTGACAGTTTTTTAACTTGTCTCATTATTAACTCAGCTCTTTCTAAGTAAAGAAAGTCTTGTATTTTTCCTAACTTTAATTCAACGTAAGTCTTTCTTAAACTTGACACTTTCCTATTCACTTGTACTTTTAGTTATTCTGTGACATTTGTACCTACTAGATAAAAAAATTCGTATCTAAATGATGGGGAATGAATAAACAGTGGAATAAAATCATATTTTTTTCCAGATGTGATTCAAGTATGGTCGGCACCAGGCAGCACGACGAGGCTGCCTTGCGACCTGGCTGCGCCGGCGCGCGACGTCGCCATGATGCTGTGGTTCAAAGATGGCGACAGGATGCCTATTTATACGTAAGTTGTTGCTTTTTTATAAAATAACAAAATGCAGCAATGTATAGATGCTTTGACATAATAATTAAAACCTTAACAATAAAATAAAAATCCTCGATATGTTGTGGAAACCTTATAAACTAATTTCTAATGAAACTAAACATGATCTGAAGTTATTTTTCTGTTAAGGTTTTTATACCTGTAACTACAGATAATTATTTATACTGGTTGAACTAAAATTAAATCGTTGTTATGACACTCTTTGAATGCTCAGAAGTGTGTCGAGTGATAAATGTATTCCAATAAATAAAGAGATCCAAATAGGACGCGAAAATTAAAAAAAAAACACAAGCAACTAAAATAAAAAAACTCATCTTCTTTCTTTTGTTTTTCTAGACACACCAAAATAAAGAAACATGTACACAAATTACTTCACGGCAAAAATTAATTCAATGCAATTTCCCGACATTCGGGGCCAAGCTATTACGTCCACGTATCAGCTGGCCGCTGTCCCCAACTGATTAAGCTATTCAGAGTAGGAACAATAGGCTTATTAATGACGTCACGATGCCTTAGGCGTCGTCCGAGCCTCGTCCGAGCCTCGTTCCAATTCTCGGTGAAGCGAGTTGGCCAATTAAAAGCGCTGATTCGAATTTGAAGGTATTCCTTTGTCTATTCGGGATTCGGGTGGCGGCACTCGCTTTGTGAATTATCGTTCGCTTTTCAAACGGCTGAATTATAAGTTGATTACAAATTAGTATGAATTATGAATTTGTCTAAATTTTTTTGTACTTTTTTCATTTCTCATTTGGTTAACTCATATGAAATTGATTTTTTAAACATACAACAACATAAAATTACGCAACACCACCAATCAAATCCAGCAATCACTTGTGTGCAATGCAGGATCCGTCTTCAATCACTAGTGTTTTATTTGAAAAAAAAAATACAATAAAATTTTGATCTGAAAATTTTCCAAAAATCTTACCATTTTTCATTTTAAGACTTCCCAATACGTTTTCGTACGTAGAATTGGAATTATAAACGCGCTGTATAACTGTAACCAGGACTGTAAAAATAAATTATTTCTATGAATAAGTTCGCAATTAAAAAAAGATATTTATAAAACTACATAGTAATTGATGAAGAAACTGATTACGCATTGTTTCTGGGAAATAACTTGCTTGTTATTCAAATTAAGGATAAGTTAGTCATGGACTGTTATATTTATGCTAAGTATGTATTCTGTGTCATACAAAATAGTCAGCCACAGGATTCCCACTGATTGATATAATAGCTACTAGCCTTGAGCCTTCCACAAAAATTGGTAAGTTAAAAATTGTAATAAATAGCTTCTAACTAGGAGTAACAGAAAAACACAAAACCTTAATGAATAGGTTTACAACACAATGCTTTCATACTGACTAACGTTGAAAGAAAAATACAAGATTTTCTTTACTTGACTGGGAAAAATACAATAAGTAATTGGAAAACAAGCAATGTAAAAGATGGGGTTAGTTAAATAGAGCTTGATTCAAGCTTAACTTTTATTTCTAGACGAAGAAATCCATATTAAAAGTTAGTATTAGAACAAAATGACAAATGCGTTGCTGAGTCTACTATACGAATGAAATCTCGCGATATTTCCCCCGACCAAGTCACAGTGTAGAAAAGTCTATTATAGATTTTTTTATTAATTATTATAATTTTGGTTGGTTTTTCTTGCGATTGTAGCTCCAACTTACTATTCTGTTGTAGAGTAAGGCTTATCGCCCACGAGTGATTAAGCGATGAGCGATTTTTGTCGCCGAAAATAGAACATGGAGTTCAATACGTAAATGTCCACGAGCGACTTTTTGTAGCAGCGATAATCGCGGCGATTATTGTCACTGGCAAAGTAAAACCTTTGTCGTGTAATTTCGCAGGCGATTATTATTGCAGCTACAAAAAGGAGCCGTATGTAACATTTATGCTTTCTGTTGTAATTCCAGTAACGTGTACTTTAGAACATGAAGACTTCAACTGGGCTGAGAATTATACAATATCTTGCCTCAACTTAACTGTTTGCAAATAAACGCGTATGCTTTCATACTGAGATACATAATAAAGAACATGTTCTAGAAAGTAAATTGGAGAAAAACAAGTAATCATAAAAACTTTAGTAAAATTCGAATTAGACCTTTGTTGTTTCGTTTTTAAATGCACAATATCGTCATTTCCTCTGAAAATAAAATAAAACCATGCTTTGCATATGCATTGAAATGTTGAATATGTCGATGAGTGCTCCTAAACACTCGTTAAAAACAATCAAGCGAAAATGAGATGATTGCCAAGATAGGTACTGATTTGTTTTTCTACTATGTCTTTGTTCTCTGAACCCGCATTATTTTCTTTTCTCCGTGCTTCATTTGTTTAATGGAAGAACATTCCGCTGATTGGAGGTCTTTGCAAATAGAACTATGAGGGTTCGCACAAATGGAGTTACTCACATTTCAACCAACATGCTTAAGGATTCCTAATAATAATACCTAGATAAAAGATAAAGTTTGTGAAAGCTTTTTGATTTCAGTTGGAAGAACGATCTATGTATTGTAATTTGAACAAACATGAAGTATTTTATGTAATAAATTGATAGAGTATTTCACGAGCACTCGGTCAATGAATTTGTGATGTGTTTTGGTTTATCTTTTTCAATGTATTGATAATATTCAATGTCTAGATACATAGACAGACGCCTTCACCATTCATGTTATATCCCAGACAATATTATAATAAAAGGTATGTATTTAGTAGCTTAAGTATCGTGTTTACCTAGAGTGCTGCCGCATAAGATAGATCGTTCAGAAATCTGTTTTCTTAGATACCTACATTTAGTTTCCAATGTGCTGCTTGACTATCTATAACGACGTATTCCTGATTATTACGTTTTGGTCCAATTATCTAATGTACATGTAAAAGTTACATGCAATGTGATCAGTACACACACATACAATGCGATTAAGTTGACAATAGATAACTTCTCTCGAGAATGTTTAGCAAAGAGTTTTACAGATGAAAATTCGTCGTTTTGTACGTGTGGCCGGGCTACAACCGGCCACGCTTCTATCATCAATAATAGCTAACTTTATGTCCTTGTGCAACAAATGTGCTGTAAATCGTGAAATACAGTGGTACTGGTTTTTTCCTTTTGGGGACCATAAAGTACGTACCCGTACAGTATACTGACAAAACCACAGCCTTATGGCACCGTGGCCGGGCCACGACCTATCACACGTTTTGTACCACAAGCGTTCTAAAGTTGGTCACTTCTGTTATACATTGTTAAATTATTCATATTGTTAGTACCTACTTAAAATTGTAACAGAATCTGATTAATAGAGAAAATATTATTAGAATTCCTTAAATTAGTTAATAATTGCAGGATTTTAACTGTCATTATCTTTCACCACAGTTGGTTTTCTATGCTTTTAGTACTACATACTATATTATAGGTAGCTCAGTTTATAATTATTATTGTCTGCGAAATTTTCAGAACTTTATTAAAATAAAGTTAAAAGACATAAATGACGTGTTAAACGGCCAAAACTAAGCGATATAATAAATCATTCACGTCTTGATTTCTTTCATAAGTACAAACATTAATTTAAACTAAGCTCGTCAAACTTCACACTTTAACCCTGACAAGGAAAAATTGTCTTCAGAAGTCTAGGGTTGTGAAATTCAGGTAAATTAATGGTTTCGTTTTGATTACATAGCTAAACTAAACTCCGCCCTTCTTAGAAATAATGATTTCTTATTTCACAAAAAACTTAATTTTCATAATTGCTTCAAAAATATGTTATGTTTATTTTTGAACAACATAAGTAAGCTATAATGCACAAATATGTTATACAAAAAATTCTTTTGAGGTTAAATATTAGCGGTGTAAGAACAATTTTTGGTCGAGAAATTGTATTAAAATAAAAATCACAGATTTTGCAGTCCCCGCAAGAATCGGATCATTGAAAATGAATACAAAAATTTACAAAAAACCAAAATCAAATCAAATGCAAAATCCTATTATATTTTTAAAGTTACCTAGGCAGTTACCTAGATCCTCTCAAAATCCTCGGAGATATGGTCAAAAATACGTCTCAGGCGATTTGCATCAGATAACTATTTTCAATGGTAAAAGACAGGACATAAAACGAAGAATGAAAAATATACACAGAAGACGGCCTTATAGTTTAGTAGCAATCTCTTTCTGATAGCCACCTCTTCTTTGAGATAAAAGAAAGCCAGATGTGGTATTCACCAGAGGTTATAAAACAAATTGCTACGCAAACAAAATTATTCATTTATTTCAGTTTCAAAAAATGTATCTCTCAAAATTTTTTTTGTAACCTGGCTTTGGGTTTTTTTTGACGGTGACAATAAAAAAATCCCCTTCTTTTTCAGGCAGTAAAAGCAGCTGAATTTTCCCAACTTTCAGCGACATCCCTGTTCTGAAAAATATGATTAATTGTCGAATCATAGCGTGAAATACAGTCCCCTAAAGAATGACATTTCCATATTTGATCCAAACCAGATGTGGTACCAGACAGTTACTAATTAACTGTACGAGCATAGATCAAACGACGCCGCCCGTTGACGCGCGAGGTTTGATTGATTATTTTGAACTAGGCTTTGCATCCGGTTTTCTATGGTTCTTCTTCTTAAAAAAATATAGAATTATGATTATGAGTACCTAATCAAAATAACTTACTGTTGGTATCCTGCGTGGTTTTATAAATAGTACTCGTGGATCTGATACGTGGTCTATCAATCCCTGTTTTTTTGTTGTCTATTTGTTATCAAGACAATAGGCGAAAATAAAAAAAAATGTTTTTGCTTTTTTGCATTATGATTCAATTGGAAATTTTTCACCAGCTGCAGCAATATAAAAGTTGGCTGGTATGGTAGTTTGAAACTAAGCCAACGTTGTGTTATGTGTCAGTAATGTTGTCAAATTGATTACCAACTCTTTAGGTATGATTTGTTTGAGTATAATAACAGTGAAAATATAAGAATATAATAATAAAATAATATTTTTTTATACCTACATCTAGTATTTTAGTCCCATGCTAAAAAAAAATTCTATGGCTAAGTAACGAAAATGGTATACTTTAAATTGGCTTCCACCTCCGTTTTCGTCGAATTTGTAACATCTAGAAGTTCGATTGATGCAGTGTGTTAGTTGCTGCAGTTGAGGAACTTTCTCAAGTGTAGTTCATGGGATGGGTGACTAAAAACTTGTTTTCTCGAGCTCCTCTATGCTTCTTAGGGCTCATAAAGATGGTTGGTCCCGGTTGCATTTGCAGTCGTTAACGCCTACCAATCCTGATTGAGCTCGCGTGGCGTGTTAGAGCTCATCTCCTTTATCCACATCCACCCTTCCTTATGAAAATGTGTGTGCCCCAGCAGAGGAGACATAAAAATGGCTGATGTGCATAATAGTTTTTTTTTCTGTGAAAAAGACTGTATGCTGGTACATTAGTTTAGTAGGCCAGGTAAAAAGAGCGTTGACGCTCATACATTCGTTGTTCAGCGGTCTTTTTACGTGATGCCATCCATAATAAATAATGATCAAGATGAAATAACAAACAATCAACACGGCATAATTTATCAATTGACATGCATGGCTCAATATGTTAATTAATTAGAAACTTGTCCAATGCATGATCACGCATGAATTCAAAATTATTATTTAGTAATTAATAATTTTACTCTGAATACCGTTGACATGATCATCCATTGTTTTGAACGAACTGTTTAACTTGTTAAGTTTTACTTGGCAATTAAGTGCAAATAGAAATTCATGTTATTTTCTGACTACAATAAAAAGTGGGAGTCGTAAATTTTTCATATTCAACTATTTTCCAGAGAGAATTAGGCCAATCATTTTAGAATTTATGCGGAATTAATTCTCAGTAAGCTGGAAATCGTTTTATTAGCTTCAGTTGGTCCTAAATACGTGTGATCCGAGTTTGCACCTTTCCAGGAGGTGTGCGTAACTTTTGGGAGCCGAAACCGCGAAATTTTCGCACTTTTTTCAGGTTTTTGCTTCTAACTCAAAAACGGCGCATCGGACGGAAAATGATATTGAATACAATATTAAAGAGGGTTAAATTCTGTGTCGAAAAAACATCTAAAACTTAAGGTTCGGTTTAGTGGTATAGTCGAAATTGATAGTTAGATATCGAGAAAAAATCTCATTTAGATGCAAACTTACAATTTGCGGAAGAAAAATCTGTAGAGGTTGCATACCTGATGACCTGCAGATGCTGATCCTGAGGACCTCATTTCAGCAGGTCTACTATTCCTGGCAGCCCTATATTAGGACCAACTGAAGCTAATAAAACTATTTCCAGCTTACTGGGAATTAATTCTTCAAAACGCTTTTTTTGTATCTAAAATGATTAGCCTAAATATCTTGCTCTATATTTTAAAAACCGGCCAAGTGCGTGTCGGGCCACCGCAGTAGGGTTCCGTAGTTACCGTATACAATACCATATTGAATAACACTATAATTTTTCATATGCAAAAATAACTTTGTTTTTCATAGTGTTTGTATGAATGACAAAGTTATATTTGCGGTTTTGAAAAATGTGATATATCTCTAAAAATTATCACTATATCTCGTTCAAACCAATTTTCGTTGAAAGTATTTATTACGATCTACAACATATACTTTTTTCAGATTTTTCACTCTCTTATTTTAAAAGTTAAAGGGGGGGGGACACTAATTTTACCACTTTGGCAGTGTATATCTTTCAAACGGTTGACTTTGAGAAAAAATAGTCTGAGGAACCTCAATATCATTTTTAAAGACCTATCTATAGACACCCCGCACGTATAGGTTTGAAGAAAATTTTTTTTTTCAGTTTCAGTTTCATGTATGGGGAGCCCCCCCTTAATCTTTTATTTTTTTTATTTTTATGTAAAAACCTTAAAGCGGTTCACAGAATACATCTACCTACCAAGTTTCACTTGTGTAATCTTAATACTTTCGGAATAAAATGGCTGTGACATACGGACGGACAGACAGACAGACAGACATGACGAATCTATAAGGGTTCCGTTTTTTGCCATTTTGGCTACGGAACCCTAAAAATTGAAACAAACATTGATATTTTCTCAAGTATATGAATAATCCTCATTTTTTATTTAATTTACAGTTGTGCTATTTTTTAAAGATGAAAGTAAGTATAAATGTAAATGTTCCATTATACTTGCTTGGTATATTTAGACCGGGTTAGCGTCCGCGAGTTAGATATCACATGAGACCCGTGGGAGTTTCGCAATATCCTTTGTAACTAAGTACTAGCCAAGCCACAGGCAAACTACTGTTCTACATCTAAAGATGGTAAGGCTAAAACTATGGGTAAGTCAACCAAGTTGCTTTCACCACTTGTATTTTGGTAATTTGTTATTCATTCTCCAAATTTTTATCATATGTTCTGTCCTGAACAACTTTCTCTAAAAGGGCCAAATAGCGAACTTAAACCTATGGAAGACGTAGTTCCGATCAAAAACAGCACCACACAAAAATTACAACCAAGTGGGTGGGGTTAAAAATGCTGGATAGTTATACAGCACAAAGTGTCTGACCACTGGTTGCATAATGGCAACCATTGTAATATTATGTTTACTATTCAACTATTTCAAGTTTAGGAATTAAAGTTTTACATACTATACATATAATATGCCACAAATTAGACAAAGACTTAGTTCTGTACATGCGTGTACTGAAATGAAATATTTGGAACACAAAAACCTCTTGTTAGTACAAATAAATGTTTCATGAAAACGAAATACGATAACATCGTACACAACATAAAAATATAAGTAAATATCTCAAAATCCGTCTTGACCGACGACTTTTGCAGACACAATTAAGCCGAAAGGGCTCAAATATACCGTGAAATGTTCCAAACATTTCTGCCATTTTTAAAGTAAGACTAACAAAAATTGGGTCGGTCTCCTTGAGATGCCTCTTCTAAGCTGATCTGACATCCCAGGCACAAAATATAAAATGGACAGAAGAAACCTTCGAAACAAATCGCGTTTTCCTGTAAGTACACGAACACCTATAGATTACTTACGGGCAATCTCAGACCATGTCAGGCTATTTTCAGTACTATGTCTGTATTATGAGTTTGCAGAGTTACATTTACTATACTCGATAGCTACTGTAGTAAGCCATTTTGTATGCAATTTGGCGCCGCTGGCAGTAACAACACTAACAGTACATACAAAAATGTCAACTACACAGTCCACAGTTTAACAATCCATGTCATTAAGCTGTGCTACAGTCGCTAGCAGCAAGCGTAAACTCATATTACGTCTTCTGCACTGTAGCAGTAATAGTGTTTTCCAACTTTTTGGCGGCTGTAAAGTTAGCCACTATAATGCGCGTAGGAATGCCTTACCTTACCACTTGCCTCTTTCAAAACTTACATCGAAATTGTATTCTGCGTATCGTCTTACGTGATGTTCCGACCATAAGTTATATTCCGTATTCCGATAGATATATACCATATTCCGCCAAAAAGTTTCAAACGTACTATACCAAGGAAGCGCAAAGAAAAAAAAAATCAATGAGAATACGGCCAGATCGAATCTTCTGTCTAACACAGAGACTTATTTAATGCCCCCATACCCCTATAATTTTATTAGATGAACACCAGCCGATCGAACAAGCAGGTTTCCGCAAAGACTACTCAGTGTTAGACCACATACATGTTGTGCGCCAGATACTAGAAAAATACAATGAATACCAGCTCACATACTATATAGCCTTCATCGATTACGCCAAGGCATTAAAGACCAAGGGATCGAACACAAATACATCCGACTAATCAGAAATATATATAAGAATAGTACAGCGAGAATCCAGCTGGAAAAGAAGGGTGACTCGTTCAATGTGGAAAAAGGTGTAAGGCAAGGAGACCCCTTGTCTCCAAAACTGTTCTCAGCCGTATTAGAATCAGTATTCAGATCTCTAAACTGGGACAATTTGGGCATCAATGTGGATGGCTACCAACTGACACACTTAAGATTCGCTGACGACATAGTGTTATTCGCTAAAACCGCAGACGACATAAACATAATGATAAATCAGCTGGCTTTGGAGAGTGAGAAGGTGGGCCTGAAAATGAATCCCGAAAAAACAATGGTAATAACAAATGGAGATAAGAAGACCATAAAAGTTGGGATTACACAAATCAACTACACAGACGAATACAACTATTTGGGACAATTAATGACACAAAACGATTGCATAAACAAGGAAGTCGACAGAAGAATAGCTAATGGCTGGAAAAGATACTGGGGCTTGAAAGAGATAATGAAGGACAAAACGCTTGACATACATTTGAAAAGTAGACTATTCAATACTTGCATACTACCTATACTAATGTATGGCAGTCAAACTTGGGCTTTAACACAAAACAATACAAAGAAACTAGCAACATGCCAACATGCAATGGAAAGAAGTATGCTGAATGTAAGGAAATTGGATAGACTACACAACCAACATATTAGAAACAAGACTAAAGTCCAAGATATTACCTATAAAATAAGAAGGCTCAAATGGCGATGGGCAGGCCATATGGTGAGGGGTAAGGATAAATGGAGCAAAATTGTAACACGGTGGTATCCCAGAGAGGGCCACAGAAAGAGAGGTCGACCACAAAAGAGGTGGGACGACGACATTAGGAAGGTGGCTGGAGTTAGTTGGAGCAGAGTGGCGGAGAACCGGTGGGAGTGGAAAAGGTTGGAGGAGGCCTTTGCCGATTGACAATCAGACTTGCAGCATATAGTTAAAGCCCAAATACTTAATTAACAGATGTCTGAAGCAAGAGGCTTGAATTGATACCCCTATAAGAAAACCCGTGGACTTGCCCTTAAAGATTACTTTCACCTCTGCACAAGAAATAAGACTTTTGATTAACCCGTATAACGGTCAAGTCTGCCGATGATGACATTAATGTAACAGCTCACGGAACATGATCGATAAGTCTATTGCCAGAATATAAAAATAACTTTCCATTCGCGCATTATTTTTGTACGATTTTCTTTTCTAATTGACCGAGCGAGCACGAAGTGCGAGCGAAGCGTCTCTGCTTCAGCTTGGGCAAAAATTCTTTCGTATGTCTGTATGTTCTCTTCTACAGGTCGCATTTCTCAACCGATTCTCGTGAAAATTTGTGAGCAGGTTCGAAAATTATATGGATTTTTTTTGTCGAGCCAGATTTTTTTAATTTTTCAAAATTATTTAATAATTTTGAAAAATGTTATTAATAATGTTTAATAATGAATATTTAATTTAATAATTTTATGTACTAACCTAGTTTTTAAGTTCCATTGTTACTAACCATTATGAGTCTTTGTTTCTCGAAATAAAAATTGAATTGAATTAAAATGGCGGAGATATGTTAAAAAAACAGGTTTTTCGACTTTCCAGCGCTGTCTGTTCTCCTCTACAGGTCGCATTTCTAAAGTGATTCTCGTGGAATTTTGTGAGCAGATTTGAAAATGATATAGAATTTTTTTGTCACGCCACTTTTTCGATTTTTTTCGAAATGGTGGAGATATGTAAAAAAAACCTATTGCAATCCAGCTTTCCGGCTCTGTCTTTTCTCCTCTACAGGTCACATCTCTTAACCCAATTTCGTGAAATTTTGTGGGCAGGTTCGAAAATCATAAAGATTTTTTCAGGTTGAGACAGTTTTTCTAAATTTTTCGTAACGGCGGAGATATGTAAAAAAAATGTATTTCAGTCCGGCTTTCTGACGCTGGATGTTCTCCTCTACAGGTCGCATTTCTCAACCGATTCTCGTGAAATTTTGTGAGCCGGTTTGAAAATAATATAGTTTTTTTTTGTCACGCCATTTTTTGGAAATTTTTCAAAATGACGGAGAAATGTTAAAAATACATATTTAAGTCCGGCTTTCCAGGGCTGTCTGTTTTCCTCTACAGGTAGCATTTCTCAACCGATTCTCGTAAAATTTTGTAAGCAGGTTTGAAAATTGTATAGATTTCTTATGTCAAGCCAGTTTTTCATTTTTTTCTAAATGGCGGAGATAATGTAAAAAAATCAAATTTCAGTCCGTATTTCCAGCGCTGGCTGTTCTCCTCTACAGGTCGCATTTCTCAACCGATCTCGGTGAAATTTTGTGAGCAGGTTTGATAAATATATAGTTCTTTTCTGTCGAGACAGTTTTTCGAAATTTGTGAAAATGACGGTGATATGTAAAAAACCATATTTCATTCCAGCTTTCCGGCTGTTTGATCTCCTCTACAGGCTCTACAAGTCGCATTTCTCAACAGATTCTGGTGAAATTTTGTGAGTAGGTTCGATAATTATATATAACTGTTCAGTCAAGCCAATTTTTCCAAATTTATAAAAAAATACTCACCCATTTTGAAAAATGATCAAAATTAGAAGCACCATCTAGCTGCAATACTCACGTACCTACTGTGTGCTTTGAAAACTTCATGGCGACATTTTATTTTATTTTTTCGCGAGGTCTACAGCTCACGGAGCCACTAGTTATTAATATTCCGAAAACTGAAATTCAGAAATGTCAAAGTAGTATTTTGCTTAACACTTTTATTTATTAATTGTTTCAGTAATAAAAAGTTTAATATTTACAAAAAAGCTTCAACGTATATGCCTTAAGCCTTAAAGGTTTCTATTTACGGCACGTCCGTGAAAACTTTGCAATTTTCATTACACAACCCTCATTAATGCTAGCGGGAAATGGCTTCAGGCATTCACTATAAAAATACCTACACGTATGAACGATACGGTCTATAATAGAAACGTGAGCCTTATGATGAACGTAGAATGATGAACTTAGATTAAACGAAAGATACTGCAAGTTTGCCAATCTCTATTGCTGACTAATAAAATCTGCTTTTTTTAAACTCGATAAAATACAAATCAAGAAAAAGTAAATGTAAAAAATTAAGTTAGTTCTACTGAGGAACGGATTCCAATTGAATTTTTATAATAAAATTGGTGTTTAGGAGTTAAGGATGATTTTCGCTTGTGGCTCGGTACTAAATTAAACGAAGATGTTTCCTATACAATGTTTTTATTGCGACTGGGTGACACAGACCACACACATTGATTTTATAATAATCGAACGGCATTTAACGCATGCTACAACATACCGCCCACCAAAGGACGGCAGTCCTTTCCAAAAATGGCAAAATTTACAAAGTAAACATCACAACTAACAAATTTGAATGATAGCAAATATGAAGTGAGAATATTACTTAAATTTTAATTTGCAAGTTTTACTTCAACAAAGTTTAGTAAAATTTGAGTACTACATAAATCAACATTGAATTGAACCTCAAGAATAATTAATTTAACATGCAATTTCACATAAATAGGTACATTATTAATTTTTATCGATAGGCAGTGGACACAATTTAGATACTGATCGTTTTATCGTATCATTACGGCACTTTACACTATACACGCGTGTTATACCATCAGGTCCGGGATGTTTCTGCACTACGCGACCTAAAGACCATTTCCCTGGCGGAAGCTGATCGTCCTTTAAAATGACAATATCTCCTATATCAAATTCTGGCTCACGTTTAAGCCACTTTGGACGTTCCTGTAGTCTAGAGAGATATTCGGTTTGCCATCTGTGCCAGAAGTCTCTCACGAGCCTTTGTGTCAGTTGCCAGCGCGATAGATGGTTAATGTTAACTAGACGTAGGTCAGGACATGGAGTAGTGAAAGGTGACTCGCCTATTAAGAAATGTCCGGGTGGCGAATTTACAAAGGCTATACTATTTGAGTCACGAGTCAGACTCTAATAGTTGAGCTTTTGTTTATGCATAATACTCGACAAAACCTAATCTATTTCAGTAAAAAAGTTGACTCAAATGGTTTAGCTTTTGGCTTGATATTTTCAAAGAAAATGCACGGACAAAACCTAGTACTGTATTATACATATTGCAGTAACAAATGCTACCTATTTAATTTGATATGCTATTCAATAATCGGTGGATAGTTACATGGCAATTATTATTATTTTAATACTAAAATAATTAAATTACTCCTTTCTATTCTGTACTAGATTGAAAAAAAATATTTACAAACGAGCTTTTATAAGGTGAGAAACAAGTACACACTACACACTTGTAGCTATTACAAAAAAATAATAATAAAACTAAAACATATTTTTTGCGTACCTCTAATGTAAAATACAAAACACAGATAATTATTTGTATCAAATTTACGATTAGCTTAGTATATTTACAATTTAAACGTAGTAACAGTCAGTTTTATTTAAGTATGGCACATAACATAACCATAACACAACAAAGCACAAGACATGAAATTTACTATACTCGTAAGTAAATGGATTGCTTATTTATGGTGGAAAAAGGGCCTTAATAGTAGTTTATGATACAAGGTTGGTAAGGAGGTTTTTAAAACGAGTTGACGTTTTATAAGCCCGAGCCGCAGGCAAGGGTTTATAATCGTAAGGAGTTTTAAAAAACCTTAACAACCGTGTGCCATACTACGTTTTTCAATACATTTGCGAGAAAACATTATAGGTAGGTACTACTGAAATTGTAATCCTTACTAATATTATAAATGCGAAAGTCCGTTTGTTCGTTTGTTTATTTGTTTGTTTGTTACGCCTTCACGTCTTAACTACTCAACCGATCATCGTGAAATTTTGCTTACACATTGTCAGGGGTACAGAAAAGGACATAGGGTACCTTTCATTCCGAAAAAGGGAACTGTTCTTGAGGGATAGACAAAACATTAAACACGCGGATGAAGTCGCGGGCGGTCGCTAGTCTATACATATAGTAAAACTGTAAATTCTAAATATTTGTGCGCGAATTACGAAAAATCAGCTAAACGAATTTTGATGGATTTTTCACAATTTAATAGATTGAGGTCCAACTTAAAATCTAAGCTATTTTTCATCAAATTCAGGTGGGTGGTCCCAGGGAAACAGCTTGAACTCTCCATAGTACTAGCTTTCATACACTAAAGGGGTCATTTTAAACTGGTTGCAATATCTTTCTACTGTCTACGCGGATGAAGTCGCGGGCGGAAGCTAGTAGAAATTAAAAAAAAACGTTCGTAAACAAAAACGCACGGCGCCGGCGTGCGGTAAAATCAACTTTCCGCACGCTGTACTAATCCGTAAACAAAAACGCACGGCGTGCGGTAAAATCAACTTACTGCACGCTCGACTGCCATCGTAAACTTACATTTTCGAGCAACTGTATTGAAAAATAGATTAAAATAAGTAGTCAATTTAAATATCGAAAAAGTCGATAATGATCATTATGACATCAAACGTATGACTAGTAAAGTTAGGATTACAAATGTTATCGAAAGACAGAGAACCATGGCGCAGATATACCTTATTCTAAATATTGTTTCATTTACGTTAATGTTTTAGCACTTGCATGATTTTTTTCATATGAATACTTATATTGTGAGGTCTTACGGATTTCTTCTTTTCAAGTTTAGTTGGTCTTCCTGACTGAATGCGGCTGCTACCTTGTAATCCACTCAATATTAGGATCATAACAGAAGTTAACGAAAGAACATGTGGGCACCGACCAATCGCATTCGCGATTAACAAATAGCGGTGAGCCTCTACTCGACTAGGTTTTGTCCGTGCATTTTCTTTGAAAATATCAAGCCAAAAGCTAAATCATTTGAGTCAACTTTTTTACTGAAATAGATTAGGTTTTGTCGAGTAATATGCATAAACAAAAGCTCAACTATTAGAGTCTGACTCGTGACTCAAATAGTATAGCCTTTGTAAATTCGCGTCCGGGTGTGAGCGGTTCTACTGCATCAGGATCTGACGTTTCTAAAGGTGTTAAAGGCCTGGAGTTTAAGCATGACTCAATTTGGCAGAGCGTTGTAGTCATTTCTTCGAAAGTTAGGTTAGAGGTAAGTATTCTTCTGAGATGAAATTTAATAGACTTGACGCCTGCCTCCCATAATCCTCCAAAATTGGGACTGTAGGCCGGTATGAAATGCCATTGAGTAGAGTCTGCTGCTAATTCTTCTGCTAGATGGCCTGGCAATTCGAATTTAGCTTCGGCCCATGCAGCTGCTAGCTCCTTATTAGCCCCCACAAAATTCCTTCCCTGATCACTCCACAGGTGTGCGCATTTTCCTCTCCTGGCTGTGAACCGTCTGAATGCTCCTAAAAAAGATTCAGAAGTGAGGTCTCCCACCAACTCCAAATGGACCGCCTTTATGGCCATGCAAATGAAGATGGCTATGTAAGCTTTCCTTGTCTTAGCTCCTCTACCTCTTGATATGAGAATTTGCAAAGGTCCAGCAAAATCCACGCCACTGTGAAGGAACGCGCGTGCTGGCGTCGTACGGACTCTTGGTAAGTCCCCCATAACTTGTTTTCTAGCCACAGCCTTTTGTCTTGCACATATGACACACTTGTGAACATAAGCTTTTACGGCGTTTTTTGCTCTGATGATCCAATATTTGATTCTCAAATAACACAACATTAGTTGGATTCCTCCATGTAAGGTCTTCTGGTGGGCTTCTGCTATAATCAATGGTGTTAAATTATTATTGGTTCCCAATATAATTGGGTGTTTCTTTTCAACTTGCAAGTCTGAATTCCTTAAACGTCCGCCCACCCTGAGAATATTTCTTTCGTCAAGGTAAGGGTTCAAAGATTTTAAATGACTAAACCTTTTTACATTTTTCTTCTCTTTTAATCTACTTATTTCTTCTTTGTATTCTCTTTCTTGAACTATTCTTATACATGTTAATAAAGCATCTTCTAGTTCTTCTGTAGTAATTTCCATACCTAATTTTTCAGATTTCTTTTTACTATTGATAAATTTCTTGCAATGTACTATTACTCTTATTAATTCTTGTAGTGTGTCAAAATTCTCAAATTTTATTCCATCTAACTTGTTATCATCACTTATCATCGTATTAACCAGTAATGCCTTCTTTCTTTCTATGTCTGTAGGAATTATATTTGGTCTTGAAAATTTAATGTCTCTTTCTTTTAGCCATTCTGGCCCTTCCCACCAAATTTTAATTTCTACTAATTGTTCCAGATTTACTCCGCGTGAACCAACATCTGCAGGATTCTCCTTTGATGCTACATGAAACCATTGTGTATTACAGGTGTTGTCCAATATTTCTACAACACGGTTACTGACAAATGGTTTCCATCTATTTGGATCTCCGAAGAGCCAAGACAAAACAACTGAAGAGTCTGTCCACGCAAAAACTTGATTTGTTGGTATCCCCATGGCCTCTCTGACTTGTGTAAGAAGCTTAGCTAAAAGCACCGCTCCTAATAATTCTAATCTCGGGATAGATACAGGCTTCACCGGTGCTACACGTGTCTTTGATGCAACGATTGCTGTTTTTATCTCTCCATTTTTATTTTCGGATCTACAGTATACAACCGCGCAATAACCTTTGTGTGAAGCGTCGCAGAAACCATGGATACTTATTGTGTTTGTTTCTTTTTTATTTGTGTGCAACCATCTGTTGATACTTATTTTCTTAAGATGTTCAAAACTCTTCCTTAGCGTTAACCATTCTTCTTCCAAAGCCTCGCTGACGCTTTCATCCCAATCAAACTGTTCAACCCATAATTTTTGTATTAACATTTTTGCAGGTATAATCGCAGCTCCGAGCCAGCCCAAAGGATCGAAGAGACGTTGAATGTCAGCAAGAATTGTTCTTTTGGTTATTATCTTTGGAGGTTCAGGAAGATTGAAATTATACTGAAAAGAATCTGTTGTCGTATTCCATGTAAGCCCAAGGGCCTTAATTGTACGCTCGCCTTGTATTTCCTTGTTTACACAAGCACTTCTCAACGAGGGGTGGATCTCATCCATAAACTCTGTGCTATTAGAGACCCATTTTTGGAGCTCAAACCCGCCCTGGTGCAATACTTCAATCAATTCTCTGCTTACTTCGATAGCTTCATTTACTGTTTCACAACTACTCATACAGTCATCTACGAAAAATTCTTCTAATATGATTTGTGCTGCTCTTGTTTTACCCTTGGATGTGCCTTCGTCTTGTGCTAGCTGTATAAGAGTTCTGACTGCCAAATATGGCGCAGATGCAGTCCCAAATGTAACCCTTAAAAGACGATATTCTTTGAGTTCATCAGTTTTGTCTTTTCTCCATAATATTCTTTGACAGTCTGCGTCGTTTTTCATTACGAGAATCTGGCGGTACATCTTTTGTATATCTGCTAGAAAACAGATTGGATTCAGACGCCATCTCATGATAAGATACCTCAAGTCCCTTTGCAGCTGAGGTCCAACGAGTAGTTCATCATTCATCGATTTATTGTTTTCTCCTTTACACGACGCATCGAAGACGATTCTCAATTTTGAAGTTTCTTTATCCTCCCTTATGACTGCGTGGTGTGGAAGATATATTGCTGCATTATTTCTTTCACCTTCTGGGACTTCTTCCATATGATTTAGCTGTAAATATTCTTCCATCACCTTTGTGTATTCTTTCTTAAGCTTTGGATTTCCTTCTAACTTTCTTTCAAGCTGGTAAAATCTTTTGAGTGCAATATGTTTCGTTTCACCTATCACCTTGAGTGGATCTTCATGTTTAAAAGGCAGTTTTACTATATAGCGCCCGTCAGGTTCTCTGGAATGTGTGGTTGCGTATATTTCCTCACAAAGTCTCTCATCAGCTGTGATATTGCGTTTATTTGACTGATCGATTTCCCACATGTTTCGTAACATATTATCCATATCAATATCTAGGTGATGATGTAAAACAATAGAGTTTTCGTCTGAGTGTGAATCATTAATGTTCCCGAACAGAATCCAGCCCAGGTTGGTTTCTTGTGCGCATGGAGTGCCTGGTGGACCCTTGATCAGGTTGTTCTTAATTATCTCAGTATAAACATCTATTCCAAGCAAAACGTCGATTTTCCCGGGTGTGAAATAATTCGGGTCAGCCAACACTAATCCGTTTATGTGCGGCCAATCACTCGGTTTCATTTCTTTACATGGTAAGTGAGACGTCAGATGTGTTGAAATGACATAAGCTTTAACTGGGAGTCTGAAATTTTCTTCACATCTTGATAAAACTTCCAGCTGTACCACATGTCTGACAGTTGTGGTTGTAGAATCAACTCCAGTTACTGTACCATGTATTGGTTTTTTGCTAAGATTCAGAGATTGCGTCGCTCTTTCACTAATAAAAGATGCCTGAGAACCCATGTCGATTAATGCCCTAAGTACTAAACCTTGCCCTGAACTACTTTTGACAATTATTAGTGCGGTGGCGAGTAACGCCTTCTGATGCTTAGAACAAAAATGTGAGGCAACTGACACGTTTTCTTCTGTTTCATGTTTTTCTGTTTCTGTACCAACATGCATCGTTGAAATATTCTCTCTATTTTCTTCCTTGTCACTTGATTTTTCCCCTTTCTTTTTACAGGTATGAAGCAGCGAATGGTGGCGTTTGTGACAAATTCTGCACGTTGACCTTTGTCGACAATAATAAACTGAATGCCCTTTGCCGAGACAGTTGAAACACAAACGATTTTCAATAACAAATTCTGATCTTCTTTCTGGACTCCATTTACCAAATTCTTTGCAGTGACAGAGCAGATGTTTTTCGTTGCAGATGTTACAGGTCGGTGGTGAATGGGAGGTGGTGGCGGCGGCAGCGGCGGCGGTAATATCGGCGGTGGTGTGGTAAGTACGCTCCTTAATTCTTGATTGTGAACTTGTGGTTATTGTGAGTTCCAGTGTACAGATTATGCTTTCCAAGTATGAAATTAAATTCTGAAATGCAGGTGTTTCATTACATTCATTACTCACAAAACATTCCCATCCTTTATGTGACTCTTGATCCAATTTCTGAACAGTCAGAAATATAATAATTGGGTCCCAAGAATCGGTGTTAATGTTCATACTATTAAGGCTATTTATACATTCTTTTGTGTTATCAATTAATGATTTTAATTGTGATGGTGATTGATTTGTCACTTTCTTTATGGAAAACAATCTTTTGAGAATAGCGTTCACGATAAGTCTTCTTTGATTATATCTATTTTTCAAAGTGTCCCACGCCGACTGGTAATTTTTATCTGTCACTTGAAAATGTTTTATGCAATTCTTTGCTTTGCCTAACACACATGACTTTAAGTAATGCAATTTTTGTACGTCGCTGAGGCTCTTATTTGTGTCTATCAGTGATGTAAAAGTGTCTTCAAATGATTGCCATTCGTCGTATGCGCCCGAAAATTTTGGAAGCTCAAGTCTTGGTAATTTAACCTCTGCAGTTTTCTCTGAACGAACCGTGGAAAAAGAAGCATTGTTTTCGTGGTGGCATGTGCTAGGGGCAGGGGCGGTGAGTGTTTGTAACAAGTCAACTAAGTCCGCTTTCAATGACGAAAATATTTCCTCGCATTGACTGTGCAAATCATTTTTAAAATATGGTAACTCACCTCTTTGTTCCTTTGTAGTCAATTTAAATAGATTCGTATGTCCACTACGAAAGTTTGACCAATATTATTCGACACATTTTATTCTTGTTTCCACATAGCCGACAGTTAAACGACTTTTTGGTGATTTTTTTAAGTTTACTTGCGCTTTAGTTATAAGTTCTAATAAATTGTCCTGTTGATCAAGCACTTGTGAAACAGACATGTTCGTAATTATTCACTTTTTCACGATTAAACGACGCACAAATGATTAAGTTATTCACAAACAACAATTGCATTTAATTCACTCACTTCCCGATACGTAAAAACATGTGTTATCTTCGTTGAGCGAGCCACGGTCAAGGTCGACTAGTCCGATGCACGCATTTTCTATTTCGCGCAGTCCGGCTCGATATTGGCCACTATGTTTAGGAGTTAAGGATGATTTTCGCTTGTGGCTCGGTACTAAATTAAACGAAGATGTTTCCTATACAATGTTTTTATTGCGACTGGGTGACACAGACCACACACATTGATTTTATAATAATCGAACGGCATTTAACGCATGCTACAACAATTGGTTAACAAAGTAACAAACGAATAAGCGTGTTTTACCAATCGACTCTTTCGTTCACAGAACAGCGATAATAATGTACTTACCAAACATTATTTTTCGGCAGTCGAGTAAGCCCAAACTTGTTACCAAGTAGTTTCGCGAGGTCTTTGGTTTTAGTTAAAAACTTTTTGCGCGCCAGAATCGGCTTTTGGGGGATTACGTACAAAAAGAAACTTAGCGTTTTGCCATGGAAACAGTTTACCGTATTTTTTCCAGCTTCGCCAACCCAATATAGAAATAGGAAATGAGTTTTCATTCAAACATCCATGACTGACTAAGCGATGCATCGCTCGCGACTTGTCTGCTTTTATATCCCCAACTCTTAAAATACAGGATTCGTCCTAGTTTAGGAGTTGGAGTTATTTTGTTTTTATCTGTAAAAAATCTTTGTATTTATGTAAAGTAAAAATGTAATGTACTTGTTTTGGTTGAATAAATTATTATTATTATTAAATATCAACCATACAATATTACTGTGATCAAAGCATTCGTGCTGTCCATGTGCCATAAGCAAAATTCAGGGTATTTAAGCTACCAAGGTTTTGAGTAGGTTCAATTATTATGAACGATTAAAAAACAAAAGAAAAATTTACCGAGCGATCGCGAAGCTCAGGCGTAGCATCTCCGTTTCAGCTTGGGCCAAAATGCTTTAATTTGTCTGTTCATCTGTTCTCCTCTTCTGGTTACATTTCTAAACCGATTCTCGTGAAATTTTGTTAGCAGATACGATAATTATAAAGATGTTTCCGTCGATTCAGTTTTTTGAAATAACAAAATATTTCAGCCTTTTCAAAAAAATGATCAAAAATGTGAAGTCTACAGCTCACAGACCCACTAAAAGCCTTAAGTCTCTATAATAAACAATTGTTAACACTGTTTTTGTTGCACATGTTAGTTTAAGAAAAAATTTCAAGAATTTTTATGGAATAATTTATAAAGAAGGCGTACCTACATTGTCGGAATAAAGCTTCGCTCCGTATGATCCATCTAGCTTGCCGATACGTTGTTGCTCCAAACAACTTACAAAGTAATCGCATGCACTTAGCTGATTAACAAACATCCTTTTGGCCGTGGTTTTTGTTTGGTAACGGAATTAATGCTATCGGATAGCTAGCAAAAGCTAATTCGGAAGAAATGGCATCCTCAGCAAAAATAGGGGTTTGTATTGAGCATGTAGGTAAACAATCAGACGTTAAGTAATCATAGTAGACAATAAATATAGTTGCGTATGATACCTAACTTTTTTAAATAACTTTTACTTTTAACTTTATTGCCATTTCTGGTGGTGTAATTTGAAAATGGAAACCGTTAAACTGTCAAATAAGGTACCCGCAAGCTATCCATGCCTGTGAAAGCAGTGAAACTACTCTCTTATTAT
This sequence comes from Agriphila tristella, assembly GCA_928269145.1. Lineage (NCBI taxonomy): Eukaryota > Metazoa > Arthropoda > Insecta > Lepidoptera > Crambidae > Agriphila > Agriphila tristella. The sequence continues at coordinate 16,224,305 of OV743443.1, forward strand.
AAACTTGAAGATCTGCTAAACAATTTTGAATTTAGAACGCGAAAACTCAAAACACGTCAACATATAATTAAATTAAAAGAAAACAAGATAAAAGTTTGAATATAGAATACTATACGGTGTTGATTCTAAAAACGCGTCAAAAGCAATAAAAACGAATAAGTAAAGAAAGTTTTTATCAAAGGACTCTGAATAAGATTTTTCACTTCGGTGTAAACGCCAAGTGGTTTCAATGCCCAGCATTTATTACAGTAATTACTTGCCATCTGGATTCATTTCGGAAAATGCATCGCAATCGTCACGATTGGTCGTTGCTGAGGGTTTTTGGACCCTCGCCAGTTTTCGCTACGTGAGCCTGAACCATTTATATTATTATGTTTAGCTATAGGATATAAAAATTGTGAGCCATTTAGAGGTTCCGAAATTTCTGTAGATGTTACAGAATATTTAGAAACGCATGTGAATAGCAAGAGAGCTTTAATTCCGATGTGAAGAAGCAAATTATATGCTACACTATAACATAATAATTTTAAGGAGATTAGTAAATTGAGACAGTACCTACTTACTTATTCAGAGAAAAGTTGGGGAACTACACTATTTCGATGTCAAAACTCGCTGAGTATACTTAGCAGACGCATCAGAAACTTTGAAGTCGTGATTCAGGTTTCAATATTTCTTTGTTTAACTTGACACAGGTTTCGTCGATGTGACGTCACGTCCTCGTGTAATGCTTACTATTGCACTCTTTGCTGAAGCTGCAGCTTTTCTTCATTTGACACCAGTACCTGCTTACTACAAAATATTTTAAATTGATGATTCTGTATTTCACAATTTCGCGATCTGTACCCTTAGGACGAAAATTTTACGAGTTTCAAGCAAATATGAGTTTCTGTTACATTTTTGTTTAGCACCACCTTCAACTAAGATACTGAAACTAAAGGGAAATTAGATTTTCAATTAAAAAAAATCATTAATTTGTGATTGATATGAATCAGATTCATTCTCGATACTTTTTGTACTAATAGGAGGTATACGAGTTTGTTCCACACTGAAATGTATTAATAACCATTACTTTACAAAACTCCTTATATATGCCAAACCAAAACCTTAGATTATTTATATATCTAGATAGGCAGTCGAAGCCACGAGGGCGTCGAAAAAAATATCACCCAACAGTTGGGTGACCAGAACACGCACATATTGTTAGTAGTGTGACCCGGCTATAAGTTCAATACGTCAAAAGCCTAAGACTCTATCTAGACATATAAATAATCTAAGGCCAAAACCAATAAAGTCATGAATTGAGAAAATTCGTACAGAATATCTCCTTAATCTAAACAACTTAGAGACGGCTCTATTTAGCTGAGACCCGAGTAACTAAGCTGATTGGTGTCCCCAAGTTGGCTGGAGCCGCGCCAGAGACCGGATTAACTTTTGAAGAATCCCCCTCTCTTGTACCTAGTTGTTAGGCAGGTTAAAAGTTTCTACGCAAATCGGATCACCAGTAACAAGTAGACGGGGTTTTAGTTGGAATGTGCCCTATTTGCGATTTGACAGCTCAGTTTAGTAGTATTGTAAGCAGATGTGTTTAAAAACTGCTTTTCAAGTTTACGCGACCTGTTTCTCACACTCCTAATTTGCTAAGAATAGAGTTTTGGTAAACAAATTACTTCGACACTTCACTCGTATTAGGTCTGTTATCTGGTAATGGATAAGTAAGGACTAAACAAATAGTTTTTTTTATTTATCAAAAGCATCTGTCAATTATAGATAGTTTTTGAGAACCTTACTATAGCCTATTATTAAAAGCCAACAAAAATATTGAAATTAATTTCATACGACGTAAAACAATGTTACTCAAAATTTAAGTCCCACTTCACTCGTTTAAGCCGCTATTATAAATTCATATTAATTTCGGATTTTTAGATTCCAGCATTATATACTGCAGTGTAAATTACAAAATTGTAAAATTTAATTCTAAAAGCTATTTATTTAGAAACAACAAGAATTTATAACCTATTGGCAGAGGACAGGTAATTATGTGACGAACAAGTTGGTTGATTGAGGTCCTTTAGCTTTTGGCACTGTGCCAAATCCTGGATTAACTTTCGGGAAGTTGTGTGGTGGTTCAGGCGGAATTGGGATCATCTATGGATTGTAACAAGTACTTATGTCTTACGTGGATGCTTTACTTTGTTTTACTGTCCTATCGTTTTGGTGTAAAATTTACCTTTATTTATGAATGTTCAGTTAATTATCAAACAGCTTCTACAGTATCTCAAAATCACACACTAAAAGCAAGACTATTCAATCCATTTAATTCTTCTGTATATACGGGTACTTCTGTAATCTCAATGAAAATTGCGCAGTTGTAGAAAAAAGGTCAAAATGTATTAAACTGAAATCCCAGTAATCGATACACTACCCAAATCGCAGTTCCAAAATCTGATATAGATAGAATCGATGGTTAAGGTAATACATATGATCATATTAATTTTAGTAATAAAGACAGTTCTTATTATTACACACGAAGTATTCTGACCCTGACACACAAGCTATTAACAAATAGTAAAGAGATACTCATACTCTTTGAATATCGACCAGCAGAACCAAAAAAGGAGGTCCCACCTGCCTTCTGTAATGAAACGCGGTTTATAGCTGAACCGGCCTTAAACTGAGAATCCGAAAAGCTTTATGAGGTCCCCGAGGCTGTGCGGTTATTTGTGCAGAGAGAGATTATTACAAAAACAGAATCACGATGATCGGACGAGTCGAACCCACTCCGTGACACTATTAACTTATGTACAAGGTTCAAAATCCAGTAAATTGAACAATGAAAATCGTCCGCAAAACACGTTTCTTTGTTGTAATAGGTGCTCTGTGTGCTGAGCTTATGAGGATTTGTAATGGCTGATCGCGCGATTGATCTACCAACTCTTTGCTTAGGTAATTTTGGGATAATCGAACGTTCTTAAGATGCAAGAAATTGTTGGTTAGAACAGCGATAAGGTTCCATTTTGTAACCGTCGTTTGTAATAGTCGTAGGCCAAAAGATGGCCCGTTTACCTACTTTTATTGTTTAACTAGCGGCTGCCCGCGACTTCGTCTGCGTGGAAAGCTTTTTGTTATCTCTCGCGAACAATACTTTTTTCCGGATGCAAGGTACCCTATGTCCTTCTCTGTACCCCTGACAACTTGTATGCAAAATTTCATGATGATCGGTTCAGTAGTTAAGACGTGAAGGCGTAACAAACAAACGGACTTTCGCATTTATAATATTAGTAAGGAAGTAATTTTCGTTACATTGTTTCCTTTAAAAAAAAATATTAAATGTAAAACTAGAAAAGATTATACTGAGATACTGAAATAAAAAGTTTCTAATCTCATAAAAAATATTCCAAGTCTCTCACTTTGTATAAAAGTTTAAATTTATTTTCATTAGGCTTTTCAGGAATTTAAGGTTATTGGTCCGAGTTGCGGAAGTTAAAATGTTGCAACGATTTCGAATTTACTTTATGACGTATATTTTTCTGTTATAAAATCGGATAGTCTTTCTGTGCCGCAATATATTTCCTTTTATCTGATTCTAGCTGTGTTGGCGTGGAGCAATTTGGTCATGCAATTTCAGACTTCTCTCTAGCTAACTGTTCTTGATTTCTTGTAATAAGTTTGTATAATAATAATTGTTTTTAAAATTTTTTTTGTTCAAACTCTAATACACTACATTCATCTAAATAGGTACTTAATGTAAGAAGTCTTTAACTTTTTTTTTCTTTTACTCGAGTTTTCCTAATTGAATCATGTACTATGGGCAACAGCGACGCTTAACCAGTTTGCAACAAAATTCGTGTGCGCGCGTATCGCCCCTACACGAACTAAACGTATGGTTGTGACGGCGCGGCGTGCAAGCGATCTTGACCTTAGCAGTGGTTAAGCGTCGCTGTTGCCCATGGTACCTTCTTTAACAAATTATCCCTTTTTCAGATTTTGTGAATAGCTTAGTTTATTTATTTAATTAAATTCCTATAGTCAGATTGATTTTGTTAGCAATAGTTTTAGCGCATCTTTTACGTTTCACGTTACACATGAAAATTGTGGTTCTCGTTTTAAGTTTGTTTATCTCGGATGTTTTGTTTTGTATTTTTTTTTATAATTGGAGCTTTGTATGTTTTCATTTGTTGCATGATTGTCCATCAGCCATTTTTAATGTCCCCCTGCTGGGGCACAGGCCTTCCTTATAGGTGGTAAGGAGGATGGGCCATAACCCACCACGCGGGCCGCAAATGCAGCCGGAACCAACAGTTTGACGTGCCTTCCGAAGCACGGAGAAGCTCGAGGAATATAAAATTTTGGTCACCAATCCTATGACCGACTCTTGCTAACGTTGCTTAACCTCCGCAATCGCTGGGTCAGGCGCTAAACCACTGTGCCACAGAGCTCCTGATGATTGTAATGAATCAATTTTACTTGTTCTACATAAAAGTGAGTTATAGACAATAACTAGCTGTCGCCCGCGGTTTCACCCGCGTGGTTCCCGTTCCCATGGGAATATCGGGATAAAAAGTATTCTATGTTTTAATCTAGGCTATCTACTATCTGTGTGCCAAATTTCATTCAAATCCGTTCATTAGTTTTCGCGTTATTGAGGAACAAACATCCAAACCCACAAACTTTCACATTTATAATATTAGTAGGATAATCAAATTCTAAGATTTTCAATTAATCACAGCAACAATCCAGCTTCGTGGATGCCAAATTTAATTCTGACAAAAGGAACGCTGTACCACTTAATTGCAATTAGCTCGACTTTAACACTCTGAAATATCTTAACTGAGTTAAAAATTGTTGACTTTTAGAAAGATTCGCTTTCTGTCGCTACGGTTAGTTAGTTTACTTTGAAGTTGTTCGGGTTGACGGACCTGTAGTAGGAGAAAGTATAATTTTCTAAGTAAATAAGCACAAAATGTTTTAAAAAGATTGAAAACATCGAATGAATACCTATAGATGTAATGTCATCTTCATTATCATTGGACTAGATCTTCGCGCAATGGAATCACTTTTTTTGTAAAAAGCCTATCATTTAAATATGTTTGGCTATAATTTATTTATTTATTAAATCTGAATGAAAGTTATGCAAATAATTTCAGAATAATTTATTATTGCTTTAGTAGCCAGTAAAAACAACCGTAAACTAATAGTTTTAACCCTTTGAAAAAACTCTATTTAGATGTTTGTTACTCAATCATTCAATAACGGCTGAACAGATTTAATTGAAATTTAGCACTTTGACACAAATATAGAATACTTTTTATCCCGGTCAAAGGTTTCCTAGGGATTTTGCCGAACGCGGATGAAGTCGCGGGCGGAAGCTAGTCTTTTAATAATTATGACAAACAAAGCAAAAACGGTGTTAATGTCATTTCACGCCGATACAGTGAAATATCAGTTTCAATAACGTAATTAAAAGTAACTTCACCCTTTGGTACCATGTCACACCAAATATTACGGTAAAATTATAGGGTTTTAACTTACTGGAAAAGCGATATGGTTAGTGTGACAAAGTATTAAAGCCCTCAGCTAATTTTAAGGCCAGCAGCACTCTACATATTGATGGACGCTAATGATTGTATGAATCGACAAATATAAGAGCAAACAACATGAAATTGTCACGTACTGAAAATTCGCCAATGATTTTCACATTATGTCTATCTAATGATGGTGGGGAATTATGTGATTTTAATGCCAAAATAATTTAGGCAAATTGCAAAGTGAAATATTTACAATATACACAGTAGAATCATCATGTTTTCGAAAGTAGTTAGTACGTAATATGTCTAATCAGTCGTTTTGAAGACAAAACGTTGAAGATTATAAGAACTGGATGTTCACAGTCACAGCGGACGTACAATGTTGGATGATTTATGTTCAACAACAAAAACTGCCGACGGAAGGATATTCGTGTCCTATCATTTGAACTTTTCCAAATTTAAATACGTATAAATTTCATTCTTCAGGGCATGTGAGCTTGCATTTTAAACTGTTTACAGAATAACCCTTATGTTGGATTTATATATTTTTGAATCGATTGACCCATTGTAAACATTGTATACTTCGTATTGTTGCTCAAAAAGTTGACAACTATATTTAGTAATGGGTTTGAAAGTGTAGGTGTTTTTGAAATATCATTATTAAAGTAAGAATCGGTAAGATATTTAATGGCACACTTAAGCCATGATTAACGCTTGCCTTCAACTGGTACCAGTTAACTAAAACTGTTTTTCCTTATTAACTACTTAATTATTCCATCAAGAAATAAAATGAAACAAACCAATGTCAATGAAATGATAAAATAAAATGGTTAAATAAATATTTTCGCAGAATTTTAAGTCTTTCATGCTCATAAAAATAATAACGTTTCTGAGCTTTTTTGCGATCAAGAAAAAAATATAAAAATTTCCAACTAAGACAATATAAAGGTCCAGTTGACTGAATAACAGAAAATACATAACATATTCGGTTAGTTAGATAAAGGCACAGATCATACAACAATGATAAAGGCACAGACACACAAAATCTAGATTGTAGACAATGATTTGTTTAAACGTCACATTTTCATTTTGTAAGCAAATCAAAAGTTTGGTTTTTGTTGTCAAAATGGAGATCTTGGTTCCGCAAATTGGCAACAAATTGAATTAAACAACTAAAATCAAGAGACACTCGGAATAGGTACTTTCTTCCTTGTTAAACAAAAGGTTGACAGATACGTCTGTCAATTATGTTAATTGGCTTTGAGCTACTTTTGCCGTCAAATTACATTTGTTTGAGTAAAATCTTTTAAAGATTATACTTATCGTAAAAGAAAGAGTTTCATTTCTTCGAATTTATACTTGTCAAGTGGCTCTTTTGACATTATGTTGCTCTTTTGACAGATTTGTCGGTCTAAAAATATGGCTATTTCTTAGTTTAACGTGACTTTCCCCGTTAGTTACAACATTTTCTTTGGCTCGATTGTAGCATCAGTGGATACAACTTTACTGTCTGTATAAGAATCAAAAAATCCAAACGGTCAAAGGGGAGTTTTTACAAATTTTATTTAACATAATAATAATCTAACAGTCCGAACGAATGTATATGGATGTCCTTCTTAGGTAGTCAAGATCGGGACGTGTTGGTACTTGTTGTATGGTCTGTGGTAATAAATTAGTGATCAATTTTTTTACACGGATTGATTTTCCAGGCGAATTTAATCATATGCAGCTTTTTATCGACAATCACTTGTAAAATTGTTTAAAAAACATAAAACTGACTTCAAAAAACCTGCCTATTAAAAGCGAGAAATAATATTTAAATCATTAGATATGCATTATCATTGTTATAATAAAAACACGTCTATTGAAGTCGGGTGGGGCTGGAGTACAACAACTTTCTCTTTTTATTCTAAAAGCCCCACCCGACTTCAATAGACGTGTTTTTATTATAACAATGATAATGCATATCTAATGATTTAAATATTATTTCTTGCTTTTTATAGGCAGGTTTTTTGAAGACGGTTTTTTGTTTTTTAAACAGTTTTTTATTTTTTTATTTTTAGTGTAAGTACCTTCTGTATTAGGTATATTATTTAAGTAAAAAAATCGACTCAGCCAAACGTGACATAATCGCGGAGAAACATAACAACGCGGTCAAACTGAGAACCTCCTTTTTTGAAGTCGGTTAAAAATACTACACTAAAGTATCTCTTTTCCAACAAAAAAATCATCTAATTCGGTTCATAAATAAGAAAGTCGTCAAGGTAGTTGATGCAAAATGATAGTATTTTTAGGATTACTTAAAAACTACTCAACCGATTTGAAAAAAAATTAAATAAGACCATCTCGCAAGCAAACACAATCGAACAAAAAAGAATCATCAAAATCGATCCATAAATGTCGAAGATACGCGCGAACAACGATAAAAAAACATACAATCGAATTGAGAACCTCCTCCTTTTGATGAAGTCGGTAAAAATCAAATCGCAAACATAATTTTCAATAAAGTGGTGATTCAATTTAACAAGCGATTGTGGTTAAATGCCTTACTCGCCTAGCAAGTCGCCCGGAAAATAAATAAATATAACTCAATCTTCATATTTAGAGAAAATATTTACTTTAACATAAGTTATAATGGTCGCCCACGACTTGGTCTGCGTGGAAAGATTTTGCTATCCCTCGGGAACAATACTTTTTCGAGATGAAAGGTACCCTATGTCCTTTTCTGTACCCTTGATAACGTGTATGTAAAATTTCATGATGATCGGTTCAGTGGTTAAGACGTGAAAGCGTAACAAACAATCAAAAACCTTACTTGACTGTTAAATAATGCCTTGTTGTTCGCCTTATGACATTAAGTCCGCCAATTCTTGTAGCAATAAAGTTTAAATAAAATAAATAAATATAAACTTCGCATTCATAATATTAGTAAGTAGGTATCACTGCCTAAAATATTTATTTTAAACTCCTTTTTAAATTGTAGATGTAACCGACGAGTGGGTTTGTTGCTAATGTTGGTGAAGTACTTACTTACATAAAAATTAAAAGAAATTGTTGCCTAATTATCTAAATAAATAAAAAAAATCTCTTCTTAATATACTGAATTCATACAAATGAAAAAATCACAATTACAAAGTCAGGATAAAAGAGAACTTATATAAAAAAATATATAATATATAATATACCGGAAAAGAAACTTCTTATATAAAGCACGGATTTTTAAACGGACTTAAAAGTTACGGGAGAAATTCCGTAAACAAAATAATAAACTTGAAAACGTGGGGCACATGTAAAAGACAATTGATGAGAAATCTTACAAAATACGCCCCACGTTTTTAGGTTTAAAACTCATGTATTAAACTTTTTAACTTCACCTTTTTCGGTAAATTATAGAGTTCCTATGGGCTTCTTCCAGCTCCATTTTCAGACCCTGGACATTATTTCCCAACAAAGTACTTGTCCAGACGATTCAAACAAGCCTAAACTAAATGGGGCAGCATGGGTTTTATCATAGACTTCCTGTGGCCTTCTTCCGGCTCCATCATCAGCTCTTGAATATTATTCCCCAACAGCCACTCGTCAAGATGTATCAAACGAGCCCAAACTCGATGGGGTTGCATGGTTTCAATGCTGAATTCTTGTGCCCTTCTTCCGGCTTTATTAACTTTGTCGCCCGTCAGAGTACTTATCAAGACGATTTTAATGAGACCAAACTCAATGGGATTGTATGTGGAGTTTCTGTGTACTTCTTCCGGCTTCATCATCTAGGTCAGCTCAATGTCACCATAATATTACATTGCCTTCTAGTTCTGACCTAATTCTGACCATAAAATCGTTTGCTAAATTTCTGGACAAACAAGAAAGCAACCTAATAAGTAGTTAAAAGAGTTATAGATAAGCCATAAACGAAATAACATAACAATAATTAAGTAGGTATAAAATGCACTTACTGAAACTACCTATAACGAACTTTGGACATAACTGATTCAAATAACATCAACTTGAACCGAAGACGAGACAATATCGTTAACACTTAACAGACTGTCTGGTAACTGCAGTATTTACCCATTACTGAAGGTTTACGAAGCTTAACCCGTTAGTGGTCCCTTTGGGCGTCGTAGCCTTTGGGATATGCACGAATTGTATTAAATTCACTTGCCCCATGTAGACGGTTACATTTACTAAGTTAATGATGCAGTTAAAGAATAAGTTGAGTGTGAAACATTTTGCTTATATCCTAAGCAGATTTCTTTATATTATGTTATGAGGATAAAGTCTTGTAAGCTTCTTGTGAAAGCACCATAATTTGTTCATGCAGTCTAACTAATGATTGCCTGGAAGAAATTAAATGCTTTTAGCGATAAGGCTGCCAATTGTTCTAAATCTGTATAGCCTTACCATAGAAGGTTTTATTACTGTTTTATTAAGACACTGTTTAAATGTAATGCCACAGTACATATATAAGTTTTTCAAACAGTAGAGGAGCTAACGTCACTTAGGCCCTTTTGTCATTGCACTCCGTCGGATCGCTAGGGTTGGCATTTTCCGGCCGTCTCGTGGAATGCTACCCGCGAACGCTATGGAAACAACTGCGACGCGATGTCACAACCCTGACCAAAGTACTGCGAACTTTGCTTAGAGCTCTTAGAGTGACGTCAGCCGTCAAATTCGAACGTTTCCATGGAGCTCTCATACTGTTTGAAAAAACTTATATATGTACTGTGGTAATGCCCTCTTTCAAACAATATTGTCAAAAAAGTGACAGCATCACTTTTATACATTGTCTAAGCTAAACACTTGTTGAATAATGTTTTAAAATGTTTTGTGTTTAGGCCGTTACTATTCGGTTTTCTCATGGTTTTCTCATAATAGTGAACAACCACTTCATGACAATTAATACTAAGCTTAAAAGTAGACACTCAACATGATTGTGCAGCATTCTAGAACGCCACGACAACGCTGGTCTTTCGTAAATGCCAAAAATAAATGAAAGAAGCACTGTTACGCATAGGCTGCAATTTGCCATGTGTCATTGCATTACTAATTAATATATTAATAATAATTTAATTTTTATTACGTGTTCAAAATAAAAGCCTTATTTGATGTCAAGTGTATAAAGCCTCTGAAAATTAGCAAAACCTAGTCTACTAATTATCTAGGTATACTTTCAGGCGAATGCCCCCCCGACGGAAGCGAGTGTTGCATAAAAAAAATGAGTCTTATTTCTTTGATGAAGAAAAGTTTTTTGCTCTCAAAGGACTGTCATGTTGTCACTCAACTAACTGGCTTTCTGTTGGAGGTTGGGCTTACAAAGTTTTTTGCAATACGAAAATTGAATCTCACCGCGAGTTCAGGCTGTCGAGTTTATGGTATAACTAGCTTCCGTCCGCGACTTCGTCCGCGTGGACCTAGGGAACCTTTAATCAGGGAAAAAAGTAGGTATTCTATTTTCAATAGTGGTTACAAACTATTGTGTGCCAAACATCCAAATCCGTCCAGCGGTTTAAGCGTCAAGAGTAGGTAACAAACAAACATATACACACACATTCCCATTTATATATGTTACGGCTAATACCCGAAGTGCAGCAACACTTAGTTTTAGCCGGCTAAAACTAGGTGTAGCCAGTGGCTGTTTGTCAAACCTATGTGTAACGTAACCGATCTGCTTTACTCCTGTAGGTAAAGGCGAGCGCAAAGCAAAGCGAAACGTGAACCTTTTTCGTGGTTATTTTTTTAACAGACAATAAATTACTGCCCTTTAGTAGAAGCACGCACAGAAGGCTAGACCTAGCAAATCGTTTACATCTAGGTTTAACCAATAGTTACCGGCTACATCTAGTTTTAGCTGGCCAAAACCAGGTGTGGCCGCACTTCGGGTATTAGGCGTAACATCCTTACTAATATTATAAATGCGAAAGTCCGTTTGTTTGTTTGTTTGTTACGCCTTCACGTCTTAACTACTGAACCGATCATGATGAAATTTAGTACCTTTCATCCCGAAAAAAGGTACTGTTCCCGAGGGATAGACAACATACTATCCACGCAGACGAAGTCGCGGGCGGAAGCTAGTAAACATATAATATTAGTAGGATTAAAGACAATTAGAGAGAAAACAGCGACTTATTTCATTCTCAAATAATTAATGTTTAACCACTGATTTATATCTATGCTATTACTTTGAAGTTATTCTCGAATTAGATGAGTAGGTATCGTCGCTTTATTGACAAAATTTATGTCAACGTCTGTTACTAAACTTTCGACTTCTCGATAGAATAGTTGAAACTTGTACACAGTTTAGTTTGCGAGATAATATTAAGCAAACGTAGCAAATCTTATCGTTTGTCTATCTTGTCATAAATATAGGTAATTAAGTTACTACAAAATGATTTGTTCATTTTCTTAATATAGTTCAACCAAGAAAAAGTTTTTATAGTTAGTAATGCCATTTTATAGTACTTTTGTGTAGTGGATCTGTATAATCTAAAACATATTAAAAGGATTCTAAAATAAACTAAAAAACACAAAAATCTAATAAATATTGCTCCATATTCGTATATTGTGAAAAAAAGTAATATTTTTGGTTACATAATTAAACGTAAAACAGCGGACAGATAGTATTGCCTTTTTTATTTTTAGGAACGTGTTGGTATAATAAAAAACAAAAGTAATCTAGATGTATATATACTGCACAAAATCATTTATCACCATTAAATTTCATACATTAATTTCAAAGGCGAAAAGCACCAAGTTACAAAATAACGTTTTAAAAGATAATTTCCGTTTTAAAGTCACGAGCGGTGCCAAAAGTTAGTCTTAATGTTCCGCTTACACTTTCAAGACGTTTTAGGAAAACTGTAGCACAGTGGGTCGAAAGATAAGTAAAACTTTGTTGTAAAAAAACCAGACAAGTGCGAGTCGGATATCTGGACAGTGGTGATTTTTGATGAATAACTGCAAAATTAAAAAATATTACAGATTTTTTTAAAAACTTTAATAAGACTTTCTGCCAAATTCATGATTTGGGTGAACGACTGGCTTGATTTAGAAACTAGATTTTGATTTTAATACTATAGTACCTGTATGCATGAATGATCATAAAATAGTATAGTATGTATGAATGATCATAATAATGGTTCCGTTTTTCTGAAATTCGGAATTCGAAAAAGATTGAATAAAAGTATTTTATTTATAAATCGTAAGCTTTTAATCCAGGTATATAGGTATTTTAAGGACAATACGATAGCTTTAAAAAGAATAGATAGCTGAAAAAAAATATTTCATGTCAAAGCCACAGAGCTCGAAATACGAACTAAAAGAATCACCCAATATTCGATTGTGAGCATATTGCGCTTTTGAAAGCAGCAAACGATTTTATTCCATACCCATGACACTTTTGCTAAAAATTTATGAAAAATATGTGCTGAGACCTTGGACGAATTAACGCTGAGACAAAATCTGTAAACAAATGCATAATAATATTTCAATGGACAAATGTTACTTTCTATGCGAATAAAAATGAGATGATGTCCATAAGCTAAAATTGGAATTTGGGTTTACAACCAGGTACTAATTGATTCAAAACTAAAATGTGAGTAGATCAAGTACCGTTGATTCTGTGAAAAGGATAAAGAATCAAAGTACAAAATTAAGCATGCCATTCAATAGGCAATGGACATTGAGATAAAATTGATAACGATAACTGGTTTGCAAAAATAATTTACGTACAAAAATTATTAAGTTAATAAAGGGCAATGATCTCTTAAAATTTTCCTGTTATATTCAAATATTTCGTTGGCCACTAGCCACACTAAAAAAGTCTAGACTTCACTCATTCTGATATAAAAATATCTAGATGTGTATCAGTTCCGTGGTCGATGAAAAGTGTTCGCACCCCTGGAAGCTAGCCAATTTTTTTATGATTAGTCAAAACTATTTTGTGAATTGTTGAAAAGAATTGAAGATGCTATAAAAAACATCAAAAGATGTATGACAAGCTCGTTACTTTTTCTGCAAATTTGAAGTTGTTAGGAAACTTTATGAGCATTTTATCAGCAAACAATTCTGATGTTTGTTTATGAAACTCCTCCTAAACTCATAATGGTTGCAAAGTGCTATCAAAATGAAAATAAAATGGACTATACACACATAGACCCAAAGAGTCATGAGAGAAATGAGATTGTAACACCGTACAGGCGTGAAAAATAAATAGGGAACCATAAAAAATCCCCATCAACAAATTCGCCATCTCCTATTACACACCGAGAACTTCCGATGTAGGTTTTTTTTTGTAATATAAGCTGCAACTCAAACTTTCTATCATAGGTACCCAATAGGCCGTAAGAATTAGCCCACCAACCGCAAAAACAATCTTCCTCATATGACTTATATTGGCTTCAGCTTATTGAACCCGCAGATGAAAACATTCGGATCTCAACAAACACTTCCCTTCTGATTCACGAGTCTTGGAGAAGTTCCAGGGGGTGGGTCCACAGACTGTATTGCTTCCTTCCTACCGAGTTTTAAAGTGCGAGTCACTCTGTGCCGCATTGTACATTTGGCAAAGGCGACATGAATTAAATATTTGGCTGCGTTTCGGATGCATTTGTGGAATTTATGAGCTGTAAATGTTTAGTCACTCTTATGTGCAAGTAGTACTTTACGCGACGTTGGTTTCAATGGAAATCTTAATTTGTAATAAAATGCTCGCAATGCATAACAATGTTGTGTCTTACATGAGCTGCAATATTGCAAGACATTGCTCTTAAAGTATTTTGTGAAGAAGTATAGCGCGTATTAAGTAGGTTTAAACTAAATATGTTTTTTCTTCTATTTCAGAGTGGACTTCAGAAATGGTCCTCCTGTACATTGGGCAACTGCTGGGGAGTTTGGAGCCAGAACTCACTTCGTCCTAAACGAGTCTGACCCATCATCAGCTCATCTGGCGGTAGATAAGGTGGCACATCAAGACGAAGGATTATACAGATGTAGAATCGACTACGTTGACTCACCTACGAGAAATTATAGGGTCAATCTTACTGTTATAGGTAGGTTGAAGCAGACTCTAGAAAAATATTTTTTTCCAAACAGTGGTGGTTTTTATGGTTTATAATATTTTTCCGCGGTTGTATGCATGGTATCCTATCTACCATATTCGACTTTATAAGGCTATTTACTTAAGATTTGTTATTGGTTTGTTTTAGTTCCACCAGAATCACCTCGGATATACGATTTCGAGGGCAGAGAAATTATAGGAAGCGTTGCCGGCCCTTTTAGGGAAGGCCAAGATTTGCTTCTCTCCTGTCAGGCTGCTGGAGGTAGGCCTCTAAGATATTTCACTATCATTTTTGATTTTCTATTAGTATGTTAGATCTCTAGCTATGGGTACAAGAAATTAATTTTCTTCATTGTCCTTGATGTTCAGACTCTTGTAACAGAATATCTTTGCAATCGATTGCTTTTATGGCTACCCTGGGTGATCTTTTATAATCAGATAAGAAATGAATAAATGAATAAGTTTATCCACAACTGAAGTCTTCAAGTATTTGTGTCATAATGTTTCAAAATAATTGTATTGCTCAGAATAACGATGGTATCTTCACAGGTAAACCAGCACCTGACGTATCGTGGTGGCGGGGTGAAGAGCGCTTGGCTATCACTAAAGATGGATCAGTTTGCCAACTCCTTCTTCAAAGCTTGTCAAGAGAAATGGTTGGTGCTCATTTGCAGTGCAGGATCGAACCTCCCTTACTTCAACCCATTGTTCGGGAAGTGACATTGAAGTTATTTTGTAAGTTTTAAATAATAGTGGTCTGTGTAGTAGTTTTAGCATTGTAAATTCATCATTATATCAGCTGCACGAGACTCACTGCTGGGTATAGGCCCCCAAGGATCTCCACAGCGATCCCACGACCTTTCCCCAGATTGTCGGGGGCCTACCCATGGAGCGTCGTCCGGTGCGCGGTCGCCATTATAAACCCTTTCCGCCCCAACGGCCATCGGTTTTTCTCGCTTTGTGTCTCGCCCACTGCCACTGCCTTTGTAAATTACTTTCAATATATCTGAAGAAAAAAGATTTGATGACCTTCCCCGAAAACAGAACAACGCTAATCGGAGGAAGTTTGTTCTGATTTGCAAAATTATAATTTCCAGAATAAGTTCCATTATCAAAAGTAAATTGACGAATATCGTCCGATTGTCACGATCCTTTTTGTACTGGTCCTCAGATTCTAACACAGCTATTATTTTGTGCAGTGAAGCCCCAATTTGTCCGTGTGTCGGGGAAGGGGGCGGCACGCGCGGGGCAGGACCGCGCTTTCGTATGCACCACGCGGGGCTCCAAACCTGCGCCCAACATTGATTGGTTCATCAATTCTCAGCTCGTCGACTCCACTTTGACCCAGGTGTGTTGGAATATAACCTTTGTAGGAGTTCTTGTTTTTTCAAATGTATGATCGTGTTTTGTTTTTAATGTTGACGCGATAATAGGCGTGACCAAAAACCTTCGTTCCAAGAACTTCAAAATCATATCAGAGTCACAAAATATACACTTGGCGTCAGAAAAATCGCACCTTTTCAAAAAATTTCTTTAAAGTTAATTTAATGCTATCTAATTTAATAATATATATATATAATAATAATAATAATTTATTTATTGATACAAGTAACAAAGACTCAGAAGGTTAGTATTAACTTAAAAACTAGGTTAGTAACAATAATAAGGTAAAATATAATTCACCTCCGCACCATCCCGCTAGATACGGCGCAGCAATGACGCACATATATGCAGTCAAGTCTGCTAGCTATCATATCCAGGATGCTGTTGGCGCTCCCCCGCACTCTGCGTACTAGAGACGCGCACCTCTTACGCATGGTTGCGTAGAAACAGTCTACACGCGCCTCCGCGAACATTCCAGACGCACTACAGTAACGGGGCAGCCCCAGCAACATCCTGAATGCGTTATTGAATTGCACTCTAAGAGCGTTAAAGGATTTTTGAGTATATCTGGCCCACAAGCTGCACGTGTAGAAATTTGTACAAAAAGCCCTGAATAGGGTGACTTTGACTTCACGTGAGCAGCGTGCAAACCTGCGCACCAGCATGTTCGCTCTCACCGATAACGCCCTCCTTTCTCTTTCAATGTCGTCATCATCCTTGAGGTCGGAAGTTAATATATGACCAAGATATTTAAATTTGAATACCCTTTGAAGCACAGTATTATTTAGAGCTATATTAGGAACATTTTCTAGTCGTTTACTTCTAGCCTCAAAGATCATAACATGGCTCTTCTTTACATTATATACCAGCCCGTGCGAATGAGCGTACGTTTCACATAGTGCTATTAACTTCCTAAGACCACAGATTGACGCACTCAGCAACACCATGTCGTCCGCGTAGCTGAGATTATTGACGCTGATACCATCTATATGACATCCGACCCTGGTGCTGCTGAGAGCGCCAATGAGCTCATCCACATACAGATTGAAAAGCGTAGGTGAGCTCAACCCTCCCTGCCTCACCCCGCACTCCAACCCATAAGACGTGGACAAAGCCCCGTCCCATCTTACATTGTTGACCTGATTTCCATACCAATATTTGTAAATGTTTATAAATTTGACTGGTAAGTGTACTTTTTCAAGTTTTTTCCACAATATGTCGTAGGAAACCAGGTCAAAAGCTTTTGAAAGGTCCAGGAAGCAGGCAAATACAGGAGTTTTTCTATCCGTGTAGTATTTGACTGTGTGCTTAAGACTGAGTACTGCACTCTCTGTCGACAACTTTGGCCTAAACCCAAACTGGTTATCATGGAGTATTACATGGTTATTCAAATGTGAATTAAGCACACCGTCAAACACTTTCGAGATTACAGTCGCCAAAGAAATAGGCCTATAATTTCCTATGTCTGCAAGATCTCCTGTTTTGTTTTTTACAATAGGAATCACCAACGTACGGATCATATCCTTCGGTAAGTAACTGTGAGCCAGGCAGAGATTAAACAGTAAAAACAATACTCTTGTTAGATGCGGGCCTGCAAACTTGAGGTGTTCAATACCGAGCCCGTCGTGACCAGGGGATTTACCTCCAGACATGGACTTAATTACTGTAGCTATGTCTTTAACTGTGACGGTTATACCCCTTTCCACGTCGGGCACAGCACTGATCAAAGAGTGAGAGGGTCCAAGAGGTAATCTTACAAAAAAGTGTTCCGCAAATAAATTAGCAATTTTCGAAGGTTCACTTTCACCTGCTACGCCCGCAGGAAGACCAGGCCTTCAATTTAACCTATTGGTATGCTTCCAGAAAGAGCGGAAGTCATTATTCGAATGATGAAACGCAAGAATATCCATCTTAATTTGGTTTTCATGGTCTTGGCACCACTTCAGACGGGATTTGAAAATTTTTTTGGCCTCACACATTTCGTTATATGCCTTCCCGGATGTAGGTTTATTACACCACTCCCACAGGTGAAACTTCAGCCTAGCCCTCCTGTGTGCTTCAGCGACATGTTTATTCCAGCCTACAACAACCTTCCTCTTGAAACCTCCACGCTTACGACCCAATAAAGAAGACGCACTAAGAGCTTGAGTAATATTATTATACAATTGGTCTATAATAATTTTATGACCTTCGTCAACGCAAATCTTATCATTACAATTAAGAAGCTCACATGGCAAATCTATAAGCTTTAACCTAGCATGACATTCCTTATTATATGCCTTTGTTTGCTCAGGCGTTCTTTCACCCCAAGTGACCTCATTACGACAGATAATTTTAGGTATTTTAAGTGGTAGCACAATATTTAAATTACATTCTATTACAAGCGGTAGATGGTCAGACCAATAAATATCATACATTACGTAAGCATTATGAATTGACTTAACTGCAGCTTTAGTAACTAAACAGTGATCAAGCCATCTTCTCGATCCATGTGCATCGCTAACAAAAGTATATGTATTCGAGGATATGCCTAATATTTCAATATCGATGCAAGACCATTCTTGATCCGTGCAAAAGTTCATTAACTCATAATAAAACCGTTCATATGGATGTGCATTATAGTCCCCTAACATATACACAAAGTCTACATTACAGCTGTCTATAATAGCACTCACCGAGCTGAGTATATCCGTAAAATCCACTAGGTTGATAGCCTCATCCGTTGGCATATATACACAAAACACTAAAAAGGATCTCTCACATAACACTACCTTGATAGCACAGATACGCGGGTTATCGCACTCAATAACACTTACATCGCGAAACAGACTACACCTCCAAAGCAGGGCTACTCCTCCAAACGGGCGACCACGAAGCATGCCCATCCCTGTATCCATTGCCGAAACTCCAGTATAGCTGAAGTCATTACTTATATTTCCTAAAAAAGGAATTTCTTCAGTTGACAACCAAGTTTCTTGTAACGCTACAACCAAGTTTCTTGTAACGCTACTATTTTTATTAACGGTAAGTTTTGTTATATACTGCTTCCTCTTCGGACATAGCCAACAGTCTCTAGAAACCGTTGGAATATTCGTTTCGTCACATTGCTTCATTTTTTGCAATATTTGAGCAACTTCATGGGCAATAGCATCCATCTTGGGTATTCCTTTTTTAAATTGAACTGTTGAAGTGTGTTTTTTCCATCATCTCCATAGCAAATTTACCCACATTTTTTGAATTGACCCCTTTTTTTACCTTTTATGGCGGCGCAAGCAATAAAGTTTTAAGCGTTTAATAATGGTAACTGTTATGTTAGTTAAATCAAACAGTTATTAATTGAAAGCTCATTAAATGTACTTTCAATAGATATCAACATTTACACAATAAAACGTTAGCTAGCAATAGAAAGTGGCGAAGTCTAAACTTATTTTCGAAGAGGTGAGATTTTTCTGACGTCGAGTGTATAATAGTACTGTCGTTGGTGGTGGAGCTTTCATGGTTTTAACGTTAATTCAGTATAGTTAAGTGATTTCCGCCGCAACAAATTATGTCATTTAATTATAGTCCACTTAACCTACTAGCGAGCAATATTGCGATGCTTTCAATTTTTATTCATAACTATGGATTTTAAAGTTTTCGTAGAAAAAAAATTTTTACGGTTATTTTGACTATGACTTAATTCAAACGAATTACGCAAATAATATTTTCTTCTAAGCCTTTTAACTTTATTAGAACTGCTTTTTACATATGGATCACGTCCATGGAATGGGTTAAGGAAATGACCTTTGTGAACTCAACATCAACACGCGACACTCACTGCTGGGCATTGGTCTCCCCCAAAACCCATCTCCAATAAATCTTCTTCTTTCTAATACAGACGGAAGTTGACGGCGAAGTGACAAAGAGTATATTATCTTGGCACGTGCGAAGAGAAGACAGTGGGAGGCAGCTGGTGTGCCGAGTGTCCAACCCCTGGTTTCCAGCCTACACCTTGGAAGACTCTCTGATGCTTGATGTTATTTGTGAGATTTTTTTTTTATATTTGTCCTAGAAAATGGTTTCAGTAACCTTAATTTAAAGCAGACAACGTAAGTAATTAATAAATATGGGTCCGGCCGTTTAGCACCAATTCCGCCAATGTCCTGGTCGGAACCCCCCGATTTAATTTGTAATATTTAGTTGTATAAATTATAACTAAACATTTCTGAAGAGTTACAAATATATTCTTTTTATCTCATAAAAAAATATATCAAATAAAAAAAAACACCTAAAACTTTAAGGTGTACAGATATTTCATTTCCTATGGAAGTAATGAATGCTGAGAAAATGTTTACTGAATAAAAAATTTATTTTTTAAATTTATAATATATGCAAGTGTATTTATTATAACTCCTAAGAGCTTATGAAAAAGTCGTAGGTAGTCTTTTCCTTAAACAAAGTTTTACAATCAACAGCATTTCTTTTTGTTAAATAATAAAATGAAAAATGCTTCTACTGTAGACAATAGGAAGTATTCGAAAAAAAATGTTTTATAAAAACGAAAAATAGCACAAGTTTTCCATTGGCCCACTCGCTTTGAGATAAATGTCAACACGATAAAATTTATAAAACTACGTACCTACAGCACTCACACCGATATTGAATTTAAAACTGGCTCTCATTTTAAAGTGCGCTTACAATTGAGGACAAAATAATGGTGCACGACAAAAACAAAAATGTAACCACTAAAATCCGCCGACAATATATCAAAAGCGCGCCACACACGAGATAGGGAAGCGGGGAGATCCGGCACTGTTTGCTTTCAGGGCTGCCACTCGTCCGGTTTTGGAATAGTGGAATGTAAAAGTGTCCGGTTTGCAAACTTGTGTTTAGAGTGTACGTTTTATAGGGATTTATAGTCCAAGTGTGTAATGATACTTTTTGTAGGCATTTCAGGTGTGTTTAGTTAAGACCGCCATTTTATCTCCCAAATAAAGTACTCTAGCAAATTCGAATTTGGAACAAATACTGGGCAATGTTTTGATTATGATGATTGATGATCCTTGAGTATTTTCGGACACCAAATAACGTCAGTGTGTTTATGATACCAAAAACCTTGATCTCATTATTTTTCAAAGGATTGTAATGCAGCTTGTTTTTTCTTCAATCTCAGATCAGAATGAAACCTATAAAAGTAAAAAGAAAAAATAATTCAAAGAAATCGAAGTCCCGTGAAATAAATTCTCATTTCGCCAAACTCTTTCTTTTGCGTTAAAAGTTTAATGCTCTTTTCAGCCCTGGTTCGTGGTTTGAGGCATGTGCCAACAACTTTGTCCTCGAGTTTAAATATTATCGCGGCTCGTGGGTCTTGTTGTGAGTGTTTATAATATTGCACTAGGTGTACACTTAGTGTCCTGCTAACGGTATTATTCAGATTATAAATCTGAGTTATGTTTCTTCTTTCTTTCGTATATACTTCTTATCGATCGGATTTATTTAAACAAGGTAAAGGTAAAGTAGTTTATCTACTTTGTGCTTAGATTAGTGCCTAGCGCCTAGTTTAATCGGAGTAAAAGGAACTTTCACGAATGTTCGCAACCAGCAGCATGCATCGCTACGCCTACGATACATTCAGGCGATTGCCTATCGTGGGCGCGAGGTTGTATGACCAAGGCTCCTATCCTAGCCACCCACCTTCCAGTGCGGTCACCATGTATCCTAGCAAGTAACCATGCAGATGTATGGCTATGGAGGCGCTAATCTAGGCGGCCTAAGAATATCGTTCAGCGACGGTTGCTGAAGAGCGGTGAAGCGACTGAATGATTTTATCGTACAGTAAACGATTATTTGGAGTGACAGAACAATATAGAATAATTACAGACGAATGCAGTACGGGCAGGCCAATATAGCTTAACATTTCCAAATACCCATTTAAAAATTTAAGACCAATCAAATACATACTTATCTATTTTATTAACTATGTCTATAGAGACATTGCTGCTTAATTATGGTTGAGAGATAGGTCTCAGCAGTTTAAACCAAGTTCAAGTATCAGCAGGGCTAAAAGTTTCAAGTATGTTTATCGCCCGCCTGGCGTATTCAGTATCTTGACTCTCAACATTAGATTGTGTAAGAGTTGTGTAAATGCTAACTTTGCGGCTTTAACTGTTTTACACAGTCAAGCAGATAACATAAAGTTTTCGTTTATCAAGTTGAAGCTCTTAAAGTGAATGAGGTCTGGAAAATAAGTTACAACTTACTGTTTAATGAGTTGTTGTTGTTACTCAAGAATTGACGATTTAAAAATGCTTATGTGAGCATATTTTAAATAAAGAATTTTTCAATTTCAATATCAATGAATTCAATGATATACCTACCTAATTACCTATATAGAGTTCTCTAATTAGATTTGGGTTTAATAACACATTTTGTGTCAAGTATTTGAATAACTTTTTTCATCTCATCCTAATTAATATTATAAATGTGAAAGTTAGTTTGTTCGTTTGTTACGCTTTAGCCGATTATCATAAAAATTGGCATACACGTTATCAGGGGTAGAGAAAAGGACACAGCACATTTTATCCAGAAATAAGTGATTCCCGTCTGAGTTGCTACGGGTGAGTCGATTTTTTCTAATATTTTTCATTATTTATTAATCTTGATTCCCAAGGGTTAAAAAAACTGTCCAAGTGTCCACGCAGATGAAGTCGAAGCCTTGTAAGTTCTTGATAAGAAAATTCTACACAATATTGTATAAAATTGTAAAAGCCTTCATTTCCATGGTTGTATACCGTTCAATAAAAAGCGTAAAAATATATCCTCAAGTGTTCCACAGGTTTCCGACGTTTTTAGATAGTTTGTTCTGAATTTATTCCTCATAGTATAATAACTTTCAAAATTCAATTCTTGAAAATGTAAGTTTATTTCAGTTCTATTATTTTATGCACGTACAAAACACAACTTGCAAAACAAACAAAGTAATAATTGTGTCGTTACCTGCTCCCTGGACAAAACTGATGCCACAGCATAGATTTTACAGGTAATAATTATACCAATAAGTAATAAAACTTTGCATTTATCTAATACTAGCTAAAAAAACTTTCCACGCAAACGAAGTCGCGGGCGGAAGCCCGCGACTTCGTTTGCGTGGAAAGTTTTTTTGCTATCCCTCGGGAACATTACTTTTTTTCGGGATGAAAGGTACCCTATATCCTTCTCTGTACCCCTGACAACGTGTATGCAAAATTTCATGATGATCGGTTCAGTAGTTAAGACGTGAAGGCGTAACAAACAAACAAACAAACGGACTTTCGCATTTATAATATTAGTAAGGATTTTGAGAATTTTAGGTACATTTTCGGTGGTTGTGAGGCGGGAGAGGGTATTTCGTAACCGTAACCTTTCTCCTACTACTTGTTGGCCTTTTGATACTTAATCTAGACTTGGTCGACCGTAAAGAAATATTTTAGAGCACTTGCATGCATACGTTCTAATTTAGCTTCAAATCCATCCGGTGTTGTCGTCACCAGATCGACTTTAATAGCTTACGAAAACGTTACTTTTTCGTAGATTATGTCGTAAAAAGCTTTTGATCATATTGGTACATTTAAACAGGTTTCGTGCGTGGCCGTTATTTCGAAAAAAAAACAAAATGGCGGTCAGTATGTATGCCAAGCTTCATAATAGAATATTCAAAACTCTTTTTATCTTCCATGAAAGTTTTAAAAACAACACAACAAAGTCAACAAATAGAAAGTAATAAAAATATTGCATCCCTTTCAAAGATAACAATATCTGAAAAATGCGGAAATTCATAAAAATAAGAGAAACTCAGGAATTGTTATGCCATAAAACATCTAAATGAAATTCCTAAAAATGTTTCTATATCGCAACCGTATTTATTTAGTCTGTGGACTAGTATTGTAGGTCCGACTTTGTCGAGACCAGCGAACTAAAATCTATGGAACAAGCATTCTGCTCAAAAAAAGGCACCACACGAAAATTACAACTAAGTGGACGGAGCTAAAAATGATGGCAATTAATTATTCAGAACAAAGCGTGTGGACACTACTGGTTGCTTATTTAGCGACCATATTTTGTACACTCACAGATATTTTCTATAGTTAAACGTAAAATAGTAGATTGTTATACAAGACGCTAAAATGACCCATTCCATACGAGGTAGTTTTATTTCCGAGCTTTAGCGAGGGAATAAATAGAAACCGAGTTACAATGGGTTTTAGCGTCGTGTGTTACACTCTACTTTTCACTACGATTGCGAGAAAATAAAATACAATATTGAATACCTAGTTTATACTTCCGTAAACGAATCCACTCGTTTTTCTATCCTCCACTTCATAAACTTTTCATACAGTATTTAAATAAATGATTTGTGCTTGACGGCAAAAGATTAAAATTATTTCATTCCTATTACTTACAGTCACACAATTCAATCAGTTTGGTATTAGAGAAAAATTCTAAAGATTTCGCGCCTTTTTTAATTTCTACTGTAGCAGCTAAAAAACACAATGCACGCATTCTACGATCAAACTTAAAGTCACAGAGTATAAATAAGTCTATGATTTCACCGAAAAGATCGCTGCTTTTAGTTCCATTTTCAAAAATAAAAAATAGAAACAGTATTAAGTCGAGCGAGTCTTTATTCGTGATTATGAATAAAGACTTTTTCGTTTTAGTAGGCTCATTGGTAATAGACAAACATTAAAAAAGAAAAAACTTTATCCCCTAGGGGTAATTTTGCTATTTTATCCTGGCTCTTGTACCTTACAATGACGTTCTTTTAGAGCAAGAGGAGTGAAAATAAGATTTGTTATTTCTGCATCTGTTTACTACCTTCTTTGCGTCTTTTACACCACTACTACACAGGACGTCATTTCTTATAAACTCTCTCTTTCTTTTTTTCTTTACAATACAAACTGCAATTATTATAAAGAACGCTAACGTAAGTCACCAAGCGCGTGGCTGGGCTGTGCGGGTTGTAATTTTTTGGCCCCTTGGTGCCATTTTTAAGCAATATTTGTTGCAATTACACTTCCAAAGATTTTAGTTCGCTGGTCGAGGCACCGTGCAGAATAAACAATCTGCCCTGTCTGCCCGATAGGCGACTGTTTTGGCTTTGTTAAATTTTAAATCATGATTGGCTTGTACCTGCAACTAATTCTGGACATAATTGCTCTCTGTCCATCATTGGTAATTATTAAGCGGAGACGTTCGAATCAATACACTTTTTTTTTATCGTTGACATAAAATATCTAATGACAATGTGCTGTAGTGATTTGGTTATATTATTGTCCGAATTATATTAAAAACAGGTTTATTTCGATTATATTTTAAATATCAGTGATTTTTAGAAAATTCAGTGCAATCCTCAATGACGACGTTTTAAAAATAGATAAAAGTGTTAGTTCAGTCCAGTTTCTTTTATTATTTTTAGAAAATATTTTGGCTGATTCAAAAAGCTAAGATTATACGATTTAACCGGCCAAGTGCGAGTCGGACTCGCGCACGAAGCTTTCCGTACGAAAAAACGGCAAAAATTACAGTTTGGGAGCCCCCTTATATTTATTTTATTCTGTTCTTAGTATTTGTTGTTATAACCGCAACAGAAATACATCATCTATAAAAATTTCATGAGATACCAGACGGACAGTGGAGTTTTAGTAATAGGGTCCTGTTTTTACCCATTGGGTACGTAACCCTAAAAATCATCATCATCATCAGTCATTCTCATTAACATTATATCATAGTAATTAATTTTTAAATATTTACAATCTAATACTAAGGTACAGACTACTCTGACTGACTGATTGGCGAGTAAAATAATACACTAAAATTCAATGGTATACCAAACCGATCAGAAATAGGTGATGCCTTAATTTTTACGCTATGTTTTGTACTAGATTTTTTTATTATTTCATTAATTTAATTTTTAGACGCTCCAGTGGCTCAAATATCGCTGACATATCCAAAAGAACCTCGTCTTTTGAGAGAAGATGAGAACGCAGAGCTACTGTGTTCAGCGGACGCATCACCACCAGCGAATAACTTTACTTTCTATAAAGGTACAGAGGTAAGAGTTACGAAAAACGTAGGTTTAATGGTGTTTATTATCTTACTAAGTATAGTTAATGGGGTATTTACATGGAGCGATTTGGCAGGCAACTTGGCAGGTGACTTATTCAATTAGCGCTGTTTATCAACAATCGCTTGCAAAACAAATTTCAATGAAGTGGCGATTCGATTTTACAAGCGATTGTCGATAAAAAGCGCTAATTGACTAAAGTCATCTGCCAAGTTACCTATGCTTCAAAAAATCGTTGAGTATAAAATAAAAAAAAACTAACAGGACTAGCTTGGCTAGAACTACTACTTAAGAATTACTTTTAATATTAAGTATCTATCTATAGATTTGATACACCTTAATTTGATAGTTGCTGTGCCCTTGCAGGGTTTCATGTTTGATTCTATTTTTGTAATAACATCTTTGTACCTACAACATGAAAAGTGCAATAAAAATTTTGATATTGAATTTGGCATAAGTTCATGACGTGCTCATTTTTTTCATTAATTATTACATAAGAATTGAATATGCACCTATCACTAAAATATAATATCTTTAATATGCCTAGCTCATTATAAAATATCAAGACACAAACATTTTTATACATACAACACTTATTTACCAAAATAACAACGATATTCTAAGCCTATACCAAACATCCCTCCACAACGCAACCATATAAATTAAATAAACTGGCACTCATGTTTTGCTCTCACAAAAAATTATCGTTTCTAAAAGCTTTAAATACGAGTAAACAGTTTTCATGTGATATTTTAAATGTCGAGTAAAAAAACCTAATATGGTATCCATCCGCCGTCTCTACTAACCTATTTATAGTGGGTATAAAATTTATACTCAACGCTCGAATATAATATTTTTCCCGTACTCGTAATAGAGATTGTTTTTAGTTACACTTCCGAATGACAAAGAGAACACGCGTATTTGCTAACTTAGGTTTAAAGACATTTATTCTCATACAAACATTAATGTTCACTTATAATGAGAGATACAAAAGATACTTAATACTTAGTTCGTTGCTTAATACTAACATCGTGCCTCTGGCGCGTCGGCATCAAACAAAACACAAAATTATTCGTATTATAAGTAGGTAGGTAGTTACAATGTGCACACGTATTCTTTTAACTTGGATTTGAATGAGTTAATGTGACTTCATATTAAAAAGTTGAAAAACTTTTAATTATCTTTAGTTTTGTAGTATAATAATTATAAGCTATTATTTTCGTTAACCATAGACTAAAATAAATACTCAAGCTTATTATAAATCATTCATGATCGTTTCAACAAAAATATTTAGCACGGAAAAAAGACGGTAGTTGGAGGGAAATTACCCTAACTAAATTGATAGTCAATTGCTTCTAACTAACATAGTATCTTAAATTAAAAGCAGATCCATGAAAGAAAAAAAATAGGAGTTTAGTTGAAAAAAAAATGTTATTCCTACTTATTCTTCTTATTTTTTTTTTCAAAATACTGTGAAAGCAGTTTCACTTATTTTTTAAAATAAAGGAATGTTTTCTTTCAGTAAAATTTGCCATCATCAATATTTAGGGTACTTTCCCTCCCACTACCGTTTTTTTTCCACCCTGTACTTATAATGTTACCTAGCTTTCTTTTAGGGGGTAAAAGAAACTATTTTCGAGTTTTTCTTGAATGAATATCAACAAGAAGTCAGTTTTGTACTAGCGCTGATGGTTTTCTTATTGAATAGGTGTCATTTCTTACAAGCTTACACACAGAATAAAACTTAGTCACGAATTTATGACGTATACTTATTTAAATATAGCTAGCTTGCGTGATCTTCATTATGAAAGTACTAAGTCTTGAAGTGTTTATTTTGCACCTGAAATGTTGCCGCAAGAACGATTTTCTTTATAAAAATACTTAACTCTCACCTAGCGTGACATACGACCGGTAATGTGAATTTAATTATAACGTTGTGAAAATTCAATTTGTTATGGCAGAAAATAACTTTATAATAACTGTTTATTATGTCGTTGCGAATTTGTTTCATAATAAAACATTGTAAGTAATTTAGATATTGAGCGTTATGCTGAAAAAGGCAAAAGAGTAAAGATTTAGTTTTGGTTTTATGTCAATAGCTAAATAATGCGGTTTCCGATTGCAACCAGAAAAGTGGTAAAAATCTCAAAATCTATTGCGACATCATCAGCTCTAAGCTCCTAGTTTCAATCTTAGGTCAGTTCCACCTAAAATGTATTTTGACTAGGGTCTGGATTTTAATGGTAGAATCGTTGTTGTTAATGAAGTACAATGTAGATTTTGAAACCTAAGTAATGTTTTATTAGGTGATATAAGTGTTTCAAATTCTTACAAAGTTACTCTGTGTATGAACGTACTAGAGATAAAAAAAATGGTAATGACCGACCCTTCCTAAAACTGCTTGACCCCCGAAACGCAGAACCAGGCATTAAACCACTGCCCCACTTGAACCAACCAGCTTGAAGGTACTCATAATCTCTGTTTTTTCTTTTCTAGGTTCACCTGATTCGTGATGATCCAATCGGAGGGATAGCAGTGGAAGGAAATAAGTTGATACTCAGAGGTCTTAGAAGACACCACTCTGCTTTATACAGGTGTAGAGCGAGGAACTCGGAGGGTAGTGCGTTGAGCGAACCTCTGACGTTGAATGTACTGTGTAAGTTTTAGAGCTTTTTTGTTTGTTATTTATCAACCAATATATTAAATAGAACCTTAAACTTAATAATTTCTCACAGATAACTAATTATTTTGTCAGTTACTTGCTAGGAAAATATATTCGTAAAAGATAACTGGTTATATGGGAGGAAAAAATCTTCACAAATAACCAGTTATCAGGCCATGATTATCTCCGAGGAACAAGGGAAAAATCTCTGCCTGGCAAGCGTTCAGTACAATGTTCAATGATGATTCTCTAACAGCACGACCAGAATGCGCGGCTGGCAGCGTAGTCCAGCAGTTGGCAGGTGCCCCAGGAGGCGAGGTCAGAGCGCGATGTTCAGTCACGGCCCCTTCTACAAGAGACGCCGGGCCTTTGCGGTTTTATTGGACCTACAACGGGACCAAAGATGTGCTACCAGTTAGTAAATCATAGAATACAATTTTATTATCGTACCCATCTAACAAGCCATGTTCAAGTATTTTTTCGTTTTTGTTCTTGAAAATAAAACGACAAATAACTAATAAAACTTCATTAAAAAATGAGGTAGTACAATACACTTTTACAACACACATACGACACACTTTTTTGGGCAGTCTTGTAAAAAGGTGTAATAGCAATGAAATTGCGAAAACAGATGTAAATCATCTTGTCATTGGAACTTTTTTCATCGTCACTGTTTTTTCAATCTTCGCAGATACCAGCATCCAACGTGACAGTTATGGGAACCAGCAGTACAGTGATACATGGCTTACCATCCGACAATGACGATGAGGATCTCGGCTGGCTAGCTTGCTGGGCTAGCAACGATATTGGGAACCAAAGAGAGCCTTGCCTCTTCAGGATAATGCCCGCTGGTAAGAATTTTCTATAATATCATCATCATCAGGATACACCATTACGTGGGCCTAATGCTTATGATGATTGGTGGGTGTAAACGACTGCAAATGAAGTCAGGATAAACATCTTAACATGCCTTCCGAAGCAAGGAGGAGGTTGAGATAGTTTTTATATTAAGTTCACCATATCATGTCAGTTAGTTTAGTTCCAAATTTTTACAACTCTTTAGCTCTCCCGGAGCCGCCGATCAACTGCGAAATACAGAACGAGGTGCTCCAATGTGAGCCTGGCCACGACGGCGGCCTCACACAGAGGTTCCTCTTGGAAGCGCTGGAGGTACGGCCCCGCACGGAACCCGTGCCAGAGGAAAATGAGATCTCCACACTTAACGACCAGGTGAGCGCGGCGTGTGTTTGCTTTGCCGTGCTTGTGTCTATGCTAACTTTTTGTCGTACTATGGGCAACAGCGTCGCTTAACCAGCTAGCAACAAAAATACGTGTGCGCGAGTATCGCCGCTGCACGAACTGAACGTAGGTATGCTGTGACGGTGCGGCGTTCAAGCGATTTTAACCTTAAGAGTGGTTAAGCGACGCTGTTGCCCATAGAACATGTTAATTGCTGTTTTGACTACATGCCTTCTATTCTACATGAAGTACCTTTGTCAGATTCAGCCCATAGAGTCGTCTGAGAATAGAACTTGACTTCTAATTTAGTATTGAAATTAAAACTGGATGTTTTCACTTTGACAAACTACGTTCCAAACACTTCATTGCGTTTCATCGCTCCTAAGTTGCATTTTTAAGTTTTCTTCAACGTTTATCTCCTTAGTTAGTAGATCTGTTAATTTCACTAATTTAATAACCTAAATGATTATCTACGACCTTTCGAAAATAATTTCGAGATCGAAAGTCCTAATATTAAATTATGTATTTTAATTTAGAGGCATGAATAAACTAAGTTCTCTTTCTTATAGGGCTTTTAAAACTAGAGATGAACTGGTATTCACTTTAAGGGCTTTAATAAACTTATTAATTGAATCCTATGTACATTCAGCTATATTAAAAAGCTGTTCAAGAATCTCGCATGTAAAGGTCGTAGGTACAAAATTAAAAATAATTTAAGTCTGCAGTATGGTTAGAAATCCTTACTAATATTATAAATGCGAAAGTCAGTTTGTTTGTTTGTTTGTTACGCCTTCACGTCTTAACTACTGAACCGATCATCATGAAATTTTACATACACGTTGTCAGGGGTACAGAGAAGGACATAGGACTTATATACCTTTCATCATGAAAAAGAGTGTTGTTCCCGAGGGATAGCAAAAAACTTTCCACGCAGACGAAGTCGCGGGCGACCGCTAGTATCAAATAACTTTTGAAATATCTGAGAATACCCTTTAACTTACTTATCTCATTACCAAATTATAACAACACCTCTCCATTTACCACTATAATTTTCTTCTAAGGGATCTGGACGAGGTTTGACAGAAGCGGTATACCGTGCTAGAAACGATAGACCCCAGTTCTCCCTTGATCCACTGCCTCCTGGAAAGTATACGTTCTTCGTATACTCAGAGACCCCAAGGGGAAGATCGCAAAGACCAGCAACGTTGGCAAGCGTTGCGTTAAGGACGGCAGATGATTTGGATGTACCAGGTTAGATTGTTTTCCTTTACGACATGTTTCACAGGTTCTGGATATGTTCCGATTAACTTAATTGACAAAGAATTTGATACAATTCTGGTCTATTTATAAATATTACTTCATTTTTTACTTTATTTAGAGATGCAAAAGGAAATAAAAAGGCGCGACGACGGTAGAAAAGTGTCAGAAAAACCAACTATGAAGTAATTTGAGAATAAAACAGTTAACATAGTTTCAGTGCTCTGTATTAATAATGGGGCATTTACACGGGTCGATTTTCCAGGCAAGTAGACGAATAGGACTTTTTATCAACAATCGCTTGTAAAATCGAATCGCAAACCTAATCTTTAGTCGCATTAAGTCCACTGTATCAAAACGTCCACAGTCTCAGAATGGCAACTTTAAAATTCCCTGTCATCAAAATAACCACTCCACCAAATTACCCACTTTATCAAAATGTCCACTGTATCAAAACGACCACAGTGTCGCCTGAAAAATCAACCTATTTAAATGTCTCATTAGTGACGCGAACACCAAAATCATGTGCATAAGGATTGTGTGATACTTTATTAATCTGTTCCAAAATCGAGAGGGTTATAAACTGCACTGTAGTAAATCATGTCACCAGTTGAACGGCCATGGGTAGTAAGACAAAAAAGAGAGACCGTTGATTTATAAGATTATATTTTACTTTTCACTATTGCTTGTTGTTGAACAGACAATAATGTCCAAACTTTTTACAGGTTCTCTTCAAACGATGACGCCGTCACCGACCAACCCGCCATCAGTAGCTGACAACAGCGTCGCCTTATTAACCGGTGCTGCTTTGTCACTAGTATTTCTGACCATTTTGACAACTTTGTGTGTAACATTGGTTGTCATGTGCAGGAAGAAGCAGCCTAGACGTGATCCAGAGCAAAAGTAATTGATAATTTTCTCTCTTTAAAAATATAGTCGTTTGGCCGTAACAGATTATACTTCTAAATCGAGCTCAAAATATCCTATTTTACTGACTATCGTACTGTTATGGCTGTTCAATTATTTCGTACTTTTGGTGACTGAGTAGATCAGTTGGAAGAGCATTGGACTTACAAAGGTCGCGGGTTCGATTCCCGCTTGAGAAAATGATCCGGTGACTAGTTGATACGTCTTCACGTCTTCACTACTGAACCGATCATCATGAAATTTTGCATACACGTTGTCAGGGGTAGAAAGAAGGATATAGCGTATCTTTCATCCTGAAAAAAAGCTTTTTCCGAAGGATAGAGAAATAATTACTGTCCACGCAGATTAAGTCGCGAGCAGCTGCCAGTTGCCTGTAATTAGTCCATAGTCCAGTAGTTAGTCCACTTGAAGACACTTGATGGAGACATGCTTCTTTTTTAGCACAATCCTGCGCAGAAACGTTGGCGTGTCAATGTACAGTGGATCTTCAATACAATCAAACGTCGTACCTACAGTAGTAGTACGAGGTCACAGGGGGTCGAGGGTCCTCGCTGCGAGATGGTCAGGAGTTTTGGATGATGCACCATTAGCTGTGCTGGCGTTGGATACCAGACCACATGGTAAGTGAACAACTTCTTGTTTTTAAGTATGACCATTACTTTTAACCGATTCTTTGATCTAGTGGTTTGCTCACCCATGTAAGACGCTCCTGGGTTCGATTCCCAGGGGGGTAAAATTGGTGCTAGGGCTTCCATCTCACCTAAGTCTGACGCCATAACAACAATTAAAAATTGTTGTGTTCCGGCAGTTAGAGATAAGATAGTCAGTTCCTCATTATTGAGGATGCCGGGTGTAGTGTGCATCCACCTTCGGCTTTATCGTCACTTAACATCAGGTGAAGTTAAGACCAAGCACCATCCTGTTGGGCATAAAAAAAGATTAAGCGCTGGGCAAGCTCAATAAATAGTTATTTTTTTTTTACAGAAACGGATTCCAGTAATAGTGACGTTGAACAAGAAACTGAATTGAACAGGCGCACGGATAACATAGAAACACAAACAGACACATACTGATACAAAAATCAGCCATTTTTGTTGTCTCCTCTGCTGGGGCACAGGCCTCCCTTATGGGTGGATAAGGAGGATGGGCTATTAGCGGAGCAGCTCAAGATTATATTTTTTGGGTCACCCATCCCATGACTGACATTTGCGAAAGTTGCTTAACTGATGTAGTCGCAGGGCTTGACGCGCTAAAGCTGGGTCCACACATACATCGTCTCTTTGATACATTATTACCATACCGCACGCCGAACTAAACCAGCGATGTATGATAAATACACGGTGATTTTACACGCCAAAATACTACAAGTGTAGATCCAGCTTGTCGCACTGCGCCATCGAGTTCCTCATACACACACATTCTACATACTTCTAACCAGCGAACTCAAATCTATGGAAGTGTAGTTACAATCAAATATTGCTTAAAAATTGCATCACGGAGCAAAAAAATTGCAACCCGCACAGCATTTAGTCAGGCCAGCCACGCGCCCGGTGACAGATGTTTGCGTTCTTTACATTTTAAAGAAAATAGAGAGTTTATTTAAAAATGAAATTCTGTTAGTCCAATGGCGTAAAAGACGCAAAGAAGGCAAAAAGATGCAGAAATAACGCATCATAAGTAAATATTTATTCGATTAAATGTTCAGTCGCTTTGTGCTGTATCACTAAATGCCAGCACTTTTAGCCCCGCCAACTTGGTTGTAATTTATTGTGGAATGCTTGTTCCATAGATTTTAATTCGGTGCTTATAAGTATGATGATTAGAGGTACAGTTGAGGAAACTAATTAGTATTTTGTAACTTTATATAGTTTTAAATTGGTAAAAATAGTTGAGACAGTATGAAAGAAACCAAAATAAGCCATTGAATTTGTTTAGATGATTATCAAATAGCTGATGTACAAACGAATAGCATATACCAACTTAGTCAGTAGTGAAATAAGTAGCTGGAATTTTAGTACTTTGTCACACCAACATTTTTGGCATTTTCAGTAGGTACCTATTAGCTTCTACTTCTAAAAAAATTGGCGCGACATGGTACTAAAGCGTTTGAGGTCGATCTTTCAATTAAAATGATTTTTTAGTTCTATGAAAAGTAGATAATTTAGTTCGTATGAATGCAGTATTATGTTTTGCAGTGATATTTTAAAAGGTAAAATTTGAATATAAGCGTAATGTTCATAACTTCATAATACGTCGAAGGTTTTGTAAGATTAGGTTAAATTAATTAATTTTATAGGATTTTATCTCTTAGGAATGAAACATTTTATCAAAATTGCCTACTTATTATTACGTGCTTTAGATAAAAATAACGATTTTTGCGTCGTGTTTTTGTAGAATTTTTATAGAAAAAGCAAGTATTTATTGTGCCACGATATTTATAAACTCGATAATTGGTAACTTGACATTTCGAGTAAACAGTTTTGTCAATTTAAGATTTGTGTTGTGAAATATATCTTTGAATTGCGGATATCACACAATCAAACTTGTTTTTATCATATTTTTTAATAAGTACAATTTGTAGTAAGAAAAATTTAAAAAAATATCCAAGTTGCCGGTCAAACGTGGACTGTTTTTTAGTGAAAGTCAAAAAATATTCACTGGTAGTAAAATCTCAGATTTAATGTAGAATAACTGGACTGACCAAAAATAGAAGATGGTTTTCATTTTTTTATTTATTTTTAGTAAAAAAATGTTAGTTAAATAAGAATTAAAACGTGTAAGTCAAATCTGCCATATCTGCACTTGTAAATACAAAATATACGGGTATTATTTTAGATATTTTTAGTACGTACTGTTTTGCATCTCACCGATATAAATATAAGAAACAGTGAAGTCAACAGAAGTTAGTTTTTTTTTTATTTCTTGTTAATCGGAATTATGATTCAATGAAACAAATATCTGCCTATTTAACATTTGACAGTAATTTTATGTAAAAACAAAAGAAACTCGTTTGCATTCAATAATGCTCTTTGACATAAAATTGCTCGTAAGGGCCATAAATAAAAAGAAAATCTTGTGTTAAATATACCTAAGACATTTTCTTTCCCTTTGTAATTTCATAATTATTATTGTCTTTTTATATAAAAAAAATATAGGAGTTTTGTGTAAAGATGAAATTTAAATAAGTTTAGTTACTAAACTTTAACACCAAAGAAAATTGTATTTATATTCGCAATAAATAAAATCTACAAATATTGTTTGGCAATGTTATGTTCTTAATTTTTTCGTATTATGTGGATTATATTGGCATTTAGTTTTAAAGTTTTACCTTATTGTAAAGCTTGCTATTATTTCTATAAATTATAGTATGTGAGCGTGGAAAATGGAATAATGGAGTGGCGATATAATATAATATCACATAAGCTAAATTTGATATTGTTCTAAAATCGTAGTTGAAATATAATAGTCATAAATGTATACGTTTTAGTATAACATTGTACCAAAAATGGTTATTGAAGAATAAAATATTTTATATTTTACGATATTATTTTATTTGAAACTCAATTCTGCTCATGCTCGGCGAATTAGAAAATCTATGTAAGCACCTAAGTATTTACTGAAACGGTTCAGCGGTTCATAAAATTAACTTTATTCTATCAAATATCATAGTAGAATTTAATTGAAGTAAGGCCATGAAAAATACCTCTGCATCATAATCATATCCAGCCCATTATAGCCCACGGCTGGACGTAGGCCGTGAGCCTACGGCTACGTAAGGCTACGTTCAGACGATAACACACGACCAAACTCAACTCAATCTCAACTCTAGAGCAGCCCACTCCTTGAAATGCATCGCTTACAGTTTTGAGTCTTATGATATATTAATAAGGCGCGGCCTGCGTTCGATTTTTGAGGTAAGTTTGCATCGATAAAATATTATAACGGAGCTTATTATTGTGTCCATAAAATTGTAAGCGATGTGTTTCAAGGAGTGAGCTGCGGATGCGTCGAGTTACAGTTGATTTCAGGTCGTGTGTTATCGTCTAAACGAGTCTAATCTTCACAGGTTGGAGAGCTTACTATTTTCAACGGAAAAAGTTTCTGTGACGCTGATGCCATTGATGCAAGGAGAGTATAAGATTAACCTACCTACCTTTTATGATATTTCATTTTAATATTTATTTGTACAAACTTACTTACTTACTTACTAGGATGGCGCAGCGACCCAAAGTGAGTCTTGGCCTCCGATAATAAGAGCTTCCATCTGGGTCTGTCCTGCGCCACCTCCTGCCAGTCGTCCGCATGGAGCGCGCACAGATCCTTTTCGACCTCGTCTCCCCAGCGGTATCTGTGACGCCCAACTAGTCGACGGCCATTTGGTCGTCCCAGGTACGCACGTTTCACGGCACGATCTTTATCCATCCTCTCGAGGTGGCCGAGCCAGCGAAGTCTGTGTACTTTTATTTCGCCTATGACGTTTGGCACGGCCATCTGGTCTTCCAGCTCGGTGTTTTTCCTCCTCCTCCACAATCCATCTTGTGTACGTACTGGCCCCAGAATCTTCTTCCAGATCTTTCTCTCCGCTACCAAGTGTTTGGTCTCTTCTTTGAGTGTGCTTGTGTTTGAGTTAGCCCGCCGCACAAAGAATGTGCGGCGGGCTAACACCCGACCCCTCCCATGTAAAAATAAAAAACGTTACGTTTGTGTAGAATTTTGCAAAAACTAAGCGCAGGGAAGAGTTAAATTACCACACGTCCCGGATCGCGCGGCGCGCTTCGCACGCCGCGACTAGACTTCTACGTAAGGAGTGGGTACAAAGATAAAGGCATCTTTCAAGAAATCACCCACTTGTGAAGAATTTTACAAAAAACTAAGCGTGGGGAAGAGTTAAAATTAAGTTTAGCTCTCGAAAGAAATCATTTCTTTCTGACAAGCATAGATAGTAGGGGGCGGCATAATCGGTTTTGCACGCGGGCGCTCAAACAGCTAGCGGCGGGCCTGTTTTTAAGTACAGGAAAATGAGATACATTAGATATTTCATTGTTGTCCGGCCACATGTAACCACCAAATCGTTAAGACCGCGCAGAGCGACCCATAGGGTTTTCGAGAGAAGTCCAAGCTGAAGGAATTTGAGTATTTTTTACAGCTTAAATTCTATACCAGCCTCTCGTTCACGAAGGAACCCTTTACATTCTAACAACGTACACGTTATCAAGGATTTCACTCAACCGCTAAGCTTAGGGTGTTCGTAATATGAGTTTAATACTAGATCATCTATCAGGGGTCGTTAAGCGGCCAGTAGGGTTCCGTGGAGCGGGCACATAAATAATATCAGGAGATGCGGCGTACCGTGAATCGATTGAAATATCGGCGCAATAAAGATCGCAACTTGTGTATGTACATTCAGGCTTCATGTCGTAGGTAGTATGAGATTTAGAAAACGTTACATGATAAACGTTACGTCGGGAAAAGGTGGGTGCTCAACACCTATGTTTTAGTTAAAATCGCGTTAAAACCTGTGTTCCAAATCTAATAAAACGTTACATGAGCTGAAAATAAAGAAGGCTTTGAAGGTTTTAATCTTAGCTATATAAATACCTAATTTAAAATATAAAAAAAACATCAGTTGATTCATTCGTTGGATTACAACCGCTAAACAATATTTATGTATCAATGAAAATATACTAATCTGTCACAAATAAAAATATAGTTTTGTAGTATCTTGCATATTAAATATATTCAATGGATGTTACTAATTATAATCCTATCGATAAGCCATGTCAACAAAATAAATCAATCAAATAAATTTAAAATGGTGTTTGAAAAATCTGGACATTTCCCTCGTGGACAGTTTCAAAAAAGGCCTACAACATTTATATGCCCCAATAAATGGAATTGTTGTGTAAGGAAGATGCGATTGTGAATTATTGGTCGAATATCGACGATGCTACACGCCGGTGAAAGCTTTCGGCCATCTAAGAGGTAAATGGTTGCGTAACGTAAAATATTACGAAACATTACTCAACTATTTTTGCTCCATTGCGGTTTTCTGATACTAAAACTTAGAGATAGAAAGCACTTTTTGAGAATTGGAGTAGTTTCTTGTAAATCATTTTTTGTTTTTTGTAGAAAATGGTCGGGTGAAATAACGGAACTTTCTAAGTATTGCTCTTGAAAAAATAAATGTTTTACCATTGAAAATGGTTATCAGATGCAAATCACCTGAGACGTATTTTTGGCCATATCTCCGAGGATTTTGGGAGGATCGCAATAAAAACAGTACCAAAAGTTGAGGAGTTTATCGAAACACGTGTGAACGTTTAAATTTTGAAAATATACTGGTAATTTTTTTTGGAATTTTGCGAAATTCCATAAGTTCCGGGTTTTTTGAGGGATGTTTGTTTACTAAATTGTAAATATTTCGGAAAAAACAGACTTAAGAAAAACTGAAAAAAAGGGTCCTAGGGTTTTAGTTTAGCTATCAAATGGCGATAATTTCGTAAAAAAAATATCCTGAAAACTACACAAATAGACGAGACCTACCATCAAAATATGCCTTACGCGAAAAGACAACAAACAGACTAATGCTACCCGATTCAAAATTAAAACTATATGAAAAAAGCCCCTTAGTTATGGGTGTAAATATATATAATAAGTTACCTACTGCGCTAAAAAATATAAATAATGAAAAAGAATTTATTAAAAAATTAAAAGATTTCCTTATATCAAAAAGTTATTATACAATACAAGAATACTCAAATGAAAAGATAGATTGATATACTAAATAATTATTAGAAAATAAAATTACTTTTTAAATTAATATCTTTAGTTAGGTAAATAGGAGAAGATTATATTATAAATAATTATATGATCATAAAATTAACAATTAAAATGACATAATACCAAATTAATATTAACTTCATTTTTGTTTATGTTTGTTCGCTTATTATTATTGATTTCCGATTTAAAATAAAACAAATAATATTATGCAAAATATAATATATATAAGACTGAACAAATTACGTAAAATATAATATTAGTTACACCTATTTCATTACCTACCTAAAAAAAAAATAATAATAAGTCGTCCTCTCTACATAATTGCTGTGCCCTTTTTCAGGGTCTACAATGTACTTTGTTATTCTATGTATACCTACCATCTTGATAACATTGTGGAATGCAATAAATTGAAATTGAAATTGAAATCGGTTTATAATTGTGACCTGTAGGTGGTCCCTTTAGATTTGGAATTGTAGAAAAACGGCTGTTTCCGTACATAAAAAGTGATGTAGCTTAGCTTCTATGATTATTGACCGATCGTCATGGTAATAGTGTTAAAAGATGCAGAAGCAGACGAAAAATGCATTCGTTGGAATTTTGAAAATTGGTTTATGTTATTTCAGCTGCGTCGAGGCAGTCAGCGGGCGCTTTTGTCGGCATCACTTGGCTCCGCCTCGTGTCACAATCGTAAAAATAAATAGGTACTACCCAGGTAACTTTTAAAATATAATAGGACTCTGCATTTGATTTGATTTTGGTTTTTCGTAAATTTTTGTGTTCATTTTCAATGCTACAATTCTTGCGGGGACTGTAAAATCTGTGAATTTTTTCAATATTTTGATAGTAGGTATCTGATATTTTGACTGTCATCAATTAGTATTTTAAGTATGTTATAATTTAAGATAATGAATATATTAGAAAAAATCGACTCACCATTAGCAGCTCAGACGGAATTGCTGACCCGAAGCTGTTGAGTCGATTTTTCTAGTATTTTTCTAATTAATTAAATATCTTAATATAAAATAGCATTGTAAATGCCTAAAATCTAAAAATTAAATAATATTATAATTTTCTCTGGTAAACATAATATTTAATCGAAATAATATATTATACTGAAAATAATTTCTGAAAATAAACTTGCTAAAGTCATATCAAAAACAAATAATCCAATCACACTGGATCAAGAAAAAGGCAGTAATTTTTAATAGAACGTAGGCAAAGAATGCTTGAAAGATCGTAAAAATGAAAAATTGAATCCATGCGAGCAAAGGTTATCCTTCTAATATTATGGTAAGCCCGTTTATTGGTGTGTTTGTTATTCCATTACAGGAGGATTTGTGCTGCTAAAATATGCCTTAAGAAATGACTTGACGATGAGATTTCAATGTATTTAAGACGGTTTTTTACTATATATTATAAAGAAAGACATCTTATTGAGTACATTATCATAAAAACCGCTGGGAAAGCAAGAAATACTTCAATGTTAGGCATATAGGCGGTTTTTGTCTAAATAAGACGAGGAATAGGTACTTACTGAGTACATTATGAGAAAACAACCCTTTAGAAAATTCATAGTACAGATTGCAACAAATTTTGTTGTTTCTTTGTGTTGTACTGAAAACCGAGACTTATTTTTTTATTTAAGTAAATAAATAAATAAATAAAATGTTTGTTTATTTTCCCATCACAAATAAAGGTCTTAAGTGGTAATTTAAGTAAGTTGGTATTAAGTTATTTAATGGGCCTAGAAAAGCTTCAAGCAAATAATTTCAACTACTTGTATACCTTTCAACTACTCTTGAATTTCGAACATTAAAATACCTAATCTGAGTTATTTCTATACTCACATTGGCTTTAGCTCCACAAAAGGGTGAAGTTAGACAAAGCTCCGTTAATATCGAGAGCCCTCGGGAGCCGGCGGGCGGATAAACTGCGCCATTGCTGAAAGTTGCGCTTAGGCGGCAACGAAAGTCGGCCGAAGTTATTCATCGCAATAAAATAGTGAGTCCTAGAACGACGTTTTTTTATTTCACCTTAACGAACACCTGGCTTTTCTCTATTTTATTTAAAAACGTGCAGTACCTTGTTTTTAATTGGTTTTCATATATAGCATAAATTCTTTTGGGATAACGATGAACTTGTTTTTACTTCAATGATTTAAAGAACGGCAAATGTAAATATTTACGAGGTTTATTTTCTTGCCAAGTGACTGATACCTAATGCAAGTAATTACGCTAAAACTATATTTTTGACCACAAAAGGTGAAGTAAGACAAAGCTCTGTTAATATCGAGAGTCCTCGGCAGCCGGGTGGATAAACTGCGCCATTGCTGAAAGTTGCGCTTAGGCGGCTTGAAACGAAAGTTGGCTGAAAGTTATCCATCGCAATAAAATACTGAATCCCTAAACAAGGTTTGTCTCATTTCTTTATTTGAAATGTGGAATAGCTTTTTCATTTCTCATATTCGGAAAGTGATGTATATTTAAACTGAGCAGCGGGTCAAAAACTCTTCGTTGCACCCTAGGGTGTAAAAGTAATTTAAAAATAGAACTCAATTTGGTTACATAGTCAACCATAGAGTTACCTCATCGGCAATGAAAAAGTTTACATAGTTTAAAAAAAAGTTGCAGCCTTGTATTAGGGCGCATTCATGAACAACAACCAAGAAGCTTATACCTCCCTCCAATGGAGATTGCACGGCCATAGGTATGTCATAGTGAAGATTGAAAAAAGCTCCTTTAGTGACGTGACGGCTTATTGCAACCTCTTTCTTTAGTGTTACAATACGTGTTCGCTGTTCGTTCGTTCGTGAGAAACGAAAACGTATTTTAAAACGAAAAGAAAGAGATAGCAATACGCCGCGACGTCACTAAAGAGTCTTTTTCAATCTTCAGTATGATACTAGGCGTGCAAACTCCATTGTGGGTTTAAGCTTCTTGACAACAACAAAACATGGTATAAACAGCCAGTGCAAAATTAAAAACATTGGGTGGAGTGGCCGGCGGACGCGGCGTGTTCCAAATTTAAAATAAGAAAATCTATAAAATATATTGGAGGGATACCTAACTAACTCTGTGACTTTGAGCTGTGTGTGCCGTATTAATGTTTTGTTTGTGTTTTTACTAAAAATGAGTTTATACTAAAACAAAAAGTTGAAACAAAATAAAAGAAACAATAAAACTACGCTCTAATTCGTCTCAAACAACTACTTCAGGAGATGGACTTATCGTCTAATCAAAGACCAAAGAATATCTACAAACAGGCATCCAACAAAGCCAAATCTGTCATCATAATATATCAAACTGTAAATATTCCAAGCAAGAATTTAACGTTAAATTTCACAAATTGTTCTAATTTTCAATTAAATTTAAAAACAAAGGTAAGGTAGGTAAGTTGGTAAAATAATTATAAGGTCTACCAATTTAGTTACTAAGTACATGTTTTTATTAACAAAAAATTTGGAAAAACTAAGACTTTTTTACTTTCCTTATATTCGAAATGAAAAGTAGAGTGTTTAACTCGGGCAAAAGTCATCAATTCCATCCTCGAACTATTCCGCCCGATATCTCGTATGGGAATTGCTTCCTTTGGACCCTCGTATAACAATCTACTATTATTTGGTTTTCATTATTTTTATTTTTTTGTAATTGTTATTGATCTGTATAACCGCGTTAATGGCTTAGTTAGCCTATGTCCTTAGGGACATTTGATTTTGAAAGAAAGGTCTACGCAAAAATATTATTGTAGACAGTATGATCGATTACGACTCCGTTTAATCAAAAACGTCCTTTGGTGTTTAGTCTCCAAACTTAATCAAAATTTTAATTTCTCGCTTCAGAGACTTATGTTTTTCAGAGCAGATACATTATTTTTGTTTACTTTGAACATCGCGACCCATCCGTCATATTTATTTGTTCAGAGGCCCGTTCCTTGGAATTGAGGGGACTGCTACTGTGGGCAAGATATGTTTGATCTTCTCTCTATAAAGTTGGATATAATATTTTATGTCCAAAATATTTTTTTTATATTTTAAGAAACGTTGAACAAGAAATATAGGTATTTAAAAATTTTTTGCAATCTTATATGTAATTTTTTGGTATCTTTAAAACTTAATGTCTTTGTATGAGAAAAAAACTAATAAAAACGTGGTAATATAAAGAATGAAAGAAGTATTCTGTGCTTTTTAAGGCACCGAATCTTTTTTGGATCCAAATTGATGACACATTGTAAGAAACTACGACATCTCGATCAATGGTTTTTAGGTAAATAATTCATTCGATCAATCATCCATCAAGTGTACGTCTTTCGAAAGTAAGTTGTAGACCCATAATACTGCCAGTAGTCAAGTAATATCGTCATACCGAAATCCCTAAAAAGACAAAGAAGCGAATGAGACCACTTGTCTTAGCCGTAGAATTAGTAGATACTCATTCCTTAACGTGGATTAGACGAAACGGATGGATAAGATTAACCGTACTGAGTACTAATCAGTAGAAACCACTGGGCCGCCCAACGGGTCTTGTTTGATAAAACCAT
Source organism: Agriphila tristella (assembly GCA_928269145.1). Lineage (NCBI taxonomy): Eukaryota > Metazoa > Arthropoda > Insecta > Lepidoptera > Crambidae > Agriphila > Agriphila tristella. Next base: position 16,267,747 of record OV743443.1, read on the forward strand.
AGAATAAATAAGTAGCAGTATTTAATCTCATCTAGTGTCTTTACTCGTACGATATGGTTGCTCGGTATTCAAAAACGCTCATAACAGTGGAAAATGTTTTTTTTTTATTGTTTATTATTTAAGACATATTACATACAGATTCTATTATACATTTACTCAGTGGCAAAACCACTAGGGTTTGTGTGCCCATGAGAGTTCGCAAGTTTTGAGCATTATATAAATCAAAACATGAAAATAGAAAAGTTTAAACTCGACGATTTCGGATGAAATAGAAAAGCATGAAACTTATTCTAATAATTATTTATTAATATCAATAAAAAGATGAAGAAACAAATTTTACTTTTAATAATGATTTTTTTGAATGATGGCCATTTAGTTGGCGACACTCCTCAAATCGATTAAGAAAACTGCAGACGAAGTTTCCAAAAAGATGTTTAGGAAGTGATGCGATCCTCTTTGATATTCCTTATCAAGCCAGGTTTCGTGGATTATCATCGTAGACCACCTTTTGAGATAACCCCACAAGAAAAAATCTGGTGTGGTTAGGGCTCCGTGGTGGCCACTTAATATCACCACTCCGTAAAATCACATTTAGTCTTGAAATGTAATCGTTTTCATCCAAACTTTGCACAATCTGAATTTTGTTGCCCTTGAAATGCAAGTCAGGTTGCATTTTGCGGTAAATCGTCGCTCTAGATAATCCTAATTTAGAATCACGCTTCCTAGTGCTTGATCGATTTATTTTCAAAATAGCACGCAAAATGAGGCTGATCTCCCGTGTAAGACATGATGGCGAAGAAATGTAAGGACCGATTTCATGAATGACACATTCTTCACTTTTTGCGTTCCAATTCACGCTTGGAATAGTTGCGTCGTTTTGAGATACACTGTATAAGACATAAATACAGGTGATAACTTCGCATCATAAAATTAACATTGCAATGAATTTTCTAAAGATACGGTAGCTCAGTTGGTCAGAGCATTCACCTGGATTCCGAAAGGTTTGATACCCAGCTTAGTAAGTAGTTAAACACGAATCGCTTTTGTCTTGCACAAAAATCTAATAGACGAATCTTCTCTCACATGCTGCCCTTGTCGAAGGTAGATGTGGTGGCGAAATCGCGACTATTATGTACCAAAGTATACCGAGATTCCTGAGCGAGTTATTTCGGCGCACTTTTCTTCCAAATGCGATTCCCATTTAGGCATTGACTTCTATATATTCCACTAGACTGGCTGTTGTGAAACTGTTCTTGTGCCTATTTGATTTCCGCCATTTTGGCGCTGTAGGACGTAGCGTGAGCATAGCGTGAGGGACATGGTACTAAAGTCTGGTGTCTGGAGAGACCATCATTCCTTAGAATCAGTTCCTTAGACAGACGCTAGAGGCGTTTCAAATAGGCACAAAAACTTTGCTGTCAAATCATACAGACAGCCAGTCCAGTTAAATAGAAAAAAAAATCAGGTCAGTGCATTTAGGGCACTTAGGTAGGTACCTCATTTCGATCGTTATCTCATCGAATGATAAGATTGATTTTTTTTTCAGCTGATTTGTATTAAGATGTGAGACATGATGATTAAGTTGATACTGTTACCTACTTTTACTGTGATAAATCCGACTGAATTCGGGTGAGGCGCCTGACCGCAGCGGAACGTTCGAACGCAAACCTTGTACGTGAATCTGAGTGAAATATTCTTTTTTTTTTGTTTCGAAGTAAAATTATATTAATTTTTTTGTCGTAATCATTATATTGTTAATTTTTAACAACAAAATACCTACAATTATTAAAAGTATAAATTTAATTCTAACTAAAAACCGTATGGCAAGTTCAGTATTCAAAACATCATATAATCGGTAGAAATGAACATACAAGGTATTTGTAAAACACCAACAACCTCGCAGGAGTAGATTACTAACACAATAAACAACAACGTTTTTTACGACTTTTCCGAAAAAAAGAGACTTCGACTTTTCATACAAATTTCCGTACAGCCGATCGAGTTTTATATGAAAAGTCGATATTTTTGTATGTTTTCTAAAATTATAGAACAAAAATGTTGTTGTTAATGATGTTAGTAATCTACTCCTGCGAGGCTGTTGGTGTCTTACAAATAACCCTGTATATGAGCAGAATTACAAACATTTCCAACATACCGTACTAAATAGTGATTTAAGCTGAATCATGGTCAAATTACGTCAGACCGTTATCAGTTCGCTTCGAAGTAACTATCGGTGGAGTACTGAAGGCGGCAAATTCACGTGTAATAGCCACATTGTCTTGATTTACTGTCTTGATAGCCGTAGTTGAGAACGAGTCAGATAAGGCTTCCGGGCTGGTGAAAAGCCCTGCTACCATGGCAGCTGGTTGTTAACTAAACATGATAATCGTACGGTCGTAGGTATATCATTTTTATACCAACCACCATTCGCGATTAGCAACCATCGTAGCAGAAAAATAAAACCTCTAAAATGTGGACTGTATTGGTCCAACAACCCCAATTATTTGAAGCTACCACTTTCTGCAGCTCAGAGACATCGTTCTTTAACTCTTCAATGCTAAAAGCAAAAAGAAGAAAAAAATATGCGTTATTGTATTAAAAAAAACAAAAAACCGACTTCAAAAAACCTACCTGTAAAAAGCAAGAAATAATATTCGTAATAATAAAAACACGTCTATTGAAGTCGGGTGGGGCTGGAGTACAGATTCCTATTTTTTATTCTAAAAGCCCCACGCGTTAAACATTTTTTTATTTTTAGTGTAGCTACCTTGGAGCTATACTATTTAGATAGTAAAATCGGCTCAGCCAAACGTGAGATAATTGCGAAGAAACATACATACATACGGGTTAAACTGAGAACCTCCTTTTTTTAAGTCGGTTAAAGAACTACATATATATCCCTCTTCCAACAAAAAAAATAATTATCTTATTCAGTTCATAAACAAAGAAGTAATACGACCATTATCATCGAGGTAATTCATACAAAATCATTCTATTTTCGTGCTTTTTTCAAGATTACTTGAAAAGTACTGAACCGATTTCCAAATTTTAAAAAATGGGACCAATTTGGGAGTTTACCTAATGTAATAACGTTTGAATCATTTCAATCGGTCCAGCCGTTTTCGAGTAATCGGTGGACATACACAAAAAAAAAACAAATATACAGACGAACAGAGAACCTCCTCCTTTTTGGAAGTCGGTTAAAAACAGATTGATAGAGTCGTGGCAGGGGAATGCTTGTACAATGCTAAAATTTCAAGGCTTGACGTTGTAGCGTCGTAGCCATGAAAGTTATGGAAAGGTAATTTTCTTGATAAAATCAACATTCTTACACATTTTCTTATTAAGTACTCGCACTAACCATAATGTAATGCTTATAGTGCTTTTGATAACTCCTCCATTAGCTTTCTGACATAATATTTTAAAACTCATGATTAAACAAACACAGCTTTTCTTACCATGATTCCAGTCGAGTAATCAAGTAAATGAGGGTGTAAAGCCCTTGGCATACGGCCAAGAGTCATAACTTGGCAGAACCATGTTTCTACTTAAGCGCTAGTTATTGTTGTTTGTTTGCTACATGATCGTAAATTTCTAACAGTGACATTTTAAAACGTATAACGCTAGTACATTCCTGACAAAATTGATTTATGGAACTGGAATAGGCTTAAGGAATGTTTGCAATCGAAATACTTTTGTAGGGAGTTGTTTCATGATGCTTTTGCAGTTATTGGATTTGGCAGAAACAGGTTTTTTAATGCAATGGTTTTTTTTACATTCGATAGATTCAATACAAGTTTATCTATCACATAAACTATGTCTCATATGTGTTAAGGGGTTTAAAGAGGGGGGGGGGGGGGATGAAAGATGACGAAGACCATGGGTTCCACCCGACTTCATAAGACGTTGTTTAATATTAGTTATGCGTACAAACTTTCGGCTTAGTAATTATGCAGATTTGAATATTTTATTTCTTGCTTTTTAGAGCCATTTATTTTTGAAGCTGTTTTTGTTAGGTTATTTTTAAGGTTTTTGAAGAAGGTTTTTTTTTACTTTTTTGTGCTAGGTATATTTAGTGATGATATTATCTAAGTTACAATAGCCTTATGTCAATGGCTCATCACCTTTTACAAAATACTGCTTTTCCCGACGCGGGGGCGTTAGTTCTTGAGGAGTTCTCCTGGTACTTCACTATCAGCTCCACTTCACCATAGGTATTATGATTAGTATAAATAGCCTATCAACCATATAAAAGTAATCGTATCGTACCAGTAAAATACTTAGTATTGAATAGTTCCGATGATCATCTATGCTGGTCTTTATCATCAGCTCCACTTCACCAAAATTTTCGAAAGCAAATGCACAAGTTACTTAAGAAAATACTTAAATCGCTATAGGTGTGCTTATAATATTTGAAGAGTTTCCTTGATTTCTCCAGGATCCCATCATTATATTATGACGTCATGACAATAGGAAAAACTTGGAGGTATATACTTTTAAACAAATGAAGAATTTTTCAAATCGGTTCAGCCGTCTTTGAGTAATCGAGTAACATACATTAAAAAAAACAAAGATTTCGACGAACTGAGAATTTCGTCTTTTTTGAAGTCGGTTAAAAATGCTGTTATGCATGGAGAATTGACATGTTTTCATTTTTTACAAGGTACCTTAAATCGAAAACCATTTCGAGGTTTTTCAATTTCTGACACCGTACATAATTTTTCGGGGCTTTTGATCAATAATTTAACGAAATATGTAGAAAAAACACTGTATCATCGAGATAAAGGAATATTAAATATTTAACTCCTTTGCGTGAAAAAATTTGTGTGATTTTAACTTAAAAAAATAATAATCATAAAAACTGTCGCTGTCAAGGTTACAATTTATGTCAAAGTCTGTGTCAAGAATCAAAATATTTTTCACTTTGATTAGTTTTGTTTTGAATGTATTCATGATATTTTTAACTTGAATTAGTATTTTGGTTAAATTTAACATCTATCGAAATATAATATCAAGTTTTCTGAAGGATTTTTAATAGCAGACAGTCGCAACCTTACCAAAATGGACTTCATCATGCTGCAAAAGCTGAATTCTTCTGCGAAACATTTTATTTTTAGAAATAAAAAGATATTGTGTACGTTTGAATTTGTTTAATAAATACAGTTTGTTTTGAAGTGCATTAGTTTCAATTTCCATAAAACTTTAAAGCAACACACCACTTGTAAACGTGTAGACTTTGGTTTGACACGTAAAACAATGTTTGTTTGGGCATTCAATCACAGTATTTTTGCAGGCAGGAACTACACATGAGATTATGGAATCTAATTTACGAATATCTTTATTTATTATTGTTGAAAATAAGGTAAAAATAGCGACAATAAAAGAAAACAACCTCGAGCAAAAGATAAACAAACAAACGTCATTACCGTCCATGGATTAGATTGGCAGGTTGACGTCATAATGATTTTTTTTATCCATATGGGCAAAGGATATTGTCCGTCAAAAATCCTTTAAACGGCACTTACGCTCTTTTAGAATAGATAAGTTTTCAAATTAATATTACGTTGACTTAAAATAAAAATTTTGGAAAATAAAAAAATACGTGTCTCATGTTTTCACCAGTAATTTCTAAACAACAAATAAAAAAACAGGATAAAAATTTTGATATGTTGTCAATTATAAGAATTTGTATTTTCAATACTAATATCGTCTTAATTTATTTAATAACTAGAAACGCTAATGTTTGAAAACTTTTAATGCACAAATGTTTAAGCACTATGAGCTAACTAATGTCACATGTATTAAGCTAATAAAATAAGTATCGGCTAATTTACAACTTTTTTTAACCCCTATTACATACCTTTGTACTTAGAACTTAATCATTCAAAAGTGTTACCTAATACTTTTGAATGATTAAGTTTATTTATTCCGGACTGAAGATTCGACCATTGGTGCAGAAAATTTATCGTTTAAGTTAAATTGTGAACAAGTTCAAATTTATAAAAGACTTATCTAAGTAGATCAGTCTAACTTTTCCGAATAGTCTTTATTTTTTGTATATCTGGAGTTGATGTTTGTCATAATAAACATTTTCACATAAGTATATCTACTTAAATAAGTCTATTACAAATTTAAATACATATGTTCATAATTTAACTTAAACGTCAAATTTTCTGCAGCAATGGTCGAAGTTTCAGACCGGAATGTCTATAATTTATGTAATACAGATAAGTATCTAAAAATATTAATGTTGACAAACATCAACTCCAGATATACAAAAATAATGAGTATTCGGAAAAGTTATTTTTATACCAATGTCTACACATTTTAGTAGCGTGTTTCAGGCACAAAAACGATAGTCATATAATATCCAATACAAACAGATTCTTTCCCGATTTTACGTCAAAGGAACAGTCACATAACTAAAGAGGCTTACAACAACGACCCTCAAAGTTATTAACTTTAGATCGCAATAAACTTAAGTGCGCCATACTTTTATAGCAGAATTAGGAGACGTTACGCAGTGCACGGCTGAAACACTGACACAAAGTGTACTTTAAGCAATATTGCCACTTATTACGCTACACATAAAGTCGTCAGTGGGCGCAACATAATTGTAAGACGTATTGTGTTTATGGTATGCTTTAGTAGGGAAATATCCCTTTTTTATGGGGTAAGAATGGCTGGGATTATGTATGGAGTCGAATATTAGGATTGTTTATTTAGTCGTAAGTCAGGTTTTTGGGAGGGTATGTTGTCACCCGAAGATGATGGACGTTTCAGTATCGTGGCAACATTTTGTAGGGATAATGAAATTTCAACTACACGTTTTTACGGTGTTCGAAAAAAGGGGACTACTTCTCTTTTATTGCAATATTTACTCAGTGAAAATTGTTTTCGGTAAACTTTATCAACTAGAATCAGTTAAAAATGTATTAACAGACATAAGTCGACATACAACGCAATTACTTCAGAGTAATTACACTACAACTCCTCAACTTTGTCTTAGCCTCCAGAGCGTATAAAACATAACTTAACACGACTCTAAACCAACAGCAGCTTTTATTGCGAATGCATTTAAGTTGTGCTTATATTGTTGCACTGAGTTTACGATTTAAATGTTCTAGGAGGTTGAATTTACCTCGCTAAGACGGAAGTTTCGGTCCACTTTAGAACCTATCAAATTGTTACACGTTTCAGAATATTTCAAATCAACTTTTATCAGATTAGAAGCACTAAAAATACAAATTGAGCTGAAATATCATAAGTAGGCTTTTTACAGCAAAAGACATTGAGACTTCAATGAGGTACTTCATCACTCACACTCGCCTATCCAATGTCAACTATTAGATGGGGCAAAGGTTGTTCACAGCAGTAAAACTCATCGGGACCGTTATGACTATGACTATCAGCCACTTTAATGTCCCCACTGTTGGGGCACAGGTCTTCCTTATAAGTGGATAAGAAGGATGGGCCATAACCCACCACGCGGGCCCAATGCGGATTGGTGGTTGTTAACGACTGCAAATGCAGCCAGGACCAACGGCTTAACGTGTCTTCCAAAGCACGGAGGAGCTCGAGATAATAAATTTTCGGTCACCTATCCCATGACCGACCCTTGCGAAAGTTGCTTAACCTCCTCTATCGCTGGGCCAGACACTACACCACTGCGCCACCGAGCTCCTTTACCGATATCTATTATGATTATTCGGTTTTATTACGTTCATGTGATTGTCGGGCAAGCGAAATTCGTTACCTGGGTTGCCGGTTCAGTCTTTGTATGGGTAGGTATCTTTTAAGGCGGTTTTTACACGAGTACTTGGCAGGTAATTCTAGTCAATTAGCGCTTTTTCGAAAATCGCTCGAAAAATTAAATCGCCGTCAACTCATTGAAATTAGGTTTGTGATTAGATTCTACAAGTGATTGTCGATAAAAGGCGGTAATTGATTAAATCGCCTGCCAAGTTGCCTGTCAATAACATTATGTGGTATTAACACGGTGCCTCGTGTTAATACCACAGTGATACTCTTCCGTCTGCATCATCAGGTCAGCTGCAAATCTACAGTAAAAGTTTCAAAGGTAATTGAACTATTCCCACCAAGACCAGCCTGACATCCCACTACAAACATTGTAGTGGGGTACAAAATCAAATAGAACTTCTAGAATCGTCAAGTTTGTCAGCAATTTCCCTAACAAGATCCACCTCAGAACTAAATACCGTGGCTTAATGTGCCGTAACGGTTACGAGGCACTACGTAAAGTTTTAAGCACTTCCAGTCGGCTCACTAATCTATTCGCCGTGTAGGATAAATTCTACATGCTTGTAATGTCTGAATACTTAGTTCGGTACAAATCGTTCTCACTTCGGTTCGGTGTTGACGAAATATTAATTGGGAGAACTTATTGCGTTTTCCTTTGGAAGTATCTATACAAGGTTATTTTTAGTTAATACAAAACCTCTCGTGGGGTTGATCAGACCATCAAACTGAACAACTTTCAATATGGGACCAACCTCGAAATCACGAAAAAAATATCAGCTGATTCATACAAAATTACATTTCTACTCCATCGAAATGTATAAAACAGCTGATTTTTTTTTCGCGATTTCAAGGTTGGTCCCATATTGAAAGTTGTTCAGTTTGATGGTCTGATCAACCCCACGAGAGGTTTTGTATTAACTAAAAATAAATAAATTAAAAAATATTAAAAACGCGACTGCCCTGCCAACAACGAACTAAAAATTTAAACAACAAGTGTCATTGCAGTCGGGACCTTATTATGAAACAAATTTTTGATCAAAGAGGTCTCCCGACTGCAATGACACTTGTTGTTTAAATTTTTAGTTCGTTGTTGGCAGGGCAGTCGTGTTTTTAATATTTTTTAATTTATTTATTTTTATTTCACACATTTTAGTGACATATTATATAGTTTTGGAATGTGCTCATCAAGGCCTTTCATTTGATGCCCATATTGTAATAATAGAAGAAAAATTTTTTTTTTAGATTTGAAAATGTCGTTGCACAGTCGCCATATTGATTTTTTCTAAAAAAAATATAGCCAGTGTCACTCGGGATGCTGTAAGGATTCTAACGATACCCCATTTATGCAAATCAGTTCAGGCATTTAGAAGTTATGGTGGAATAAAGAAACTCACATACCCACAAACATACATTAACCCTGAACACATAACACTCTTTTTGCTTTGGGCAGTCGTGTAATAACCCTGAACACATAACACTCTTTTTGCTTTGGGCAGTCGTGTAAAAATAACCTTGTATTATTTTAATGATGTTAATTACTAACATAATTGCTCTACTAATGGTAATAGTTTCTTTTTGATTTATTTTGGTCACATCCTAAAAAAAACAATTATTTTGTTATGTATTGTGATAGAACTCATTTATACATAACTAGCGGCCGCCCGCGACTTCGTCTGCGTGGAAAGTTGTTTTTGCTATCCCTCGGGAACAACACTTTTTTTCGGGATGAAAGGTACCCTATGTCCTTCTCTGTACTCCTAGCAACTTTTATGTAAAATTTCATGATGCTCTGTTCAGTAGTTAAGACGTGAAGGCGTAACAAACAAACAAACAAACAAACGGACTTTCGCATTTATAGCATTAGTAAGGATAAGGATTAGTTACATACAAACTTTTTGCTGGGAATATGTTAAGCTGAATAACTATACCTCTAGTCTAGAATTATTGTACTTAATTTTTTTATGAACTATAACAATGAATTATAGGTATATGTATATATGTCTATATAAATACTGTTGCTGTTGATACATCGCTGGTCATAATTTCTTTTTATTATTTATTAAAAACATTAATAAATAAAAAAAATATATTGAAAACACGACTGCTCTGCCAAAAACGAACTAAAAGTTAAATAACAAATGTCATTGCAGTCCGGGTACCGTTTTGTGGAACAATTTTAAATCAAAGAGGTCCCTCGACTGCAATGAAACTTTTTACCTTTTAATTAGTTTTTGGCATAGCAGTCATATTTTCAATATTTTCATTATTATTTATTTTTATTTCATACATTTTAGAATGTGGTTTTGAAATGTGCTCATTAAGGCTTCATTTGATATCCTATTGTAATAATTGTTTTTTTTTCATATTATAAAATGGCGACATACATCCATAATATTGTCTTTTTTTTATTCTATAGCCAGTGTTACTCGGTGTGATGTAAGGGTTCTAATGATATCTTACACATCAAAATCTGTTCAGGCATTTAGAAGTTATGGTGGAATACAAAAACTCACATACACACTAACATAGAATCGTACATGAACCATGAACACATTAGGCTCTTCTTTTTTTGGGCAGTCGTGGAAAAAAACAATTTCAAGATGAATCATCAATAATTACGATCGGCAATTGTTCAAGCGATATTGATCATTAGGGGAATACTACGCTATTTACAAATAGCTTTCAATTGGTCCGGGGAAATACTAGCAATACTTTAAAGGCTCAAAGGATATGCATTAGCGCTCAGTTTACGGTTCCCATCGGGCTGTAAGCGGACGTGGGAAACTGGGAAGTGTCCGATTGGTACACAGACACACTATCCGAGAAATACCGAGCATTTACTGAAGACGGAGGAATATGCTGTGTTAGTAGTAGAACAGTAATGGGTGAGAAACTGCAGGAAATAGGCAATTACACGTTAAGTGTTATTTTGCCCAAATGAAAGTTCACGATTTTCTCAAAAACGAAAGGACCCTGAAATGAAAATGTTGGTAACACGTTGTATACAATATGGCAGGCAGACATGCCATATTGTATACAACGTGTTACAAAATAACCCAAGGTGGATAAGGATAAAAAAATATTAAAACGTCGCTTAAGTACCAGGATCACATAAATATTGAAAAGGTCATTATATGATTTATGAAAATCTATTTAGTTTTTTTATTTAACTTTTCGATAAAAAATAGCAGTTATGATATACAAGGTTGGTAAGGAGTTTTGTCACCGTGTGCCATACTACGTTTTTCAATACATTTGCGAGAAATAATATAGGTTACTAATAAAATATTTTTATTTTCAGATGATTCTACAAATTCTGCACAAATTCTCTACAAATTTTGCTGCACTTATTTTGCGCGTATTGTGCACTAATTTTGCTCCTATAAAAATTAATCCTAAATCCTAAAAAAACTAAAATCTTATTAATTTTATAATCTGAAAGAATTTTGTCTCTAATCACTAATGGGGTAAGTATTTACATTGGTGACCAAAGCCGCACAACTTTCGCCCCATGGCGAAAATCGACCGTGTAAATGGCAATTCGGCCTAGGCCGAAGGTGGCTTCCTGAACAAAATTATCTGATCCGGTGGCCAAAACTGGAACTAGGTTATGACACATTGTTACCTAGGTTACGCCATCAACTACATAGACGACAGCGACGCTATCACCTGCAATTCAATTTTGGAAGCGACTTGCTAGGTGACTAAATTCGACCCATGTAAATAGCCCATTAAGTAGAAATACCTATACCATGAGTTGATGCAAACTGTTTTCGCTACCGTAAACTATCGGTTATATTGCTCACTATCAATGCGAGTGAAAGAGAGAAAACGATAGTTTACGATAGCGAAAACAGTTTACATCAACTCATGGTAGAGCCACAGAACCCGCAGCTTTCGCAATCCTAGCGGTCAGAACCGCTAAAATACCGAGACCTTACAAGATTCGGTGAAATATTTTAGTAAGCCAGCGTTGTTTGACCTCGACATTCGAACAAAAAAAAGATTTTGTTTAAATATTTGCACATTGATTGCTATTTTTGCGAAGGATGCGAGTAAATCTTAACATAGAGTGTGATTATTCGGACGTGATACATCCAGGGGCTATGTAATTTTCAATGTAAGAAACAAAACAAAAACAAAACAATATGGATTGAATCGAAAAGGATCATGCCGGATTCTGGGCCATGATGCGCATTAACCATACATATCTCATTGACTTTGACTTTGAAATATCATATAAAAGGAAAATTTCAAACAATTAAACAGCTCCTTGAGATTGAGATTTCTCTTTTCTCCCGCATTATATTTTAATGACATTCTTCCCACGCAATCAGTATAAAAGTGAAAGTGAAAGTGAAAGTGAAAGTGAAAGTGAAATATATTTTATTTAAATAAGCTCACATAATAAGCATTTTTAAATCGTCAATTCTTTTACCCTACCACCCATTATGACGTCTTTTAACTGACAAGAAAAATGGGCGCAAAAAACTTGTCAGCTTTATCAATCAGATGGAACGATATTTACAAATATGTATATCGTTTCCAGACTTTATATTAACAAAGATTAACAAATAAATAACATTATTGAATTAGCTCATTTCTTAATGAGTTTCAAATTTCTTAATCAATTTACAGATTTTAAGCTAAATTCAAAGTTTGAACTTGTTATTCAGTCTAGGCTGTTACAATAAATAAAAATAAAAGAAAAACATACAATTCAATATGCATTAAGATAGGTAGTCAGAAGCAGACCCATTCCCACTGGCAGCACCAGTTCCCGAACATGACGCATGAACCAGCCATCTCTTCGCTCAACCATATTTGAGGGAACGTAACGACCCGCCTCATACGACACCACCGCAGAAATGATTAAAGATAGCATGACATACTAAGACTACCTATGTTAAGGCATCGAATTGAAAATTTATATCCAAAAGCTTTTCATAGGTCTTTCACTAAACTACTGACTATAGAAAGTAAAAATATTGCAATTAAATAAATCAAAACAAGGTAAGCTATTAAGAATTATATTTTTTGAGAAAGAAGTGCCATACATACAGACAATATAAAACAGATCTTTTATATACGAGTTATACGACGCCCTTAATACAAGCAGACAGAAGCAGACCCATTCCCACTGGCAGCACCCGTTCACGAGCATGACGCATGAACCAGCCATCGCTTCGCTCAACCATATTTGAGGGAACGTAACGACCCGCCTCACACGACACCACCGCAGAAATGTTTGAAGTGAGCATGACATACTAAAGCTACCCATATTAAGTCGTCGAGTCAGGAAGCCAGAAGTACGTTTTTAAGTAGGTAGGATACTTCTCACAATTTTATACTTAGAAAAGAAAATCACGATTCGAGTTTAATTAAAGGATTTTTATCTAGACCTATGAAAGAACCCCGGACTTTTTCTAATCAATACTGAGGTATTAGAGTAATAATTAACAATACAAAAGCTATGCCCATGCCTTTTTATCCTTCAAATAATCGTCAACAGTGTAATAACCTTTACTCATTAAATTGGATTTAACAGTATTTTTAAATTTTTCCAAGGGCAGTTCTGTGACTTGTTCTGGTATCTTATTATAAAAGGTAATACATCTACACAAAAAAGAGCTTCCGGTTTTATGCAGTCTGCGCCTTGGAACAGCAAGTTTGTTCTTGTTTCTTGTATTGAGTTTATGAACATTACTATTTTTTACAAAGCTATCTAAATTTTTCTTTACATACATTATATTTTCATAGATGTATTGGGAAGCTACCGTTAATATTTTAATTTCTTTAAATAGGTCACGAAGAGTATCTCTAGACCGTAAGTTGTATATAGCGCGCACTGCCCTTTTTTGTAAGATGAATATGTTATTAATATTAGCAGCTGAGCCCCACAACAACAAACCGTAGGTCATAATACTATGAAAATAACTGAAGTAAACCAATCTTGCTGTTTCAATGTCGGTCAGAAGCCTTATTTTCTTAACTGCAAAGGCAGCAGAGCTAAGTCTGCTTGACAGGATATCGATATGAGGGTCCCATTGCAACCGCGAGTCAATAGTAATACCTAAAAATTTTGTTGAGTCAACAAATTCGACTGCTTCGCCATTTACATGTATAGTCATATGAACCTGCCTCACATTAGGAAGTGAAAATTTGACACATTTAGTTTTACTAGAGTTAAGCTTCAGATTATTAATAGTAAACCAATGCATCACCTTGGAAAGAGTGCTGTTTACATCGTCACTGCAGTTACATCCTCTATCAACTTTAAAAATTAAAGAAGTATCATCAGCAAACAGTACTATTTCACATAAGTTTTTAGTATAGTAAGGAAGGTCATTAATATAAATAAGAAAAAGCAATGGACCCAATATCGATCCCTGCGGCACGCCCATGGTAATAGGTGCTTCATAGGATTCTGTTTTATTTACAACAACTTTTTGGGTTCTCGCCGACAGATACGATTGCATAAGGCTTACTGCATTTTTTGATACACCATAATGTTCCAATTTATCTAATAAAGTACTGTGACTGACACAATCAAATGCTTTAGAGAGATCACAAAATATACCAATTGCATCCTGTTTACTCTCCCATGCTTCAAAGACGTGTTTGAGAAGTGCAATTCCAGCATCAGTTGTGCATCTACCACGAGTAAAACCAAATTGTTTCTCGTGAAGTAGTTTGTTGATAAGAAAATGTGCTAATAATTGATCATAAATGATCTTTTCAAAAATTTTGCTTAGTGCTGGCAAAATGGAAATGGGTCTAAAGTTAGCGGGATCGCTTTTGTTCCCAGATTTAAAAAGAGGGATGATTTTACTATATTTCATTAAGTCTGGAAATATCCCTTCATCAACACATTTATTGAAAATAAAAGCAAGATGGGGAGCAATGGTAGTTATTATAGACTTAATTATGTGAGTTGAAATGCCCCAGAGATCTTCAGTCTTTTTTATATTTATTGAATTAAATGTTTTAAGAATGGTATCACTATTGATATGTCTAAATTTAAATACATTATTGCACTTATCAACACATGATTCCAAGAGGGAGACAGCAATTTTTGGAGATGAATTTAAATTACTGGTAGTTGCAATAGGTATTTTAGAAAAGAAATCTTGAAAAATTGTTGCCACTCCTTCATCTGACTCAATAATTTTATTGTCTGATACTAATGAGTATTCACGGTCATTATTTTTAGTTTTCCCAGTCTCTTTATTTATAATATTCCAAGTGGCTCTTATTTTATTATCTGACTGATGAATTATTGTAGATATACATTTTGCTTTTGCTAAAGTACATACTTTATTAAACATTTTTGAATAGTTTCTTACATATTCATGAAATTCGGGATCATTTGAAATTGTTTTCTGACCATATAATTCAAACAACTTATTTCTGCTAACATATATGCCTGGTGTTGCCCAATCACTAAATTTCTTTTTAAAGTCTTTGGATTTAATAGATCTTTGCTTAAATGTTTTATCAAATTCTACTTTAATTAAATTAAATAAATCATCATAATGAGTATTGGGATTATCATTACTAGGTAAGCAAAGAGTTTTGGCAGTGACATTATTATGAAAATTTTCCAATTTATTTTTAGTTAGAGGTCTGCAAATTATATTACACTGATGAGGAACATGATGGTGCTCAAGGGAAGCTATTTGTCCGCTATGGTCAGAACGAATACAATTTATTATTTCTTTATCAAGTACATTACAGTTGCTAAAAATATTGTCTAGGCAAGTTTTAGATGTAGCAGTGATTCTTGTAGGTTCACAAAAGGTGTTTGCTAAATTGAAGGACTGAAGAAAAATTACTATAGTATATTGGTAATTTCATCAAAGCGCATCATGGCCTAGCTTGTATAGAAAAATCGGCATAATCCTTTCCGCATCGAGATGGAAAACTTGCAACTACGCCTGAAATTCCTTCAAGCAAGAAGACTATAACAGTATAGTCTGAAAGATTAACCGTAACTACTGTTACGGTTAACATAATTATTGATGAAATGGACACTAATCATTCTTTTAAACAAAACTACTAAGATAAACTAAAGATTTTAAGGTAAACGTGACCAAAATGATAACATTTCGGCTTTTAGTTATCATTGAAACTTAGCACGATCGTGCCCGTTTTCATTAACATTTATCATCTAAACTGCAAAGTCCTTTATTAATAATGGCGACAAAAACAGTGCGATATTGGACTTGAAGATAGTTTTGGTTTCAATGGCATCAGACCAGACATAGTTGGGAGTCCGAAGTTCGAGATAGTTCATCGCTTGCGTATTGTACTAGTTGTCGGATGATTCACTGCGAGGTTATATAGTTTTGGATTCCGGTTTTGGAAGTAGTGCTGTGACATTATCTGACATCGATTACCTGGGGGCCTACAACGAGCTCTTATAGCAATGTCTTTTAGGTCTTACATTGACTTTTCGTACCACGACGTCCTATAAAGAAGGTTGTTTCTACCTCAAATTTCTTAGCAATTTTGTTGCGATCATCTTTAACTTGTTCACTCTTTGTCAAAAAATATCTAAGGTTGCCAACTTAACGCAAGTTTAAGTAAGTAACTATCTTTTACAAGTTCTATAACGAAACTAAGTTGTCATAAGAATGTCAACTTATAGTCGATACCAAGTATAGTAAGGATAAACTCACAAATCATATTTTCTTTGTTCTGCATACAGGTAGTAATTACTCAAGTAAATAATAACATGAATTTTTAGAGTTAATGGTGTAGACAACGAGTGCCCAGAATTTGAATAGTTTACACAACCGGGATTTGACCGGCTATCCTGATACATAAGAATAAGTTTTATTTATTCTTATGCCTGATATCCGAATGGCTGGTAATTTTGAAGTCCCTTTATTTTGTTTCAAAGTTTAGCAATTATTTGACTGTAGGTAAATCGTAAATGGTAGCAAATAGGGAGCAACTTTTGGTGTCCAGCCTGACGTGAATCGATACAGACAACCAGCCATTCTAACGCTCACAGAAATCCGTCCCATTCTTAACATTAACATTCCTCCCATAATCGTAAGCGTTAAGGCTGGCCCCAGACCTACCGGTTCCGTTTCTTTGCTTTGCTGTGCTACCTTGCTTGAAAGACCGCCGGCCAACCAGGGTAATTTTCAATCTATCGCATTTTGGGACTAGACCAAATTGGCAAGATAGCCATTAGCTTGGTTTTATCAAATATTATCGCCTAGATTGCGAAGTAGGAAGCTTTTAGGAGATGTGCCACCCTGAACATGGACTCCGATCGTTAAAAATAACTCGATCGCTTATTTATACAAGATGTTTGGTAAAGCCTTATAAAACTGAATATGGTATAGATAGGGACCATAATAAAACTGAACAACTTTTAGGCTGGCCCCAGACCTACCGTTTCTTTGCTTACCGGTTTACATTCTGATAGAACAGAATGGAAACCGGATCATCGCCCCACACACGCCGGTCGCCGGGCTTTCTTGATTCGCGCTCAGTCGTAATCTAGCGCTCGCTGAGAGAGGTCGTCTGACAAATCAAATTGTGTGATAAATGTAAGCGTCAAAACCGCTGGACCAAAAGCGATATCTGATGTTATGAAAACCAAAATGCAATACCTTTTTACTACTATTTGATATCTAACTTCAAATATTTAGCAGGTACCTCGATTGACAGCGACAAAACGTGTAAAGAAAGTGGCCAGATATTCTGACGTCAGGTTGTCTGGGCCACATTTTTTTCCATAGTTCTAAACAACAAAAGTTTTTTATCTCTTTTTAAACATTTAGTACCTTTTAAGTACCTTACCAAATATATATTTTCAAATTTTTTGGCGTAACTACAAGAAACATTTTAGGCATGAACCATTTTTTTTTATTGTGGATATTTAATTTGACACAGGAACTTTGTGATAAAACCATACAGCCCCATAAAGTTAAGCAACTCTAGGAAAGGCCGAGTATGAGATGGATGACTGTTTGGGACCAGAGTAACGAATGTAAAGCTACTTTTGAAGAGGCCGGGTATGAGATGGGTGACCGTGAGACCGTGATAACGAAAGTTGCTTAACTTTCGTCATCGCAGTCCTAAACGATCACCCATTTACGCGGCTATTCTGAGAGTTGCTTAATATTCGTTACTGAAGTCCCACGGTCACCCATCTTATATCATATCAGGTCTTACATAGGTTACCTTACCTTCTTCTTGCCATCATTAGACCCCGGACACTATTTCTCAACAGAGTATTTATCAAATCAAATTAAACGAGTTCAAATTCCATGGGGCTGTGGTCTTCTTCTTGCTCCATCATCAGACCCTGGACACTACTTTCCAACAGATTACTTATCAGGACGAATGAAACGTGCCCAAACTCGATGGGGTTGTATGGTTTTATTACAAAGTTCCTGTGTCAAACTAAATATCAATTTTAAAAATCTTTCAAGCTTATTTTTTTTTATACTTATGCCAAAAAAATTGGAAAAAAATATATGTTAAGGTACTAAAAAGGTACTAAATATTTACAAAGAGATGAATTAGTTGTGTTGTTTAAAACTATAAAAAAGTGGTCCATACAACCTGACGTCAGAATGTCTGGCTAAGCGGCCAGAGAGTGTAAAGAAAGTATTTTACAGGTTTTGTCGTAGTCAATCGAGGTCAAGTTAGGTATTAAAAAGTAGCAAAAAAGTATTGCTATTTCTAAACATTCAATATCGCTTTTGGTCCAGCGGTTCTGACGCTTACGAATCGCCGGCACCAGCGCCGGGTTGCAACCGGGCTGTGTGTGACCATATACGGAGCGAGCACGTAGGCTCCACCTCTTTCTTACCGGTGACGACGTTCTTACCGGCGATGTCGGCCGGTTGCTTGCTGACCGGGCGTTCTTGCCGGTTTGGGTCGATAGGTCTGTGACGAGTAGTACGTTTTGTATGGCATTCTAGCCTCCCGGTTTCATTCTTTGCTTTGCTGTTCTAGGTAGATCAGCAAAGAAACGGTAGGTCTGGGGCCAGCCTTACTATGGGACCAAATCTGAAATCGCGAAAAAAATGAACTGTTTCATACATTTTGATAATTTCGTTATTATTTTTTGTATAAAACAGCAGTTTTTTTTTAAAACGAAAACTAAAACTTCTCATCGCACCCCAGACGACGATATTTGATAACACCAAACTAATGGCTATCTTGCTAATGTGGTCAGGTCAAAATATGCGATAGATTGAAAATGAGCCTCTTGGCCGGCGGTCCATGGTAGAACAGCAAAGCAAAGAAACGGAACCGGTAGGTCTGGGGCCAGCCTAATACGTCTAAGTAAGTCTATCTAAGTATAAAGTATTTTCGATACTTATTTTGTAGGTATCTACCCATGAAAAAGTAAAATAACGCCGGATACTATATACCTACTATGTTGGTTAGCAACCAAGAATCTTATTAATATAAGATTATTGTTAGCAACCCTAAGCATACATTTTAATACGTCAAATCTAGCGATCCTTTGGCGATCATAAAAGTGACAGGCAGGATGGAATCAAAATTATTAAGGCGTGTAGACACGAACGAACAAGAGCATGATGAACACGAACATTTACGAATATTTATTTGGTTCGCACAGTCACCATCAGAACTTGTAAAGGTAACTTGTAGTGCATGGAACTTATTGACATTTTAAACTGATCAGAAGTATTTGGTCACCTTGTCTGCTACGATATACTGATGGCGACTGTCCGTGTAAACACAAATCTCAGACTCCCAAGTCCTTTAGAGATAGAGTTAGAAGGCATTTCCTTTCCTCTGAATTCAGAAAGGAGATGGCACAGTTCCGCGAGTCGCTGATGACTCGCATGGAGGACTTCGAGCGGAGGCTGGATAGCCTGGAAAAGCGAGGCCCTGAAGCCGGGGGTACCTCTGAGCTCGAGCGCACCATCGAGAACCTCAAGCGGGAGCTCAACGACCGCGACCAAGAGGCCCTCCTGGCCGACCTGGACATCGGGCAGCTGCCGGAGGAGAAGGGCGTGAGCGTCATCCAGTCAGTCACGATGCTCGCCGCGCGGCTGGGCGTCCAGTTGGAAGAGCGCGACGTGGTGTTCGCGGAGCGCGTGGGCGCGCCGCCGACCGAGGCGGGGGGCCGCCCGCGCCGCGTCGTGGTGCGCCTGCAGCGCCGCCACCTGCGCGACGAGCTGCTGCAGGCCGCGCGCGTGCGCCGCGCCGCCACCGGCGCCACGGGGGGCCGTGTCTTCGTCAATGAGCGGCTGACCCGCCAGAATCGCCAGCTGTTCCATCGAGTCCGCGAAGAGTGCCGGCGACTCCAATGGCGCTACTCCTGGACGAAGCGTGGTAGAATCTTCGGCCGCCAGGGTGAGGGGCAGCCTATTTTTCAGTTTCGTTCCGAAGAGGACGTCGCTCGTGCCTTTGGGCCCGCAGTGTCAGATGCAAAATGACCTGAAATATAAACATTTACCTAAAAAATATACTCAGATTCTTACTGTTTACTTGCCATTATGTATTCTGTGGCCATACTTGTTTTTGCTCATTATTGTATATTTACCTGAGTGCACCAATGTTTGCCATCTTATAACTGTAAAAACACATTTTTTTCTCTATTATGTAAGTTCTTTTATGTTTCACAGTTTAATGTGTGTGAGGTCAACAAATAACAATATTTATTTTATATTGAATATTTATTTTTTTATAACCATAATCAACAAAAAGTCACTGAACAATATATTTTTATTGCTACATACATATTTTTATACAGGTATTCAATATATATATCTTGAGAGAGCTTCGCTTGAATTTACTTATCTCGGGCTGCTCAGTGAAATATTTGTCAACTACTTTTCATTAAGATTATTATTACCTTCAGAAACTACATTAAAATATCAAATGCATGGTCAAAATATTTACAATATCACTATACATAATGATCTAAGCTTATTTACAATTGTTTCTCTGACAAATATATATATACTATCTAATACTGATGGGTACTAGGAATTTAAGAATTGGTATTTTCAATGCTGGGTCTTTAGGCACAAAACATGAGGAGTTCATAGTAGCTATGCAAGAACTAGCCCCCGATATTATGGCAATTAATGAGACATGGTTAGGGCCAGGACAGGATGACATCGCACCTAGGCTGGCAGGCTTCCGCTTGGTACACCTGCCAAGGTCTGACGGCCGCCGTGGCGGTGGGGTGGGATTTTATATTCGTAGAGGCATAAACATCCGGGCCTGTCATCACCCCATAGCTGCATCGGTCGAACAGATGTGGCTGACTCTGCACGTGAACGGTAAAAACATAGCTGTTGGAACCGCCTACAAACCACCTTCTCAGGACGTAAATACTTTTCTGGAGGCTATCACCTGTTCTGTCATCTCGATGGCTAAGCATGACAGAATAATCTTACTTGGGGATTTCAATATTGATCTTCTTATCCCCAGCTGCGGTAAGTATAAGCAGTTCACGCAATTTTTACAAACTGTACACTTAACGCAACTGGTCGAAGAGCCCACACACTTCACTGACCATAGCCAAAGCCTAATAGATGTAATCTGCACAGACACACAAGCGATAAAGGTCAATGTCAAATACTCTCCAGACCTGGGAGGTCATGCAATGGTTGTGGCAGAGTTCAAATTTAAAAAAGAAAAACTAATCCCACGGTTTGTTACTTATAGGCCTATGAAAAATATTATCGCTGAGCAATTTGAAAGGGACCTCAGCTGTATTCAATGGACTAAACTCTGTGAACTGGATGTTGACACCTTAGCTGAGGCGTTCGCTAACGTTCTGAAAATGCTGTTTGATCTCCATGCACCTATCAAAAAGAAAATCTTCAAACATCCCCCTTATCCGTGGATAACGGACACAGTAAAGGATATGATGCGCATTAGGGACGATTATCAGAAAGAAGCTAAAGCTAACAATGCATCACCTCGGAAAGATAGTTATAAGCAAATGAAACATATAGTCATCACAGCCATCGAAAATGAGAAAAAATGCTTTTTCAATAATGAAATTAACAAAAATATAAATAACTCAAAAACATTATGGAAAAATTTAAAAGCCACTGTAATTCCTGATAAGAAGTGCATGCTAGAATTACCCTCCTTTTTAGACGACCCAAACAACATAAATAATCATTTTCTAAACGTTCCAGGTGACAATAAGGTGTCAATATCACAGTTGACTTTTCTTGAACATCACAATTTCAGTGCTGCAACCTTTTCTTTGCAAAAAGTCAGTCAGGACACCGTCTTAAAAATCATAAACAGCTTTAAGTCGAACGCGCGGGGGGATGATGGTATATCACTGGAGATGCTACAATTGACCTTGCCTCAATCCTTATCAACCATCACTACCCTGATCAACAAATCGATTGAGGAAGGTATCTTTCCTGATAGTTGGAAGGTAGCAGTCGTCAAACCACTTCCGAAGACTAGCCAACCAGAAACCCTTCAAGACCTTCGGCCTATTAGTCTGCTTTCATGTGTCTCCAAAGTCTTGGAAAGGGTCGTCTGTGACCAGTTTACCAAATACCTCGAAGACCATGATATCCTGCCTCGCACACAATCTGGTTTCCGTAGAAGCTGTGGTACTGCTACCGCCCTTGCAGATGTGGTGGACAACCTTCTGGCTGGTCAGGACCAGGGTATGATCAGTGCAATGGTGTTGCTCGACTTCTCACGCGCGTTTGATTCAATAAATACAGCACTTCTGTTATCAAAGCTGTCATATTATGGTGTCGACTCTAAAGCAATCAAATGGTTTGATAGTTACCTCTCAAATAGGCGACAGTATGTTGAGCTCCCTGGGGCGAATGGGGACAAAAAACAATCTAGCCCTCTCTCGGTCACTCGCGGAGTCCCACAGGGGTCCATTTTGGGGCCAACCCTCTACATCTTGTTCAGCGCAGACATCACTAAAAGCATAACACACTGTCATCATCACTTGTATGCGGATGACCTGCAGCTGTACATTTCCTTCCAACCATCGGACCATGCTGCAGCTGAGGCTAAACTAAATGAGGACCTGGCACGTGTGGCTGACTGGTGTACGTCTAACTGCCTAACCCTCAACCCTAAAAAGTCAAAATTAATATTGTTTGGAAGTAGATACAAACTGAATAGCTTTGATGAGAATTGTCCTGTTTTTACAATCTCTCTAAATGGGGAAATTATTGAGCGTGTGGAGAAGGTAAGGAATCTGGGGCTGGTCTTGGATAGCTCCCTCAATTTTGAGACCCATGTAAGTGAATGTGTGCGCAACTGTTTTTACCGTCTTAAGCTACTCTACAAAATAAGACCATACTTGTGTGAAAAGCTTAGAATTCGTCTATGTGAAGCACTAGTTCTGTCCAGGCTTAACTACTGTGATACAGTGTATGGGCCATGTCTACTGGCCCGGACGAAAGATCTCATTCAGCGCGTTCAAAATGCCTGCGCTCGGTTTTGCTTCCAGGTGCCGCCTCGCTCACATGTTACCCCTTTTTTGAATTCTGCCAATCTTCTCAAGATGGAAGCTCGCAGAAGACTTCATCTTGCGTCATTGCTATTTGAAGTAATTAATAACGGAAAACCGCGATACCTTTTGGATAAGCTGGTATGGGCACATGAGTGTAGCCGGTATCCGAAAAGGGAATGCACTTTCATATTCTGCATCCCAGCACATCGTAGCATGGCATTCCGAGGCTCTTTTAGATTTGCTGCCTCTCGGTGCTGGAACGACCTCCCGCCGCCGATGTATCACTACAAAACAAAGTATACTTTCAAGAAACATCTTAAAAACTATTTACTGCAGTTGCAAAAATGTACACCATAAATTTACCCACCTTGATTTTTACACGAGAGGCTGGGCGTATAAACCATACATCTCGTTCTTATGTCCAGCTTCCGACGAGGCAAGCTATAAACCCACGTAGGTACCACTGAACGTTCGAGTCTTATTCGTGTCACTTGCTGAAACACTTCCCTCGCTTTCTTTTCTGGAGTAGGTAACCAAACCATTACCAATATCACCATGCGGTTTTACGTGGCACTTTTCGACCGTCGACGTGGCAATAACCAGCACGTGGGAGATCAATAATTACTTCTGTCATTCTTTTTTATTTTGATAGTCTCATTGTAATGTAAATTGTCAAAATGTCAATGTCAGTCAAGCGCATAGAGAAAGTAAAGTAACCACTCCACAGAGTAGAAACTCTTATATCACTCACGCACAGAATAGAAATCAAACAGAAAGTAGGTTTTTTGTTCAAATAAAAATATTATTGTCCCTCCCCTTTCCTTTACTTAATAATTTGTTTTACCAGTATAATTTTGTATTTATTTACCTATTGTAATTTATTACCATAGTATTATTATATTATTTATTAGTATTATGTTAGGTGCGTCACTGACCCTGTCAGAAAAACAGCGCCTCTGTGCACTGTCTACCGGTCACAGAGGCATTATGCTGAGGCAGGTTTTTATTGGCCTCACACGCACATCTTATGTTAAATTTTTTATTTTATTGGTATTAGTTTAAGTTTACTTGTAAAACCGCTCTGTATTCTTTGTCATCCCTCTGTACGTTTTTGTTTTATTCTTCGTTTTATATCTTTTGTAAATATGTGTGAGTGTCAATAAATGTTTATTCTATTCTATTCTTATTCTATTCTATATTCTCTTCTTCTGATTGACCATTTATTTATTTTCTCCTTTATTTTAATTATATATATCTTTAGGTATAACTATTGTTTGTATTCATATAACACACTTGTTCTTCCCTTTTTATCATTGCACCCACTCCCCTATATTTAATTTTTTCTATTTATTTTACACCCAATGGTTGCCTGGAAGAGATTGCTGATTGGCAATAAGACCGCCTCTTCTATACTTTCTTCTTTGTATTTTTGTAATATTTCTACTTGTGTGCAATAAAGCGTAATTTATTATTATTATTTTTAAATAAATTATCAGAATGAACACGAACACTATAAATACAACACTTTCACACTGAACAACAAAAATTGTTTTAAAAAACAAAAAACCGACTTCAAAAAAACCTGCCTCTAAAAAGCAAGAAATAATATTCAAATCATTAGATACGCATTATCATTGTTATAACAACACGTCTATTGAAGTCGGGTGGGGCTGGAGTACAACTTCCTTTTTTTATTCTAAAAGCCCCACCCGACTTCAATAGACGTGTTGTTATAACAATGATAATGCGTATCTAATGATTTGAATATTATTTCTTGCTTTTTAGAGGCAGGTTTTTTTGAAGTCGGTTTTTTGTTTTTTAAAACAATTTTTTATTTTATTGTTTTTAGTGTAAGTACCTTCTATATTAGGTATATTATTATAGGTATATTATTGGGTAGAAAAATCGGCTCAGCCAAACGTGAGATATTCGCGGAGAAACATACATTCATACAGGTCAAACTGAGAGAGAACCTTTTTTTTTGAAGTCGGTTAAAAAGACTATACTAAAAGTACCCCTTTCCCAACAAAAAGAAACATCTAATTCGGTTCATAAATAACAAAGTCGTCATGTGAGTTGATGAAAATCATAGTATTTTCAGGATTTCTCAAAAACTACAGAACCGATTTGAAAAAAAATTAAATGGGACCATCTCGCAAGAAAACTCAATCGAACAAAAAAAGAATCATCAAAATCGGTTCATAAATGACGAAGATATGCGCGAACAACGATAAAAAAAAAAAAAAACATACAATCGAATTGAGAACCTCCTCCTTTTTGTGAAGTCGGTTAAAAATATTTTAGAAGATTTTTGACGCACACTGTGGAGGCCTTTCGTTTGTATAACAAAGACTTACTTGTGCTCGGGATGAGGAAGTCTTGATGATGAAAATTATTAATGCAAAATGTAATGTGTTATAATGACAAAGCAATAACAGCTTGTTTAAACCAGCCTTTTTCAAAACGATCTTTTTTCCAGCGATGTTAATATGAGCTCTACATAGATTCGTACCATGACATTTCTGTCAAACAAACTATGATAATATAACAACCTTATATTATTCCCGCAAAGTACTGGGAAAGAACGAATAATTTTACTAATAATTTGTCTATACCTTGCTTAGATATAGGAAAAAATACGCTATGTTGTGATTATTTATTCTGTGGTTTCAACAATAGACATGAACAAAGTACAGCGACGGTCGCGCCCGCCGCCCGCGCTGCAGCTGGCCATAGAGCTGCAGCACCGAGCCTCCATGCCCGGTGCGTATACACACACCACAGTAGCGATCTGGTAGTATTGTACAGCGACGGTCGCGCCCGCCGCCCGCGCTGCAGCTGGCCATAGAGCTGCAGCACCATGCCTCCGTGCCCGGTGCGTATACATGTATATGTTACGGCTAATACCCGAAGTGCGGCTAAACCTAGTTTTAGCCGGCTAAAACTAGGTGTAGCCGCTAGCTGTTGGCTAAAACTAGGTGTGGCCGATTTGTTCGCGGCTAATACTAGGTGTAGCCGGCTAAAACTAGGTCCAGCATGGGACCTACCTACTTACTTATGTCATGCGTAGCGTAAATATGTCACTCGTCTCGTGATCAAAAAAATATTTACTTAAACACTAAACAGCTATAATCCTTCGATTGATATAATTTATAACCACGTATTAATAATTTATTGATAAATCAACCACACACGTGATATCTTAAAAGTGGACAATTTAATACTTTTGCAGTAAACAGGATAGGATTCTACTTCAAAGAGCTAAATATCGTCACAACGTCTTTTAAGTTCATGTAAGTAAATTGGTGTATTATATTTATTGTTTTATGGTCTTAAGAGCAAGTACCTAGTGTAAATAAGTCGTTTTATACTGAAGTGCTCGTAACCGCTTGATTGAATTGTGTTAGAGTATCTAACTACCTACTTACATTATTTTTGGTTATTTGCAGGTTTGCCAGGGAATCATACGGTGATAAACCCATAAACGCCATAAGCTTCCGACTTAAAAAGGATAATTTTGTACAACAATACTGTGACAATTTTATTAGATACTTATAGAAAAGATGTTTCATTTTGAAAAGTGAATATCATAAATAAATACCCATATCAAGTAATAAAGTAATCATTTTCTTTGCTCTTATTTATTTTGTACCATTGCGCTAGCTATAGCTAGGCTTAGCAAAGGGGCCGTGACTTTATTTTTATAAATTGGTTTTGTAAAATTTGTAGTTTGGTTTTGGGCATGTTCTACGAAAAAAAACTTGGGTACCTACCTTAATATAGCTTAGCACTATCATAGGTGGGCGTGCTGTAATTAATGTTGATTTTGTTTATTTAGTAGGGACAACTTGTCTTAGTAATATGTTCCCATTAGAAGATGATCAATAAAAAGGCAATAATACAATACATGTACTGTTTTATTTTAAAAGGAAGTTTTGTAGATTTATAAGAGCACAAGCTCACTCACAGAAAGAGAACTCACGAAGAAAATACTAGTAGAATTTAAGATTTTTCATCACAAGCCTCCAATTGTCGCACAGGTTATGAACAAGCTGGTTCTGCTACAAATGAAATCACCCGATGAACAAATAATCATCAAGTTAAAAAAAAACATATTCTGGGCGTGGTTAAATACGACGCCTTTTTCTTCACAGTAAATCTTCGTGATTTCGTACCATTTTTTTGTCATCTAAAAATAATTGTAAAAGATAACTTATTTATTAGTCATATTTTAAAGAAAGTTCACTCAATATGCCTAGAAATATGAGTAAATTATGCATATATTGTTCACTATGAACAATCTACTTTTGGAACATTTTACTTTAAATCATGTTGATTGTGTCGCACAAAAACACCTTTTTTAAGATCGCTGAAAGATCGCTAGATTTGACATAATTGACGTAAAACAAGATTGCTAGTTGTCAAAAAGGCAGCTCATGGTACGGATTTATGGTACGGATTGAGTGAACGAGTTATGAAATGATGACATGAAAAAGGGAATTAATTAAATGGGTGACTGGAAATAATTAAAGGCGACTGTAAATGGGATATTCAAACACTAAACTGGACAGCAGTTTATTTTTTGGGCGACAAAATAACTAAACGGGCGACTAACTTACAAAAATACTCAAAACCGGCGACTACATATGGGTGATAAATAATTTAAGTTAGGAGAGGAAACTCTAAATGGGTGACAAAAATACTGAGTGGGCAACTATTATACCAAGTAGATAACTATTATAACTGATTTAAGCTGCCCAACATGGTATTTTTAACACGTTTTTATTAGGCTGCTTTCTCGTTTGTTTGTTTTTTGTCATATCGGTTAGGATAGTAGTCATCTTTTTTAAATAAAATAAATGCCAAATTTTTTATATTTTGTGTGCCCTAAGGTTGTCGTCCAAATAGTAATTTGGTCGCCCGTTACCCAATTTGTATTTTAAAGTCACCCATTTTCAATATCTGTAGTCGCCCTCGGTCCTTCACCCACTTAGTATTTCAGTACGCTATGTTCAGTATTTTTGATACCCAAAATGGGAATTTATTGTCGCCCAAATAGACGGGATGGGGGATGGGAGAGTGAGAGTGAGAGGGAGAGGAGACATATGTGGATTCAATTCTGAACAGGATTGGGAACGGGAACGAGCACAAAGGGGAACTGCACTGCACCTAACGGGGACGGGTCCAAACGGGAACGGGAAAGGGTAAAGAAACGGGAACGGGATTTTTATATCTCTCGACCCATTTCTGTTTATTGTGATAAACTAGCTTCCGCCCGCGACTTCGTCCGCGTAGATATTAGAGAAAATCATTTGGGAACCTTCAACCAGGACCCGACCAGCCGTTTTTACGTGGTTAGGCTCCCCACCAAGCCACAGAATAACTAATACCAAGCAAGTAGCTTCGTGCGAGGTCTGCCAAACGCGGCAAACGTCTTGCCTCATGAGGCAGTGCGCTTGGTGTGGACCCGCCTAATCGCGTAAAAACGGCTGGTCTGATCCTGGTTGAAGGTTCCCAAATGATTTTCTCTAATATCCACACGGACGAAGTCGCGGGCGGAAACTAGTCCTACTAATATTATAAATGTGAAAGTTTGTGGGTTTGGATGTTTAGATGTTTGTTCCTCAATCACGTAAAAAGTACTGAACGGATTTGGTTGGAATATGGCACACAGATAGTAGATAGCTTAAATTAAAACATAGATCACTTATTACCCCGATATTCCCACGGGAACGGGAACCATGCGGGAGAAACCGCGGGCGGCCGGCCGCTAGTTTTACATAAAGTTTTATTCTAGGTAGGTACATAATATATTTCTTATAAAATGGTATACTATTTACAAAGCATAATTTCTTTGCTTTTTATGTGTACCTAATCATTCGTTCATTCCCAGCACAAAACAAGATTGTTATTTGATGTCATGGTACGAATTTGAGTGATATCATTTAGAGCTTGTAACAAGCTTGCTGGATATAAGCTTACTTATAAAAAAGGTGGGAGTAGGCCCCCAGATAGAAGGTGTTACAAAAAACCCGGAATGCCGCAAAAGGTAGGTAGGTCCATCAACCTGAACAACTTTTATTATGGGACCAACACTAAAATCGCGAAGAGAAAACCAGCTGTTTCATACATTTTGATAATTTCGTTATTACTTTTTGTACGAAACAGCTGATTTTTTTTGCGATTTCAGAGTTGGTCCCATAGTAAAAGTTGTTCAGGATCTACCATATTTGGCATTAGGGGTTATTTGTAACACGTTGTATACACTAATAAATAAAGCGTATGCTCGTCCTCAGTTCCAGTCCCTGAACCATGACAAGCACAAGAGTCGTTTTTTTCATAACTAAATGTAACTAAAATGACTTCTTAATGTAGACCAACTTTTAATTAATTGTAAGAAATGGCATTTGGTTGTAGACAAAACTTTTGGTGGGTTCATCATACAGGAGCTACTGAGCGAATATTATCAGCAAATAATATTTCCTAGATTAATGACGAGTGGTAGTGTTTGTATCTATGAAATAGATATTATACTCTATCTCACACGCACAAAAGGGATGTATAATTTCCATCGCATTAATTTGATGCTAAAATCAGACATTGTAACACAATACTAAGTAATATTAAATGTCAAGCGTCATATTAAGTTTAACACGGACCGTTAGACGCCAGAATCTCCACACAAGATCTTTCGGTATAATATGAAATAAATTCCAGACTTAGTGCGGCTCCTTGGGAATTTATAGCGCTTAGACGTCCACATACTAGGCAACTCCATTAACGGATAACGCGATGGGCAGTGCCTGATGTGGCAAATACCGAATGGAATCCACACTTTTTACATCTAATGGTTTCCTTTGGTACAAGTAACAGTGAATTCCATTCTAATAGGAGTGCATTATTTATTGCTTAAGCTTTCGTGTGATTTATGGTGTATTTATATAAAGCGAATTGGCACGCGATTTTCGTCAATAAGCGTTTTTAATCGACAATCGCTTGTAGAATCTAATTGCGATTAGAATCGACTGAAATCGATTAAATTTTCCTTCCAAGTTGCCTGCCAAGTGGACTCATGTAAATATCACATTATCAAGTTTTTTTTTGATATTATATAGCCATGTTCAACAGTCTATAAACAAATATTGAAAAGATAAGTTACCTATAAGGGTGAAAATTTCCTAATTATCTGAACTGAAATCTTCACTTTTCAAGCTTACGCGCTTAATAGACATGAAATAAAACACTTTTTACTCAAAAATGCTTGTAATATGGCCATTATTTTGATATTTATGACTTTCTTGCCTTTTTTATTTTTTTGTCATTAAGGACCAAGTCGTGTATAGTGCTTTACTCAAAAATGACAAAAAAGTAAAAAATGACAAAAATGACAAAAATGTCAAAAAAGTCAAAAATTTCAAAAAATTAAAAAATGTCAAAAATATCAAAAACATCAAAAATGTCAAAAATATCAAAAATTTCAAAAATGACAAAAATTTCAAAAATATCAAAAATATCAAAAAATTTAAAAATGATCATTTTGGTAATTTTGGACATTATGGTCATTTTTGACATTTTTGTCATTTTTACTTTTTTGACATTTTTGAGTAAAGCACTATACAAGACTTGGTCCACAATGACTGCACTGCTGGCCACGCTATGATGGCCTCAAGCTGAGCTTAAATTACGCTCTCGGCCTTCAAGCTTGGTCATCATTGCAGCCATTGCTGTTTTATTCCAGCTTGGCCATCAAGGGCTGCAATGCTGACAGCGCTGTGACGGCCTGGACCTGCGCTAAGCTACGCTATCGGCCATCATCATCGCGCTGCCAGCAATGCAGTCATTATTGACCGCGTCAGTAATGTACTATTAACGGATACTACCGCGGTTTTAATGAAAGTACTTTGGTAATTAGTTGGTATTTGGTTTGATTTTTGATTTTCCCAACGTTTCGGCACCTTTGTAGCTGCCGTGGTCACGCGGGACTGAAGATACTCGTGAGCCTATCCTCAAGCGATGAATTTTTAAAGACGTTCAAAAATGAATATTTTTTTTTAACTTAAACCAATATTTTTTTTTTATTTTAGTACAGCCAAACTGGGAATATTACCAACGCTTTACTTTTCCTTAAAAGTATATTTTGGATACCTGGAACTCATCAGTAGGTACACAAATACAAGCCATGGGAAGATGAAATTTGGCTGCTCTTCAATAATAACCGATAGTTTTTTGATTTCGATTATAGTGCACTTTATAAAGGCGTTTACGTAATTCTATAGCTGATGCAGTTCAAACAATGTCAGACAATAGTGAAAGATGGCGCCGCAAAGTTACTTTATCGCTGAGACATTTGAAATGAGTTTGATTTTACTTGTTCTAACTTAATACACATGTATATTTTATTACAAAGTAGACTTTTATATCTGCGAATGTCATCAATGTTATTTTTCTCAAGAGAAAGTATTTTCAGGCAAACAATGAAAAGCTTCGTTAATGAACCACACACACAATGGGCTTTTTAATGCGAATTTCGAAGCTCGTTCTTATTGCCAAATCCCAGACTTAATGTGGACACAATTGTGGGAATATAAATAAATGTTTCTTTGGTAAAAGAAATCAAAGAAAATGGTATGCTCAGGTATTTCTATTCTAATGGTTGAAATTGGAATTTAAGAATCATATTTTCTCTCACTCGTGATGTGCAGAAATTATTAGCGTGAAAACAGCTGAACTCAAATTTAAACAGCTGAAAACACTCGGTGACTTCTGACTACTATGACTACTTTATACTATTGTCCTAAAGGCAAACAAAATGTTGACATAGACTTAAGATTGTACTAAAATGTTTTAATTAGGTATTACTATTTCAATGATCACCAAATGCATGAAAAATATTTTTCTGCATAATCTAGTTTATATGTCGAGTTTGATCTCCTTTTATTTCAAATTGATTTCACCAGCTCATTGATACCTGTAGGATCAAAATGGATTTTACTAGGAATTTTTCAATACTTAAAATTTACAATATCTTCATTGTTGACAGTGACAACTAACATCTTCATTATTATGACACTGACTGTTCTTAAGCCCGTTTAGATGGTGAATTCGGATTTAAGAAGGATTAGGCACACCACCATATGGTACATGACGCCGAATTACAACCAAATTAAATTTAGAAATCTCTGCATCAAAAATTCTCGAATGGGGTGGTAGGAAAATATAGACAATTCAAAAGCACTTAATATCTAAGTTTATTTGAATAAATGATTTTTCATCCCTTCTATTCGAAAAAGGATGCATTGTTCCTATATAAGTGGGACCAAAATAGCTATTTTCTGGTAAGAACTTTTTAGTGGGAGGAAAAGAGATTTGAATTTAGAACATGTATCTTTCAAAGAATTCGAACGCCGCCGCCGGCTGGTATGTATTGACTGGCTGTATAGACGGCGCGGCGAGGTCGCCGCGGCGCGATAACCCGCGCAAACTGAAAAAAAAAACATAAGCGCGCGAATTAAGTCTGTGTTCTTGTAATTAGTACATACTTACTTACTTAGTACAATCACTTTTGAAAATTGCGCTTGTGTATCAAACGTAACTATAAATTTGTAATTATTTTTACTTTTCACGTGTCTTTTTTAAATAAAGAACATTTTCATTAATTACATAAACACAGTCTCCTATTTATTTTCTCATAGAAAGGGGATGAAAAGTAGAGTATATGACTCGGGCGCAAAATATTTTTGGCGAGGGCGACATACTTTGAATCCCTCTCTACGTTCAGGATTCTACTGAAGAATCCCTCGCTACGCTCGGGATTCTACTCTAGAATCCCTCACTTCGCTCTGGATTCAAAAAAGCGCCCTCGCCGTAAAAATATTATTTTGCTCCCTTGTAATACAATCTACTATTTCCTTTCATTTCATGTCCCATCGATATCTTATTACGTAAACATTGAATCGTTCATCACATTGGTCTTACGAACTATCGATCTGAGAGAACATGAAATTCAAACATAGGTATGAGTATTGTTTTGAATCTATTAAAAGAAACTTATTGTTATTTGCCTTCCTAGTTTACTTGTTCACATATCCCGTGGCAACCCTACTCGTACTCATCTCCAGCGTACAGTCACGTACAACATTGCCGGTGCCCTAATTTAAAGTTGGTCGAGTTGGCGCGACGTCACGCTGACTTGTCGCTTGGAAGCGTCAAAGGAACGTACAGGTACAGCAGTTTTCAGATTTACCTTTATGTGTGGAGACCTCACTACATGATTGCACTAGAGACTTCTAGAACAAAACACGATCATTGCATAATAGGTACAAGGTCACATTGTATGTTTCTGAACCGCAGGTTTTGCGTTCTAATGAACACCTACATATTTTAGGCCCTGTCCTGATTAGCATCGGTCGTGCGATAATGCGTTGCGATTTCATCGTGCGATGAAACTGAACAATAGACGCATCGCATGATCGCGCGACCGTCAATAAGGACATTTAATAGATATCACTAGGTTTGATCGCACGGTCGCACGACCAGTTTCATCGGACGGACGCACCATTGTACGACCGATGGCCAATCAGGACAGGGCCTCAGTATTTTATGTAATGGGCTATTTACATGGGTTACCATTGGGCTGTGATGGTCGACTTTAGTCACCGAGCAAGTCGCTTCCAAAATTGAATCGCAAGTGATGGCGTCGTCGCTGTCGTCTATGTTTTTGATGGCGTAACCTACGTAACAATATGTAATAACGTAGTACCAGTTGTGGCCACCGGATCAGATAATTTTGTTCAGTCACCTGCCTAGGCCGAACTGTTATTTACAAAGCCGATTTTCGCTGTGCGGCGAAAGTTGAGCGGCTTTAGTCGCCCATGTAAATACCACATTAGATGGCAATCAGAAGTTATAGAGTTAAATTTAAAACTTGCTATTTACAGTTCCCTGTTTTAAAAGCCTTAGTAAAAATTCAAAAAACTCTACGTTCCGTCATTGTAAACAAAATAATATGTTCTCGAATGTAGCTCCTACTTCGCAAACATTCGTTGCTAAATTAAATATGAAGTTGCATAGAACTCTCGAATGGAATTGTAAAACGGGGAACAAATCAAAATGTGTAAGGCGCTTTCAGGTTGTAAGGCGAGAAGTAAAAGTAACAAAGTGATTAATATGTACATACCAAGTCAATTAGAAAGGCAATGAATCTTAAGATGAAAAGAAAGCCATTCAAATATTATTTAAAATATTTGTTCAAATTTATGAAAAAAAGACTCACATTAGTTTAGAAAGTAAACTAGAATTGAATCTTTAGTGAAGCCATAGTATAATAATGAGAACCTAAAGATTATTTAATCAGACTAATCTAATTACACATTACACAGCGTAAATTCCATTTAACTGACATTGCTCACTGGTTATCCAATTCAACTAATATACCGTTTGCACACAAGACTTTACCTATGATAAGGCTAGCTAGACTTTTGACTTTTCCTCCTTATCCACGTCATTATATCATCCGAACGAGTGTTATAATGTTGTACTGAATTTCGTAATGTAACTCGTCAGGCGTGGGCGCGGGGAAGAGCGCGACATCCTCTCGCTCGGATATTTTCAATGTTGGCAGTAAACTAACCGTTTCAGAACACTTTACAGACGATTTAAGGCATGGTGTAGATAAAATAACAAAAACCATTTATTAATTCAATGAAAAACCTCATTTGAATTGGCGTGTTATTTGAAATATGCACATGTTATAATCTCCACGATATTTTCCAACACAAAAATACACGCAAAAGGTTGGGCACATGTGACACATTTTCTTCTTTTATTTACTACCAAAAAAATGCAAATTACGCGATAAATCGCTGCCTTCACAAACATTACAAAGACCCATCTTGGGCTATAAAACATTTTCCATAATTTTGCCCATTAACTTGCAAAAAGGGACCCCAATTTTTATCAATGAAAATCAAATAGTGCTCTTTCGGTCACGTACGATGTTAGGGTTGCTCCCATGCGGTACGAAGCAGTTTACCTGAGCCTCAATTTTGCCAATGTTAACGTAATAATCGTTCAATAGTAGGTATTTCTTTTTGTTTTATAACAACAAGAACTGTGCAAAAAGCAATATCAATGACTTATAATAAAAATTGCGTTTTAATACTAAATAACTCACATGATAAATTTTATTCTTTAAAATGAAGACCATTACTTAATTTTTAAGGCAAGCTGCGTCACGTACGATATTGGAGATCCACTCGACCGGCATGGAACGGTCTCCACGTGTCCAGTTCCGGTTCGTGTCTTGTGTGAAATACCTTTATGAGTAACGTGTGTGGTTCTTTATAACGTAATTGTGAGCTACATTTTGAGGTATACTAGAAAAAAATGAATAAGTCTGTAACTTAATACTCAGATTCCCATCTGAAATAATTTCCATTAAATTTGACATATAAAAATAAGTACCACGTTTTTGTGATTTTGATAAAACGTATTTGTGATTTATTTATTTTATTTTATGATGTAAAAATAATTTGTCTTTTTAGGACGTTTTTGTCATTTCCAGATGTGGTTACTTTTTTATTATTTTGTACTCAAATGGATTACTTAATATTGTATGATTGTATTTTTAGGTAACAACTATGAGATTACTGTAACTTTTATACAATACTAAATCATATATGTACTAGAAAAAAATCGACTCTCATGATTAATCTCAGGCAGGAATCAAACCAGCGACCTTTGGAAGTCTTGGTCCAATTGGCTTTTCCAACTGAGCTACTGAGTCATTAAAGAAGAGCATTGGACCGGACTTCCAAAGGTCGCGGGTTCAATTCCAACCTGAGAATATGGTCTGGTGTGAGTCGATTTTTTTTTGGAAGGTATATTATTTATTATTGTATAAAGATAGCTTTATGCTAAAATCTCAAATTTAAAAATACTTAACTGTAACTTTATAATTTCTTTCTATATTTCTAACTGAATAAGAATCCTTACCTTAATCTTTCAGTACTTATTAGTAAGTACCTAATTGAAAAAGTATAGATGTTCTAGACCGTAATAGTTTCAAGACCTGTATTCGCACGCTACATTTGCTGTTCGATTCAACAATTAATTAGTTGTGGCGCGCAGTTCAAAGTTGAACTAATTAATTGTGAGTAGGTAGGTTACCTTACTTGAAATCTTGTTAGATTCTGACTTGAAGTTAAGAAACTTTACTTCGTCAAGTCAATAGCCCGTTGATAATTAATATTAGTATTTATAGATGGGAAGTAATTAATTGGGTGACTGGAAATAATTTCTGAATAAGTAAGTAGTTACTCAATTTTTATTTTAAAGTCACCCATTTTCAACATATTAGTAGTCACCCTCAGTCCGTCGCCCACTAAGTATTTCAGTACGTATATGCAGTATTTTTAATGCCCAAAAAGGGAATTTATTGTTACCCGATTAAATACTACCCTTCATAGATTAACGAATCATTGAACTCACATAATTTATTATGTAAACTTCTACTCACATAAGAAATTTATGTGTACTCATTAAAACTCGATAATGTTTAAAAGTTTATGGAGCGCCTTTAAAAATCAAAAGAGCAAATACATTTTATGCTGGAACGAGAAAATATTCTTTAGTATCGCAGGAGATTAAATGAGGTGGATTAACTTAAGATTTTTAATGTTGAGCTAGGTAGGTATTCGAACATTAAGTAAGAATCATTAACATAAAATTTGAATTATTCTGTTGTAAACAACATTAATGGTTTATAAGCATGTCGTTTGTTTTAAGATTGGAAAACTCATCGATACAAAATAAAAAGATAAATTATACTCACAACTATAGTTTATATTGCTTTAATTTTTAGAACTTCAGTATCTAATTGCTAATTATTTTCTATGTTTTTATCACTTACTCTTGTAGTTATTTGAACTTAGTATAACACCTATTTCTTAATCTTCACCTGATTCATTGAGAGCGGAAACGAAATGTTCATACTCAAAAGCAGAACATAATGGAGTATCAAATTGTTCAGTGTCACTCAGTTTAGAAAAATCTACTTCATACATTTTCTTCTGTTCATCGTAGCTAACCATAGGAACAAATCTATGTCCCCATTCAATATCGTTTTCACAGTAACTTGATCTTGCTTGAATCGGTTGACCAGTTGATTCAATAATGCCTTCAAAAACAGCTAAAATTTCGATTTTGCCACATAAAAAATCTGCCGCTGATATTCTATAAAAGGGACTAGTTTCATCTATCACATGAACCACAGACACAGGCCACAGAAAAAAGCTGGATTCACAACTGTCCATGTATGTGTGAAGTTCAATCTGTTCATTGTTATCTAAGTAATCCAATTCTGTTTGCAGCCTTATGACAAACATATGAGCTTTGATATTCAATATCCTTGATTTTCTCATATCACCAACCCTGAATATCATGCACAGTTTCTCATCTCTGAGGCTTATTATGGCGTGTTTACTAAAGAGTATGGTTTGGGCTCTGGCTTTTGGTCTAGTTAGTTTTGCAAAAAGTATTCCAATCATGAAGGCTTGGAATATAGAACTCATAATGCATTGTAGGCACATGGCAAATATAGCATCGGGACAGTGAAGTGTAATAGCTCGTTTTCCATAAGCAACAGTCGTGTGTACTTCGATGCTGAATAAGAATGTTGATGTGAAACCATAAATATTTTCTATGCACGGTGTCCAATTTGATTCGTTCTGATTTGGAGGAAGATGGTTGTCATTTAGATCTCCATGAGTAAGAGATATGCACCAGTAAGTTAGTCCAAAAAACAGCCAATTCCCAGTAAAGGCTAAGAAGAAGTTTAAGAGAGTCCACCTCCATCTAGCTTCAACCATAGAGACAAACCAACTTGAGAAGAAATTGAGTTTCTGATTAGGAAATTTCTCAATATTAAATTCTCCATTTTTTGATACTGCCCTCGTCCTTTTTTGTCTGGCTGTGTCTCTACGGACCTGATTTATGATCCCTGGAAATGTATTATCAAGTTAAACCTAAAATATTAATGTAATTCCAATTTTTATGTAGAGGGAGGATAAAGATGCTTAATCATGGTGTTTATTCTGAGAGTAGATTATAAAAAAAAATCGTCAATAAAGATCAGTAACAGATTTGAATCCTATAGTTTTATTGATATAATATTGATAGCTATGAAACCTAGTGAAAGAATTTTTGAAATCCGTTCAGAAATGGTTGAGTTAAAAGGGTTTGAAGAAAATGCCAAGCTCAATGCAATATGTGCTTTATCACGTACGACATAAGGTTCACGACCGTCATGATGACGTCATAAAGACCCCCATAAAAACAGTGTTTTAGCTCTTATAACTTCTCAGGCTTAAGAGATATCGTAAAAAAAATTGCACAGTTAATCATGTGGTGGCATTAGCTTTATAATTAGCCACTAAAAAAAATTACTGATCCTCATTGTAATTTTGGCAAATTAAAGATCCTTTGTTTTGAAGAAACACTTACTTTGTCGAGGGTAGTACACTCCAGGAGTTACAACCGTTAAATCACTCGGGGTAGTGGAGTCTGTTGATCCAGATTTTGTAAGTACCTTGCATTCCGGATCGTCATCGGCCATTTTAAAGTCATTCTGTAAATCATGAAAGTTTATTGATAAAAGTTGATGTCAATGGAAATGAATTACAGATAATGATACTTATAAATATTATCTCAAGTGCTTATTGTAATCTTTATAAAACACGGTACCACATTATTATTCGCATTCTTAAGAAATACACTATTTCGAAATGAGCACTTAATACACATAAATAATTCGTGTGGATAGATTGAATCATACAAAAAATCCTAACGAGATTTTATTGCATTTCCCAATGCTTTAAGTGATAAAAATTTATTAGAAATTCCAAAGTAGGTAGAAACTAAAATTATCAAGGACGCAACTACATAAAACGTTCAAATTTGTTTTCTTCTTTTATTTACTACCAAAAATACAAATTGCGCGACAAATAGCTGCTTTCACACACATTACAAAGACCCATCTTAGGCTATAAAACAGTTAAAAAAATCTGGACAATTTTAGTTGTTTGGGTACCTACTTTTGATATTTCGACATTTGGTCTGCTGTATAATATGACACTGACTATATACACTATACAGTAAATTTATAATTATGTAGGCATCGAGATTATGTAGGTATATCGAAATATGGCATGGATTCTCTGAAATCGACAATAACATTCAGTAGCTTTGTGACCTAAAATTTTGTACATCCCATTGATTACATAATGCGTTATTCTGTAGTATGAGTAAATACCATAAAATATCAATTTTTATATTAAGAAAAATATACCTAGTTGATGAAAATATTGTAAGAGTATATTGTATTATGTCATATACGAGATTTATAAGACTTTGAAGCTTAGCGAGAATAAAATAAAAATATATATGACATAGTACAAACTAACTCTTTGAAAAAATAGGTAATTTATGTACATTTCCAGGTAGTATAGTAACGGACATCGCTAGTTCAACTATTTTAAAGAAAAAATGACCTTTACCAAAGGAAATATTGGTAAATATCAGCATTATCCTATACATTGCTTACAATGACATTCTGATACAGTAAATTATTTGTATAACTGGCAAAAAAAATATTCTGATAACTTAACGCTCCGGTATTAGACAAAACTTTTCATGCCCTGTCACGTCACGCGCCACAAATAGAAAAAAAACATAATTGAATTCATCACTTGTCAAGTGTATTTATTTAAACTTGAAATAAAGACACTTCTTAGAAAATAATGAAAATACATTTATTTTCTCACCACACAAGTACCTACACCATTCATTTATGTGCACATAAGAATATAAACCATTTTTGTATGGTGGAAACTATCCTTTAAATATTTAATCGCTCAAACATACCTTAGTTCCAAAAGTGCCGAAGGTGATATCATTTGACAGCCAAATATTTTATGATCCGCAAGGAACCGTCTACAGACATAATGGATTCCAACTGACGAGATGAGGAATGTAGTAACACATAATTGTATTCTT
The DNA here is from genome assembly GCA_928269145.1 of Agriphila tristella. NCBI lineage: Eukaryota > Metazoa > Arthropoda > Insecta > Lepidoptera > Crambidae > Agriphila > Agriphila tristella. The sequence continues at coordinate 16,308,029 of OV743443.1, forward strand.
AAATAGTAGTTCATATTTAACAATGATAAGGTGTGACGTGATAAGTTGACAGAAAACGATAAAATATGATTAGATAGATACAATTTAATGATGATTCTAAATATAACACAGCGGCAAATGAAAATGAAAGTTGATTATTTTTCTTAATTAAGATATTTTTATTACTGTAAGCATGAAACTAAACAAACTAATAAATGTCTACCTCTACCGTATTGCGATTTATTTTAAACATTCTTGTGTCTCCCAAAATAATTATACTTAAGCACTTAAAAACAGCAGCTAGTCACGGAAAAAATGTTATTTACTCTGCAAAAAAGGTGTTGTGACAAAATATGACACAATGTTTGAAGAGAGGTTTCAAGTAAAGCAAAATAATAGTAGTAACAGCTTCACCATTATTAAAGTATTGCTGCTCAAAACTGAAATAAAACGGGCAAAAAAGTACCAACATTATTAGTTTTGAGGTAAATTTTGTCCATGTACCAACGTATTTATTACAATCGATATGACATGGCAACAAAATAATATTTAATCTCCAATATTTACTCGTGTTTGGGGTTGGCAGATACCCCAATGCACTTAAGAGCAAATGTGAGAGACCCCTTTGAAAACTGATCTATGGCTATCATGGCACCCTCATAGGGGAAGTGAATTATAATTTTGGGGGTCCAACTAATTCATTATAACATTATCCTGCATATGTAATTGTTCCAAAAACATTAGTAATTTATGTGCAAAGTGCATGGATAAAGATAATTAAAGCTTAAATAGAGAAACACCTGTTTACAGTTAAAATCAAAATGACACTCTGTTGTATTTTCAAGATATTGCCAGCTTCATAAAATATTTGCTTAAACGTAATTAATCCAATATTTCCAGCTAATACTTATTGACTTGGGCTATAAATAAACTTCATTACACCCGTCACTCTCAGGGCAATTTCAGCGACGCTATTAAACTTTAAACGTTCTTAAACTGATGTAGCCTTTAAGAATCTGTTCATGAATCACCTACCTAAATTACTGGGGAAATCTGTCATCGGTATTTACTCGAAGCGCACACCTTTTAGTGACAAAATGGAATGATAATCTTGTAAAATCAGATATTAGAGTTACAACGTTATTCTCCGCGACGCCCCTATGGGAAGCAGTCTGAAAAGGGATTCTGACGGATGACAAGCAATCCCTCTACATTGGTCGATGTTTGTCATTCTATTAGCAAGGAAAACATCTTCGCTTGGCTGTACAAAGAGCTTTTCCATCACCCTTCTGTCTTAGGAGACAACGACCATATTTCTGTAGATTGTTTTATGTACATAGTTTCGTATTCTTTAGGGTGGAATCAATTTGGGAATTGGGTCGATTAGGAGCGTAATTAAATGGAATAGACGAGGAATGTCTCGGAATTGTCAGGTGGATGGGCATGTTGGCAGCAGCATCCATTTGACCAAGGGATTTGAAGTGGTAAAGACTTGGGGGATGTTTTTGTTTATACGGAAATGTATAGCTTGTTCAGGATTAGTTTTAATTAAAAAGCCAGTAAGTGTTCTGTAACAATTAAGCAGTTACGGAGTTGAAGAACTAAATTAAAAAAGGAAAATATTTGTTTTTATTTGTCAGCTGATTATTTTTAATAATATAATCAGTTGAAAATGCCTGTGAAACCTCGCTAAATTTATGCAGGTTCATAACACCATTAAAAGGCAATTTTACAAATATTTATCTGGAATGCCAAACCAAATTATTTGACAATGTTCGGTAATAATATTAGGTACTACCTAATACATCGGCATATTTTGGAATGAAATGTGTTCCATATTTTTTTTGGAAAAATAGCTAATAAAAAGATGAGTAATGTATAATACTTAAATAAAATACCAAAAGTATGTTCACGTTCAATTTAAATTGCCGTGATGTTCAGCTGTATCATTTTACGTTGAAAATCTAGCTCTCAAGTTGATTGATCAAAGCTTAAGAAGCTGAACCATGATATTAGGTAATTTCATAAATGAGTGGAAACATGAAAGTGTTGATAGGAGTTCCTTCAGTCTTGAATAAAGCAAAGAAGTATGAAATGAGTTTATATTGCAACTGTTTTAGAAAGCAATTTCTATGTACTTCCAAATCAAAACATACGTTGCCTTTTGACATGACTGTGATATAATTTTCTAGTGTTCTAGAAACAAGTAACGCTTTCTGCGCTGTTTTCGTATTTACTTTCAATTATTTTACACGAAAAAATAATATTAAAAACAATATAAGCGTTCCGTAAAATTTCCATCGTGATTTCCTGGATAGAGAAAATAGAGAGATTTAATTTTTTTTAGGTAGGTACCAACTTTTATTGTAGAAGGAAAGCTTCAAAATTTACATGTATTTTGCATCTTTTGTTCTGATTATTTTAAAGACTAATACTTATATCAGAAAAATAAACACTAATAACCTCTCTGCACACAAGTGTAGTTAATTTTACTGACAAACTAATACATACCGACGACATTGTATTTTATTAATAAGTTACATAACAGCATACTGAAGAAAATATACGTTCTTTGCATAAGAATTTAATAACGAAAGAACTCAGCTATGATGTTTCTTATTATGTCATTCTCTTGGTGGTATTGTGATGTGAAATATCCGACATCCTAAATTTTCTTTCATCCAGCATAAAATCATACAAAAAAATCGGAAACTTTATTTTTTGTCTAAGCTTTTCGTTTTTTCAATTGTATGTATCCAATCATAAATTTTGTTGTTTAAGTTTCCTTGCGATTTTTCAGAAAACCGTTCACGTTACTTAAATGCCACAAACTTAAAATGAAAACAGATTTTTTTACAGTTGATGACATTTTAACATCATGCAGACATCGTATTTTATATTTTAAAACAATGAAGTTTAAATTTAATGTCCCCGTTTTGAAGTAACGTCTACTTACATATTCAAAGCAAGTACAAAAATTACACGGCCATTTCACAGCAAACTTGCTGTAATAAAACCACGAAAACTCTTATAAGTTATTCAATAGGGCAGCTTCAACAGGCCGAAGCATTCATATACCTACTTATAATTCTCGTTTAAAATTTAATATGCGTCGAAGAGCTCAGGTACGTATCAATTTCGAGTGTAATAATTGAAATATCCAAAGCTAAGACTTAATCATGAAATATTTATTTATAAGACTTTATTTGTATTAGATTATTATTACGAACAATAACGGCCACTTAATCCTACTCCTACTAATATTATAAATGTGAAAGTTTGTGGGTTTGGATGTTTTGATGTTTGTTCTTCAATCAGGCAAAAACTACTGAACGGATTTAGTTGGAATTAGCCACACAGATAGTAGATAGCCTATATTAAAACTTAGAATACTTTTTATCCCGATACTCTTACGGGAACAGGAACCACGCGGGTGAAACCGCGGGTGGCCGCTAGAAAGACAATAAGACATTGGCAGTAATCCGGCCTAAATTGCCCCAAAAGGGACTCTGTTCCCGAGCCTTGAATAGTTTATATTTTATTTTAATATTGTACTAAAACAGTTTTTAGCTAAATTGAGAATTAAGTCCGATAACAGGGCAAGTAACCAACACTGCTGAGTTAGACACACGAGGTATTTCTTACGCCGTATATCCAGAAAACCAGTAGTTCACGGCACTCAAACAGAAGCCAAACAATATGTTTACATAGCAATCATTCTCCTCGAAATTTAAACCCGCCAGTTTCCCACGACTAGCGTATATCGGGATTTTGTTAATGAAGAGTGAATATTAAATTTTCTTCTAATAATAAATTTTGGGAGCGCAGCCGTTTGTTTTATCAAATAATAATTTTACATCTGTGTTTGCTTTCGGCTTGAGCAAACCGTCGATGTTCTTGCAAGTGTTATGATTTTGATGTGCGCTTTGTAAGCTGGCAGTGGCAGCTGGGTAAAACATTGTGAGGGCATTTCAGCCATATAAAATATTAATATACTGCAATAAAGGGGAAACAATGTTTTCTGTACATTTCAGCAAACAAAAAAATTTACACGTTGTGTAGTAGTAGTAAATGTATGTCAAAAATACCATTCGCAGTACCTCCATTAGTGCATTAAGCTCTTGGTTAAATGTGTCCAAGTATGTAACTGTACCTCAGCTAATAGAGCTGCCAGGTCACATTATTTAATTCTGGTTGTCATTTCTAGTGTCTAATTAAGAAAAATCTTCCTGCAGCCTTAATACTAAACCAAAGATAGAGCTGAACCGATTTTCTCCAATCGTAAGTCAAAATATTGTTCGACAATAGCAGCCGTTCTACGGAATGTTCCAATATTTTATTTAAGACCCCATAGCGTGCACGCCACGGTGACTCCCTAAGTTATCTACCTTCTGCCATTAATGGTTTTAATTCTTAACTTGTGAAAAATCTCTCCAAGTTTCCCCGTTAAAAGCGTCCCGAGATTTGAGAGAAACTTTCTATTACGAAGAATAAGATGATTCTTTTAATCTTAACATTAAGCTTAAGGATCATCTTCAACTTTATCTGCAGAAGGTAATCTGTTTGGTCTGTTTTTTGATGTCGAGTTTTTGTGATATTAATCAATCCTTAAGAACAACGTCGAATGAAGATTTTTTTTAACTAAGCCTATTTAATCTTCCTTATGTTCAAAGGATTTAGCAAACATATTATCAGATCATCTTGTTTCAAAATTATAAGATTCAAGGAAAAAGTAAATTTTAAAAGTTATGGAATAGAAAATATTGTGATTCTTTTAAAAACTATGAATGTTTAGTGACCTCAAAATACTCATAGTGATATCTAGATAAAAACGAGAAACCACTATCGATATTGAAACACGAATACTATTTGCTTGCACCGCATAAGCAAAAGATTTCCAACATTTACTCGAATATACCGAAAATTCCGAACAGAATTCAATTTCCACGTACCCGTAGCGTCTTCAAAGGGGACGATATGGAACCGTTTCTATGAAATCGTTGACTCGAGCGATTTCATTGTAGGCTTGATTGGTGCCACGCTGGTGTTAGCGAGAACCCAGATCGTTTGAGGAAGTCTTCGAAGGTGATTGATTGAAGGCACCACATCCACAATCTGGAATGTATTTCAAATGCACTCTTTAAGGGATTGAATTTATTTGTTGTGAAAATAGTTTTTTTCTCAGATTGTTATAGTAGACTACCAAATTTAAGGATACATTCTCAACATCACTCGATTAGAGCTCAGAAACAATTGAAAATTATTTCCTGGTAGGCTATGAATTATTATCCTGTAGGTTATTGATACAAATGCCGCCAAAGAATTCTTCATCAGCAATGTGTTGAATAAATAGGACCTTACAATATTTAGGATTATTCTAATTGTTTTTTAGCGCCATAAAATTAAGATTTTGAACTTTCCCAAGCATATCAAAGTCTTGAAACTAGATAAATTATATAACACATAATATTTAGTTTCTAGTAGACACTGAAAATATAGGTCAGTCAGTACATCCCTTTTATCTAATCTCGTATTATACGAAGAAACCTTGGCAGAAATTCAAAGCAGTAATATATCAAAACTATTCAGTAGTAAACGAAAACAGTGGCATTCAGGGTGTATCCAATTAGTGCCCAGTTCAGGTGCGACTTATTCGGTTAGAAGTAGAGATGTTACTAATGTATCTGTAAAAATATCCGAAGAAAAAAGCTTTGGAATAAAAACTGTATCTATTTTCACATTCATAGCTGATGCTTACAAAAATAATAAAAATATATTATTTTAAAGCTCTCAAAGTATGTAATATAAAGGTAAACATTATTTAACTTAGAAATAGCAGACGCAAACGACCGTTAATAATTATAAGCTGAATTTCTAGTTTCATATTTTCCCACCTGTTTTTCTAGGTAATGTTAATAAAATAGAACTTTACTTGAAGTTTTAGGGTAGTTGTTGTTTAGTCTTTTTCATCAGAAATACCCGAGTTTTAATAGGTTTTAATAGCGATATTAGTTTAATCAAAGTTTGATTTTAAAAATAGGCATCTAAAACCAGTGTATCTAATTTGAAATTTCGTAAGATTACTTTTTAAACTTTCTGTTTGACGTTTATCTGTTTAAAGTTCTACGTTTGACACAATTTTAAGTAAAACGCAATGATCTTTTTTTACTTTTCGTTGTAAAATAACATAATACCAAAAATTACAATATTCAGATCCTCAACACACCACTATTTAAGTCAGCCGGTTCTAGCCAGTTGGGCTCGGCATAAACTGGATATTTCTAGATATTTCTGGAAATTTCTCGCTACGTGAGAGTTAATTTCATTTGGCGGATACCAAGCGTTGCGAATATTACTGTGGGACGACATTTTCAGTGCTTGCAAGTGTACTGTTTCAAAACTGCGTAGAACTTACTCTCTTAGTTTTTCATTTGAATAATCATTTACCAATTTTGAATGACCCAACAGGCGCTGAGTCATTATCAGGCTTGAGCTATCCATTTTTAACCAACTTAAAAATATTGAAAAGAAGGAGATTATGTATCTCTCGCGTTTTTTATAATTGAAATGATTCAATCATCCGTTATTACATCAGGTTTTTAACATTTAATTTTTTTTTGAAAATTCTATGACAAGCTTTAAAGTATATAATGATAGTAATTTATAATTAGGTGCTGTAGAGAATACTAAAGCAACAATACATTATTAGATTCGTTATTAATGATAATTATCAGGGTCCAACTAAAGGGACGCTACTTTATAAATACCTTCGTATGGTCACCTTTGACTAAACCTCTCCATCAGTTTTGGGACGCCATCAAAACTGATATCCTTCTTGTGACATGTCGACCTCTAGCGAACAATTAGTGAACTACCGGACCCTAGTAATTAGGACGAACATCATTTATCGTTAAGTCATAGGCGACAGTGGTGTTCATACTATTTTTATACAAATAAATTAATTCCATTAGTACTGTTGAGTTACTATGTATTGAAAATACTCGTACATGTTGCATAAATTCTAGAGGTATGGTGCAGCCAAACCAAAATTTAAAACAATCATGTAGAGCAGTGGCCCAACCGTGCTAACTTTCAACGATAAAAACAATGCTACATCGTTACCGTTTCAGTTTCGTTTACAAAATGCTTTAAATTTTTCAGAATTAGCGCGATTGGGCTATAGTTGTGTGGACTCTTGAAAGCTATCCTAAATAAGCATTAAGTAAATGGAAGAGGCGAATAACAATAAAAAGGAAGAGAATAAACCTCGGATTATCATGCACGTACTCAATGCATTACGTACAGTCAATCTTGAACTAGACAATATTGAGGCTGTAGATAGCTGAACAAAACATGACTTAATGGGCTATTTACATGGTCGATTTTAGTCACCTGTGGCGGTCGACTTTAGTCACCTAGCAAGTCACTTCCAAAATTGAATCGCAGTTGATGGCGTTGCTGTCGTCTATGTAGTTGATGGCATAACCTAGGTAATAATAATGTAATAACATAGTTCCAGTTTTAGCCACTGGATCAGATAATTTGTTCAGTCAGCCTAGGCCGAATTGCCATTTACACGGTCGATTTTCGCCGTGCGGCGAGAATTGAGCGGCTTTAGTCACTCATGTAAATACTCCATAAGTATTTTAGAGCGGCTGTGTCAGAACACATATTTAATGTTTTATGGTGTAGCGTGGTTTTTTTGCTGTTTTGTCGATTTCCCTTAAAGGGGAAGTTTTGTTGGTAGTTTGTTTCCATTAATGATAAAATTTATTTTTTGGCAGTATGCCTCATGTCCTTTTCCTTATTTCCGTAAAAAGTCCGTTCAAAATTCGCGGCATCGACTTATAAAAAAAAAAAAAAAAAAAAAAAGAAAGATTAAGATCGTATTTCTTATGGTCGTCCTTCGCCCACTTCAGGGGCCTTTGCGATGAGCCCTTATCGCAAGGATTTTTATTCAATTGTTTACCTTTCATACTAGATCCCAAAGGTTAGTGTGAAAGCAGGCCTTAAGCAGTCGTGTTTAAGGCCTGCTTTTGAACTGAAATGGTATTTTTTTTTGTCCGTAATGTCGTAGGTTGTTTGACCGTGTTTGCGGGAAGTCCGATCCGATTGAAGTCGCTTTCGGCGGCGCGATGTCAGTCCAGTCCACGCGCATCGACGAGTGATCAAGTGTAGGAAGTCGGAATGCGTCGTGATGGCGCGAGACTTGGAACGCAGCGAATATCAGCTGTGATTCATTCATATGATACAAAATTTTTCGGTTGGAAGGAATTTGATTTTATAACGCTGTTAAAGTTATTGGATTCGTAATTGTTCCTGATTTAAATAATATCTTGCAGCTATTCATTGTAATTTTCGTCGGCACAATAGAATTTCGCCAAGAGGGTTTTGGCTAATAAAAGCCGCCGAGAAGAGTTCTAATTCGTGTCGTGATATCCGATCGAAGGAGGAATACTGATTGACCGGATTCTAAACCATATAAAATATATTGTTATCAAGGAGCCGCAGGTGAAGAGTGGCGTACGTATCCAGCCACGAGACAACCACTGCTCTGTCGTCCATTCAAACCCAGTTAAGCGGAAAAAGTTGAAATAAACCGGACTTTGGTTTCTCACCCACGGCTCCGAGGCATAATTAATAGAAAGCAGCCATCGAAGCGTTTCTCTACTAAACAGACTCGCTGCGAGATATTCTAATAGGTACCAGTTAACTCTCAAATCTTTTTAACCCTTAAACTAACCGAAGTATAAGAATCCAGCTATCCGTACTTCGAGTACCAACCTACGAGCTAGATTTATGTTAGATTAATTACCACATTTCTGATATTCGAGGGCAGGCAATTCTTACCCACATAACGCTCTGCGAGTAGTTTTAAGTTTAACCTTTTAAAATAACCCCTTGGGAAAAAGATTAGATTCATAGCTTCGTTTTTCTTCGTGTCCAATCACCGAGTAAATTGGCAGATCTGCGATTACAACGTTTGATGTTTAGTATTGTATAGAATCAACCGTATTTCAATAAAACTGTAGTTTGCTGTAGACTGTACGTTAAGTGTTTATTTATTTCCCCTTGAGTTGTCATTAAGGTGAGTCATTCGCATGAGTTTATTTATTACTTACTGTTTCTTAAGCCAAAAGGCAATAAGAGAGAGAAAAAGACATAACAATGGCCATGTGCAGCAGTGGCAGTGATGATGGAAAACAAAATCCGCAATCGCCCATCGCTCTTAATTTAGCCCAAAGACAAGGGTCTTAACATAGCAACATGTGTACGCGTTACGTCGCCTGGCCAACTTAACGAGTTGGGCCAACTTCAACCGTCACGCAAATATGACGGGATCAGATCGCACTTTAATTGTTTAGCTACTATATTCGCCAGATTAGTGATGTGCAATTATGAAGATGTTATAGCATAAGTTGTTTAATTAGAGGACTGATTAATCCAAGGCTTTCCAAGTTTCATGAGGCTAATGTTATGTATATAACACGATCCGCTCGACGCTGAACACCAAGCTACACGATGCACTCCATGAGGCTAAGGACAGACAGCGACGGAGGAGCATCGTCAAATTAAAAAAAAAACTTCCCATCGGGGGATTCATGAACCTCAGTAATGAGGAACACGATGCGAGGAGGAGGAGGAGGTTATGTATATAACGGTTCCAAAAATAGAGGTAGGTAATCAAATATATTGCCAAAAGCATTCCCCTTGAATGTTTTAGATATTTTTTTTACTTTTACCACAAGATATTATATATGTTGCTTGCGAGCGCGTAAGCTCGAGAAGTGAATATTATACAATGTGTTACAAAATAACCCGCCTAATGAGGAATACGGCACAGATAGGGACGATCAAACTGAAAGAAAATTACTATGGGACCAACTTTAATCGCGAGAAAAAATGGGTATATATTGGAATGCCTAATTTTTTTTGTCCTAACTGTCTTTGGCACACTACTTATTGGCCTAAAAACTTTTTGCACAATTTTCATTTGACCTAAATTTGTTTGGCCTATTTTCACTTCGCCTAAAATTTTTCGCCGCATGTTTACTTCCTAAATTCATCATTAAGCATAACTATTCATAATCCCTAATGTTATAAGTACTAAATAACGATTCGCACAATTGTGTAACGCCTAATATTTTTTTTGCCGAATGTTTACTTCCCTTAATCATTATAGGAATAAACGTTTTTAATCGGTTTTGTTTACTACTTGTAAATTGAAAATTACTCAATTTCACTAAACACTTTTGAACAATTTTACCAACAATTAACAACAATTGCACATGATTTAAATTACGAAAAATTATGTTTTTGGTAAGTAATTAAAAATAAAGAATGAGCAGATAAACCTGTCGTTGTCTTTTTAATTGCCTATCACACTCAAGAATGCAAGCATACAAGCAAGCAAGCAAGTATGCACACAAGCAAACATGACAACATAAGTACAATCAAGATCAAATAGCATGCTTGCATGGCACGCATGCATGCATGCAAACAAGGCCATGCATACTTGCATGTAAGCAAGAGCAGATATGCATGCATGCATTCAAAAGCAAGGAATGCATGCATGCAAGCAAGCATGCAGCATGCAAGCAAGCATGCAGCATGCAAGCAAGCATGCAGCATTTAAGCAAGCATGCAGCATGCAGCATGCAAGCAAGCATGCAGCATGCAGCATGCAAGCATGCAGCATGCAAGCAAGCAAGCAGCATGCAAGCAAGCAAGCAGCAAGCAAGCAGCATGCAAGCAAGCGTGCAGCATGCATGCAAGCATTAGGGAGCTCCGCTCGCTTCACTCGCTCCGCTGCAAGTGGTCAAAACACTAACCTAACCTAACCTAATGGTCTTCGCATTAAGAGTTTTTCTTTATAGCGGGGGGCCTCAGGCCAGCCCCCCTGCACCCCCCGGCAAGCATTTTGCAAGCAAACATGCAAGCAAGCATACAGGCATGCAAGCGAGCAAGTGAACAAGCATGCAAAAAAAGCATGCATGCATAAAATCATGCAAGCATGCAGCATGCATGCATGCAAGCATTATAAAAGTGTTCAAAACCCTAACCTAACCTAACGTAATGGTGTTCGCATTAAAAGATTTTCTTTATAGCGGGGGGCCTCAGGCCCGTTTTTTGACGATTTGTTTCTGTCACCAACTTCAATGCAATACAATATTGTTATGCCAAAAATTATATATGCAAGACAATATTAGGGTTAACAATACTTCGGCGTAGTCATTATTGTGTCAAAAGATATGTATGCTAATAAATTTTAGGACAATTAACATTAGTCGTTTTGATAATTAGGGAATTTAACGTTTAGGCGAAACGACAAAGATGCGAAAAAATCTATTAGGCCAAACTATAATTGTACGTAAGGAGTTTAGGCCAAACAAATTCGGCCAAATGAAATTAGGACCAATGACTTTAGGCGAGTCAAGGGACACCCAGAAAAAATCAGGTATTTCATACATTTTCATTTATTTTCGTTATTAATTTTTGTATGAAACAGCAGATTTTTTTTCGCGATTTCAGAGTTAGTCCCATAGTAAAAAAGTTGTTTAGTTTGATAGTCCCTATCTGACATATTCGGCATTATGGGTTATTTTGTAACACGTTGTATATCGGCAGTTGAAATATGCTGTTGACTGTTGAAGTATTTTCCTTTTCTGATTAAACTGTCCGCTTCTCACTTATACACAACTCAGCTCACGGCTCACTTTCATACATTGGAGATACACTTAGAACAAAATTTGCTGCATTATTAAAAAAAATGCAAATTTCACTCTATTAGTATTTTTTGTATTTTTTTTTTGTATCACCACCCAAACTTCAAAGCATTATGTTTATAAAGACGAACATAAAATTTTCCCTCCCATAAGTTTAATTGATACGAAAAATAAACATCCTAAATGCACACAAAATGGTAGCAATTACAATCTGTAAATGTGCTTCTGAGTCAGTAAACTAGTTGTTCGAATGTGTTTTCTTACATTTCGAGTCGAGTGGAGAGACTTCAATCTTCACAGAGTTTGTTTGCATTCGTACAAGAAAGCAAAGCATAGATATTTTCTTTTATATTCAAATGAAAATACTATTTTTGATGTTTTGAACAACTTATTGACGTAAGCTACCTATTGACTAAGTTTCTTTTGCACTGTCCAAGATACTTCAGTGTATTTCAAATTATATATTTGCGTGTCATAAATAATGGTAAGGCATGATGCCAGAAGGACAACCTCCCACCGTCATACCGTGTAAATATATAGTTTTTTATTATTTCTAGCATCATCTATTATAGTCAATTTAGTATACACTTCATTTGTATTGTAAAGTTAGCCTTTGACTGAATTAACTAAATTTCTTTGGTAGTCACGTCAATAATTATTAAAGTAATTATTAAAGTATCCAACGTAGGTACTGAATAAGCTCAATGGTTTCATGTCAATCTCTGAAAAAGGTGGCCACCTCTTGTTTACAAACTATAATCGATTCTCTTCTATTTCACCATATATTTCGAAGGATAGCCAAAGTTCAACCCATAGATGTCGAAACACTTGGGGGTAGAAACGGGTCGCCAAACATAGTTTCAAATATTTACTTAGGAGGAAAGAATTTGTACGGCGGACGCGACAAGCTCGCCTTCGATCCCCGAGCGTGATACGCCACACACTCGTTTATCTGGTCAAACATAGTGATGGGACTGTACCTGTTTATATCGATAAGCAACTGACAGACTAAGAATGCCTGTCCATTGACGCAGAGCTAGGCGGTGCTCGGCGCAGCGGAGAAACAAGGAAATATTAACCAACTAGCGGCCGCCCGCGACTTCGTCTGTGTGGAAAGATTTTTATGCTATCCCTCGGGAACAATACTTTTTTTCGGGATAAAAGGTACCTTTTGTCCTTTTCTGTAGGTACCCCTGACAACCTGTATGCAAAATTTCATGATGATCGGTTCAGTAGTTAAGACGTGAAGGCGTAACAAACAAACAAACAAACGGACTTTCGCATTTATAATATTAGTAAGGATAGAAATGCATAAAATCTCCTATAAACTTTTTAATATAGTGTTAGATAATGGCACACAGTTGCGTTATTTAGCCATTAACGTCATTGTTACTATCACAACATACCGGGTTATTTTCTTGCATTTCCCTACTGTCTTACCTTTTTTAGTCTGTCAGATATTCTACAGCTGTTGCAATAAGTGTAATACGATACTACTTCTTTTAGAGTTTATTTTTTTATTTTGAATACTTAACAAAAACAATTCTCACTGCTAAAACGAAATATTTTCCGTTACAACATAATTATTATCATTTGAGTCAAAAACAGAAAACAATATGATATTACCTACCACATTAACGAGACAGCTGAAGAATGGAAATATTTTGCATTTATGTTATCGATATATTGAATGGACAACACTAAATAACCGATGGCATAAGGAGGATCTATTAAATTTTCTATTTATTTGATCGAATTGATGTTAGCAGAAAGTTAAAGAATCTTTATTGAAAGGACCTTAAGATCAATTTCATGTCTGAGCGGTGTTTTTGCAGGTTATTCTATAATAGAAAATATTTTCTGAACACTGCAATATTAATTTCTTACAAGGATCACTTGAGAGTTGGGATAGCGCTATTTTTGTTTTTTATTAGTAAAACTTTTGGTTGCAGTTTACTGACTGTGGGTGAGTGGCTTCTCACCGGTTTTCATAGTGTCGCCATCTCTGAGGTCTCAAGTTCAATCCCCGTCTGCGTCAATTTAGAAAACGAACTTTTCTTTATAGCCTCAGGTCTGGTTTGTGGTACCACCGTTGTCTCTGATCACTATATCAGTGCTACAGCTACTTACCTTAGAAACGAAGCAATGTATGATGTTGTCCAAAAATTATTTTTTGTATCAATCACGTGCAATGATTATTATGAAAATAAAAAATAGAAAAAAATCTGTATTAAATGTGCAGTTTCAGCATCCAAAGACACAAGAAACATATTCGAGCCAATCAAACTAGTGAACCAACTTTCCATTAGCATTTGTCTTAAGCCAACAGAAAATCACCGAATTTCTGTTTGCCACCGAAGATCTCGGTTCAGGAAGTGGGTCGACAAAAAACTTTTATTTTCATCGATTACATTCTACTTCGAACACAGAAAGCTTTTTCGTTATACTCGTAGTGATCATTTTCATTTTGATTAACGACATTTTCTTAAAATAATTTTATTTTTATTTTTCTAATGACGATTAATTTTCAATTTCAAAAAATTTCAATCGATACAGCATAATTTATCATCACACTTTGAATAGAATTAATTGAATCTAAGTATCAGTTTCAGATAACGCTTTTATTTGTTAAAAATACACTTATTAAGGTATTCAATCATTGAAAATAATATTTTAATTGTGTTTCTGAAAAACATTTGAAAATTAAGTCTTTTTCAGCTTTTTCATTCAACATCACTGACAAATTTACCTGTAATAGACAGTCTTAATAAATTTTTCCCACGTCCAAGCGTCAAGGCCAGGCTTTATTGTGGCAACAAAAATATTATTTTCCCTTTTACAAGCAGGAGCCATGTTGATAACCTCTGACAATTAGCTTTTGAGAGACCTCGTAAAAGTTCCGACTGGTATCATAATTTTGGTCGTTCCATTGTTTATGTTTTTCTGGGATCATTTAATTGTTTTATCACTGAATTATTTTCAGTTATGTAAGTGGTTTCAAAAAGATCTCTTTGCTCTTGCTCTATGATACAATTTTGTGTGAACAAGTCTGAAAGAAATTTGAGTAAATTTTATCAACTAGGTTTGTATCAACTGTACCTAAAAATATTTTTTTCATGCTTATTTACATTTTACTTTGCATAAGAAGCAATTTTTGTTTTTCAATATTTTAAAAATCCTTTCTTTCTTGAGCATTAATTCCATTAACGACGCTTGCAAAAAATATTGTTGAGATTAAATTTAAAAAATAAAATTGACAAAAACAATATTTAAATTAAGTCAATATTACCTTGTGCTCTTTAGACTTTACTTAACTTTTTTACGCCCAGCCACTTCCAATCAAATGACGGAAATTAAAATATTCATTTCCCGAACAATCCATTTTGAAATGAAAGTTAAAGTAGTTTTAAGATCCATTATCTGTGTCGGTTGGATTAATAAAATTCTTATTATTAACTTGTCGCCTTTTTCTGACTTTTATTAGTTCTAACTTTTTAATTTAAATCGCTTTATCGCGAGATTTCTTTGACGATTGGAATATAATCTTTGTTCAAATTGAAAATTCTTTACAATCTAATTTTCTTTTTTGCGAATTCAATGAAACATCTGACATGTTTATTTCAAAGAATAATCGAAGTTTTTATTTCGAATTAAGGACAATTCTTTTTTCAGATTTGGTTTCTTAGATCTCAAATAAATTGGAAAAATTATCTAGTAACAAATTAAGGGTTTTCTATTAATAAATGTACAACTGGTACTGCCACAACGCACATGTAGGTTTTATTTAAATGAATATAAAGTTTTTGCAATTAAAATCTTTAAATAAAATCATCTAAATAGGTACATTTTAATATAAACTATATAGGTAGTAGTTAGCATTTTATAAAAAAAACCGGCCAAGTACGAGTCGGACTCGCGCACGAAGGGTTCCATACCAAAAAACGGCAAAAAAGAACACGTTTGCTGTATAATTTTATTCTGTTTTTAGTATTTCTTATTATAGCGGCAATAGAAATACATCATCTGTAAAAATTTCAACTGTCTACCTGTTGTCGTTATTAATATCGAGCAAAAACGGCAAAAAAACACGTTAGTTGTATGGGAGCCCCCTTAAATATTTATTTTATTCTGTTTTTAGTATTTGTTGTTATAGCGGCAACAGTTAAACATCATCTGTGAAAATTTCAACTGTCTAGCTATCATGGTTCATGAGATTATAGCCTGGTGACAGAAAAACAGACAGACAGACGGACAGTGGAGTCTTAGTAATAGGGTCCCGTTTTACCCTATGGGTACGGAACCCTAAAAAAGTGTCAATTTTCATTAAATGTTCAAAACAAAATGGCACCGTGAGATTGAATCGCTCAAAAATTTTGCTGCTTCACAACTAAATTACCAATTTAACGTTGACTCAGTTCCTCAGAGAATAACGTTATATATTCAAATATTACTAAAACAACGAGAAGATAACGTTTTACGGCACCACCGCACCGTGCGTCCTAACCTACCTTATCTTTAGGAAAACAGTCTTATCACAATATATGTATGAACGAAATTAAAACTTCTTTGTTTATAACGCTTGGCAAATAAATGTCTGTTTGTAAATAATAAAAAACTGCATTTAATTTACAATTAAAAATGTTCTTTTTACGTAGAGCGCGCGAGCACTACGTCATAGAGGTGCGTTTAGTCAATTAATCGACAATCGCTTGTAAAATCTAATCTCAAATCAAATTTCTATGAGGTGGCGATTCGATTTTACAAGCGATTGTCGATAAAAAACGCTAATTCGCTAAAGTCGCCTGCCAAGTTGCCTGCAAAGACGACTCGTGTTAATTACCCCGACGGAAAATGGTGAAAATTTTGAATAATAAACAAACGCATATCAGGCGAATATTTCAAAATGAAAATTCCATGCAACTTTGCCTAGGTACACAAAAAAAATACCAAGAACTCATAGCAACTCCTATTTAAAATCTTACTTAATTAACTGGTTACCTGCTAGTTCAACAGTTGAATTCGTTTTAGTTTAGTTTGCTGGAAATTATCTTTAATTTATCAGGGGGTAGGTATTTTGCAGAAATAATTAAAACTGACTGTACTAGAAAATATATTTAATTTTAGTTAATTTTCATTCTATTTAAATTGCTGCAGTTTCAAGTAAGGAAGGTATAATTGAGTAAGGTATATTTTTGCAACGGAGCCCTCGGTGTGTTAGTTGAGTTCACCCTTGTCTGTTTTTTTATTTAATCAGAGGGCTTATTACAAAAAAAGAATTACCATAGTCAGACGTTGTTTGTTGATTGATTTACTTGATTTTAAACATATATATATATACGTGAGGTAATAATGTCACGAAGTGGGATGAACATCGTACGCTTATCGCGATGCTTGTTGTAATTAGGCCCTCGGGTTCTTACAACTGCTCTCTTCTGCTTGGCTTATAGATAAGTATATTACTGCAATAATTTTATATAGCAAATACAGATACTGCTTTTAAAATACCTTCATTTAGTTTCACTTTTATATTTCAGTTTATTCCCCATTTTTGAAAATTCTTGATTGATTACAATTTTCTTCTTTGTTCTGTGGATCATACCGTCATACCTATCTTTAAATAACTAGATCCATTATTCTTTTACCAATACTTTAAAAAAAGGCAGTAAAAATGTGCTAATTTTGCTTCCCTAAGCCGCTAAGCCATTTTCACTACGATCGCAATTAGATAATAAACGTTTTTAATACCATTTTATGAATTTCTGCAATAAACTATGAGACAGTACGTTTTCTAAAAATACTTTTACATAATAGTGATGTGATTTTATCAAAGGTTTTTTGATGTTTTTATTTTATTTTATGATGTAAGGTACATTTGCAGCTGCAGAGGTCATGGATTAATGTTTATTTAACCCGTTCAAATTATAGTACGTGCGTAAATCTCTAGAATAATTTAATTACCACGAGGAGGTAGTAGGGCAAAAGGGGTGCAGTTGGCAACGTGTAACTGATAACTATGCTTGCCTACTAACCTTGTACCTATAGTAGCATTTGCTCACGACATAAAAGTGCAATATACGGCGCGTTTTGTGATCGAGGGATATCCTTTGGCAGGGTGAACGTTCTGGACGTACTATTGTATTTTGAAGAGAGAGAACCTGGATAGATTTTGTCCATAACTAAATGACAGAATTGACATCTTCATGAAAAACAGATTTTATTTTTTTCCCCAATAATTAAAATTTTCCACACAATGGGGTCAATACTCCTCAATCTAGAGACACTGTCCTCCGTTCTAACTAACTTCATCGGTACTTCAAAAATCATAAAACGAATGAAGATTTTACCGTGCGCGTTTTAAATGTTGCCAACTGTTGAAAACTTGGTACTTTTCAAGTAAAAAAAACGATTGTAGGTTCAAAAATGAACAAAATACTATAATATGAACTCATAAGTATTAATCTATAACGGAAACATCTTAAATAATTATGATTGTAGTACCTACTCTTGAAAAAAAACATGCTCCAGAAAAAACATGTTTTTTTCAGTTTTTTTTTCACGTTAGAAAAAAACTATTTTTTTACAACACTACGCCAACCCTTACAAAAGCAAAAAAATTTATTCTGAATTTGCGATGTTACAAAACGTTAATCAGATTTTTTTTGCAACAGTGGCTAGCGTCCACAAAAATATCTGCGAAAAAAAAACCCACGAACGAGCAGCTAAGAAATCTGGCTACGAAATGGTCCGAAGGGTAAATTACTACAAACAATTTTAAATATTTTCTTTTTAAATCAATCTCTAAAACCGTTTAAAATTATAAGCGAGGAATGAATGAATCTACGGCTGGCATTGAAATTATGATTAAAAGTTTTTTATTGTTACAGACAGAGGTCGCGACAGTCGTAGCTAGTTAATTAGTGTTGGTCTTTTCACAGGAATTGCTATCGATTTTTCATTTTATTTCACGTCGTTATGGAATATTTTAGCTTGCTTTAACGAAATGATTTTTCGTATGTAGGAAGTACTAATTAATATCGACTTGTTACGGAATAGCCTGTATGTAGGTGTAGAAAAATTGTCTTGTCATCAAGTAGGTAAGTAATAAGGTTACTTACATCATTTTGTTTTTAATTTTAGCATCCACAGTGCATAATATTTTAATTTGTGGTTTTTTTTTGCCACGAGTCAAACTTTAAGGGCATTTTCAATCACTGAAACTGATCAATTCTCTAAAGGTCTTAATTTTTTATTCTTACCAAAAATATTTGGTCACCCCATTCTGAGGCAGTTAGGGGATCTCTCTGATAATTAAATTATATTCAATATTTTTTTACCTATTTCGACCTTTATTTCTTAAAGAAAAAATCTCAAATTCTTATAAAATGACGGGACAAAAAAATAACCATGGATTTAGATTATCTCACTTTAAAGCATTAATATACAATTAAAAAAAATTAAGCGCTTAACACGAGTTCGGATTTTAGTTAAAGTTTAGTGAATGTTATAATAATTGTCATAGTAATTTGTAATAATTATAAATTCATACAACATCAAGTCTGAATTTTGTAATGTCGTCATGACAAGCTTTTCACTTTAATGTTAATTAAAATATAAATCTCGTTTGGCATAAAAATGTGGAAAATCAAGATGAGATTTTTTTATTAACAACAGACAAATACACTTAAAAATCATAATACCTTATTACTTTATTCATAAACAAATCATATTTTATGTAAGTCTATTTTTAATCGGATAAGTATCAATATTGAAAAAAGATTTTATATCAAAATAATGAATTCTTCTTAATAAAATTTTTAAATTATTCATCTCCATCGCTAGTTATCGGATCTAGTATTTCATTTGAATTGATTGAATTGAGTAATTAAAAACTTTATTGGGAGTAATCGATGCCCTCCGTGTTTATTTAGTTAGACTCAATATTAAATCTATTATTTTACCACTTTGTCGGCCAGGTTATATGTATAGCTTTTATATATTACAATAACAACTTTATCTATGCCAAAGTACAACTAACTAGTACTAAGGGTATGAGAACTAAGCCGCAGACAGACGGACATGGCTAAACTATAGGGTTTTTATGCAGAAAGGGCTATCCCTTTCTTGGCCCTCACCTCACCTGATAAAGGCCGTAAGTGAAAGCGATCTACACCCAGAATCCTCATCACTGAGGCACTGGCTATCTTACCTCTAATTGCCGGAACACAACAATTTCTGAAACTATTGTTATGGCGTCAGAATTAGGTAAGATGGTGGTAGCTAGCCAGGTCGACTTGAAATAAGCCCTACCACCGACCAAAACGAGTACAAATGTACTCCTGGGAATCGAACCCGGGACGCGATATTAGAAATGCCTGTGGGGTACAGACACTGCCTGCTCTGTACCGCTCTGGGTTTTTCTAATAAATAACGTCGAAAAAGCCTGTGTGTTTCAGAGCACCGCTTGCTCTGTATCACGCGGGGTTTATCAACAAAAAATTTAATAATATCATCCTAAAAAGCCTGTGGAACACAGACACCTTGCGCTGTGATCCACAGTGATTTTCTAAATATAAATACCCCGAGCGATACAGACGCATAAGGCACTAAGTGTCGTGAAACTTGGATATTAAACTAAAATATCAAATCTCTCTTATCAAA
Source organism: Agriphila tristella (assembly GCA_928269145.1). NCBI lineage: Eukaryota > Metazoa > Arthropoda > Insecta > Lepidoptera > Crambidae > Agriphila > Agriphila tristella. Next base: position 16,328,392 of record OV743443.1, read on the forward strand.
AAAACTTTTAACTCGTCAAAAAAACATGGGACATAATTTATATTTGGTAGGTCCTTTTAGAAAGAAATCCCCAAAGAACAGCTGTTTTATCGTAATTTGCAAAATTTCTCGAAAACGGCATAGCACAATCAAACTTTTCATTTTACCTACCTTACCTAAAAATGTGTGTAATGTGTGTAGTGTGTGTGGGAATTGAAAATATCCTACCATAAATAATACATATTAATTGAGAATTTTACAAAAAATTATATTTTTATAAAAGAAAAGTATTTTGTTAGTTTTTCGCAATTTCCGAGTGCAATAACTAACAGCCGAACGTTATTTAATTTTTTTTATTTCGTTTGATAATGTTTGTACCTACAGTCAACAGCACATCAGATTTAGACTATAGGTACTTGACCTTGTGACCGTCTTTATGCCGTACGTTATAAAAGCTGTTTTGCAGTTCAACTGTTTAACTTAACGTGCTGTCTTGTATACCCACATCAAAGAGTACTTTTGTAATATAGGAAATAAAGAATCTTGCTGGCTTTTTCTGTTAACAAGAAAATTATAAAAACTGATAATGTGTTTTTTTGTCTTTTTTGTAATATTCTTTATTTATAACAAAAATATTAATGAAAAAATAATAAATCGAAATGAAAAACACATTAAGTATCACATAAATATTACTTATGTCAGATTAGTGATACAATAAAACATAATTAGGTATTGTTTATTAATTATCCAAGAAACTTGAAAATGCGTTTTATCAAGCTACCGCCCGCGACGTTCTTAGGAACCAAAGTCTGTTATATTTTAATCCAGGTTAAAAAAAACTATCTGTGTGCCTTTCATCCCAATCCATCCCATTTAGCATAGCCTGCCATTTTTTATGGGTTTAAGAGAAAAAATATTTTAACATACACAATAAATTAATATTAGTAGTAGGATAAACTAAAAAAATATACCACTTTAAAAAAATATCGCTAGTATGACTATAAATCACTATTTTAATATTCTACATAATTTACCGAAACATGAAGAAGGAATACTTTAACCACAATTGTAATTTTCTGAATTGTCTGTGTTCCACAGGCTTTTTACGGTGATATTATTAAATTTTTAGTCGAAAAACCCCTCGCGCTCCAGAGCAAGCGATGCTCTGAAACACACAGGCTTTTTCTAACGTTATTAGTTAGAAAAACCCAGAGCGGTACAGAGCAGGTAGTGTCTGTACCCCACAGGCATTTCTAATATCGCACCCGGGACCCCTGCGTCTTACATGGGTGGGCGAACCACTAGATCACAGAGGCAGTTTGATCCTTGTTAACAACAGAACCCTAAATACCTTAAAGCATTATTGGTTTGGAGGAGCTCGGTGGCGCAGTGGTTTAGCGCCTGGCCCAACGATTGCGGCGGTTAAACAACGTTCGCAAGGGTCGGTCATGGGATGGGTGACCAAAAATGTATTATCTCGAGCTCCTCCGTGCTTCGGAAGGCACGTTAAGCCGTTGGTCCCGGCTGTATTAGCAGTCGTTAACACTCACCAATCCGCATTGGGCCCGCGTGGTGGGTTATGGCCCATCCTCCTTACCACCCATAAGGAAGGCCTGTGCCCCAGCAGTGGGTACATTAAAAATGGCTGATGGACATTGGATTATTGGTTTAATGCTCTAAGTTAAATATAAAACCCAACAAATGCTTTAGCTTGCTGTATTTAGACCATTAACTTAGAATATGGTTTATTCGTACTATTATGTATTCTGTGGCTTAGGACTAAAATAGTCAAAAGTAAGGAAATAAGGTTTTAACTCACATTTTCGTCAGTTTAACTCGAGATATTCCACCTTTTTTACTTGGCACTTTATTTTTTTTAATTGCCTCGCTACATTCGGGGCCCAATCACTGGCACCGAGTTCCGGTGTCGCGTCGTCATCGATTACCGGCATTTTCGGCGACGTTGATAGATCGCCACGAGCCCGTGCTGCTTTCACCGTTAATATTTTTGTGTGGCCCAAGTGTTGGGCCACAACACTTGGGCCACACAAAAATGTAATTAAAATATAACTTGTGGCACTAGAGGTCTGGCAACAATGGTGGAAAGTAGAGCTAAGATCTAGCTCATGGTGAGTAGGTTATTAACAGAGCCTGGGTTATCACCCAAGCGTTTCCAACCGTTGTCAGAGCAAAATATGCTAGGTGTTGCGTGATCGAAACAGATTTTAGAACTGGATTTCGAATTTCCCTAAGCACAAGGGGGCTGATTTTGATATAAAATAAGTGGACTGTAATAAGGATTTTAGAATATACGGGATAAACTATATGTTTTTGTATGAAGTAGCAAAACGCTTGTAAAATATTAGAACGAAGAAAAACGGGCATTGAAATCGAGGAAAGTGGGATAGGAACACGCACCTGTTTTCTGGAGAAAGCCTTTCTCGTCCTGAAAGTAGCTCGTCCAAAAGCCAGCCGATAGCAGGGCCGGCAGCACTCACAACACCGTACAAACACTTCACAATGTAAATTGAAAATAGCGGGTTCAACAATAGAAATTGTACACAAAAAAATCGTCCTTGCGTATATCTCATAAGTTTATGAACATATATAGAATAAGTTCAAAACACAAAAATTTGCTTTGTGGAATTTCAACACGCAGTAGACCATTTATGAACTTATCTAGCCGAAATTCCAAAACCAAAACTCCAAAACTGATCGAAAAAATACATATTTGAAAAATTCACTTTCCATTCTGTAAACTTTGCTGATGATGTATCGGACGAAAGAGGTTGTCATATATTTATTCTGTCTAATGCAAAGAATTTCTCATGAATCGCCCCACCGCCATACTTTCGTTTACTAAGCAAACATTGCGCTGAAACTTTTCTATTACTGATGTTTGTGATTGGCTAGACATTTGGTTTGTTTGGTGTCGAGCGAGATTATTACTCTGAAGTTGGTTTTTAATATCAGTGTTGACTTTAATATCTGCGAAGGTTTAAAAGCAATTCGCTTTTTAATGGAAATGACCGGCACTTTTATGGATGATTTTCTACTCTAGCTATCATCTTTTTTTATGACACGCGTTTGTAAATATTGTATCTTTTATTTGTTTTTCATCGCGTTTTCACCGGAGATGTACAAAGCTGTGTAGCTAAGGATTTGTATGATATCCTCCATTAATGATTGTTTATTTTAAAGCGTAGCTTAGCTTAGCACTGGTGGAAACAGGTAATATAGCCTATCCCGTTAATATATACAACATGTTACGAAATAACCCCTAATGCCGAATATTACTGTATTATACTATATTATATATAATACAGTAATATTCTGTATTATATTACTGAAAGGGCGAAAAAAAAAATGCTGTTTCATACATTTTGATATATTCGTAAGTATTGATTTGACGACCTCCGTGGTCGAGTGGTTCGCACGCCGGTTTTCAAGGCGTTACCATCTCTTGAGGTCCCGGGATCGATCCCCGGCTGGGTCAATGTAGAAAATGAACTTTTCAATATTGTCTCAGGTCTGGGTGTGTGTCATACCACCGTTGTTTCTGATTTCCATAACACAAGTGCTATAGCTACTTACTTTGGGATTGGAGCAATGTATGTGATGTTGTCAAATATTAATTTTTATTTATTTAATTTTTGCTTTTTTTTTGCTGATTTTTCGCGATATCACAGATGGTTCCATAGTAAAAGTTGTTTAGTTTGATATTCACCTTTCTACCATATTCGGCATTAGGAGTTATTTAGTAACATTTTTTTTTCAATTAGTGTGGTCGGTTTTTTTTTTAATTTTCCGGGGTTGCACAAGTATGCATGGTAGCCTATCACCCATATTCGGGGTTAATATGGATATTACCAAATATTATGAATAGAAAAGAATTTATAAAAGCTTTTTAAAAAAAGCACAACCTCCTTCAAAAATCTTAAAAAACAGCCCTATAAAAAGCAAGAAATAATGTTCAAATCGATAAATTAAAACACGTCTATTGAAGTCGGGTGGAGATGGAAGTATTTTTTTTACTTATTGTATTGTTTATATTCTTAAAGCCCCACCCGACTTCAATAGACGTGTTTTAATTTATCGATTTGAACATTATTTCTTGCTTTTTATAGAGCTGTTTTTTAAGATTTTTGAAGGAGGTTGTGCTTTTTTTAAAAAGCTTTTTTTATTTTAAATTTTTTTGTGGTAGGTATTTAAGCGATGATTTTATAAAATAAAACGTTATAATGTTCCACATTTTTCAATGGTATACCCCGAGTAACTCAATTTCCACAAGAGTTCCGTTGGGCCTTCGCAGTTCAACCCTAGTCCAGAATGTCCTTGATAATAAATAGGTACTAAACTTGTTTTTGATTGTCATAAACCTATCAATATTTCAATCACTGTACAGTTCCTATTTGATTTTGAGGAGTTTCCTCGTGTATCTTCAAAATCAAAAGTCCAAAAACAATGAAATTAATATGGTATCATCCTTAAGGTATCTTCTTTCAAACAAAAAAAGAATCATTTAAATCGGTTTATAAACAAAAAAGTAATGGATGAAAATCCGCCTGAATTCATATAAAATGGAAACGAAAACGACAGTTTTTTCAAGATTACTTGAAAACTACTGAACTGATTTCAAAATTTCAAAAAATGGGACCAACTTGGGAACAAACGTCATGTTATAACGTTTCAATCATTTCAATCGGTTCAGCCGTCTTCGAGTAATCGGTGTATATACATTAATAAAAAAAAATATACGTGACGAATAGATAACCTCCTCCTTTTCAAATTTTTGAAGTCGGTTAAAAATAAAAGCATTGTAATATCAATACATGAATTTCGCTTTAATTTCCATATTCAAACAAAACGGAATTCACGATTCTCCTAAACCCGTACAGCATTTGATTCCATGTAAATATATTCCATAGAGAAATGAATGCAGCGATATTTTCCTGACGCATCTAAAACTACCTATATAATTATTCTTTCACAAACTGGCATTGTTTGGATTGTTTTGTAATGTTCCACGTAAATAACAATATTTGATATAAGTTTATATATTTCAGAAGGTTAACCCATTAATTATTCAGGCTCTAACTGAACACAGTCTGAAATTTACATTAACAGTAATGTTAATGTATCCACAACAGAGGATGGTCTCAAACAAAATTCAGTTGTTTTAGTTTGTTTTGTTGGCTAATCGCGTTTCAGAATTTAAATTACGATGAACGAATGCTAATAATATTATTTTTTTATAGGATTAACCATAGCCTTCTTTATTTCCAAGCCGTGAACATAAGTTTGGCAACGTCTGTCAGTTCGTGGTCATGTCGTCCGCCAGTCTCCATACTAAATGTATGGGAATATTTCAATTTTAAGAGGTCGATATTTTTTTCATAGTAATCGTGTGAGGTTTAAAATATAAAAATAATAAAGTTATTTTATTGAAATGCTTTGTATATTAGACAATAAGAAAAATATCAATGTTAACCAGGAAAAAATGGCTGTCAAAGATGTCATCTTTTTTGTTGATTTTCTTCCGCAGGGAGTTGATTAACACGCCCTCTAGTGATAAATGTTATATCTTTAGAAAGGTCTTTTAAAGACAAATATTTGCTGTTAATATACTTTATATCAATTGTTAATACTTTTGGAGTTAAAGGTTATTAAAGTACAAAAATGGTTTATTGTCTATGGGAGTTGATCTACCACACCTATAGAAATAAATGATATATCATAAGAAAGGTTTTTATATGACAAATATTTGCTGCAAAATTAGTTTCTATTAATTGTTAGTAATTTCGGAGTTTTAGGTCATGAATGTTAAAAAAATTGGTCAAGTTTAGAGCGTTATAACTCTCAAAGTACTAATATTTTACGATTATAGTAGTACAATAAAGTGTTTCGAATTTAAATACCTTTCCAATGATGTAAGATTTATTGCTAGAGGAGGCTTAGATCAAAATGCTCATCGTACTAAAGGACCCCCGTAAAGTTCAAATAATTTGACTCAAACCTTATGTTCTAATAAATAAATAATAATAATAAATATAAAACTTTATTGAAATAATCTTACATCACAATTTACAACTAGTTTAAACATAGATAATATAGGAAAAACAAATAATAAATAATTTTTAAAATAATTTTATACTATGTGCCTGACCACATGCGATGTTGCCGTTCTGCTCAACTTCAGGGCTTGGAAGATATAGAAGGCTATGGATTAACACAATATTTAGGAACGTTTCACTTTTTCACAGTTTTCAGTTGTTTTGTTTCACAGATTTTAAATCCAGAATTTTCTGTCAAGTAATTTTGTAATGGTAAGTTACTCCTTATAATATTATGTATGTATTAAAAAAATGTAACATAATTTTTAATAAATCCTGAAGATAGTGCTATCTGGAACATTTTTTTTTTGATTTAGCTCACACCAAACTACCGTGGTCACGGGGAAAGCGAAAAAAAAATTGTATTAAAAAATCATTTAATAAAACCATGCATGCTGAATACAAAAAGTTGTAACCTAAGTGAAGTTTCGTCATAAAGACGTGGTTTCTAAGTGAACCAATTAAAAGATATCAATGAGTAACCTTTATTACACAATAACAGACATAATTCGCCGCAATAATTGATGTCCCCACAATTTTATGATAATGGCAATTTAAGCGCTTTTTTGTTTACTCTTGTACGCCGTGTGTTTGAACGTCAAATAAATTTTCAAGAAGTCACGTCCCAAATATGGCCAAATATTTTCCTAATAACTATCAATCGAGGTCACGCGGTACAGTGGAACGCTAAAGGTACTCACTCACGTGACAAAAAGGGTACAAGGATTTCCTTGTCATAAAGCTTAAGTTTTTCTTTTTTTCTTTTTGTAAAAGATCGTTCCAATACCAATAAAGAATTCATATTACTACCGTTATAGCATTCTCTTGTTTTGATCCATTTGGTTCGCTTGTAATATTAGGTAGGTCTTTACCTATAAAATTGCCAATATTTTGTCACATACAGAGAAAATAATAACTTCTATAATTTAAATCATTTAAAAATATCTTGATATTATGTCGAATTGTGACCATGATAGTCAACTATCAGTAAAAATAAAGTTCTTATTTTAGCTTTCGTAGCATTAAAAAAAGATCTTGAAAGTGACTCTTCTTTGTGAGCAAAAAAGGGTGACCTGATAGGGGCTGTAACTTAGCCATAACTTATTTTTTCTGTTTATCGTAAATGGAATAAGTAAGCATAGTGTTCAAACATTAGTACATAAAAGTTTTGTTACATGAGTGTCTACGGTTGTTAAATGAACTAAGAAAATGCTAATATGAAAAATGCAACTTCTTGAAAATTCTCCATAGAAATCGGCAATTTCATAGGTAAAGACCTATTATTTTTTGTATCAGACTATTTTGTGGATAAAAAGTTGTACCGGGAATCTAGCTAAAAAAACTAATAGTTGTAACTGCTGAACTATTTTTCGACCTTTTTTTAACTGGGTTATTTGTAAAATACCAACAACCCAGCAGGAGTACATTACCAACTTCATAAACAACAAAATTTGACCTAAAACTTCCTGAAAAGGATAAAAAAAGTCTACTTTTCATTCAAAATTTGTTTAGCTGTTCAGATACTAGGTTGGAAAGTAGTATTTTATGTCTTTTTTCGGAAAAGTTGTAGAACAAACGTAGTCATTTATGTTGTTTATCTACTCCTACGAGGCTGTTGGTATTTTACAAGAGTTATAGTAAACTCGTCACTGTTAATCATCAGAAAATCAACAAAAAAATATGTGTAAATTCGTCGGGTTATTGTGAACTCGTCACTGAAGTTAATTCGTCATCAGAAAATCAAATAACTGTGTATAATTATTTCATTACTCACGTTAAGACATATTGCACTACATACCATTCCGACTTTATAAGCTGTTTACAGCTTTCGTATTTTTTTTATTTTGCTTTAAAAAATATAATTAAAAGCAGTACCGAATGCATGACACAATAATGCTACAAGATGATTTTTGAAATGTTAATAAAGAACTTAAGGTTTGTGGGTTATACCACCGAAAGTGGCGCCCTCAGAGGTTTTTATTTAATAAGTTTTTTTAATGGAAAATGATTCTAATATAACTTAACGTGGAATTTTTAGAACCCATGGTCTAGTTGTTTGTAGAAAGTATCATAGTCATTCGTAAGTAGATAGCAAGTGTGACAAAAACGGCTACTTTTAGCATTTTTGCTATCTACTTCTAGCAGTGACTACGAGGGAGTGTAACGATACCGTCTCAAAATATTAGACTATGGGCCTTACTCATTCCACATAAAGTTTTATTAAAATTGTGTCTATAATAATAATTACAATATTAAATAAAATTCACCACAGCGGGCGGGCGCCACTTTTGGTCATACAACAGCCTTAAAACAAATTCTCTGAAAAGCCAAAAAGTAGAATAAATTGAATTTTCTACATTTTATTAGGTATTTCGTGCAACGCAGAATGAAAATGTAATACTTAAATAAACAAGTTCGTATTGCTGGCGAAACAAGTCTTTATTTTTGTTTCGTAATTTTAGTAAGTCTTCGCTTGCAGTAATTTTAACATTTAAGTTATTGAATTTAAGAATATTTGTTTTTGCTTTTCATCTCACAAATGTTTTCGCAGTCAGATTTTTTTTATTAGATAATTTAGTTTGAAGTGAAATTAGGTTTTACATTAGGTATAGATTTATAAAATTTAAAGAATATTACAAACCCACACTTTATTGTTCATTATCTATCAGCATTTCAAATTGTTTTCATAAACACAATAATGTTGTTTCATCGATTTTGTCCACGACTGTAGGTACGTCGTTACTACGAACGAATCAACGTACGACCACTTGAACGGGTATATTGCCTAAACAAACACTGTCCCACCTTTAGGGAATAATAATCATTATTGTCTGTATGTTTGTCTGACTTCTGTTTACAAATCGACGAAACTTAATGACGTCAAATACGTGTAGTAAAACTCACTTTTAAAAATTGATTAAAAAAAACAAAAAACTGACTTCAAAAATCCTACCTCTAAAAAGTAAGAAATAATATTGGTAATAATAAAAACACGTCTATTGAAGTCGGGTGGGGCTGGAGTACAGAACAGATTCCTTTTTTTATTCTAAAAGCTCCACCCGACTTCAATAGACGTGTTTTTATTATTACGAATATTATTAGTAGGTTTTTTGAAGTCGGTTTTCGTTTTTTTTAAACAATTTTTATTTTTTTATTTTACGTGTAGGTACCTTGTAGGTATATTATTTAGAAAGTAAAATCAGCTCAGCCAAACGTGAGATAATTGCGAAGAAACAGACATACATACAGGTCACACTGAGAACCTCCTTTTTTAAGTCGGTTAAAGAACTACACAGATATCTCTCTTCCAACAAAAAAATAATTATCTTATTCAGTTCATAAACAAAGAAGTAACACGACCATTATCATCGAGGTAATTCACACAAAATCATACTATTTTCGTGCTTTTTTCAGGATTACTTGAAAAGTACTGAACCGATTTCCAAATTTTAAAAAATGGGACCAACTTGGGAGTTTACCTAATGTAATAACGTTTGAATCATTTCAATCGGTCCAGCCGTTTCCGAGTAATCGGTGGACATACACAAAAAAAAATATATACAGACGAACAGAGAACCTCCTCCATTTTGGAAGTCGGTTCAAAATCAAGATTTAGTTAATTATAAAAAACATCATTATTCTTTTGCCTTCAACATTAACTTAATTCACCATGTAGCGCAGACTTCGTTTTTCTCAAAAAAAATGTATGTGTTTATATTCCCGCATGTTGAGTAATTTGTCATCATACTTGATTCTCCACAATTTCAGTCCATTTCGTAAACGTAGCGACATCAATCAACAGACCAAAAAACAGAAACGTTGCCAAAGACAGATTTAATTTCTACGTCGCTGCGTATAAATTACAACGAAATGTGTCGAATACTCAATAGTAAAAAAGAAGAAAAAAGTAAACAATGAGGCGTAAAAAGCGCGGCAGAGAGTGCTTTAAAGCGCAAGCACAAGTTCCAGTTGTCTGCGTACAGTGCATCTGTGTGCGTGCCTCTGCAGGTATTGAAAACGTAGGCTTCTCAGTTCCATTCAGTCCGTCGAGCGCTGAGCGCGTGTCGAGCGCTTTTCAGTTCCGAGAACGAATTCGAAATTCGGATTTGCTGCCGGTTTTTTGGTTTTAAAAAGTATCATAACAGAACTCATTGATCTGTGAATAAATAAAAAATGGCGAATGCAACTGAACGGGACAAGGATTATTTTGGATAAATAAAAACGTTATTTGATGTGATTATTATTGGTGATAGACGACTAAATGCTGGTGGATTGATTGATGAATGATAATATTGTACAGTGGTTTTGTGAATGAATGTTATTTGAGTGTCATTTGTGATTGGTTCTCTATATTGTGTCTGTTGGAGGATTTTCAAGTAAGTCATCAACTTTTTAGTATCTCATGATTTTGTTCTTTTGAATATCATATCAAAAAACCTTTAAAACTAAATTCTTGTTACTTTAAAAAGTTTAAAGAATGTGTATTCGTCGGAAATTACTATTTTTATTTATTTTACTTTCCAGAAAACCTTATGTGATGTTGTATTTATAACCTTCAAATCATAAAACTAAAAATAGTTCTATCCAGTTTCTGATCTATCATTTATTCTAGTCAATAAAATAAATTAATATACATTTAAGAAGCATTCATACATTTTAAGAAGCTCGGTGGTATAGCTCCTGGCCCAGCGATTGCGGTAGTCAAGCAACTTTCGCAAGGTTCGATCATGGGATCGGTGGCAAAAAATTATTTTATCGAGCTCCTCCATGCTTCTGAAGGCACGCTAAGCCATTGGTCCCGGCTGCTGGCTTTTGCAGTCGTTAACACCCACCAATTCGCATTGGGCCCGCGTGATGAGTTATGGCCCATCCTCCTTATCCACCCATAAGGAAGGCCTGTCCCCCAGCAGTAGGGGCATTAAAAATGGCTGATGGTGATGATGATGATGGTGAATATACATTATTCAGTTCAATTCAATTTATTTTTTCATCCTTTGTTACATAACGCAACGAAACATTAAAAAAAGATAGATATTATAATAATGATACCTAAGCGTAATGTCGGTCAAATACATGATTAAAATAAAATAAAGAGGCGAATGACATCCAAAACTTTTTAATAGAGGTTATTACTATCGAACGCAAACTTTTCCTGTTAAGTCATAGGTAATTGGGTTCTGTAAAAAAGTGAAACACGGATCTATGAATGAATGGCACGTTCAATTATCAATGCCAATTTCAATCTGAACCGTAAAATGGGTTTCATTTTGACCTGTCTAAAGAGTCGTTTCCGTTCAAACTTCAGTTCCAAATTCAAAATCACAGATGATAATAGAAGACGGTATGGTATCTTATAATTATAAGAATTGACAGTTTGAAAAACAAATGCTCGCGATTTACTTTAAATACTTGCAATCTAGATCGAGATAATTTAATGCACATTTTAAAGAGTTCACTTTGCTAGTCAATTTACATATTGTATAAGTAAGTTAAAGTTTTTACCCAAAAGGTTATTTTGAGAATTGCATCAAAGAGCCTTAATGTTATTACTTTATTTTAAGACGGTTGTATGACTGAAAGTGGCGCTACGGTGAATTTTATTTAAATTGTAATTTTAATAAAACTTAACGTGACATTTTTAGGAGTCTAGTAAGTATTTTTAAACGGTATCATTACATTCTCTCATAGGCACTGCTAGAATAAGATAGCAAAACTGCCAAAAGTGGCCGTTTCTGACACATTTGTTATCTACTTCTCTAAGAAGCGAAGGAATATAGTGATAACTTCAAAAATACTAGGTCATGGGCCTTAAAAAATTCACGTTAAGTTTTATTAAAATAATTTTCTATTAACAACTTATTTGATAAAACCTCTGAAGGCGCCACTTTCGGTGGTATAACCACCTTAACTGTGTACACCCACTAACCTTTACATCTTATTTTTGGTTTTAACCCCCGACGCAAAGAGGGGTGTTATTATAAGTTTGATGTGTGTGTATGTGAGTCGGCCTGAGGCAACGTGGCTCCCAAATTAATGGACCGATTTTGATGCGGTTTTTTAAAGCTGGTATATCAGTTTACGTAATTACTTGCTATTACTAAGATAGAATACTTTTCTGTATTTTACTATGACAATTCACCCTCGGCGCTCACATCAATTAAATTACTAATTATGTAAGTAATTGAAGTATTTATGGAATGAAAGTAAATTGTTAACCAAGTAAGTAGTTTAAAAAAGTTCGTTTATATTAATATAAGTTAGAAAATCTTTCGGTAACGATACAAAAAAAATATTAAAAATAATTGATAGGTCTAATTCTTCCAGTTACGATACGAAAAATAATTAAAGGTAATTTATAGATATAAAGTTTCTAACTGTTACTTTTCGATGGTTAAACCATTACCGATATAGTTTAAATCCGTGAGAAAAAAATTAATATACTTAGATAGGACTTTAATGTGTTACTGCCTATTTAAGTCGTCATATTGATATCAAACATGTTTTTACGGATAACAACACCTTGTTTTTGTACACTTTGGCTTATTTTTATTAATTAATGTTAAGGATGTCGATTGCATGATTACGACAACACAAGTATATTTTTTTTATAATGACAATGAACGTTAATATGTATGTTACTTGTGAAAATAAATAATAATAATAAAAAAGAGATATTAGCATTCACAATGCTATTTTTATACAATACTAAATAACATCTTAGAAAAAATACGACTTGCACCAAGGGGCTAATTGTCTAATTTCAAAATCTATCGCAATCGCTTTCATTTGACAGATGAATGTGACACATTGCTGCATTTCTTTGGTAAGTTTTTATTTATGCCAAAAAGAAGCGTCAATGTTACATCTTGAAATCGATTGTGATAAATTTTGAAATTACATAATAGAAAGGCAGATAATCATATTCTCGGACGGGAATCGATCCCGGAAGTCCGGTACAATGCTCTGACCGCTGAGTGACTCGGAAGAGCATTGGACCAGTCTTCTAAAGGTCGCGGGTTCGATTCCCGTCCGATAATATGATCTAATAGTGTGAGTCGTATTTTTTCTAGTATATTATTTAGTATTCTAAAAAGATTTCTGAAGACTCTTATGAAGGGTTGAACCTAAGAAAATCACAGATAAATATTTTTAAACTTAATTGTTGGTATATTTACTAACTAGTGGCCGCCCGCGGTTTCACCCGCGTGGTTCCCGTTCCCGTGGGAATATCGGAATAAAAAGTATTTTATGTTTTAATCCAGGCTATTTTCTATCTGTGTGCCAAATTTCAATCAAATCCGTTCAGCAGTTTTTGCGTAATTGAGGAACAAACATCCAAACATCTAAACCCACAAACTTTCACATTTATAATATTAGCAGGATGGTGCGGTGGGTTGTCAGTGCGTACACGGCTTTTCATTTAGTTTGACACCATCAGTAAAAATAGTTCACTACTTGCTCGGTAACGCAGTGGATTAACGCCTGGCCCTTGCGATTGTGGAAGTCAAACAACTTTCGCAAGGGTTGGTCATGGAATGGGTGACCGAATTTATTATCTTGAGTTTCTCCGTGCTTTGGAAGGCACGTTAAGCCGTTGGTGGCGGCTGCATTTGCAGTCTTTAACACCCACCAATCCGCATTGGGCCTGCGTATTGGACTGCGTGGTGGGTTATGGCAAGGCCAAGAAAGGCCTGTGCCTCAGCACAAAAATGAGTGATGTCGAATACTTCAATTTTATATTTTTTTCTTGCGCCTTTTAAAATACAACATTAAAAGCTCCTTATTTGCAACTTATTAAAATGATATTCATACTTATCTCTCAAATTAGTTGCCTATTTGACCGTTTTATGTTAATTCAATTGCTTGAAGATAAGCAGGCTATTCTCAATTTGTTTGTAAATTAAGGTTAAGTAGTATAGAGTTTTGCGTGTGGTCAAATAAAGCTCTCCGGCTAGTAAAATAATAAGTCTATCTATGCTCTCCGGTAAACAAAAGATCACGAGGCCGTCCTCCAAAACATTAGAGTACAAATCAGAACACAACTGGATAGCGGAGGTACAAAACCAGACCAAGTGGGAGAATTTGGGAGAGGCCTATGTCCAGAAATGGACCCAAAGAGGCTCATGATGATGATGATGATGCTCTCATATAACGATAATTTGCGTTAATTTTTACGTAATTGACGCTGGTTGATGTGAAAATTGATCTATACACATGCAATTGAAGCGATTGTCAATTCTCTCTCTTTCACAAAGAAATTATAGTACTACGTACACGAAGTACTTATAATTTCCTTGCTCTTCCAACAATGGCATTGACAAAAAATTGGAAATTGCAGTTGATCGTTACCGGCGGCCTTATGAAGTTGGAAATAAATACTCAAACCTGAGAAAAAATCAGATATTAAAAAAAAACTTAAATTCCACAATTCTCACATGCTCACTCTGCTCACTCACATAACCTTCAGTACTTTGTGGTACAAAATCTAAACTTATTATCTTTACCATCACGACATTCAACCATTTTGCTTTAAAACTTTTTTAAAATCCCCAAAAAAACAATGCCAGCTTCCAAGATTAATTACGTTAATTAGCAACCTAGAATAATGTACACGAAGAACAGGCTTATTTTCACGTTCTACAATTACCACTTTCATTTGGGTGAAGTGTTTTAATATGATTAACCGGCCCAAAATTACTCAGATGCCTCGTGAAATCTTAAAGTGTCTCCGCCGGAAGCAGGAGCTTGCTCAGAGATTTCATGCACAGAAAATTCTCGGTGTTTGGATATCTTAAAGTTACGTAATTGCTTTACTTTCTAACAAAATGCGCTTTAAACTATGACTGAAAAGATTACAACGGTCTCTCAAGTATTGCTTTGTCGTGTTCTAAATGAGTTCGTAACATTTTTGCAATAATATTATAATTTTATTTTAGTTTTAAGAGTGGTTTTTTGTAACAATTTTGAAGAATATTCAGGCCAAATCCTAAAAAACTGTGTAACCAATATCTTATTTATCTATTCGTTTAATAACTTTGGACAAAGACGTAAAATTGTATCGTGCTTTTAATGCCCGATTTCACCAACGTCCCCTAAATTTAACAGGACAGTGCGTTTCACCAACGCACATGGGACCCCTATAGTGCTAAAAGGTCTGCTAAGTTTAGGGGGTGCAATATTCAGTCCATAACGTTATGTGCCAGTTTAAAAATCTGTTTTCGAGAGTAATATTTGTTAATTACTAAAGAAAATGAATAGGTACTTTATTGAATTGTAGAAAGTATAAATTTTTTTGAGTTAATTCTGGGAAATACCTTATTTAGACGACATTGAATAATTCGACAATGACTGGACTATTTTAAAAAAGTTATAACGTGGACTTTTAAAAATATATAGTTATATAAAATATAATATACAATATAAAAAATACAACAAAAAATATAAGTATAATTATTTTAACATAAGTGCATAATTTTAAACTTTTAGATTTTGCATTCACAATGCTATTTTTATATTAAGATGAATAAATAATGAAAAAATATTAGAAAAAATCGACTCACCCGTAGCAACTCAGACGGGATTTTATTTTTTCATTATTTATTCATCTTAATAAGTGCATAACCCCACATTAAATTAAAGTTACGATGGGGCTGACATGTAACTTAATACAAAAGCTTTTTTTTTAAATAGAGAGAAAAAAATACACCTATAGGTTATCAAATATTTATTTATATTAGAGAAGGTTGAAAAGAATTTAGATTTTCATGACCGTAGTTGAGAGAGCTTTTTTTACATTTAATTGTGATTATTATTGGAATACTTACTTAATATTTTATTCAAAATATTTATTAATAATTTATTTCTTATTTGGACAATATAATGAAATACGGTTTAATAAATAAGGATAATCAACATAGTATTTTTTTTTTACATTTAATCAGCGAACTAATTGCATTTAATTGTGATTATTATTTGAATTCTTACTTTGTATTTTATTATTTAAGACTTTCTTAAGGAATATCTGAACACATTTTGTTCTACGGTTACTCCAAAGGCTTCAAACAGTTAAAAAAATATTTTTATATTTATATTTCAATCTAGGGTCAAACATTTGCTACAATAGATCAATAGAATTAAATTAACGTAATAACTACTAAGTTATAGGTCAAAAGTAGCGGTTAACACATCCAAAATGATGAAAAACTGTCCCCTAGCTATGGTCTCATAGTTAAAGGGCTGTTTAGTTGGTGAATCGTATTGTAAACAAGGGGTTCGTTTGGGGGCTCTTTTATTTAAAGGGGCACATAGTTAGGTAACGGTTTAGGGGATGCTGGTGAAATCGGCCATAAGACTCCTAAATGAAATAGATAAAATAGGTTTAAAATAATAACTTAACCCAATGTGATTGATATGATTCGTTTCGTAATTCTTTAACATATTTTTAGGTATTCTTGAAAATTAAAGAAAATGACTAAAATAAAAAAAAAAAATTTTAGATATTTTTGCTATTGCTGGCAAAAAATTCTTTACGTAATAGGTACTTACTAAGCTTTTGTATTTAAATGTTTCTATTGTTCATGTATGTCTGTAGCATCACTTCATTCTCTTCCATCTGTCTCTAAATTCACTAATATCTGTTCTTCAGAATAATGAGGTGCAAAAAAATTTTAAAATCTTCATCCCACTTTTATAAAGACTGGTACAATGAGCTTTCAAACGTTGAAGAGACTGCTATTGTGGTGAGCGTAGATTCCGTGGAGCCTACTACAAAAAATAAATTACGAAATTCGGATGATGTACGTCGTTTGATTTATTTTTAAGATTTTATAACGTTTTGAAGCGAAACGAATGTTGGCCGATTGTCGTCGTTTGGATTTTGGATAAGCCTCTGGATTATAATAAGAATTGTGTGAGCTTCTACCAATTGATTTTTCTCTTGACGGTTTTCAAATCGTTCTGTTTGTATCCAATCTGTCAAAGAACTATATACAAAACAAAAGCCATCATTACTATTCTGATGTTTAATATCGATTTGTTCTAAATATAATTTATACATTACGTTTAATATAGTATAAAATAGTTTTTTTAAAGGAGAAACCGCTGCGTTTTTGAGATTGAAATGCTATAGAGGCACAGAAATAAAATATGGTTCTCAACCTAAAACTAGTTTGTAAAATAGTTACGTATTTGCTCGTAAAATTTCTTAATTCATGGTGACGATGTTACCATAATTAAATTAGTAATCAGTCGTGTCATTGAGATTATTCGGAAATAAACCGGAGTAGATGAAACGATAGTACATGTGGTTACTGGTTACATCAATGGGAGAGCAGAGTTTTGTGTTGGAATGATACCAAAACTGTTTTAATAGTAATTTTTAAGTCAGAAGCACATTGAATCCAATTGCAGCAATTCTGTAGGTATGCTTTTGGATGTAGAAAGCTCGCGAGTCATATTCATAAATTTGTAAGGATCAAGTACGAAAGATTTTTATAAAATTTCATACTATACTGGCCCTCACGACGCGCCACCTCCATTCGTTGCCTTCAATTTTTTTTCATGAAAGACACCTAATTAATTTATTAACACAAAAGTTTCAACAACAAAACTTTCAATGCAACAAACAATAATTGAACTATTTAATTTTAAAAAAAGATTAGATTCAAATCAACATTATTTCTTTGTTCTTATGTCAGAAATTCTGTTTCGTAGTTTACGGCGAAAAAACCTTTAATCCGTGGAATGGCTATACAAAGTTAATACTTCTTTAAAATATTTATGTAAAAGACCATGAACCATTATCGTTAATGGCATCTTAACTTAATATCACAAAATAAACTCATAAAGTCCCAGAATTATATCACAAAGGTCAAATATGACGCGACACGGCGTATATTGATGATACGTTAAATATATTAATTAATTATAAGGCACCTAATGGTGTATGTAATCAAAGTTATAAATATTAAAACAAACTCGTTTAAAAGAAATCAATTATCGAATTGATACTAGTGATTGGTATAAAATGGTATTGGTTACATATTCAACTAAAAACAACAAACTTACTTAACTTATTTGGTGCTGAGTTCGCAGATTTACCATAGGTATAAAAATCCTTTCCAAAAATCCATATCCAAAATAAAGGTGTTTTCTTTCTTTCTTCGTAGTAAATTTAATTTCGTGGTTTATTCGCATAGATCATACATTTTTCCTTAAAGTGACAATTCTTTAAAATAAGTATGTACTACGAGTATTTGATTTTAATCAACTATGTTGTTCCGCGTGTCGTCCGTCAGAGCAGCAGACTCATTTCATTGTACCTTATACATGAGTGAAGTGAATAGTGTCACGGAGTGGGACGAACATCGTACGATTATCGATATTATTTTTATGGTGGGGCAAAAAAAGGCCCTCAGAATAGCACCAAGTACACAACTAAAATTGAGTAACTAGTTAATCACAATGGGCAGTACTTTAAATTATTAAGCGACCAATTTTTTTTCAAGCTTATAAAATAACAAATTTTAGTACAAAAACGGCGTATCTGGCGATGGCGCTTCGCTTGCCGCTGCCCCGGTATGCTTGCTCCTTCCGCTCGCTCGGCTTGTGCGTTTTTGGAAGGGATTTGCTACATCTATGGTTTTTGGTCGCTATTAAAAAAAAACTTACCTACTTGGTTTAATAGTTGCCCACTCAGTATGTCTGCCAATCATTTAGATTTTTTTATTGTTAACTTAAATTATTTATCTCCTACATAGTTGCTCGTTTTACGTATTTTTTTTAGCAATTATTCTACCTCTCCCCTTTTCTTCGGAAGTATTCCCCTTACACTTGAATAATGTGGTAGAGACCTCTATTCCTTCTCTAAGTTTGATATGCCTAGACAGCTATCTCAATAGTAGGTACAGGTGCCTATTCCATTCTAAGTGTTTGCCTATTATTGTTTCTGGTTTCCTCGCTAGTGCTATCAGCAAGCATTTGATGTCTGAACAATATAACATTGTTACTGTTTTGATGTTGTGTGCGTTTTATCAAATATTCAAACTAATCTTGTTACATGGGTGGACTTGGCAGGCTACTTGCTTATCGATTTACGTTACGTCGACTAGCAATTTTTATCGACAAGCGCTAGTAAAATTGAATCACCACATCATTTATGGCAGGTTTGCGATTAGATTTTACAAGCGATTGTCGATAAAAAGCGCTAACTGACTAAAATCGACTAACAAGTCGCCTGCCAAGTTGACCCGTGTAAATACCACATTAGTATTTATTATGAATTATGAATTTTTGAGAATGAATGAAGGCTTTTCAAAGTGACATTTAAAAAATAAAAATAGTAACTGTTTGACTCACTAGATGGCGTTGATAAAAATGTATGTGTCAATGTGATATTTTTTCATACCTAGCCTACAAATTTTTGTCATAATAATAAATAATTTAATTTCTAATAAGGTTGGTTTACATAAAAATTTTAATAATAAATGTTTATTTATTATTAACTAACACAAGTGCTATAGCTACTTACTTTGGGATTGGAGCAATGTATGTGATGTTGTCAAATATTTATTTATTTATTTTTTATTTTTTATTATTATTTATGTCTAAAAATCTGCTAATAAAAGGTTAATGTTTCAATTGTTTATTATGTAAATGAAAGTCATAAATTTCTACTATGAATATTTAATGAGTATTAACATGGTATTAACGGATAATTTTATGTTTCTATTTACCTTCGTGATGATATTATTCAATTTGACGGCCGTTTTGCAATAATAGTGATAACGTAGCTTAAATTAAACTTTCAAAATTTCTACACATATTTACAAAACCGTAAGAGGAAATAAATAAAAAAAGAAACCAAATTCAAACTAATCAACAAAGGACTTTCATTAAAACCGTATTTGTTAAAAATATTTTATTCATATTTTGTTACCTGCGTAATGCAATTAATGAATTTAGTGAAAATTTCACACAACAATGTTGTTCTGAGAACAAAATAAACTATTTTGTGCTTTGAATGTCTATTACAATATATTTATTAAATCTGTTTGTTACTGTGAGTTGTCCGGATTTATTATTATTATTATTATATTAAAAGTATTAGCATTGATATTGTTATTAATTAAGCAAGAAAATTAAATTATTTAGTGTACTTAGTTCAATCGTTTTTTTGGACATTGAGAATTTATTTGGATTGCTTCTTGATGACACTATCGCGTAAATGGTCGTCTTTTCAGCGGATGACGCAATTAACTCGTTTTTCAGCATTTTCGATGACCTTACGAAGTGTTGCGGGCTCTATCGCGGCTATTTAACAATATTTTGATTTGATGCTACACAATAACAGCACGTTCTTGTGCCATGTACCTACTGTTAAAAATTTGATTTAGTCGACAAATGCCAACTTAGTTTAAAACGCCTGATTCTACAAATGCCCACTTCTACAAATGCCAAATTCTACAAATCCCAACTTCTACAAATGCCAACATTATTATAGTAGTAATATTTTCAATCACTTTTTGATTTTGGGTTTCCATATTTTTTTATATGTATTTATTTATTTACCTTCTCCATATTTATGTGATCCTGGTACTTTGGAGACGTTTTTATTACGAAGGAAAGAAAAAAAAACAAAATTGATTGAAAATACACTTTATAAACGCAAAAATATAAATCAAAAAGTGAATATTACAACAAAATGTTGGCATTAGAATTTGGCATTTGCAAAAGTTGGCATTTGTAGAATCGGGCGTTTTAAACTAAGTTGACATTTCGTACCCTAAAAGGTAAAACCGGTTACCTGCAAAAAACCAACTTTACAGTATCGCAATTTGAAAGTTTGAGGTTAGATTTAGGCATTAAAATTAAATAATCTTTCTGGTTGTAGATACTATTATGAAGGACAAACTATTATGTTTGAAGATCTAAATGATAAACACTGTAAATTTTTGAAACCTGTAATTACTACAGAAACTGAATAAACAATTTTAATTGAAATATTTATAGTTGGTTTTACCTGTATAAAATATCGAAATATCAATGTGAAAACCTCTTATCTGCTAATCTTTACACTTTTCAGTGTGTTTTGACTAAAATAATTGCGTGAAGTACATTTTATAACTTTTACTATAGAGCCAACAACAAAATAGCGAAAAAAAATCAGCTGTTCCATAGAAAAGTAAAATTTATATTCGAACAAAATTCGTCATTTTTTCAGATTTTGTTATATAAATTCTAAAGCTATGATTTTACAGCAAAGGTGTCTTAAAAAAGAAATAACTAGACTAAATTAACTACAATTTGGTTTTTAAATCATCTTTTTATAATTAATAGTTTTCAAGATATGACGCTTCGAAATATGGGCAGTTAGGACTAGTGTGACAAGGGGAGACATTTAATTGGTTTTACCTAAAAGAAAGTTCATTTAATAGATATTAGCTGATTCAAACCATGAAATTTTAGAATGCTAAAACTATGTTACTCTGTTTTAGTTGTAGCGATTATGAAAAATTTTCATAAATTTTTAAAACAAAACTAACAAAAAACACGTTACTGGGTTCTACTCGAAAGTAAAAAAAAGACATAAGATTAACATAACCTTAGTTAGTTTTTCCTGTAGATATTTTTGAATTAAAATTCTGTATCTCCTAAACTAAGCGGAATTCGAGAAAACGGGTTTTACTTTTAGACGCAGCTTGAAATTTCCTATCGATTGTTGTAAAAAACGCATTTTTTCAAAAAGTGCAGATTACCGGTTTTACCTTTTAGGTTACGATTTGTCGATTGCATAAACTTACACTTCGAACGCGTGCTTCAAGTTAATCTGACAACCGGTGTCACAGTTATACTTAAGGTCAAGCCACACAGCGGGCGTGACGAGGCGCGGCGTGACGGGGCGCGGCGCGACGGGGCGTGACGGGGCGCGACGGGAGTTCACACTGCGGGCGTGATCCCGCCTACGTTTCGGGTTGCCTGATGCATGATGCTAACACTTTTGGGCCACCTATTATTAAATTATAAGTGAAAGTAATAGTAAACTAATAAGTCGATACCATTATGATGCTGACTATGCTTTAATTTGATTTGGTTGGTTGATTGACACGTTATTTATTAATTAAGAAACGTATTAGCTTAAGTTACTAAAATACTTATAAGACGCTATTTGAACTTCATTCAGAAAAAAAAACTACTTAAAATATTTTTAGAAAGAAGTTTCATGTTACAGACAGTAAGATTATTAACGGGTTAATTAATTTACGGGTGAGTCCATTTTTTCTAATATTAGTTCAATTATATTAATAATCTTAATATAAAACTAGCATTGTGAATGCATAAAATCTAAAAGTTTAAAAAATTACAGATAGTAATTTTACCTATACTTACAAACTTACAGATAAGTTTGAAATTTCTGCAAACTTATATTAGCACAGATTTTTTCTTTATAATACCTAGCATTGCATAAAAAATAAGGTAAAACTACCTGTACTATTTATTATTCTGATTATTCTTACTCCTTTTTAAACTCGACTGTATATTATGTATGAAAAAAATGTTTTCATTATAAATCTTCCCATAGTAGAAACAAAATATGAAACAAAAACAAACAACCAGCTCAAAGTAAACTTTAAAACAATAACATAAGCGTACACAAAGGAAAATAAACTGAAAAGCAATAAAACATAGATATTTTCATGTTTGCAGATGAAAGAAACGGTACGAAAGATCAACCGTGCCGAATAGTTTGTATTGAATACAACACAAAGCCAAAACAGATTTAGGTGACCCATAAAGAAATGTTCGTTCACTATTGTGATAGTTAAATAGATGACCGTGTTTTATTCAGTGAATCTGATAATGTGAAGGACCGCAAACAAGAAATCTATTTTCATATAAGTGAGTGATTGTGTTTTGTCTCTTTCTTTTTCATGCATTGCAACCATTAACTATTCATCCACTTTACTAACATTTATTAGAAATTTAAAATATTTTTCAGTACAGGTATATGCCTATCATCAGCCTGTTTGAAGCACTTGTGCATAACAAAGGCGCTACGCCATCGTCACGCAAGCACTAAGCAAGAAACTCAAGCCAAAAATGCTAACAATAACTGAACAACATAGTTTAGTGTAAGAACGTACTTATTGCTTAACTAATTGTAAACAGTCAACATTATATCAATCTGAAGTGCAATTTCACTAACGATCTTTCGATTCCTTACTGAGTCCCAAGACAAATGTCATAACGATGAGATATCAAAAGATGAAGAGTATATATATAATGACATCTGCCAGAGCTTCGATCTATCGTGCCTTGATAGTGAAATTGTATTCTACAGAGTGCAAGGGCTGAGGCCGAATGTTAGAACTTGATTGTTTTAACAAAGGGGTTTCAATTGACAGCTTCGCTTGTGTAAACTATGTCACGGCTGAAAACGACATAGGATAGGGGCACGCAAACCATTGAGCAAATTAACTTTCTTGAAATGCCAAGCCCATATATTTTGACATTTCCGTATGTAGTATGCAAGACCTAACTGAATCCATTATGCATAGCTGCTGATTGAGGCCTAAGTATTTTACAAGTGTGAATAGGCAGAAAAATTGTTCCTCGTCACAAATTGATATACAAGGTGCAGTCAGCCTCAAAAATAGCTGAACACGCATTACTTTACCACACTAACTATAGAAGTCTGTTAACTACATTGTACTATGGTGTTGTATGTTCAGTTTCAATAGTGACTGTAGGTACCTATTAAGTAATTTTGTATGCAATTTGGCACATTGCTTCTGGCGGTAGCTATACTAAACTAAAGGTTGTCATACAAAATGTCAACTTAAGTCGCTATCGAGTAGGTATATAGTTAGCGGAAACTCATAATACGCCTACTGATATTTTTTTACGTCGCGTCAATCGTACCCAACATCTTTACAGATGTTTTGTATATCTATAGCTTTACATTTCTCATCCCTTTTAATTACTCTGAAAGAAATTATGTCTCATCAATGTTGTATTTCAATGTTGCAAAATAGACTTTAATTAAAAGAGATTTGGCATCATTTCCTGAAGTTGACGTAGCGAGTCCATCTTGGACGATCTCATTGTCCTACTTAATGAGTGTTAAGCGTTGATATTAAGTTAATTATTATTTCCATCAATCTTTGTGATAACATCTCGGATGTTGCTTGAGCCAAGTTAATGGGCTTTTGCTAAAAACTGTATCGAATTTTGATGTTAAATAAAATTTTGTTTGCTTTTCAGCTGTAATTTTTTACTTTTTGGCGAAATTGTTGATATTTCTAAAATATTAGGTTTAATATATAAATTTTTGTAAACAAAAAACAAAGGTAGGTATAGCGAAGGGTCCATACAACCTGATTCCCATTGGTTTAACTTTCAGAAATCCCTCTCCACCGATCCACTATGCAGATCACAACATTTTTGTAGAACGGCTTATATACCTTCGCCATAATTTCACCCCTCTCACAACTGGTGGTTGTTTATTATTTATTATTAGCACACAAACTCGTTTATCCCTAAAATACGTTTAACAACCAAAGTAGGTTTGAAGAAAACGTTATTACTTATTTCCATCTATTCTTTGGGTAGTAACTGAAAAAGTCTTTTACACGTCGGAAAATATGTGGGCATTTTTTTGATCTCATAATAAATGTTTTCATCGCTAAGCAATTTCATATTTTTATCAATAGTTATAAGTTTATTTAACATCCTTTACAATCCTTTATCAAAAACTAGCGGCCGCCCGCGACTTAGAGTGCGTGGAAAGGTTTTTTTTCTATCCCTCGGGAACAATACTATTTTCCGGCATGAAAGGTTCTTCTCTGTACCCCTGACAACGTGTATGTAAAATTTCATGATGATCGGTTCAGTAGTTAAGACGTGAAGTCGTAACAAACAAATAAACAAACAAACGGACTTTCGCATGTATAATATTAGTAAGGATAATGAAAAAAGGTACCAAAATTATGAAACTGAATGATCCATCCATACCAAAGATCGTTTCATAAAGCAACAAAGGGGAAGAAAAAAGTGGCAAAAACAAACGGATAATGCTAGAATCCTTAGAAGCCATGGTCGTACAAAGCAAACCGTTAGAATTACCCCCTCTCTATGTAAATATTGACGGATGACCCCGCTTGACCTTCTTGTTACGACTCCGCCATCGTAGGAAGTTTACTTAGAAGTTTTGATGCCGGTATGTTTTCTTTGATATAAATGGGAAACAATATTTTGTGTTTTGCTTCTTTTGATCGAATTCGAAATTACGTTTATGTGAATAGAGGACTGCGTAGGTTTCTGTTTGGTTACCACACGCCTATATAGAGGAAGTCAAGTAACTTATAATAAGCGAACAAATACAAAAATAAATGTTAATAAGCTTTGAGTGAAAATCTGTAAAAAAAAAAAATATTTATTCGCAAATGTGAGTA
Organism: Agriphila tristella; assembly: GCA_928269145.1. Lineage (NCBI taxonomy): Eukaryota > Metazoa > Arthropoda > Insecta > Lepidoptera > Crambidae > Agriphila > Agriphila tristella. The sequence goes on from OV743443.1 coordinate 16,353,935, forward strand.
TTATTTCAATAACTTACATATCAAACAACTTCATTTTTAGGGTTCCGTACCCAAAGGGTAAAAACGGGACCCTATTACTAAGACTCCGCTGTGCGTCTGTCCGTCTGTCTGTCTGTCTTACAGTCTGTCTGTCACCAGGCTGTATCTCATGAACCGTGATAGCTAGACAGTTGAAATTTTCACAGATGATGTATTTCTGTTGCCGCTATAACAACAAATACTAAAAACAGAATAAAATAAATATTTAAGGGGGGCTCCCATACAACAAACGTGTTTTTTTTGCCGTTTTTGGTACGGAACCCGTCGTGCGTGAGTCCGACTCGCACTTGGCCGGTTTTTTTTTTCAACTAATCCACCATCATTTGATTAGCGTCATTAGTTTTGATCATAAAGACGATTTATAGTATAAATAAAAAGTGAATACTACCGCCTCTGTGGTCTAGTGAATCGCCCACCCGTGTAACACACAGGGGTCCTGGGTTCGATTCCCAGAAAGGGGGTAGAATTTGTACTCTGTTTGGTTAGTTACCACAGTTTGTTTGTTGTTTGTTTGTTTGTTGTGTGTTGTTTGTTGTTTGTCGTTTGTTGTTTGTTGTTTGATGTTTGCCGTTTGTTGTTTGTTGTTTCAAGTCCGCTTGGCTAAATACTACGATCTTACCTAAGTCTGACGCCATAACAACAATTTGCAAAATTGTTGCAGTTAGAGGTAATATAGCCAGTTCCTCAGTCATAAGATGAGGATTTCGGGTGTAGTGCGGTTCCACCTTCAGCCTTATCGTCACTTAACATCAGGTGAGGTGAAGGCCAAGCATTATCCCGTTGTGTATAAAAAAAAAGAATTCCAAACCTTGTAGTACAATTTTGTCCTATAAAGCTTTATTATTTATTGAATCTTTGCAGTACACTCGGTTATGTACATAATTAGCATGATAATAGTCTTTTGAGCTATGTGAGATAAATTCACGCTATAAAATTTCAATTTTAACTCTATCGTTGTTGAGTTTCTCTATAGTGGAACTGAACTACCAACTTTATAATAGTTTATGACAATTTTTTTATGTAATTTTACAATGGTATTTTTAGATAGGTTAATAGCGTTTATTTCATCATCATCATTTCAGTCACACATCGACCTAAAGGTATTCATTATTGGGCTACAAGGCCTTTAGTTTTGAATTCTTCATTATATCCATAAAATCCATCAAAATATCGTTCAGATTCAAATCCATTTAATGCAGAACCCTCGATATTTGTTTCAACATCGAGTTTTCGTTTTTCTTCCACGCTATATCCCAAATCCAGAGTAGGGTGTAATTTTGACAACGGGACTCTACAAAGGGTATAATTCCGGAGCTATCGTCAAAGACATTGTTGTTTCGCAAACAGAAAACGAATCTTTCAAACGCAGGATTTAAGGACAGTGGGATGAACGTTATACAGAAGTTTATCGCAATTTGTTCAGGCCTTTTTAATCAAACTCCGTTCGTAGTTTAATCTTGATAACATTCCGAGGCTAATTCCAATTGGTCGTTTGTAATTTTAAGGCTTTGTTTGGAGTTTGTACCGATTGTCAAAGGCAAATTGCTTTTTTGTTGAATTGAAATTATGATCGTTTTGAGGACTGCAAAAACTAATTAATTCCGTCAGGAAATTGTTCAGTAATTTTATTGTAATGGGTTTTAATTGATTAAGAAAGTGCTTAATTTCTACCTTATTGAAGTTTGATTGATATTTTCTCACTTTGGTGTTGGCAGTTAAACTAATTTAGAACCAGGAAATTACCATTCGCTGACTTGCTGAATGCAGTTAATTGCTTATTGAGCATCCCCGATACATTGATTTTAATGCGAATTGATGTAAAAATTTCCTTAAATGACGAGAAGATTGCAAGAATGACATTTGAAATCGCAATGATATCAGTGTTTTTGTTCGCTAACAATAATACATAGAAATATGAACTTTTAAAGAATACGCGAGATTTTATAACTTCAAGTACTCTTGACTGTATTACCCTATTTGACAGGTAAGGCAAGCTAATAATTATGTGGTGCCAGGTCAGCTGCAAGATTTTGCTGCGTATTTAGTAGAAACTTAGCATTCTAGAGATGGGTGAAAACTCTTCTATGTTTATGTGTCAAAATACGAAATGTGCTACATGGCTGGCTATTTGTCGACTCGACACTTATCGCACGATGTTTTTCCCACTCATATCACTGTGTGAGCAGGACTGCCACTGCATTTAAGCGAGAAAAGTGTCGAGAAAATTTTGTCGTAGAGCGCATGATAGGCCTGCTGGAGGCTAGGTTGTAGTCATCGTCATTAATTCCGATCTGTATAACAGAAGATGTAGCTTCTTAGTAGTGTTAGATTAATATTTATTTCAGCTTATATTTATTGCTTTTTCAGTCCATAACCAGACTCCATTAGGTTGATTGTCCAAACCACCGTAAATAAGTGAGTTGAGAAACTGTTCCACAACTCTAATACATCACGGTAATCCATGCAAAGGCGAAGAGTTTCAACCCTTTTCTAACCCTACACGGATTATGTTAATTTAAGGTTCAAATATTTTGCGCTCATTTCAAATAATTTCCGTTAGCTTGAAATGTATAATGAAACAAGTTTAAATCTGCTTAACAACGTACATTTATATACAGCTATTAAGACTTCAGCGTTCGTAATCTGATTACAATTTTGAGACTGCTACGGGTTTATAACGATTTGTTCTGTACTCGTCGTGTTCCTGACTCGTCGTGTTTCAGATTCGTCGTGTTCCAGATTTGTCATATTCTAGGTCATGGGTCTTCAAACTTTTTAGCACAAGGGCCAGACTAACTCCTCCACGAAGTCCCAAGGGCCAGGATCTAGCTAGCTCCTCGTACCAACATACTGTAAATTACAGTATTGATGGTACGATCTGGCCTGCTTTTGCGGGCCGGATTGTTGGTGCTCGCGGGCTGGAGCTGGCCTGCGGGCCGTAGTCTGGACACCCCTATTTAGATCTGTCGTAATATAGTGAAATGAAAAACCAAATAAACGTTGTCACTTACTTTGATGAATAAATTAAAACAATGGAACAAAAAATTCTCCTCGGTAAAACAAAAAACAGTTTGTCAGTTAAGCCTAAAAATGAAAGAATAAAAAAAAACCCGATAGACCGCATTCAAAATATTTTATTTTATTTTATTACAACTTTTAATGCACAAAGCCAACTAATTTGTAAAAAGTTGCTGGCATTATCGTAGTTGATGAAATAGCGCAAATCTGGAATAATACGAATCTGGAATACGACGAGTCAGGAACACAACAAATCCGGAACAAATATTAAAATTGGTACAGTGTTTTAGGCGAACAGGCGTGAAAAAGTATAAGAATTTAAAACTTTTGTAACAATTCCATCCTGTGTGACACTTATGACCTTTTTTGTTACCAACCAACCACCCTCTAATTAAATTGAAAATCATATTTTTTAATCACATTCATACTATAAATACGAATAGGGCAGGATTTTAACTAGGGTCGTCAGGTTACTATGTCATGATAAAATTACCTCGTGGCAGAAATCGTATCAAACAACCTCCTATTATGAGGTAGGTCTATGTCACTTTATGCCACTCTGTTTCTTCATATCGTAAGTCTCAAGAACCTTACACATCAAATGAACGCAACACTACGAAGAAGTGTCACTTGACTTTTATTTTATAACATGCAATATATACTATCCCCCCCCTTTCAGTGTATTCTAAGTATAATAATTCTAATAAAGAAAGATTTGAAAACTTTATAATAAAATTATACTGCAAAAATATAAATGTACTTAAATATGTACAATAAAAAGCAATAACAATCGTTTTAATAATAAATACAATAAATAATTTTGAGTGCTACTACATCAGTAGAACGTCTTTACACGCTTAACACTAGAACGTCCGGAACGGTCATTTTGACCGTTTTCAAAGTTTGTAAAACTTTATCATTTAAATATAGGCATTTGTAATAATTTCCTTACAAATTATTTAGAGGCTATTATTATATTACGTTAAATTTAAAGTATAACAGATTTCCAGTACTTAGCACAAAATTAAAGCTACACGTCTACATATGTCCGGAGATGGTCAAAATGACGATGAGTCTTATCTTCCGACTTTTATAATTCCGAAATTTAAAAACTTCCGAATTTTATTCATTTTTATCGAGCGTAATCGGACTCCGAAGATCAGTAAACTATACTTGGGAAATCCTTGGAAAATAGACTAGAACCAATTTTTTCTCAAGTTCCACCACCAGTTTCTGGTTGAAAAATCGGACAATGTCCGATCCTCAAGCAGAAATAAGGAGGGAACCAGAGGTGGATGTTTTTTTGTGATTTACGGTTAATAATATTACGTAAAACACTATTGATTACCAAAAAGATTTTTATTTATTGTCACTTTATACATAGGTAAACATTAAAATACAGATCAAGACAGGTACGCTTGAAAACAAAAAAATATAAGTACGGTCAAATTGACCGCTTGTCCGGCAAGCGGTTAATTTGACAGTTTTAGGTAGGATATAAATAGTTCGGACGTTCTAGGGTTAAGGCAGCCGTTATACCACAGATTACTAAATAGTTATTACGTTTATGCAATCAATCCAGACTCTCAATACTGCGAATTGCAGCAGATTGATGGAATTTTAACCGATTGGTTGCGACCTTGATTGATCCAGCCTGATCTGATCAAAATCGTATCGCAGTAGATTGTAGTAGATTTGTCAATTAACCACAATAGATTTTGGTACATTGTTTTTTTTTGCATTAAATCAAATGTCGGTGATATCGGAGCGTCGTACATTGTGGTAGATTGATAGATCAAATGTCAATGTAGCGTGATATTGAATCGCAGTAGATTGTGGAAGATTGAAGGCTGAACTGATTTGGATGAAATTTGACACACATATAGTTTGTAGCCTAGATTTAAAACATCTAAGGATACTTTTTATCTTGGTCAAAGGTTCCCTAGGGATTTTTGAAATGTCCATGCAGATGAACCAGGGGTGGAATTATTTTATTCGAAAAAAAACGTGGCAACTTTAAGCTTAGCTAAGATTATAATTTATTGAGCAAAATCCAGATTGACAAAGACTGAAAGATCACGAACAGGATATAGTCAATCTCTGTTAGTCTCTCACGGTCTGGATTGAGTGTGTAATTGCTGCCTAAAACAATTTAATTTGTTTCTAGGTTCTGTTCATAATACCTATCTAAACCCTATTTAATTTCTTGTAGAAATAAGGCCACTAAATTAATTACTTTATAATTAATGATGAAATCTTTGGGTATAGCCGTGAGATAGGTAATAATAATAATGTTCCATGCTATAATAATACTTCATAAACGCGATAATGTGAAATTATCATTATACAAGGTATTATGGTGTTAAACTATAAAATTGTTAATTAGATGTGAACCGTACTAAAGTTAACTTTTATTACAATAGTAATTTTTGGGACAAAGATTTTAAAAATTAAGAATTTTGATTGCGAGGTTAGATCATGTATGATAAAAAGCAATATATTTTATTCTTTTTTACTTTTCAACATGAGAACATTATTTTCCATTATTTTATATTGTCCTTCTTCTATTGTTAAAGATTTTTTGAGTAAAAAAAATGTGATCCTCATCTTTAACTACTAAAAAGTAAACATATTAAAGGTTAAAACGTTATGATGTCAACTTTATGTGACGATTTCACTAAAGTTTTGATAACCACTATGATGTAACTATGTAATATGGGGTTTTTTATAGATGTGAGTTTTATGCAAAGAGCAATCACACCGAATTAAAAAAAACGAAGGAATTATTACAAAAATAAATTTTTCGAAACGGGGCCAATTTGACATGTAATTTATAAATATATTCAATTAATTAGGTATCAATTAGTGTACAATTGACGGGATGAACGAGATAAACTTAACTAAAAATAATAAAAAGCGGCAACAAAGTAGGTATTACAAAAAAAACACGAAATCCAATGGAAAGCAACAGCATAGGTAACACTAGAATACTCTCACAAAATTTGTTACAAAAGATACTGTTATTGTTTATTTATTATTTATTGCATTTCGCACTTTGTATACGTTCTCAGCTTTCACTATGTGGTTTGTCTTCGTTATTGTATACGCCTGTTAATGAGATGACACTTGATGTTTTGACAGCTCGTCAACAGCATGAACAGAAAATGATGTAACACAACCAAATGACGTTTTGTGTAAGAATGTTCTTTCAATTTTAATGGCACTTCAGATTGAAAAGCTAATTTATGTTGTACTGATTTTTGAAGTAGAAGAATAGTTGTGTGATGTTATGTTGCTGGTTGGTAATTGACGTGGAGTGATGCTAAATATTAATTATAGTGCTGTTATATTGATATTCCAATTGGGAGACCAATACAGAAGATTTTTTGTCTATATAGGTAGATATAACTATGCTAAGTTTGATTGATGTTTACTATTTTATATCTTTTATATTCGTTTTTGTAAAAAAGTATAAAACTTTGGAAAAATATTTAACTTTTAGCGATAATCCTAAAAGGAAAGAGATCATTAAAATTAATCTATACCATACATACAAAAAAGCAAGCATCCCTTATAATAACGTAGCGACTTAAGCTGCAACCCAGCTTATAAGGATGTTACAAAACTAACGTTGGTGGTTAACCCTGCTTTCGCAGGCCCATTACCTTTTAATCACACCCTTGCTTAATTAATTAAGGTCAAAGGTGCGTCTACACTGCGATCACAACAGCAAATCTGAATCCTATCACAAAGAAATAAGGATGTCGGAAAGATGAAATTTTTGCTACGATAATTTCAAATGTAAGTCGCTTAGTTTAACAATAATTTTAATGTCTGTCCCTTGGAGTCTCATAGGCCCAAAACTGTACTTATGTTTAATGGGAGAGATCAGGCATATGTTTCGTTTAGGGTCAAATATTTTATGAAGGAAATTGTGATATTGGCAAAGTTTATAGTGGATAAACGTTTTAATGTATTCCAAATTTTCAAATTGGGATTTAGATTCAGGGGTTACTTCCTAACTAGTGATGTACAAAACTCGAGTCGTCGAGTTCTACTTTTGAAGACTCGACTCGGATTGGCAGGACTCGGTGAGCTCAGTAGGCTCGTAAGCCCGAGCCTAGCCAAAAACTGAGCTCTCTGAGCCACGCCTCGAGGCTTTAAAAGAGTTTCAAGCTTTCAAAAGAGCTCGAACCTATTAAAAGAGCTCGAGCATTCAAAAAAGCTTGAGTCTTAAAATGAACGCGAGCCTCATAAAAAGCTTAGAGTGCATGTTTATGACTTTAATATCTCCGTAAATAATAATATTTATAACATTATTAATTACGGAGATATTAAAATCGAGCCTATCGAGCTCACAGAGCCCTGAAAATCTGACTATAGTCTTCAAAATTAGAACTCAAAAAGATGAATGTCTTATGTTATAAAGAGCACCTTAGATGATTAATCTATTGTGCTTAAGCTCTACTTATCCTCATTCATCAGCAGCCCATCACAACTAGTGCGCCGAAAAAGACTCGTGTCGTGAATAAGCCTCGAGATCGACTGAGCTCTCCAAAAAGGCTTGAGCCGTGAAAATGGCTCGAAGTCGGCCGAGCTCTGAAAAAGGCTCGAGCGCTAAAAAAGACTCCCGAGTCGTCGAGCTTCGTGCAAACGACTCCGAGCTCTGGACAAAAGAACTTGGAGGACTCGAGTCTTGTACATCACTATTCCGAACGCGATCGAGAATCTGAGATCGAATTGGTATCGAGTACCTAAACGTCAAAACGGTACAATGAAAACCGTTTTTAATGTACCAAAATAACAGATTTTGATGTTTATTCGATCCAGATGTGAAATTCGATCTCGTTAATTTCCTTCGAGAGTAGGGGGGTCCAAATTAATAAGTTTTTTTAGAGAAGTGTTAAATTATATCTAGTAGATTAAATTAGATTAAAATACAATTATCACTCCAATTACAATAATGTTAAACATGATTTCACCTAAAATGTGTTTTTAGATTTCGACCCATTGTATCTATAAAAATAGATGTATATTTTACCACTGTGACAATAAAAATCGAATAGCAGCAATTATGTTCATAATTATCGTGCTTGAAATTAGTTTGTCGCTCGCTACAACCAATTTTCATGAATAGACATGTTGACTATTTTTTTTATTTTATGTTACATAAATTACCCCTCAAAAAAAAGAAACATTTGTATAAGAATTATTTCGCTAGCATGAAATCTGCCCGAGATGTCACAGTTTGAAATGCACAAAATTGGACTCACCCGAAAACGCTCCATACTAACGGCTACCAAGTTATGACGTAACGCCTTCCTACGTTGTATGCAACGCGTAGGAAATTTGTTCGGCAGCTATATTAAATATAATGTTTATCAAAATGGTTTCTTTGCCAAATTCGCTATAAATTTTACGGACTAACTAAATGTATTATTAATTTTAACAAATTTTATACTTTTTAAATGGTCTTGTCCACCCAACTTTGAAGGGTCATAAAACAAATAATACGCAATATATAAAACCAAGAGGTATACAAGCTACTCCAAAAGTTTGATATGTTTACGATTTTTATTATTATTTCGTTATTTTATTCATAAGTCAACATCCCTATTGTTGTTGAGACCTAAATTACGAAATACCAATGAATACAAAAATGTATCGATAGGTAGGTACTTTATTTATTTAATGCTTCGTCACCTAAACTGTTCTCATGAGAACAAGTGGTCTTTAAGGTCAACGCCTGCCATTTAGTTTCCATATCGGAATAGTTTAATATAAAGCAACACAATAGTAATTTGCAGATTACATTTTTTTTCCATGCGATGATGAAGCTTATTTGCGCTCTCGATATTCTCGAAACAAAAAATCTTTCGCTGTTTTCGTATTTAAATGGTTTTTGCTGAATCAGATGCAATATTATTTGACCTGAAATCTTATCGAGATTAAGAGAAACTGAAACTATTGTATACAATGTTATTTTTAGTTAATACAAAACCTCTCGTGGGATTGATCAGACCATCAAACTGAACAACTTTTATTATGGGACCAACCTCGAAATCACGAAAAAATACAGCTGTTCCATACAAAAGTACAATCCTACTCCATCGAAATGTATAAAACAGCAGATTTTTTTTCGCGATTTCAAGGTTGGTCCCATAATGAAAGCTGTTCAGTTTGATGGTCTGATCAACCCCACGAGAGGTTTTGTACTAACTAAAAATAACCTTGTAGAGACATAAAAGTTGATGGTGACGACTATCCGTGGGTAGGCCTCCTACGAGGTTAACCGACGATCTGCATGGTGAAGGTAGCAGCAGAAAGGCGTGGAGCTCCATAAGGAAAGCCTATGCCCATGCCCAGCAGTGGCCGTTCTGCAGCTGGTATGATGACGATGGACACTGTTCCAAACTAGCTTGTAGGTACTTTAGTCATTTCCTTCTTTTAGGATTTTAGGTGATCACTGTAAATCAAGACAGCTTTTGGTTGTATTGCGTTTTCAATCAGGACAGCCCCCTAAATACGTAACTCTGTTGCTAACAATTCTCGATTCAAATCGTTTGAAACCGCAGTTACATTGCTGCTTTAAGTAAGGTAGTTGTCACATTGGTTCTTAATATAGCAGCAGTGAACTGTGATTGCAACAAAGTTACACCGGTGTCGAAGACTTTTCCGTTCTATCTGGTTCACAGTATTCCAGTAATGTACTCCAGCCATCGCATCCAGCACTGGAACTGGAATAATGTGAAATAAATGAACATGTGAAAAGAATGAACATTACTGCTGAGTCTTTTATTTTTATCTTTTTATTTCTACAAAAACCAGCGCAACAACAGCAATATTACGTGTAAATTGAGAAAAAATGGCCAATCAAAATTAATGAAAGATTACGTCAATCTATTCAAACTGAAAAATTATGTTTGAAAATAGACGACAAAATGTCAAGAGCGGTAAAAGTTACAAGAAGTCGTTGACTTTATAGTCACGTTATTTTAGTTTGAAACTAAATGGTAAATCAATAGTTATTCTGGTATCGTAATAGCAATGGGAATACTATTGAAATAACTGTCAGTCCTACTTAACTTTAGATAGGTACTTACTTAGCCCTACTAACTTATCCTGTAAAACTTTTTTGTCAGTAGGTAGGTAGTTTCTATCACAACGGGATCAACATAAAGATTAATTTGAATTTTATTTTTCTTTTTTCCCTTCAAGAAAAGAAAATACAGAGTATGACTAGGCTAACCTAGTCATGCTCTGTCCTTTCTTTATTACGGGTATTAATTTTATTGCAAAAAATAAATAAAAATTTAAATATTATTTCTTTGGGATTACACAATGCGTTTTAACCAAGAACTTACTCTATTAGTAGACATTCTTACAGTAAGACAAAAAAAAACATATTTTTATTTCCAGTCGTCAGTAATACACTTACTGAAGAATAATGAGCTTTTAGTGTAATTTTGTCTTTTGTTGAGCTCTAAAACTTAAAAAAACATTAGGTTTATTACGTAAGTAATCAGTATTTAGGTACGAGTAAGTATAGTAAATTTTAGAATCGTGAATTTATTTCATAAGCCTTAGGTACTTTTAGTGGCAAACCAACCCAAATTACCCTAAAGTTCAACAAGCTCCAAATTCTACATGACCTTTATTACAATTTTAGAAGATTAAATCTTGAAATAAACGTATAAAATTATAAATATCGTTCTAAAACTGTATATTCATAGTATGCCCTTAACGACGACTAAAATTGAACTTTTCAATTAAACTCCTTTTAATTTTGAATAAAAATAAGTACATTACGAATTTGAAATGAGTGCACTTAGTACTACTTTAAGTAAAGATTCGAAGTAAAAGACAACTAGAAGTAAGCACAAAGTGTTACATGGAAAAAGACTTAAGCAAAACTTGAAGTAACATTGTTATCAACATTTACAAACGTACCTAAACTGGAACAAGAAAATTAGGCGTCTATAGTCCCTTTCAAGAACTCCCAGATAGAAGTACCTAATAAAGTACTTCTTATCTACGGAGTAATTTGATTTGGTAAGTTTGCGAGTTCTCGTGTACTTGTAACGATCAGAACCTTCAATTTATATGTATACCTACATACAAAGGTAGTAGTGTATACAACGTGTAACAAAATAACCTCTAATGCCGAATATCTAGATAGGGACCATCTAACAGATTTTTATTATGGGAAAAAATCTGCTGTTTCATACATTTTGATATTTTCGTTTAAATTTTTGTATGAAACGGCTGATTTTTTTTTCGTGTTTTCATCAGAGTTGGTTCCATAGTAAAAATTGTTAAATCTGATAATATTTATCTTACATTTTCGCCATTAGGAGTTATTTTGTATTATTTATGTTTAGTCCTAGCTTCTAAACAGTCAAAAGGTTGCTACCCCCTTTTAACAAATGTAAGTAGGTACACAGTTTGTTTTTTCAAAGCTTAGTATTGTAGAAAACCTTGTACATTTGCTCAAAAATGCTATTAAGATAGTTGCTTATTATTTAGCTATGACATGCCGGGACGGTGTATTTAACAGAAATACATTAAAGATAAGTAACATTTTCCGAGAAAATAAACTCGTACTGTCTTATTCAGAGTGCGTTCGTTAAACTAGGGCCAACGTTAACATGGCGTTAGACTGCGGACTAACGCCATTTTAGCGCAAATCGTATTCAGAGTGACAGTTTAACGTTTAGTCCCACCGTTTAAGGATTAAAAGGTGCATTGTGATTGGTTTACAAGCATTAAACCAGGTTTTGTTAGAACAGTCTTGCACCCCAGTTTTGTGAAACATCTCTGAATAAGACAGTTATGGTTGTGTAGTTTCTTCGGAAATGAACTTTTGAACATTTATATTAATATTGTAATGAAAACCATTTGTTATTGTGAGACATAAAGTAGTAACCGTTAAACGTCGTCAGTTCAGTAGATGTAAAAGAAAAAAAAGTTCGCAATAGGTACTTATTAAAACATAAAAAGCAAGTAAAGTAACTGGGCCGAAAAAAAGCATTCATGGCAGATGTAATTACCGAAAGCTATTTTAATTAAAAACCGATAAAAATGCAAATAAAGTTTACGCTTTCGGCTTAATTAAATTCATTGCTTTATTGATATTCGTATCACGATTCTACGTTTGGGAATCGTTTCACTGTAGGGTGCTTTATGTTGTGGTCCAAGTTATGAGAGATGAAGTGAAACTTGGACGAAAACCTTTTTTTAAATGGATGTATTTTCAAGATTACTTTTGAATCATTTCCATCGATCAAGCTGTCTTCGAGAATAGTGTAGTAATTCGTGTAGATATACGCAAAAAAACATACATACAGACGAATAGAGAATCTCCTCCTTTTTTTAAAGGCGGTAAATAATAATGAAACTTAAAAAAATGACCTGATTTCGAAAAACTGTGTCCCCAATACTATCGCTCGTATCAACACCGTTCTACCCTCAAATTGTTTCAAATTTAACCAACTTTTAAACTTTTTTACACAATCTTGATGAACAACCAGTCTTTCAAGGTCAAATCCCCTTTTGGGGTACATTTTTACCCCCACCACTTAAGCACAACTCCGCCGGGGGGGGGGGGGGGATAGCCGCCGCCTAGGGATAGTCACATTGGGCAACAAAAGATACCATTAAAACAATTAAACCTTTTGTAGTAATTAAATCCGATTTGACCACCATTAACTTTATTATTTGGTGATTACTCACATTATCATCAGCTATTTTATTTTCCAAAGTTAGCAGGCTTGATCTAATTTCTGCGGCAGTGCGATGTCAGAACTATTTAGAACCGCCTCTGTTGGTTTAGTGGTTCGCCGACCTTGTAAGTCCCGGGTTCAATTCCCAGAAGAGAGCATTTTTTACTTAGTTTGGTTAGTTAGCTAGGTGCTGTTATCACTATATTCCCAAAAGTCTAACGCCATAATCCATAACCACAGTGAAGATGATTAACGATTCTAGCAGTTAGAGATAAGATGGCCAGTGCTTCAGTAGTTAGATTCCGGGTGTAGTGCGCAGAACTGACCCGCTATGGATAAAAAAGTTTCTCTTTTCTCATTCATGTTGCATTGCACCATTAAGCTTATTACTTGGACACTTACACGAAGTGGTGAGATTACACCTCGTGAATTTTTATTGTATATTAATTCTGCGACGGCAGGCTTAGGCACTTTTTTAAAATTAAAATGTTAAAGTGTTTATTGTCTTACTCTCCTTTTTATAAATAAGTTAACGTTGAGGGGCTGTTTATCGGATTGTTTTGTTATTGTTTTGACTAGAAGTGTTGAAGAGTAACGAATCTGAAAGATGAATTAATTAGAAATTTGAGAATTTCCTTGTTAGGGATGTATTTATAGAAAGTTTTTCAAAATTACACCGACCTAATTATTGGCTTTTTTTAAATACCTTTTTTACAAGTTCAATAAAAAAAATGTTTTTTGACTCAGATATTTATTATGTCTATGATATCTTCCCAACAAAAATACAATAAATTAATAAAGAAAAACTATGAAATACAATTATGTACTTACTGCCTTATTTAAATTTTGGACTTAGTTACGGTATAGTTTCAATTCCTCCTTCAAATTCATTAATAACAGTTCGTCAAACAATTAAACCAATATTGTTCCTACAGCTTAGTATAAGCCAACCAGCTATCGATACATCCTACCTACTGATATCTTCCCACCTAGATCCCATTAAGCCTATCCGAGTACTAATAGCCGTTTCATACGTAAACGGCAACTGTATAAATTATTATACCCAGTGGTTTTGGTTATATCTACATACTGCAAACTAAACTGCTCCAATAATACAGAACATTAATGAACAACTTAATAATGAAAATTGCTATTTAAATAACGTTGTCGCATTCCTTAAAGTTTGGTTTTATGAGAAGATTAAGAAGTAATATTTTGCAGTGTGGCTTAAAACAGCAAGGATTGACATAGTCGGAAACATAAATGTATAATGTATATTGCATGAAGAAGTCAAGAATGAAAATTGTAGGTACACTGATTTAGAAGGATAAAATAAGGACAACTACCAACATTGAAAAGATTTTGTGATTTGTTAACGGAGGCGAGAATTCAACAATTATTTACAGTACTGAGAAACTTGAAAATCCTCCTGTACTTTAGACTAAACTAGATGAGATAGGTCAAAATTATTGTAATCTGTTAAAATGCCTCATTATAAACTAGTGACCCTCCCTCGCGCCTTGCTTCATTTTGGTGTACGAAGCAAAGCGAAGGCGGGTCGCAAGTAGACCTACACATCACAAAAGTATTTAACATCAGCTAGGTAGTTTCTAAGTAGTTTCACAAAAGTTTTATTATTTATACTAGTTTTTTTTACTAGAACTAGGTACATTTTAAAACTTTCCGGAAGAAATTCTTTAAATGATAGTGATAACTATATCAAAACCCGATGCGAAGTTTAGAAGAACTGTGAACGAAAGACTGACACGAGTAGGGACTTTGTTTTATACTATTATACTAGCGACCCGCCCTCGCTTTGCGTCATTTCCTTCATTTTCTATACCATATACCTATACCTTCCTCTTGAATCACTCTATCTATTAAAAAACCGCATCAAAAACCGTTGCGTAGTTTTAAAGATCTAAGCATACATAGGGACAGACAGCGGGCAGTGACTTTGTTTTATACTATGTAGTGAAGATTCGTATCTATCTTAGGTATAATAAAAATATTGTGCTATAAATAGACTATGGTTATACAACGAAGCAAATAAAGGGGAAAGTGATTTGATGAGACAATTTCGTCATATTTGTTTACTTCTAATATTGGTAATTCAGCAATGCAATTTCTGATACCCGCAGATTTTCTTACTTATCTTTCGTATACATAATTTATTCCGATTCACTGAGCAATTGAGCTCAGAGCCCCCAAGCCACGAAATATACGTCGATAGCTTACCACAATTGCCAATAAATATCCCGAATTGCAGTAATATCATTTTACTGCTAGTTTAAAAGTTAGGGAGTGTAGAAATATTTTCATAAAACTCATTAAATTGATAGCAGCACAGCAGTGGAGACGTAAGAAAGGCTAAAAACATTTTCAACACAATCTACTGAACATTTTGTATTTTTTACTGACCTTTTAGAAATCCCACCCCACCTATTCACTATGCAGATCACAACATTTTTGTAGTACGGCTTACCTTCGCCATAATTTCACCCCTCGCCACTGGTAAGTACATTAAGTGAAATACATTGTTCAACAGACATTTAAAGATCACATTTCAAAAACTGACGTACAGATTAATACGAAAACAGAATAATGATATTTAAGTAGGTATATGATTTGTGTCGGGTATTCCCAACCCTATCTTTGGCTGCTTCTATTTTACCATTCCATTTTCGTCGTGTTAGGTTTTGCCGTTTATAACACTAGTTTTTAGCGTTTTTGCTATTTCTAACGACAACGTTAACGCTATTTTCCGAATATGTGTTATTCATTTTACTGGCAATACTTGATTGTTGGAAACACTAGAGCTATATAAGTAGAGTTACGGTAGAATCGGATTCATTCTTGCTCCAACCGTTGACGCAGTAACTTGAAAAGTGAAACTACCCTGTAAAATGAACGACAGTGTCCAAGTCCTGTGAAAGTAAAGGATGTTAAAGGTATTTATGTGTTCTTATTTTATTATAAGTGTCCTTTAGAAGTTTAGAAGAATAACCTTACAGTCGTCTTCTACAAATCTCGTCATCTGTATCAATTTTACAACTAAAAGGCAAAGAAATGAATAAGACTAAGTATCTGACCAAAGCACAGAATAACACTAAAATTCGAACCAGTTGACTTTTTTATTATGATAAATAGGCAAAAGCTAGGCTGCTATGTCTGCCTGGTGGTAAGCGATGATGTGATCTACGATGAAACGTGCTTAGCTAGTTCACTCGCGACTTGAAGACCCCCAGATTTAACCTATCAAGAAACAGCCTCAGGCAAGGAGTTCCACTGTCTAGCGGTAAGCGGATGAAAACTTGAAGCAAAACGCTCAGTGCGACTCTTTGGTATTTGGACAACAATGTAATGATACCAAATCGGAAAAATGCTGATTTAACCCTGCAAGTCTTTGGTTTGCTCTGATCAATTAAGTTAATGCACAGGTGGGCGATGTTTTGTAGTACAACCATTTGTTCAGCAAAGTTCGAGGTCAGAATACGGCCTCGAATTGGGTAAATAAGTATTCTCAAGGCAGCAGGAATTAATGAAACCTCCGTTGTACAATCATAGACCGTTGAAATTACATTGGTTAACGTTTTTTCTTCATCAATGATTCAGCGATAGAGGCATAGTGATTTCCGTTGTGTATTAGTGTGGTAGGAGGGTAAAAATATACTTAACGTCTCAACAAATTGTAATGTAATCGTGTAGATAAGTAAATAAATAAAAAAAAAATTTAGCTTATTTTAAAGATTTGGTTAATTATTTAAGTTATTTGGAATTTTGATGATTCTTAACATCATCGCTACCTGACCGGCATCCTGTACCGGTATCGGTAACGATATCCAGATGGGTATGCGGATAACGCGCTGTTAAAACCATAGCGGAACTTTACCGTTACCGGAGGCGGTAACGGTACTGGTGCGCGACGCTAGCACTGCGGGCGGGCGGCGCGGGGTGCGTCCACGGGCGGGGGAGAAAAAGTTTCGCCGAACACGCGGTACCCATCCGGTATGCGGTTCGTACCGCATCCATTCCATACATCTTACCGCTCTCGGTTGAGTAGGCTTTAACACAGAAAGCTAATTATATTTTTGGCATTAGTGCAAAAACATAACTACGAACGACCACAGAGTCGTCTGTACTTTTGACTTTTGATAATTATGTAGTACTTATATTTATTCTGTGCTTTTGAGAGTAACATTAACCTGCATATACACAAAATTGCAGTGGCCTAGCTAATAACAAACTTAATTCAGTTACCAGCTCTGTCACTAAATTGGAAGTTGGACTGTCAAGATATTATTAACCAGAAATTGGTTTTAGGATGTAATAAACAGTGACATATATAAGGGAATAAATGGGTCAAAACGTCTGCTTCGTGTCAAATTAAAAATGAACAGAGACCGGGTGTTAGGTTCTTTATTAAAAGAAATGTCTGTTTTTTATAAGTCATTATTTTAGGTCTTGCCCTCTGATTTAATATTGGAGTCACTGAAAAGAACACAAATTATAATGAATATTATGAGAGAAACTTTTTAAAATTTATTGTTCTTGAATAGGAAAAATGCTATGGTATGTCCGTCCCACTTTTCGGCTGTCCCGTCTTATCTCTTATCTGTTCTCTTCTACAGGTCGCATTACTTAACCGATTCTCGTGAAATTTTGTGAACAGGTTCTATATAATTATAGATATATGATTTTTTTGTCAATTTACTATTTCCAAACTTTTTAAAATGGTGGAGATAATTATAAGGAAAAGACATATTTCAGCTATTTCGAAAAATAATTAAAAATGTCACAAATGCGAGGTCTACCTGCTTTACAGAGCCACTTTTTTTTGTAATATCTGGACTACAAATACGGATCACCCTTTTAAGTATACTCTGACTTCTTTCTACCTACCCTGTATTGTCTTCCAATGACGAGAATAAAGACTAAAGAGGTTGTCTTCATATTCAGGAATGCATAACATACAGTAAAGTTCAAAAGGACCAATCGTTGACTAAACTACAAAAGAAGGGTCTCACTTTCTCAAATCAACATGCTCTGGTGTCAACCCAAGTATCCAATGATGAGGCCTTTATTATTTCCATGACTCGGATTGCATTCAGCAAAGCCTAGTTCAATAAGGCTGTGCTTCCAACAATATGTCTAGACTTCAAAAATAGGTCGTCCTTCCACATATCAGCATGCGGCGCGCGGCGCGAACTTGGACAAGCGCCAGTACCGTGTATAGTATGGTAATCGCCTGCGCTGTAACCTACTCAAGAAAAGAAACAACGAAATGGAAATAAGTATTCTCGGCAGGCAGGGGATGAAATTGAGGACTGTTGTGGAATGCGAATGAAAACTTCCCTTTTATCAGGTATGGTATGAACACTCCTAAAAAATGTCGTTGAACATGTATAGGCGTAGTTTAGTACGCATATTTAGGTCACAAAAACAATACAACTAGCTTATTCAGTGAATAAGCTGTCTGCGATACTGTCCGTCACATCAATAGCGTCTATCAAGCGTGTAAATAAAAATCCAGTCTGACTTTTGTCTATTTTAGGACTCACATTATGCATTTGCACACGTTATGTTGTTTTACGAACAAATAGGGTCGATTAAGGTAGTGCAGTAGCTGAGCAGTAGTTAACACCATAACCCGCATTGAACCTGCATGGTGGGTTATGGCCCTTTTTCTTATCCATCCACATGGAAGGCTTATGCTACTAGCGAGTAGTGAGGACTTTATAATGGCTTGTGATGAAAGAAAAGAAAAACAACTTTTTAATTTCTTACACCGTATTTTTAATAGAGGTTAGCAACTTAGTCTCCTTTTTTAGGGTTCCGTACCTGAAAAGAAAAAGTAACCATTTTAGGATCACTTTGTTGTCCGTCTGTCTGTCTGTCCGAACGACGGTCTGTTAAGACCCTTTATCTCGGGAACGCGTGGAGGTATGGTATAGGGTACTTTTCGTTGACCTAGAAATATAGAATTTGGCAAGTAATATCGTCTTATACTATCTGAAACCTATATACTTGTAATTTAATCATAAAAAATATGTATTTATTTAAAGTACGTAATCAATCATCGAGTTTGTAAAACTAGTCCGTCTCACACTTGTCCGGTTTTTCTAAATTATATCTGGCTTTGCTTCCTTTTCAAAGTTGTCAGGATATCCTTTCAGCTAAAAAGGGAACTAAAACGGTTCTAATATAATCTTTTACAGTATAAAGTGTCATGAAACTGTGTTATGTCATTGTATACTATGAAGAAAAGCCCGCGATGAGTTATGAGCTTTAAGCGATTTATAATTTCTAAGAATCAAGTAGTCATTCACTGTCGTTTATTCTCTGTTGGTTCTGGACTTGGTAATTTAAAACGAAAAGATAATTATTAAAGCTACACTCTAAAAAATAACGGAGACGACATTTGCAACACTCTTTCAAGTTCAAAAACAAAGATTCAAAAAGTTTTCGATGAATACGATGATAAAACGTGCATTTGTACTTCGATTGTGGACGTTTAGCAACTTTCGCGGAGATTAGCTATCAGATAAGTGACCAAAAATTTTGTATCTTGAGCTGATACGCGTATTATTCCCGCTAGGAGGGAAAACCTGTGTATTTTAATTACTTGTGACATACAATATAAGTTTTCACTTTTCTAAATAACAAGTACCTAAGTAAATTGCAAAAGTATGATATAAGTCATATAATAAGAAAAACATCAAAACTTTTAATACCTACCAAGGATCCTATTTCCTATACATTTTTGATTGGACTACATAATTAGGTACCACTTTAAATTTCTCAAAATCGGCAAACACGATTTATTTTTGTTTTTGGCTGTACCCATTGCACTAAGATTGTGCTAAGATTTCTGGGGCCCAATCGCGCTAATTCTGAACCATAGAACCAAAACCATTACGTTGTCATTTAGGTTATACTTACCTAAAAATCTTTGATTTGACTATGAAATTCTCAAATAAATTGTATTATCCAAGATAAGCATTCTAGGCTCCCTAGACATAACTTTCAACAATTTTAACAAAACTAAAGCAAGTATTTTTCTGTGAACGAAACTGAAACGATAAGGATTTAGCTTTGGTTTTATCGTTGAAAATTAGCGCGATTGGGCTTCTGTTAATATATAACATCAGTAGCGTTCATTTCTGTAGTTCATACGTTTGAGGTTTTATCCAACGTTATCTGAGTATTAACTCGGCTTAGAATTAATCCGCGTGCGACTAAGCTATTCGCTTTCTGGTCGTCACTTACGCCTACCTCAATGTGTCTCTTTGAGTGAAAATTTTGCGGAAAATGATAAATAAACCCTCTGACGGGCTCCGAATTTTGATGGGGTCCCTTTTGTATCGTATCTTGTTTCAAAGTGGGCTTATCCGTTAGCTGAATAATAGTGTGGGCATTTTAGTTGTGATAGATAAGGCCTGAGACGGGTCCTGAAACTGATATGATAAGTAATAGCTTAGATGTGGATTAAGAGCTTTTGAAGATGATGGAAATTTGGCTAATATTTGTCGTCAGTTTCTTAGTAATGCGTTTCACGTTCACTCGTACGTGAATCGAATAAGCACAAAATATAAGGTCTGTGTTTACTAGACAGAAGTGCTGCTTAAAGGCTGGCGTCCACTAGGCAAGCCGAGTCGAGCCGAATCGAATCGCAATAATTCGCCTCCATACATTTACTATGAAACTGCGTCCATTGACGAAGAGCCGAGGCGCGCCGAATTGACGCCAGTCAATGGACGCAGTTTCATAGTAAATGTAAGGAGGCGAATTACTGCGATTCGATTCGGCTCGACTCGGCGCGCTTAGTGGACGCCAGCCTTAAGAACACTTCCATGATTTGTTTTGTAGTACTACTAGGAACTGCTTGGGAAATTTTATAACATAGTGTAAAGTAATATAACAGAAGTGAATCACCAAAGAGCGCGCGCGATGCCGACGCGTCGCGGCAAGTGCTGAAACCACTGCGCGCTGGCTCGATGTCGGCCTCTCAGTTCGTGATCACGACCTGATATGTCCCTCAATGCGAAGTAACGTTGAGGGACGAACCATAGGCAGCGCGGGCAGTGGAGCATTTGCCGTGCTTTCCGCGTATACCCCCCACGAATCCCACGATTGACCTGTCCCAACCACTACTTTATTTCTTTACTAGTGTAAACTATTGTTGGTTATAGTTTTGACTGCGTACCTACCCCTGATTTGGCCTGAGATTGCATGTACGATCGGCAACTCACCTGCTTTACACTTAGCAAAAAAATCGTGTGCGCGTATCGCTCCTGCACGAACTAAACGTATGTTAGTGACGGCGCAGCATACAAGCAATTTCAACTTTAGCGGCTCGGCCACAGCCCTCCGTGGCGGGCGGTGCGGCAAAGCGGATTCGGTAATCACTGCGCAGTCGTAACAACGAGTTGAGAGGCCACCATCGAGAGGGTTGTTGGACTTCTCGCCTGCTCAAATTCTGGTCCGCGGGCGAGACGTCTATTTTTTAAAACAGCTATGGTAATTGTCGCCCAAAATATTTTTGCGGGTCGGCCCAGTTGTGCCCTTCTAAAATCAATATGGGACATATCGCCCAGAAGGTTTAATGAACTCTTCTCACTTATGCTCTGAAATCTTATCATTTCATGTGTAAAAGGAATGCGGGGGGTTAAACATTTCTGTGGGGGTCTGGTACCATAGCTGTTTTAAAAAAGGGACGTCTCGCCCGTGGGCCAGAATTTGAGCGGGCGAGACAGCGACGTCCAACATCCCCATCGAGATAGCGCGTAGTGATTATTGAATCCGCTTGCCGCGCCGCCCACCGCGGCTGGCTGTGGCCGGGCCGTGAGTGGCAAAGCGGAAGTGTTTTCGAAAGTACATGCGTACACAGTGTACGTCTAGTTTATATTTTGTAGAATTAGTGTGAGTTGCACCAAAACAAAACGCTGTCAAAGTTAAAGTTATCGTCAAATGATAATGCTACCTATTTGTCACGTCAAACTTGTCAAAGGACATCATGCTGGCTGAAAACCTCTTTTTTTGACTAACTTGTGCTTAACCGGTACTTTGACAAGCTTGTTAAAGTTAGGTGGTGCAACTGCGGCTGTGTTGCACCACCTAACTATAACGATAACAAGCTTATTAAAGTACCGGTTAAGCACAAGTTAGCCAAAAAAAGAGGTTGCCAGCCAGCATGATGTCCTTTGACAAGTTTGACGTGACAAATAGGTAGCATTATTATTTGACGATAACCGTAATTTTGACAGCGTTTTGGTGCAACTCACACTTAGCCTTAGTAGTATAACTTATGATATAGATTATAATCGAGCTTGTTTCGTGAAAGGCTCATTTACGTAACGTAAGCTTAAATAATATAGTATCTTGGTGCTTGAAAAACTGGCTCAATGAAAAAGAAGCGTTGGTTGGGTATGTTATTAAAATAATTGCGTAATTTTTATATATCATTCAGTATAATTAAATTGTTATTTGATTTAACATTGAATGAGAAATTAACATAACAACCAAACTACTTAGAAAGTAAAGTGGTTAGATATAAAGCATATGCAACCGGCAATCTTCCAGTTTTTTAAGTTTACTTCGGCTGACGGAACGCGTTACTACCAGAACACTACCGAACTACCCTAAAAGAGAAATAAAACTTTTCCCCCAACACAGACCCCAACCCCACTTCAAATAGTCTATAATATAATTGGATAATACTTGTAAAAAGCATATGCTCGCAGTTTTCCATCAAAGCCAACCGTCTCGAGTTTATAAAACGACCATTGTACCAAAGAGTAATCTCGTCGTTATCTGCAGAGGATCTGGTTCCCTGCACACCATCTACTTTTAAGTTATGCGGTGAAAAATGGAACTAACGAATCTTCGTAAAGAGCTTAAGAGGGCTTAGCGAAAATCAACCTTATATCGGGTAGTGGAGCGAAAGTGGCGCCCTCCTTCAGTGCCTAGTTAAATTTGTCGGCTTGTAAATAGAGAGGGCATTATCAAGCGTCCCTTCGGACCTCAGAAAGGCTCTATGGGAGTATCCCTGCCCTGTCCATTATGGAAATTGTGCCGGTAATATTTTTGGAGGTGGGGAGAATTTGATATTTTCATCATAAGTAGTTGGCACGGGTTCGATATAATGCATTGTGAGGAAGGTCTTTATTGGATAAAGATGTTTTGATACATTATTAAAAGGGAATACTCTGGAGCGAGAAATGTTTGATAACTATTTTTAGAGAACAAAATATCTTGGCCTTCACCGGCTTCACCTCACTTAACGTTAAGTGTCGATGAGGCCGAAGATGGAAGCGCACCACACCCTGAATCCCCATCACTAAGGAACTGGCTATCTTACCTCTAACTGGAACACAACAATTTTTAAATTGCTGTTATGGCGTCAGACTTAGGCAAGATGGTGGTAGTTAGCCACGCGGACTATCCGGAATTGAACTCGGGACCCTTGAGTCTTACATCGGTGGTCAAACCACTAGACCACAGAGGCGGTCAAAGCAGATAACGCAGGTTTCTTTGCGAATTCGGGTTAATCATTTGACGAGAGTCCAGTTTTATCTCCTTCAAGAGGTTGTTGATGATGATAATAAATCTGGTGTTGAAAGCTGCTGTGTTTTGTTGTAAATAACTTATATTTGGATAGTAGACAGACTAGGACCTGGATTGGATTAACATATAGGCTAATTTTTATCCTGGTCAAAGTTTATCTAGGGTTCGGGTAAATCCCGTCATTCTCCTCGATATAAAAAAAAATTCACAGATTTTACAGTCCCCGTAAGAATCGGAGCATTGAAAATGAACACAAAAATTTACGAAAAACCAAAATCAAATCAAATGCAAAGTCCTATTATATTTTTAAAGTTACCTAGCTATTTATCTTTACGATTGTGACACTCGGCTCCGCCTCGTGCCACAAAAGCGCCCGCTGACTGCCTCGACGCAGCCGAAATATTATTAAGCGATTTCCAAAATTCAAACGAATGCACTTTTCTTCTGCTTCTGCATCTTTTAACACTATTACCATAACGATCGCTCAATAATCATAGAAGCTACATCACTTTTTATGTACGGAAACAGCCGTTTTTCTACAAATCCTAATCTAAAGGGACCACCTACAGGTCACAATTATTAACCGATTTTCAAAATTATTTTTCCATTTGGTAGCTAAACTAATACCCTAGGACCTTTTTTTAAATTTTTTTCTTAAGTCGTTTTTTTTTTCCGAAATATTTACAATTTAGTAAATAAACACCCCCCAAAAAACCCGGAATTTTTGGAATTTTACAAAATTCCAAAAAAAGTTACGAGTAGATTTTCAAAATTCAAACGTTCACATATGTCTTTATAAATTCCTCAACTTTTGGTACTATTTTCATCTCGATTCTCTCAAAATCCTCGGAGATATGGCCAAATTACGTCTCAGGCGATTTGCATTTGTTAACCATTTTCAATGGTAAAAATGTCATGATAGTAGACAAGACATGTCATGAGTAGTAAAAAGATGTCATTAAGCTGCTAAACGCTACTCGTCTGGGACCAATTTTCGTCACTGCACACGGGGACAGAATTTTCTTACTCTAAAATTATGAAAATATTATGTCGATGGGAACGACGGCGTTTAAAACGCTCGTGGATTGTGGTGTGATCCACGCGGTGGTCCACGTCGACCACCAGAGGTCCATGCGGATGAAGTCGCGGGCAGCAGTTTCTTTTGCATAAAAATATAATATTAACCTATTTCCTATCTATATTTAATGCTCCAATTTTATCGTACTAAACGAAAAGCTAATTGGACTTTAAAAAATCAAATAACCGCGTCCGTGAAGCTTTCTTCAATCGAGAAAAATGCAGCAATAAAGTTGCTCTTCTCAAACTCCTAGCTGCAATGAAAATTTCATTACACTTAATTATTTTCAAAACATATATTTAATTTATTTTTTAATATCTTGCATTATTCAGTAAAATACGCAAAATTTTACCAAGGAAAAGTCTATTTTCTTATTCTCAAACTCGTAGTTGCAATGAAAATTTCATTAGACTTAACTATTTTCAAAACATTTATTTGAGTCCCTTTTTAATACCTTGCATTATCCAGTAAAATGTGAAAAATGTTACCAAGGAGAAGTTTTTTTTTCTTTTACTAAGTACGATCGTTAGTAAATAATTACAATCCTTGCTAAAAAACTTTTTGCTTCTTTTTCTTCAAATTTTACGCAATAATGTCCAACATTACAAGAAATCATTATTGTGATTATGTGAGAAAAACTTAAGGTGTAAATGTTTGTAACGAGACTTGAGTTTTTAGTCTCATGAAGTCCATTGTGTTAAAATGTCCACTGTATCAAACGTTCACTGTATCGAAACGTCCACAATATCATTTTACGTCCAAAGGTGTAAGCCTAACTCAATTAGTAGCACCATACAATAATTATGTTAGACAGGTCGATAATAATTGGTATAAAACTAGTACAATAATCAACCTTAACTCCGAAGCATTAGGTAGGTACTTCAAACTTTATACCTAGCACTCAACACAGAGTCGAACAAAATGCGTGTTGCTACTAAGTCATATCATCATAATTTGTAAAAATCACACTTCAATACTTGTAAGCAATAATCGCCCTTACAGCCTTCGTATTAGGAGCTTGGAACATAACTCAATTAGTAGCGCAGGCAGGGTTCCGTGGAACAGTGGAAAGTGAGAACCGCAGCAGCGTTTTCCTTAATTACGTACACGCACACGATGCCGCAAGGGTTCAGTACATAAAGGTTGTTCCACGAACTCATAATTTGTTTGAAACTCGAAACTTTATGTGGTATTTGATATTAAGTGATAAAAAGGTTAATTAATATTATTTGGGATTACCTACGGATGTTGGTTACTAGGCGATTGTACAGTCAGCATAATTAGATTCTCATCTCGGTGTAAGTTATCTAAGCTCAATTTATTTGGGGTCAGTCATCAGTGGCAGCATTTCGTTTTCTTCTTTGATAACGTTGACAAGTTTTTTGCGCCTATTTTTCTTGTCAGCTAAAAGACGTCGTAATGGGTGGTAGGGAAAAAAAATTGATGATTTAAAAATGCTTATTATGTGAGCTTATTTAAATAAAGATCTTTTTCATTCATTCATTCATTCAATAAATCTCTATCATACGTCTTAAGTATTAGAATTAACTTTATTTACTTTCTAGTTATACTATCACATTTTAAACAATCCTTCTTTTTTGGCCTTTTTATCACGTACCTATATCTATTCACATTCATACTCAAAACCTCTCAAGCAATATGCTCCTCATTCCTTCTTATCTTGCTGTACCACGCTAAATAATTTATTCTCAACTTTTCGGTCATTGGTGCCATTTTCAAACTTCCTCTTAAGAGCCCGTAGCGATTTTACCGCTGACTGCAGCTCTCTCGCTCGCACATTTCATGTTTTCTCAAGATTTCTTAAATCTGAGTGCGCAATCGATAAATGTGTCTCGGCCACTTTTCGCAATATAAGATTACAGACATTTTAAATTATATTTCAGTTTTTTGTTGCTAAAATACAAAAAGTTATTGTTTCTAACAGTTATTCGAACTATCAAATACGATAACTTTTTGTACTTCAGCAAGTTGAAACTAAAATATATGTTGAAATGTCCGTAATCTTCAATTGCGAAAAGTGGCTGAGGCACATTTTTCATTTACGCACTCAGATTTAAAAAATCTTGAGAAAACATGAAATGTGCGAGTGAGAGAGCGGCAGTTAGGGGCAAAATCGGTACGGAGCCTTAAGTCAATTTCTGAATTTTTCCTTTCGCGTAACACCACCCATCTCGCTAAGCTTTTTAATTTCAAAGAAACCGATAAAGTTTGAACTCCAAAGATTTCGATGCTATCCCTACTAGTTTTCATAGAAACAGATAATAAAGTTACCATATGCCCGGCAAATTGTTTGTTTGCTTTCCATTTCTCGCACTGTGTATCGCAGCTTAGCACAGCCTCCTTCATAAGTCCGCTTTGCACTGCTCCTTTATAATAATCGCCTCTTGACACCGTAGCTTGAGTGTCGTAGACTAAAAATAGGTCAGTTCGTAATGCTCACGAGTCATTGCGTTTAACGCCTTCACTGCAGAGAGTTTTAAGAATTTAATGCACTGTATTTAGTTGAAAAAGTAACTTTAAATTTATTTTTCCAGAAATTACTTACTAGATAAACTTTTACAAACAATGTTCCTATTTTCATCATAATGTTTTTGCCATATTTTGCCATGTACCTATAGTATAGGTCTCAAGCCCGTTATGGCATAAAATGGCTAAATTAGGAAAATACTGGAAAATACTGGGTATTTGTGTCTTAACACACCGAGACCATGTTCGCAACAAAGGCTAATAAATAATAACAAATAGATGAATACACCGTTATTTTTAAAGTATATCTAAAAATGAAAAGGGGTCCTCAGACCACGTTAATGAACAACTTTTAGTATGGGGCCAACCACGAAATCGCGAAAAATAAATCTGCTGTTTCATACATTATAGCCGAGTCGATGTTGTACTTTTCTATGGAACAGCTGATTTCTTTTTTTGCGATTTCGTGGTTGGCCCCATAGTAAAAGTTGTTCATTAACGTGGTCTGACCACCCCTTTTCATTTTTAGATATACTTTAAAAATAACGGTGTATAAAATGATACCTAGTACCTGCAAAATTTTGCTGTTGGAGTGGGTACCAACCTAGGATCGCGAACCTCCGCGAAACTGGCACAGTGCGCCATAGTATTTTTTCACTTTGGCCATAGTGTGTGCTTGTGCGAATCAGGTTCATATACGTGTTCGCACACGTAGACACAATAGCGCACTATTGCAGCACAGGGTAAAAAAGTTGTGCTGGTTCCCGGAACTCAGAGGTGCGCGAACCTAAGTGGGTAGCCACCCTTGCAGGATCAACACATTAGAAAATATTATCGTTTAATATTTTAGTGAGGGTTCCCAATGTAAGCAATGATTGTCTTGGCTAGGAGCCCTATATCTCATTTTTTATTTGTGTCTACCTCTATTACGCCATTTGCTTTGTTCTTCAATATCATTATGTCATGTAAGTAACGTAGCCCATAAAAGTATGACATGAATTAATAGTTTTTCGATAACACAACACTTAAATACCAGTCCACTTTTATACTAGTTTAAAACGTATGAAATCCGGTTCCTTGCTTCAATAAAACAATACTTCTGTATTGATTTCATTGGTGACTTTTTGCTTAGAGATTGTCGCTTAAAACTGATGCTGTACCTGTTTTCGTTTCAGTGAATAAAAGGGATATCAGATTTATGTCCATGTTTTAGAATAATGGGGTAGGTACCAGTGGCGAGGGGTGAAATTATGTCAAAGGTAAGCCGTTCTACAAAAATGTTGTGATCTGCATAGTGGATCGGTGGGGTGGGATTTCTAAAAGGTAAGCCGAAAGGAATAGGCTTGTATGGACCCTTCGCCACTGGTAGGTACCAGTGGCGAGGAGTGAAATTATGGCAAAGGTAAGCCCTTCTACAAAAATGTTATGATTATACAAGCCGATGAGTAAATAGGCTTGTATGGACCCTTTGCTGGCTGGTAGGTACACATTTTTCATGTACCTGGATGATTTTTAAGAGTGTGTAAAAACTACCTTTGAAAAGTTCTCAGAGGATTTTATAAAAATGCAGACACCTCACTCTCACGCTTTTCACATTTCAACCTGAGTTTTTTCTTAATTGTGACTCACTACCACTAATTAGTAGCCTGGGGAATTTCCTCAGTATGAATTACTAGTCTCGGTTATACTTTTGTGGTTTATGAAAAAAGTTTTATTTCATGAATAGGTACTAATAAACCAAGCATTGCTTTGTTTAGTTTCACCTATGTGAAATGTGTGCAAAGCATCATGGAGTATAATAAAAAATTGTGCACAAAATAATGAATCACGAAATGACATAAATAGAATAAAAATAAATGATAATTATATTGACAAACCGATTGACATTTGTAATGAATTTAATAAATATTTCATAAATCTTACTAATACATACTTTGACATTAACAGACACAATAATGAATCATTGCGTAATATTTCGATTCATCATAATACTATATATTTGACACCAATAAATGAAAATGATGTATATAAAATTATAATGTCATTAAAAAATACAAAAGCTACTGGATACGATGATATCAATACTGAAATCATAAAACAAAATGCTAAGTACTTTGTCCGACCGTTGTCACACATAATAAACATATCTCTTGAACAGGGTATATTTCCTTCGGGCCTTAAATTATCCATCGTAAAACCTCTGTACAAAAGCGGATTTTGTGATGAATTAGGTAACTATAGACCTGTTGCTATGTTAATAATATTTTCAAAAATAGTTGAAAAAGTAATGTACGAGAAACTTAACACATTCATCACTAATGAAAAAATACTTAAAAATGAACAATTTGGTTTTAGAAAGAATAGTTCTACAAATTTAGCATGTTTTCATTTAATAAAAGAAATAACACAAAGCCTCAATGATAGTATGCATACATTAGCGATATTGCTAGACATGAGCAAGGCTTTTGATTTTGTCTGTCATAAACTGTTGCTAGACAAGCTTGAAAAATATGGCATCAGAGGGAACGCTTTGTCATGGATAGAAAGTTATTTGACCGACAGGAAACAGTGTGTACAGATAACAACTTTTTCAGGCAATGTGAGAGAAAATCATTCTTCGGATTATTGTTTTAATCGATGCGGTGTCCCGCAAGGTAGTGTGTTGGGGCCTTTGTTATTTTTACTTTACATTAACGACCTTCCGAATGTAATAGACCAGAAGTGTATCTTGTTTGCGGACGATACAACAATTATTATAAAATCTAAAAATAAACAAGAATTGGCGGATGTAGCCAACATAAACTTAGGTAATATTATAAAATGGCTGGAGTGCAATAATTTGCATATTAATTTAAATAAAACAAAATACGTACATTTTAAGACCCGTAACACATTAGATATAAATCATGACATTCATTATAATGGTAATAAAATAGACAATGTCAATAATACAACATTTTTAGGAGTGCATATTGATGAAAATTGCAATTGGAAAGCTCACATAGAAATGCTAGTTAAGAAAATTGATAGGTATGTATACGTCTTAAACAGGATTAGACAAGTAGCCTCTAGAGAAGCAGCCCTCCTAGCATACCATGGATATGTTTCAAGTATGCTACGGTATGGGCTCATACTTTGGGGCAACTCTGTTGATGTGCAGAGAGCTTTCAAAATTCAAAAGAAATGTGTAAGATGTATATGTGGTGCAGATTATTTAGATAGTTGTAAGCCCTTATTTAAAACATTACAAATATTATCCTTACCCTGTCTTTACATTTTTGAAATAAGTCTATTTGTAAAAAAATATGACAACTTATTTACCACTAATTGGCATTCACAATACAGAGGTAGACAAGGAAATAAGTTGCTAATACCTAATAAAAGGCTTAGACTATATTCTAAAAATGCGTATTGTATGGCAATTACCATTTATAATAAATTACCCAACAAAATGACTCAATTGCCGTTTAATAAATTTAAAACAAGTATATTTAATTTTTTACTAGATAAAACATATTATACTGTTAAGGAGTTCTTAGAAGATAAACTGACTACTTAATTGATTTAAATAATTATTTGTAAATTATTGACATCCCTGAGCAGGTTATAGTAAAATTGTTAATTATAATTATTATTACATAATTTCACTTCTTGACATTTTCATAATAATATTTATCTTTATTTGACATTTAATTTTTGAGATTTCATTGTATTGACATTTAACTTTTGTATGCATAATGATTTTTGTTGACATTTTTGTAATCATAATTTTGAATGTTTGACATTATTAAATAACTTAATTATATGAATGATAAATATTTGCACGTCGACAATCTCGACAAGTCATTCTGTACTACTATTTAATTTGTAACTTGTATTTTTACCATGTCTTGGCAAATAAATAAATTATTATTATTATTATTAATGATATTGAGTAAAAAACTAACTAGTTTACTAAATAACTTACTATATCCTTACTTAATATTATAAATGCGAAAGTCGTAACTACTGAACTGATCATCATGTTGCATATATGTTGTCAGGGGTGCAGAAAAGGATATAGGGTACCTTTCATCCAGAAAAAACGTACAGTTCCCGAGGGATAGCAAAAAAACTGTCCACGCAGACGAAGTCGCGGGCGGCCGCAAGTTGAGTAATATAACCACCTCTGTATGGTCAGTGGTTCGCCCACCTGTGTAAGACACAGGGGTCCCAGGTTCGGTTCCCAGGGGGGGTACAATTTGTACTCGATTCGGTGGGTGGTAGGGCTTATTTTAAGTCCGCCTGGCTAGGTACCACCAATCTTCTGACGCCATAACGACAATTAGAAATCGTTGTGTTCTGGCAGTTAGAGGTAAGATAGCCAAGCCAGTTCTTCAGTGATAAGGATTCCGGGTGTAGTGCGCTTCCACCTTCGGCCTTATCGTCACTTAAAATTAGGTGAAGTCGTTTATTAGTTCTGTCTGCGATTTTGTCCGGTGAAACTATACTTCCCGTGAGAATTTAATATTCCTTCTTTATTCCTTTCTAAGCGGATGTCTACGAGATAATATTGAGTATTTGTACCGATAAAATGTTTTTACCATTGAAAATGGTTATCAGATGCAAATCGCCTGAGACGTATTTTTGACCATATCTCCGAGGATTTTGAAAGGATCGAGATGGAAATAGTACCAAAAGTTGAGAAATTTATCGAGACACGTGTGAACATTTGAATTTTGAAAATCTACTGGTAACTTTTTTTGAAATTTTGCAAAATTCCAATAATTCCGGGTTTTTTGAGGGGTGTTTGTTTACTAAATTGTAAATATTTCGGAAAGAAAACTGACTTAAGAAAAAATGAAAAAAAAGGTCCTAGGGTATTAGTTTAGCTACCACATGGTGAAATAATTTTGAAAATCTGTAAATAATTGTGACCTGTAGGTGGTCCCTTTAGATTTGAAATTCTAGAAAAACGGGTGTTTCCAAACATAAAAAGTTATGTAGCTTTTATGATTAGTGACCGATCGTCATGGTAATAGTGTTAAAAGATGCAGAAGCAGACGAGAAGTGCATTCGTTGGAATTTTGAGAATCGGTTAATAATATTTCGGCTGCGTCGAGGCAGTCAGCGGCCGCTTTTGTGACACGAGGCGGAGCCGAGTGTCACAATCGTAAAAATAAATTGGTACTACCTAGGTGATTTTAAAAATATAATAGGATTTTGCATTTGATTTGATTTTGAATGGCTTTTCATAAATTTTTGTATTCATTTTCAATGCTCCGATTCTTGCGGGGACTGCAAAATCTGTGAATTTTTTGTTTGCCCTTGTTAGTTTTATGTTTGATACTTTGACTATAAGTAACTAATAAATTAATTTTTTTACAGATCTCTCATGGCTGCGTATGTAAGTACAACCTACAGCCAAATACGGAGCTGCTAAAATTCAAATTACTTTCTTTTTTTATTAAAATTAACAATCTCATTAACATCTATAAAAACGCCAAACGTTGCCACTAATGTCAGTAAGATGAAGCCCTAAAATAACCTATTAAAAACAACATCAAATCAACAGGTTAACACGCATAACTGAAATCATTGACAACTTTCTTTTCTTGTCTCGCAACGGTGTCTTTAGAAAAGCAACTTAGTTAATTCACAATAAGATTGAAATTCACTCCTCAACATCATAAAAGATTGTAGAAAAAAATTATGGGTGGACAATCAATTGGATACGTTCTTTTGCTGGTTCGTTTCATATTTTGGTCATGGTAAAGGGTTTGTGGTAGGTCGCACTTGGGTGGTAAGTAATAACAAACATGGTAACATTCGATATGGTTTTTGGGATGAATAATGATGATGATACTACAGCTTCTGAGCTAATCAGATGCGCGTGAGTCGATTTTTTGTGTACATTTGGTTTGTAATAACTTTTTTTATTATTGTTTTGTAACTAAGAGTAATTAAGATAAGTCACACGTTAATTACGTTACATTTTTATCATACTAAAAATGTCTTTGTCACTGATTAAATGTAAAAATTAACAAAGCATAATGAGTCATAAAAACTGTAATTCTGTAATATAGCATTATCAAGTTGTATTTAGCAATGATGAGAAATCCTCAAGTTAATTCTATTTTGTGTACAATTCATTCAATATTTAACGTTTGGTATAATCACAACAATCAGATTATGAATTTCAGAATATTTGAAATCAAATCACGTTTCTACGTCATACCTGTGTCACATTTTGTGATTCTGTGTAGAAGCATAGAATAATAATTTAAGTTTTGTGACAAAGCAAAGAAACATGAAGTAAATAAAGTCCGATTTCTCTCAACAAATTAAAAATCGATTTCACACGACTTTATTATTTTACATATAGAGTCAAAAATCTTTTCTGTCACAAAAATCAGTATAATCAATAAAATATGATTAATTTTGTCTTTCAAGAACTTTATTGACCGACCGAGCGCGAAGCCCAAGCGAAGCGTCCCCGCTTTCAGTGTGAGCGAAAATGCTTTCGTATGTTTTTCCGGCTGTCCGGATGTCCAACTGTTCTCCTCTTCAGGTCGCATTCCTCAACCGTTTCTCGTGAAATTTTGTGAGCAGATTCGATAATATGTATTTTTTGGTCGGTTCAGTTTTAGATTTTTTCAGAATGGCTGAGATATGTTAATAAATCATATTTCAGCCGTTTTGAAAAATGATAAAAAAAACACAAACCTATTTTGTGTAGCGCTGCAAAGTAAATTTTGTTATTTTTTTTATTTTTAGAAGACTCAAAAGTTCATAGTTCAAAATCATAAAAACCTTTTTGACCAATATTCGAAATTTAAAAATAATAAGGTTGTGACAGAACTTATGACTACGTATATTAATTGGATTTAAATGATTTTAACTTCTAGATTTTTTTGCATTCACAATGCTATTTTTATGTTAGGATGAATAAATAATGAAAAATATTAGTAAAAATCGGCTCACCCGTAGCAACTTAGACGGGATTCGAACCCGCACCCTTAAGATTCCGAGGATTCCGAGTGCATTGGGCCGGAATCCTAAGGGTGCGGGTTCGAATCCCGTCTAAGTTGCTACGGGTGAGCCGATTTTTTCTAATATTTTTCATTATTTATTCATCTGTATTTAAATGACTTTGGATTTTATTTCTAGTCTATGAAGTCCAGAATATTATTTTAATATGAATTAATAATATTCTGGGAACAGAGGTAAAACGTCATTGATTTTAAGCAAAATACAATTTGAGCTACTTTTAATGCGAGCTTTACAGCGCACGCAGCCACTAGTAATAACGTTGTAACAAAACAAAACATTTAAAAATTACCTGCTCCCCGCTTTACAGTTTGTTGTTCCCAAAGGGTTGCTATATCGAGAGCCGAAATAATCCACATAGTTCTCATTAGCATATAAATTGGACACGATTAAACATAACTGGTACATTTTATTCGTAAAATAGGATTTCCTGTACCTCCCGTGTGTACGGATTATGCAAATCAGGTGAACACCCCTTTAATAAAAGTCTCGTATCTTTATTATGCATTGGAAGACACAATGGGTAAGCAACTTGGAGCGGTGCACTGAACAAGCAATGCAGTAGTAAGCCATTTGATCTTTGAAGATTTAAGATGTAATAGCGAATCACAAATAGACAAAGATCTCACAGTACTTGAGTTTGCACCTCCTCATGTTTCATGTAGAATTTTGAAACAAGTGTAGTTGGTGGTAAGTGTAAGATGTGTTGTTGTCAGTGTGTCTGCTTGTATTTGCATTATTTATTTTCCGGTTGTGTGTATTTAATTAGCTTGCACATAGATTAACAATCTGTTGTGTGCATGTTATATAGCAGTTTTTTAACATTGAAAATGTTTATGTTATCACCAGTGCATGTGCCCGATTTTCAGGCAAAAGTGCGGCATGGCATTTTGACCGATCTACATTGATCAAAACTTGAGATCTTTGAAGAGGTGTCAAAATGTGCAAGAAGAAGAGATCTATCGCATGGCGCTTGAATTAAAAAATTCGGTCGGGTAGTTTTTAAGAAATTTTGAAAAAATGAAATAGTTTCCGACTTGCCGGACAAAAATTAGAATAACTTTTTTTAAAGCCTTAATCAAAATTCGGAAAAAAACGCACCTGAAGACTGAATTGGGCTACAAAAATTAGCCCACTATGTAAATGATCAGACGACAGATGTACATACATACATACATACATACACTCACGCCTGTTTCCCATGGGGGTAGGCAGAGACTATGGATCGCCACCTGCTACGATCCTTGCACACTTCTTTCGCTTCATTCATATCCATCACTCTTTTCATACATGCCCTGCGGTTTTTGTCACTGCGTACACCAGCCTTTTTTATAATAACCTCTATTTGGTCCGCGTAGATTTTTCTGGGACGCCCTCGTGCAATCGTTCCTTCCACATTCGCACAGTATATCTCTTTCGTGATTCGCCTTTCATTCATCCTCTCTAAGTGACCAAACCACTGGAGCATTCCTTTCTCAATTCTTGTCACTATATCATCTTTCAGACCACACCTTTTGCGAATCACCTCATTGCTCACTCTATCA
This sequence comes from Agriphila tristella, assembly GCA_928269145.1. Lineage (NCBI taxonomy): Eukaryota > Metazoa > Arthropoda > Insecta > Lepidoptera > Crambidae > Agriphila > Agriphila tristella. The sequence continues at coordinate 16,389,418 of OV743443.1, forward strand.
CTCAGTTTTACTCCGCATATTTTCCTCAACGATCGCATCTCTACCGCATTTATTCTGCTTTCATTCTTCTTCTGCCATACCCAAGATTCACTTCCATACATCAGTGTCGGTACCAGCACTCCGTTATGAATAGCCATTCGCGCCTTTGCAGAAACGGTTTGGCTACTCATAACCGAGTGTATAGCACCACTCACCGAATTTCCTTTCTTCACTCGTCTTTCTATGTCTTCCTCACTCTTTCCGTCCCTTGTGAACAAACTCCCCAAGTATACAAACTCACGGACTTGTTCCACTTTTTCGCCACCTAACATTACCGTACAGTCAGTCATTTCTTCATCTCTCTCAAACACCATCACTTTAGTCTTAGTTACATTCACTTTCATCCCTTTTCTCACAAAATCTTCATTCATAACCGACATCATTTCCTGCAACTCTTGCGCAGAAGACGCAAGTATAACTTGGTCGTCAGCGTAGAGAAGGCACTTGATTTGAGTCCCATTCATCACAACCCCACAGTCACGTTCTTTCAGACCTTTCATACGACAGATGTGGGCTGCAAAAAATCCCAAAGGTGGGAGTGGTGTGTAGTTCAGCCGCATTGAGGGAGTCTATATCGAGCATACGCTCAGTCCCTCGTGAGGTCTCAGTATTATAGAGTGTACATGGATATTTATATTAATGAACCGAAAAAATATATATTGGTCTCTTTGAAAAAAATTAAAGGTCTTGGTGAGATCTTCGTTTCAGATGACAGCGTCAAACAAAGGTTTGGTTTAAGTTTTTGGTTATAGTACCTTTCAATAAAGTTCATGGGTTCGCTGTGATTTCAAAGTATTGTACTAATTCAATAAAAAAACAATCTTAGATTTTTTTTAAACAAATCTTTAAAATGGAACTCCCTAGGTCTCGAGCAGGTGACTGAACTAAACACAGAATAAAGTATTTTTTTTTCTTAATAGTACCTTTTATTTTTGATGTTAATTTTCAATGTATTTTGACGTCTCTGATAGGTGCGTGAAGCTTGAAATCCGTAACTTTTTTGCATCCATTTGACGAAGAACTGTTATGTTATTGCCCAACTAATTGAATTGGTCGGCAATCGTCGTACAGCTAATAATGACGACGATGAAGATTTTGAAAGGAAAAATAAATTGTGATGGTGAGATACTGATGGTGTTTCTTATTCCATAGCGGGGAAGGCTTGGCCTCCATCTCACCTGATGCTATGTGATGATTAGTCCGAAAATGGGAAGGCGCGGAATCTTCAATAATTGAGGAACTGGCCATACATACCCATATCTAGCAGTTGGATTTTGAAATTATAACCAAATACACTGGCCTGCAAAACTAAGTACTACAGAGGTCTATTAGAATGCTGATCAGACCAATTGAGTGTGTATGGGGATCTGAATCTTCTCTATTCACTCCCTGGATGGCCATCATCAGATCACACCACGTTTAATCCTGGGCGGAGAACCAATGCTTCAAAGTTACCTCGTTTGTATGAAAATAGACCTCTGTAGTACTTAGTTTTGCAGGCCAGTGTAGTACGTTATTATAGTAAAGTCTTCCAAACCAAAGAGTCTTTTGATTTCTAAATATACTTTGAATGGCAACGATACTTGGCTTCTAACTGTACTCTTTCTTTATCGAAGTTTAATTATATTCTCACTCAGCTCCATCAAAAGCCACCCGATGTAGAACTTCCCAATGAATCTCGCTTAAAATTTAATGAAATACCTAATAAGAAGAATCAAATTTCCCTTCGCTGAGTATCGTCAAGGTTCTATGGATTCTAATGCTTTTGTCTTAAAGTCTATTTTACGAATCCAATTTTGTAAAATGGTTGTGCCAATATCATATTTTCAGCGTAACAGAGAAGGGCTATTCCGAAAGCGATTCCACTAACCATCAGTTCTGTTTCCGTTGTCTCCTAGGTAAGGTTGAGGTTTTTATACGAGACGAAGCGATTTTGAACTTTTGAAAGTTGAAATAACAATAAAAACAATCATTAGATGACCTTTTATATATCACGTCACAAAGAGCGCTGAACAACAAGCAAATGATGGAGGAATCTATACTGTTTTCCAAACACATAAGATACATTTTCGCTCACCTTTGAGGCACTTATCAGGGCTCTTTTTACATGACGCATGACGCCTACTTTACCAGTAATTGTTATAATATTTTGTACATTCTATTTATGTAGGAAATCTAGACCAAATAGGTTGCGAGTGTTTTGTCTATTTTTTATTTTATTTTTATAAACCTTTATTGTACAAATACATTAAGTAAGGTACAAATGGCGGGCTTAATGCTAAAAGCATTCTCTACCAGTCAACCAATAGTAAACAGATAAACACAAATGCAGCACAAAAAAAGTCTATGTAATAATATACCGATAGCAAATAAGTACTAGTAGCTTCGTAACCTCGCGTTAAAAAGTAGCTCAAATTGTTCACGAGCTTTTTAAAGCACGTAGTAAGCTGTTTGATATTATTTGGGTAGGTATATTTGCAGCTAGATGACGCTTCTAATTTTAATCATTTTTCGAAATGGGTGATATTTTATGGTAAATTTCGAAAAACTGGCTAGACTAAAAAACTCTATATAATTATCAAACCTGCTCACAAAATTTCACGAGAATCGGTTGAGAAATGCGACCTGTAGAGGAAAACGGACAGCTGGAAAGTCGGACTGAAATAAGCTTTTTTACTTTTCTCCGTCATTTTGAAAAATATAAAAAAACTAGCGTGATAGAAAAATCTATGAACAGTTCAAACCTGCTCACAAAATTTCACGAGAATCGGTAGAGAAATGCGACTTGTAGAGGAGAACATCCAGCGCCAGAATCTAACTTTGTGATATATAAAACGCACGCATTTTTACACATCTCCGCCATTTCGAAAAATTTAAAAAAACTGGCTCAACTTCAAAAAATCGGTATGATTTTCAAACCTGCCCACAAAATTTCAGGATATTCGGTTGAGGAATGCGACCTGTAGAGGAGAAAAGACAGAGCCGGAAAGCTGGACTGAAATATGTCAAACCTGCTTTCAAAATTTCACGAGAATCGGTTGAGAAATGCGACCTGTAGAGGAGAACATACAGCGCTGAACAGCCGTGAAACCTGATTTTTTTTACATATGATTGAAAAATTAAAAAAATCTGGCTTGACCAAAAAATTCTACATAATTTTCGAACCTACTCGCAAATTTTCACGAGAATCGGTTGAGAAATGCGACCTGTAGAAGAGAACATACAGACATACGAAAGATTTTTTTGCCCAAGCTGAAGCAGAGACGCTTCGCGTTCGCTCGCACTTCGTGCTCGCTCGGTCAATTATGAACAATATAATGCAGAATCCCTCCGAGCGTTTTCGCAACTGTGGTTCACTACCAGTTGCCAATTAAAAATCTTTAACCTTTATTCACAACCATGCACACTTGGTTGCAACCTAATAATAAGAACTTTCCAAACATTCATTTACAATCAAGTCAAAATCAAGTCGTCCAATTACTATAATAGACGATAAGTTCACTTTACGTTAGTAGGATTTTCTAATTAAATTAAACTCTGCAATAATTTCAAAACGCCTCCTCTCGTTATTTGAAACCGTCCCTATAATTACACCATGATTCCACTTTCATTAGCCAAATTAGTCAGTTTTACAAATTGCCTTTAATTTTCATGACCTTAAGGTTGATTTATAAAAAGCTGAATTTAATTAACGGAATGGGAAAAGTATTGTGTTGGCGGTTTTTTTTTACTAAATCTTTGCTAAATAAACAAGACGTCGATTCTGCTAATTTTAAAGTATTTCAATAGTATTGCTTTTCTAATAATAGATATAAAAAATAAATAGAATAAAGAATATGACAAAGTCTATTGAGTGTGTTATAAGTAGGTAGTTTAAGTTTTCATTTTCTTCATTATAAAAGAATGCATGGTAATGGCAACTATAATCAAAATGGCAAAATAAGTTCTTGTATTATCTACCTTCATTTAAATAACAAAATCCTAAAAAATAACAAAACAACTAAAAACAAATAATTAAATTCCTTGTTGTTTTATAACTTACAATAAGAATAGTTCATAATATACAACACAATGAAAAGCTTTTCTCTTTTTCTTACATTACAATAGTGGAATTATTCCAGGTCAACGACTCCTTGAAAGCCTAGGCGGATGAAACACTTGAGTAGTTTTTTTTCATCGAATGATACTTTTCGACTTTTCGAAGCGAAGAACGCAGCCATTGTAAATAACGATTCAACTAGGGTTCACCTATGGTACAATAATATTCTACGCCAAGTTTAGCACTCCGAGACAGAAGAAAATAATGATGTGGTCTAAACAAGACCTTCTTTGTAATTTATGACAACCACCCACCACCCCGTGCGCGTTTTTTTAGGCTCCTTCTTCTAATGCGCAACAAAAATCCGCTTGAAAACATCTAACTAAACTGAAAGTGCATGAAAAAAGCACTCTTTGCTATGTCTCTCGAAATCGACTGCGCTGCCTCCAGAGACTGACTGGTCGATTGCGATCGACTTGATGGCCTCGACTGGTCTACGTCATCTGCGCTATCAGTACTGAATTCGTTTTCTAAGAGATATCACAATTAAAATGCACTATAATAATTTTGTAATGAGAGTGACAAAAATAAAATCCTTTATTCTTTGCTTGTTACTATAAAATTTGTCGTGTATGTGCCGGCCTAGAATAGCACTACCCCCTATCATCCCGTGGGTGTCGTAAAAGGCGACTAAGGGAGCATAGCCTTCAAGAGACGGGCAGCAGCGTCTCCAAAAAACCTTGGCCTACTGCGATCGCCAACCCGCCTGCCAAGCGTGGCGATTATGGCAAACCCCCCCCCCCTCATGCACAATGGATCAAAAAATTGGCCCCCAGTCCCCGGCAGCCCCGCTATTCCTAGCTACGGTAGCGGCTACGGTAACGGCGGGGCAGGGGGTGCTAAGAATCCCCGGGTGCGGCTCGGCTACCAAAAACGACGACAACTGCACCTGGCAACCTATAACACGCGCACACTAAGGACCGACGCGAAGTTAACCGAGTTGGAAGAAGTTATCAGCAAGGTACACTGGGACATTATCGGGTTATCTGAAGTCCGAAGAGCGGGAGAGGACTCGATAATCCTCAACTCCGGTAACTTACTTTACTACCGGGAGGGCGACCAACAGTCCCAAGGTGGTGTCGGGTTCATCATCCAAAAGTCCCTTGTCAACAACGTGATTACCATCGGAAGTGTGTCGACCAGGGTGGCGTACCTTATACTCAGAATATCCAAACGGTGTTCGCTGAATGTTATACAGGTTTACGCACCGACCTCGACACACCAAGATGACGAAGTGGAGGCTATGTATGAGGAGATCTCTAAAGCCATGCATAGCTACAAAACCCACTACACTGTTGTGATGGGGGACTTCAATGCAAAGTTGGGGAAACGATGCGGTGATGAGCTGAGAGTGGGGCAATTTGGAGTTGGGCAACGGAATGACAGAGGCCAGATGCTGGCCGACTTTATGGAGAAGGAGAACCTCTTTATGATGAACTCCTTCTTCAGAAAGCCGGAAAGCCGGAAGTGGACCTGGGTCAGTCCGGACGGTAAAGTCAGAAATGAGATAGATTTTATCATGTCGACAAAAAAGCAAATATTCAATGATGTCACTGTGATCAACGCTGTTAAGACGGGGAGCGATCACCGATTGGTACGTGGCACATTGAATATCAACCCAAAGCTGGAAAGATCTCGACTGATAAAATCAACAATTCGACCATTGCCGGCCCATATTCAAAACCCCGAGAGCTTTCAACTCGAACTCCAAAACCGCTTCGAAGCCTTTGAGAATAGCATAGATGTGGACGATCTAAACAACATGGTGGTGGATACTGTCCGTACAGTAGGGTCCAAGCTCTTTAAGACCCGCCGTCCCAAGATAAAGAAACTCTCCGACCACACACTCCTACTCATGTATCAGAGACGTGAAATGAGGCTCCAGAGTTCAATAGATGCTAATCGTTATCGGCAGCTTAATAGACAGATATCTAAGTCTTTGACGAGCGACCTTCGCCAATTTAATACGAATCGTATTAAAGAGGCTATCGAGCGGAATAAAGGCTCCAAAGTGTTCGCGAGAGATCTGTCTATTGGGCAAAGCCAGATGACGAAGCTGAAAACTGACGACGGACGCATCATTTCATCAAAGCCTGAAATCCTGAGGGAGATCGAGAGCTTCTATGGGCAGTTATATTCCACGCAGACACCTGTTGAAAGCAAGGCTAAAGACCCCAGAGCCAAGCTTACCCGACACTATACCCAAGATATCCCGGACGTCAGCCTGTACGAGATTAGTATGGCTCTCAAACAGCTGAAAAACAACAAGGCGGCGGGTGACGATGGAATCACTACAGAACTTCTGAGAGCGGGCGGTAAGCCGATACTCAAAGTCCTCCAGAAGCTCTTTAATTCCGTCATCGTCCAGGGCAGAACGCCAAAGACATGGAACATAAGTGAGGTGATCTTGTTCTTTAAAAAGGGTGACAAGTCCCTCTTAAAGAACTATAGACCCATCTCGCTTCTGAGTCATATCTATAAGTTGTTTTCGAGAGTCCTTACGAATCGTCTCGCTCGCAAGTTCGACGACTTCCAACCTCCCGAACAAGCCGGGTTCCGAAAAGGCTTTAGCACCATAGACCACATCCATACGCTGCGGCAGGTTATACAGAAGACCGAGGAGTATAATGAGCCACTTTGCTTGGCGTTCGTGGACTATGAGAAAGCCTTTGATTCGATTGAAACCTGGGCGGTGCTGCAGTCTCTCCAAAGGTGCCAAGTGGACTATAGGTATATCGAGGTGTTGAGGTACCTATACCAAAATGCCACCATGACGATCCGAGTACAGAACCAGAACACAAATCCTATCCAACTGCAGCGTGGTGCAACTGAGACAGGGAGACGTTATTTCTCCGAAACTGTTCACAGCTGCGTTGGAGGACATCTTTAAGCTCTTGGACTGGAAAGGACTCGGCATCAACATTAATGGCGAGTACCTAACACACCTTCGTTTTGCCGATGATATAGTCCTTATGGCTGAGACCATGGAAGACCTGAACACAATGCTCGAAGATCTCCGTAGTGCTTCCCAAAGAGTGGGTCTTAGGATGAACATGGAAAAGACGAAAATTATGTCAAATGCCCATGTTGTACCCTCTCCAGTTCATGTTGGGAACACTACACTTGAAGTTGTTGACCATTACGTATACCTAGGACAGGCAGTCCAGTTAGGTAGGTCCAACTTCGAGAAAGAGATCTCTCGCCGAATCCAACTCGGGTGGGCAGCATTCGGGAAGCTTCGAAAAATCTTCGCGTCCGACTTACCTCAGTGTCTCAAGACGAAAGTCTATGAACAGTGTGTGTTGCCAGTGATGACTTACGGCAGTGAAACGTGGCCGCTAACTATGGGTCTCATAAGGAGGCTCAAGGTCGCTCAGCGTGCAATGGAGAGAGCCATGCTCGGCGTTTCTCTACGTGATCAAATCAGAAACGAGGAGATCCGCAGGAGAACTAAAGTAACCGACATCGCTCGAAGGATTGCTCAGCTGAAGTGGCAATGGGCGGGACACATAGCGAGAAGAACCGATGGCCGTTGGGGCAGAAAGGTTCTGGAATGGCGACCGCGCACCGGACGACGCTCCGTGGGTAGGCCCCCGACAAGGTGGACCGACGATCTGGTGAAGGTCGCGGAAAGCCAGTGGATGCAGGCAGCGCAGGACCGATCGTCGTGGAGATCCTTAGGGGAGGCCTATACCCAGCAGTGGGTGTCGTGTGGCTGATATGATGATGATGATACTATAAAATAGCGCAACTGGATAGTAACGTAAGCAAGTGTTACTTCCAGTGACCTTGTTTTCTTGGACCATGGGTTTACCCACATTGTAAGCAGCGAACTGCGCCCTGTGCAATTGCTATATATTTAGCACTCACGATATTTTATCGTTCTAGCAAATAAGGTTGTTGAATGCAGACAATAATAAAATATGAAATAACGCGATTCTGTGCTGACCGATGGGTCAACCCTTAGTTTCAAATAGCTTCCGCCTGTGACTTAGTCCGCGTAAAATTCCGTGTAGTATTTAAATATAAAAATATAGCATATGTCAAAACAAGCTAAAAAAATCAGGTTTTACCTTCTACACCCAAAATATCGAACTTTCGTGATTATAATATTAGTGGTAATAGCCATTTGGTTTTAATGTGATCGCTAAGAAAATGTTACATTAATTTGGATCTGCTGAATGTCACAGCATATTGATTAGGATAAGTGGACCGGTTTCTTAACATAAGGTGTCAGTTCTCTGATGTGTTTTTAGAATGATTTTAATTGTATAACAGAATTATAGTCCATTCATATCCTAATTTCAATAGAGATGATGGTTGGAAAATTCCACCAGCTTGGGACCCCATCATTCACAAGCTAAAGCCCCAAACACACACTGCAAGATCGAATGATACGGTTAGTTCCTTTTGCAAATAAATTCACAAATATAAAAGACGGAGGTCGGCCTTCCTCTCCAAGTTTTCTTTCGCCATTTATTTCTTGGAGGGGCCTCCCAATTTTGTAAAATGGTGGTAGTTTCAGTAGATTCTCTCTTTTTAGCATTAATTAATTTACAAAATTAAATTATAAATTAAAATAAAAACTCTTTGTTAAATATTAATTTCTGAACGGCTTAAAAAAATCATCGCTTGAGGGTAGGCTCACGAGTAGCTTCAGTCCCCCGTGACCACGGCAGCTGCAAAAGTGCCGAAACGTCGGGAAAATCAAAAATCAAACCAAATACCAACTAATTACCAAAGTACTTCCAATAAAACCGCGCTAGTATCCGTTAAAAAGTCTTTTATTTCATGTCTAGTGAGCGCGTAAGCTTGAGAAGTGAATAGAATTACAGTATACATTATTACATAGAATCCCGTCTAAGTTGCTACGGGTGAGCCGATTTTTTCTAATATTTTTCATTATTTATTCATCTTAATATAAAAATAGCATTGTGAATGCAAAAATCTAAAAGTTTAAAATTGTACTGTTTCACCTTAATTGATTGTCTGGCATCTGCAAAGGTGCTACAACCGAATGTCGAAGTAGTTCTCTTCACATTGGTGAGATGGCGCTGATCTTCAGCGGAAGCGTGGAAAGTATTAGAAAATTTCGCCACATCCCTCAGCGGCTTGGTAGCATAATTGGTAGTGCATTGGGCCGGAATCCTAAGGGTGCGGGTTCGTATCCCGTCTAAGTTGCTACGGGTGAGCCGATTTTTTCTAATATTTTTCATTATTTATTCATCTTAATATAAAAATAGCATTGTGAATGCAAAAATCTAAAAGTTTAAAATAGAATTACAGTCGATGGGTAAGTACTTACCTAGAAAAAGTTATCATAACTTTGTCACACTTTAGTTTTCAAGAAGTCTTTATAACTTTAGGTTGGCAGGTTGATTTTGATTTATGTTGCAGATGACAAGCATGATGTTATACCCCAAAAATAGCCGATTTTGTAATAAAGATTAGGTACTTAACGTACCTAAAAATTCTGAAGCGAAAACTAAAAACTAATGGAAATAAACGTCGTAAAGTCTAGTCTCACATTTGAAAGGTCAAGATGTTTAGAAGTGATTATCTACTTCATTTTAGTATGATTAATAAATACAACCAGTAATCTTCGTTAACGCCTTAACACTAAAGAATTTAAAAGTTATCATTTTAACTGTGGGACACAAATCGAACCGGAAATACCAAGCAGAGTTGTAATCTAGCAAATTTTATAAATAACAAATTAATACGAATATTCATCATAATGTTTATGTTATGCAGATTTAATTTATGGAACCTCAGGTGTGCTATTAAGTTTAGAAAGAAGTCAAAACTTGTATCTAAACCTGATTTTTAGTGGCCTTGACTTTTCTTAGAATATCTCTAATGTTGTTTACCCATTAATATGTTTTATAGGTACCTACACAATTTTCATTCACATATAACACATATATTTCGAACTATGTATTTACGTTTCACTTTCAGGTGTCACTTGTAGGTAGCTTACCTATAATTAAGTTATATTCTCCATTTAGGAAGAGGTATTTAGGTAAGAAAGTATTATGTTTACAAATTAATGAAAAAAAATAGATAAAAAAATAGAGACCAACAGATATGTTTATTTAGTTTATTTCTCTAGTAAAGTTGTCTTGTGTTTTTTTTACTAGAAAAACAACATTATCTAATTTGTTCAAACGAAAATTTAAGTTTCTCACTATTAAAGGACCAATACCGAATCAAGATCATCGAACGCAGTTTCTTTCTCTTCGTGAAGTTAGTAGGTAGCTCAAAATGAATAAGTTTCAAAATATGTTGTTATTTTGTTTAATTCTGATTTCTGATAAAGCTGATAAGTTTCTTGCGCCCATTATTCTTGTCAGCTAAATAAACTGGAATGGATAGGAAAATATAGACAATTCAATTGCATTTAATTTCTAAGTTTATTTAAATAAATAATTTTTCAATTTCAAATATGAAAAAGTAGAACGATGAACATTGTTATAATTTGTCGGAATTCTTTTTCATTCCTCTTTTGAATAAATCTTGAACTTTTCTTATCTTTAGCCGGCATGGTTTCATATCGTATCCTATTCAACATGGTATGAAGTTAGATCAGTCTTGAACGTTGTCACACCTTGGTCACATCAATTCAACCTTGTAAGCTTTCAATTGTTGCACTTACAATTTGTTTTTGTCTTGTCACTAGATTGACGTTGCAATTATGACAAGATGACAAGGGTCTAAATTATAATGTCAAGGTGTTTTAAATATTACATTGAAGTCCTGAGGAAAACTACCCACTTATAAATTACAGTGAAAAAGTTTCTGCCATGGATTTTTATTGAACCATAATGAAGGATCACAAATATTATCTTTAGTTTAAAACCAAGGCCGTCTGAGATCTAGTTGCTAGACGTAGACATTCATAATGTGTTTTTTTTATTCACTGACTGTGAGCATAATTTTGTATAATGTCCTAGTATATTTGTACAAATCGGATGTCTATACCCAGCAGTGGGTGTTGTGACGCTTATATGATGATGTTGATGAAAATGATGAACAACGTATTACAAAATAACCCCTAATGCCGAATATGGTAGATAAGGACCATTTACTATGGGACCAACTAATATCGCGAAAAAAAAATTTACTGTTTCATACAAAAATTAATAAAGAAAATATCAAAATGTATCAAACAGTAAATTTTTTTCGCGATTTAAGAAATTTCAGTTTGATGGGGAACCATATAGACAGGGATGTCTACCATATTCGGCATGAGAGTTTTTTTGTAACACTGTAACGGGGCGGCGTACGGGGAGTGAAGAAAGACGAAAGGTAAGAGAATGAGTAGAGGTTTATTGGGTACTGTTAAGTACGGAAACAATGGATTTTGACCGATTAGGCTGAGTGACTACTACGGAAGGGCGGATTAAGGTGAGACACCGAACAGGTTAATGGATCCTGAACTTTGTACTGCACCCAGAAGTAAACCACCGCTTTAGTAGCTCCCTACTGGATTCGATACAAAACAAAATATTAGCAGAGGTCTTATAGAACTGCGTAACACACTCGATACCGCGGTTCAGAATGCTACAGCGCCATCTAGTCACCACAGTAGGAACTATATATATGGGATACAACTGTTAAGAGTAATGATGTGGTTATTCATGCTTGATAAATATTATGTTGTGTTACAGTCCCCCCCTTCAGGTTCCGATGTCGTCCCGACGAGGAAGATGGTCAGTTAATTCTTCTTGGGTCTTCCCCTTCGCTTAGTGGGTTGCGCCGGCACGGCTTGGGCACAGTCCTGGCTGGGAGTTTTCTTCGGTCTTCCCCTTTTCTTTATAGGTTGTATTGGCCAGGGTAGATTAGACTCTTTGGTGATAAAAGGGACAAGTGCGGAAGCATGATACGTCCCTATTGGCTCATTGGGTGGTTCTGGGTTACCTACGATGTAAGATGTTGGACCATGCTGCGTTAAAATAACGTTCGGCCCATTCGTTCGTTCCCCATCCGTTCTCCCAGGTACATACTTTATGGTAAGGTCGAATGCCTGGAGTTGCAGCGCCCAGACCGCCAATCTACCGCTAGGTGACTTCATTGACATAAACCAACGCAATGCTTGATGATCGGTGATAACTTCAGTGGGAACACTTTCGATATAGCTTCGGAATATTATGACAGCCCAAACAACCGCCAAAAATGCTTCGAGACCCTCTACGTCTTTTCTGCCATCATGCGAAGCTTGACAGAACGCCAAAGAGCTGCGCCTACCCGCGCCAATTGTAGTCAGGAGCTCTTTGAATTGCTCGGTAGAAAAGTTCGTCATTCTTGCGGAAGTGCTCGTACTTTTCTTCACTGTTGTTTGCCGCCCAAACTTCGTTACAACGAATTTTGGGGTGGGGTTCACGCTGGAACGTCCCGCCACTTTGCCAGGAGTGTGTGGAGAAGTCAGTGAACCCGTTAAGCCTGGAAATTGATTTGCAGGTATTGCAGTTGCTCGTCCAGCTCCTCCAGATGGTGACTTGGAAGAGCGTCAGATGTCGCAGAATCCCCAGGTAAGTTTCCAGATTCAACAGGTACGCGTCCAGGTCCTCCAGGTGGTGTGATGGTGACCTCCAGGTGGCCACTCGTTGAGGCGCCAGATGTAACGGGGCGGCGTACGGGGAGTGAAGAAAGACGAAAGGTAAGAGAATGAGTAGAGGTTTATTGGGTACTGTTAAGCACGGAAACAATGGATTTTGACCGATTAGGCTGAGTGACTACTACGGAAGGGCGGATTAAGGTGAGACACCGAACAGGTTAATGGATCCTGAACTTTGTACTGCACCCAGAAGTAAACCACCGCTTTAGTAGCTCCCTACTGGATTCGATACAAAACAAAATATTAGCAGAGGTCTTATAGAACTGCGTAACACACTCGATACCGCGGTTCAGAATGCTACAGCGCCATCTAGTCACCACAGTAGGAACTATATATATGGGATACAACTGTTAAGAGTAATGATGTGGTTATTCATGCTTGATAAATATTATGTTGTGTTACAACACGTTGTTTAGAATAGATATGATCGAAAGTACATGTTTCCAAGTTTTGCCAGGGGCGTCAAACCTTTGCTCGTCTGATTGCTTTGTTCCCGTAGGATCAAGATTTGAATTTATCATTAGAACGCTTCTTGGGCGTTCGATGCGGTGTGCCAACTAAAATATTCAGAAGAAGGGTTGCTCTTAGCTGGCCTTCGTTTTGATCATAGCCGCGATGTTGTTTTCCTTGAGGAAATGTTTTCTGGAAATAGAAAAGGTTTAACTGCAAAGCTTCGGGATTATGAGCGAACTCTGTTGACAGATTTGTGTCTTATTTTGTTTTTGTGTAAACAATGTCATAATTATTAAATTAAATTAATCTAATATTAATATACACTTCTGAGACTTCCCCGCGTGCAGTTTATTAGAAATAAAAAACTTTTTACGGATTACAGCGTATCTACGTCTATTGGTAATTAATAAAGGTGTATTTATTGTTTTTTTGGGTTTCCCGACGTTACGACATCTTTCCAGAAACCGTGGTCACGGAAGGACTAAAGAAAAAAGGCTGCTTATATTTTTAGTTCCAAGCGGGTAATTACATAAAAATATGAGCAGCCTCTTTCTAAAATAACATCTGAATTAATACTGATAAACGCACTGTAATTCGTTAACTGTTTTATTTCTAATATTAATAATTGATTAAAAGTAACATGTATCTAAAAAAATAAACTAATTCTTAAAATTAAACTATTTGGAAGCTGAAGCTCATTTACCCTTTTGGAAAAAGAGCGTAACTTATATTTATGAACCTTTTAAGTTGAAAATTCTATACCTAAGAAATGGTCTCTTTGTTTGTATTGCGGTCTTCAACTGGGGAAATAACCTTAATCTCACTGAAAACTGCAGAATCCATTGTTGTACGAGTTAGTGTGTGGGGTTTCAAAACCCCCGAGAATAGAAGAATAGTTAGAAAAGGCAGTTTGTAAATCGTTGTGAATGCATACTTTTCGAGCCTTTTCCCACACTTAAAACAAGGGCCATGCCATTGTAAAAACTAACATCATGACAATGTCATGATGAAAATAAAAAAAAATGTGATAAGGAATTTGACTATGTCTGTTAGGTTATTAAAATCTACTGCTGGGAATAGACCAAAGGATCCTCTTCTAAGTGCAATTGTCCACACACGATTTTCCCTCGTAGTAAAAATCGCCGTGCGTAGGCATGATCGGCAGTGTTGTATGGATCAGTATGGAGCTTGTTAAACACACGGTTTTCTGCCGTAAAAAATCTACAGTTGATTCGCCTTACGCTACGTTCACACGGAAACAAACTGGATCGGATTTTTTGCAGGATATGGTTTAGTTATAATATAATTTACATGTATGAGTTCACGTCACGTGCATTCGGTTTTAAGATCCGGATTTATATGGAGACATACTGTATCCAGCAAATATCCGTTCCGGTTTGTCTCCGTGTGAAAAAACTCTATTAGTTCACGCGACTTTCATTATATTTTAGTTATTCAACAAGTGACATAAAGTACTTTAGTTTATTTTATTAAAAACAAAGAAAATAATCTAATATTTCGATTATTTTCATAAAACCTTAATTTTTACAGCAACCTATATTGAATTTTAAAGCGTATCAAACAAATTAGTTTAATTAAACGAATCACTCAGTAAACTTGAACTATCAAAAGTAGGTAGGTATTTTTAATATTAACAAAACTAGTTTTGCGAGAATTTAAACGTTAAACTTTAAAGTTGGATGTTTTCTAAAAGTTACGTTTTGACACGTCAATTAGTTTGAAGCGTCGTAAAATACAGATTGAGTATCAATTAAAGACACTTTGTTTAAACGATTTGCGGATTAGTGCTATTGCTAAAGGTTTACTATTGATTTTTAAATATAATATATGTATATTATTATAACTGCAAGTAGAAGCAACTTGTTTTTTTAGGGTTCCGTATCCAAAGGGGAGAAACGGAACCCTATTACTAAGACCCCGTCTGTCTGTCTGTCCGTCTGTCTGTCACCATGCTTTATCTCACGAACCGTGATAGCTAGACAGGTGAAATTTTCACAGATGATGTATTTTTGTTGCTGCTATAACAACAAATACTAAAAACAGCATAAAATAAATATTTAAGGGGGGCTTCCATTCAACAAACGTGTTTTTTTGCCGTTTTTTGCTCGATATTAATAACGACTGCAGCTAGACAGTTGAAATTTTTACAGATGATGTATTTCTATTGCTGCTATAACAACAAACACTAAAACAGAAAAAAAATATTTAAGGGGGGCTCCCATACAACAAACGTGATTTTTTATTTTTTTAATGCTGGTTTTTTGGTACGGAACACTTAGTGCGCGAGGTCGACTCGCACTTGGCCGGTCTTTATACAATTGTAGTTTCTGATTTCCATAAAAAAAGTGTTTTAGCTATGTAATTTTAAATCAGAGCAATGTATTTGATATCGTCTAAAATAAAAATAAAACACAATGCAGCATGTTATCGTATACCCAAAATGTTACTAGTTCTCAATACATTAAGTTCATTTCGAGTAGGTATCAATTGAAAAACTTGTACTACATAATGCGCACTGAACAAGAAATTTCAATATTTTTTTATCTGCGTGATTACATAATTTATAAAGCCTATTGCAGATTCATTTTACCGTCAATAAGATTATTTTCCAATGAATTAATTTCGAATTCTGAAATCACGTTATAGTAAAAATACGTTAAAAGTATTGAATATGGATAACTTAGAAACTTGATTCTATTGCCCGTCGAACAGCAAAACGTCGTGACGTAGTCGCAAGCGCAGACCGCGCGGGACCAAATAAGTTATTAAGCACACCGTATTACATAGGCCTCGATTTTATTAGCATAAATCAATAATTTTGAGAAGATTGTAACGTGATCATGAGTTACGTAAGGTTGAATTAAATAAAAGCATATTATAAAATATTTTTCTTGGCGACAGATATTTTATTTACCTGTTTAGTAATATAATCAATAACCGGTGAGTCGGTAATGAATTTTGATGATCTAAAGGCCCAATCGCGCTATTTTTTTAACGATAAAACCATAACTAAATTGTTTCGGTTTCGTTTACAGAAAAGCTTTAGTTTTGATAAATTTGTTGAAAGCTATGTCTAGGAAGCCTATGATGCCAATATCGGTCAATCTCAATGACAATTCTAAAGCTTAACCAAATATTTTTAGGTAAATATAACGTAAATGTCAACGTAACGTTTTTGGTTTTTAAGTTCAGAGTTAGCACCTGGAACCAGAAAATTTGGCTACGTGCTCTCATAACTCCTACTATCCCCGTCAATTGGTAATGCGCCTGGCAGCCCTGATTTTAACCTCAAAAACGAAAAACAATTGTAAATTTTTTATTTACGTTGACCCTATCTTATGGAAAATAACAATTAAATAATTAATATATTAGATTACCTATTAGAATCTGCTTATTTCATGTCATTTTTAGTTGCGGATCACGTCAACGTGGATGTTAATGAGACAAGGTTCCAGCGCATTACCAATTGACGGGGATAATAATGTAATATTTTGTGAAAATGACGATTATCTTGTGTTATGTTATCCATCATACAATTTAGTACATTATTTAAACCTCATTGAGCGATGGTGGTACTTCATACATTTTTACATAATCATCATATCAGCCGCACGACACCCACTGCTGGGTAGAGGCCTCCCCTAAGGATCTCCACGACGATCGGTCCTGCTCAATACATAATAATAATATATGAATATTATAATCTCATAACAATAAGTAAAAAAAACTACCAATTTCTAGTATAATAGGTAACTCTTTAAATCAAAATCAAATCCAATTATCAGTAACAATAACAGCCTAACAATCAACAATTTGATACGTAAATTTGTTATTTAAACCGTCATATTTTATCATCAGCCGCTGTCGATTTTGACGGGCTTACAGTACAAAATGTATTAACAGTCTCGTTGAATGAAAAATAATTAATTTTTCGAATAAGACGCCCACGTTCAATGTAATTATAGCCTTATACAAGCGCATCAAACGTTTTAAATAATATTACGGAATTTTCATCGTCATCCTACTAATGTGTTGGTGCAATAAGTTTTACAATAGCTTGTACGGTAATTGCTTTGTAAATATTGAAATGGAGTCAAACGTTTTTTACGGATTCATTGTCGAAAAGTTAATGAATTAAACGCATTGCAAAAAATATGCTACGAGTTTGTAAAAAAGATCAAGCATATAAAATAAAAACCACGATAGTTTGGAAGATCCAACAAGCAGATTTGTAAATATGCTCTTTTCTGTAATAATAGTATTTTAATGCCTTTCATTTTAAATTCTGTTTATAATAATTAATTTTGAAACAATTATTAAAGCTTTTAGAACTGGGCGTGGGTGATAAGACTGATGAGTAATTGCTCCTCCTTATAATTTCTAAACCTGGAAGTTTAATTTATAAGTGATTGTCATAATAATAATCATCATCATCATATTGTATGGCCGACTGCGTCATCATCCTAAACCTCCAGTTGTAAATTTCTTAGCCACTTCTCGGCTGCGGGCGTCAGTTGGTGAAGCTCTCTTAAACCACCACCGGGGAAGCAGTACAGCGTGCAGCGAGCAGTCCTCAGCGACGTATTATAGGGTCTGGTCTGGGTTCCCGCATTCATAGGCTGGTGAGTCTTTTAGACCCCATTCATAGAGATGGTGGTTTGATCACCCATGTCCTGACCTGAACCTGTTAAGTTTGACCCATAGTGCCCGTTGTGTATAATAATAATGACAACTACTTATAATTTGAACTTCCAGAACACTAAGTAATTATTACTTTAGTGTTGTGTTGGGCTCAACGCATTTTCTTTCAATTGGAACTAGAGCACGCCCCTAAGGAATTATCTCCTTACAGAAGTCTGCAACCTAATCACAATATTTTGTACAGTTGCACAACTGTACGTAGACATTAAAGATCAGGGACAGGGTTGTTAATGAAATCCTTGCTAACAAAAACGTTTGTAAATTTAAAAAAATGTAAGTAGCTTCGTTTGTATCTTTATTGTATCGTCCCATGTGGGCCATAGGGACGAGAGACGTCAACGACTCTCTTAAATTCCTAAAATCATTTTTTATATGTAATTAAGAACGTTAATTTGTTCAATGTTAACATTAAAAAGCTTATTTCTAGATTCATAGAATAAATAAAATATTAATGAAGTAGGTATTTACATCTAAAATACTAATAAGATAAATGTGTGTTATCAATAAATGAAACAAAAAAATAAAAATAATAATACTTAACATGAATTAATTCCCATCAAAGTCAAAGTCAAAGTCAAATAAGCTTTATTCAAATAAACTTAATTATTAAGTACTTTTGAATGGTCTATATTTTCCTACCACCCGTTCCAGACTTTTTTAGCTGACAAGAAGAACGGGCGCAAGCATAGACATAGAAAAATTTTCGCTGGCGCAAGAAACTTATCAGCTGTAACAGCCATAAGTAACGTTAATCGTTACCAGATAATTACAACAGGGTGACAGGATTATTGGCAACAACATAGACTTATTATATAACTTCAACAAAGTGCTTATTGTACTATAAGTACTAAATACTAATAGTAGCATCATCAAAAGATTCATTATCTTATCCATTACTATAAATAAGGTTCGATATACGGCATTCGATTAGATTACACACTTTATTACTATTTCGATCATCTAATTGTTTTTATTAGCTCTATTATGGGCCGTTGTTTATTATAAGGCACTAATGGACCGTTGTGAAGACAAACAAAAAACTAAAAAAAAACACAAGCTCTTACAAAAGCTCTTGTTAACCCTGTTATCGGTTATAGAATGGAGCTTTTATCGGTTAAGTTAGATAAATGGTTATTGTTGTGTTTCGATTATGTTAATTTTTTTTGTTCGTCGCGGTGAGATCCCCTGGAGACGTTATGGATATTAAAGTTGGATAAAAAGGAATGTTAGACTTATGTTAATTTTAATTAAAACTTTTTTTAATAACGTATTTTTCTATGGATAATTAGCTTCGCCCACAGACGTAGCTTATTTCAACAAACTAAATTAGCAAGTTTTATTGCAAATTTGTTTTTTTAAATTGAATTCAACGAGTATTATATGACCTAAAAATATAAGAAGACTAAGTGAAATAATTTTAATTAGATGCTTGTTTATGACATTTTAATATCCATAACACACTAATAAAGACAAATTACTGAAGCTAAATAAACAAGACAGGAAACCATAAAAAATTGCAAAGTAAATTAATGTTTAAAAAAATCTGTAGTTCATCAATTATTTGCAATTACTTACAGTAAATAAAATTAATTACCCAATTATCGTTGTCTCAATATGAAAAAAAACTAGTTTATTTTTAATAAAGACGTTTATCAATTTAAGTATTTAATGATATCCGCTTTTAATTAAAGTGATTTTACTCACACTGTACAGTAAGTATTTATATGTATGTAAGATGTCTGCAATGTTTTAAATTAAATTGTCACGTGCCCTTTGGAAATAAATATATTTTTTTTTACAAGTTCGAAGCGTTGATGCGTAATTTGATGGTGAACGTTTGAAATACATTGACGCCATCACGTAAAGAAATCACTCAATTTTTTTTAAATCATTAGTCGTGGTGATATTCATTTTTGCTTGATTGAGTAAGAAACAATCAAATCTAGTAAACATACAAACTTTCACATTTTATAATATTGGTAGGATAAAAAAATCAAAGCATAATATTGTGTTCACCCCCGTTTATGTAAGGAAGTTTATTTTTAATACGTGTACCGGTCATGTTATTGTTATGCATACACACGCCTCCAATTCCTCGAACAAATCCCTATTCAGAGATCGAAGGTTAAACGAAGCGTTTTGGTAGTTTCCTCGACGCCAATTGTGGCTATAAAATCAGCGAAATTGATAAGATGAAAAAATACACCAATGTTTGCTCTTTGTAATCCTTACTAATATTATAAATTCGAAAGTCCGTTTGTTTGTTTGCTTGTTACGCCTTCACGTCTTAACTACTGAACCGATCATTATGAAATTTTGCGTACACGTTGTCAGGGTTAAAGAAAAGGACATAGGGTATCTTTCATTCCAAAAAAGGATTGTTGCAGAGGGATAGCAATAAAACTTTCAACGCAGACGAAGTCGCGGCTGGCCTCTAGTTTTATTATATCAACGAAACTAGGAAAAAAAAATATTAACAAACAGAAAAAGCAACTTGAGTTAGATTCAGTTTCATGAAGTAATTTTCAGTTTCACTAAGATAAAAACAACTATTTTATGCACATTATATTTGGTATGTCATGTACCTATTGACTAGACCAGGAAGGTACTGGAATAGAAGCCAAGACAATCTACCCTGATAACCAGGTGGCGCAAGATAGAATATCGTAGAAGGTTTTGGAGGAGGCCTATGTCCGAAGACGGACGGAAGGCTGATAATAGACAAATAGTACCTACTTAAATAGTACCTATTGAAGTGTCCTGAGAAAATCTAAATGAAAATTATATTATAAAACTTTAGTAATACTCGTACACACCGCAGGACTTAAAGGTCACGGTACCTGGCTGGCAAGTGATTAGCCACATTTTTTTCTCTAAACTAATCACGTTAATATTGATGCTGCATGTGAAAACAAGTACCTAGAAATTAAGAGCCACATAATAATTAATTATGTAGATTTTATGAAACATTATCTAACTCTATTTTAATGGCCACAAACCAATTCCTGTTCGTGAATTCTGTCCCATAATTCCACAGCAAGAAGGCTCGAATGGCGTAATCTCCGCGCGGTGAATCCTAAAGCCCCCCCTGATTGGATCGGCTCGATTTTATCACGTTACCCTGAAAATTTTCGATAACACCCCCTTCTTACCTTATAACGGAACGGCTGTACATTCTCACCTGATGGATCGTTAAAATCAAGCTGATTGTAAATATGCGAATGTTGATTCGGTACATATTTGTTGATATCGTATGACCTCGATGCTGTTGTTTACTTCGTTAACGCATTGGTACAATTGGTTCAAAACTATTGTTTTTGTTTTTTTTTATTACACACTAGCGGACGCTTTTTTGGTACCCTATGTCCTTCTCTGTACCCTTGACAACGTGTATGTAAAATTTCATGATGATCGGTTCAGTAGTTAAGACATGAAGGCGTAACAAACAAACAAACGGACTTACGCATTGACCACTTTTATAATACTAGCGGCCGCCCGCGACTTCGTCTGCGTGGAAAGGTTTTTTGCTCTCCCTCGGGAACAGTGCTTTTTTTGGGATGGAAGGTACCCTATGTCCTTCTCTGTAGCCTTGACAACGTGTAAGTAAAATTTTATGATGATCGGTTCAGTAATTAAGGCGTAGGCGTAGCAAACAAACAAACGGACTTTCGCATTTATAATATTAGTAAGGAATATAGTAAGGATAAGCAAGGATTTAAAATGCAGATGATACATTTTGTTTCGTCTTTAAACTATCTTCTTTAACTCTTGGGGCCTGTTTCAAAAGTTTCAGACCTCTTGTTAAAAAAAAAATGAAACAAAAATACGAGAAGTATGAAAGTATCACTCAAAAAATGTGTCCATAATTTTTCATAAGCCTGTAAAACTAGCCCTTATCTTTTTACCCGACAGCAAGAGGGTTATGTTTTTCGCGCGTATCTTGTGTGTTTGTATGGAATATTCTTTATTACCTCATATCTTTCAAACGGCTGAACGGATTTCTATGATTAAGATATCGTTAGATTTGTCTTGACAGCCCAAGTGTTCTTAAGAAGGTGGCGTTGTGGCGGCTGTACGGTGCTATTATACGTAGTGGAAAAATTTTTTTTTTTAGAATACTACAATATGGGTGTCAAATTAAAGGGCTTCTTATAAGAATTTCAAAAAGGTATATCATGACTGTAATATTTAAAAAAAAACCCGCCTGCATAAAAAGACAGGTCAACTGATGGAAACAAGATTAAATATTAAAGACAACATAATGCAGTCGGAGGCATATAATTCAAATCATTCATAACGTCACTTTCTTTACGCATGCCTCCGACTTGTCTTTTTATGCAGGCGGGTTTTTATTTTTTTTATTACTTGTATATTACACATGATAAAAACCAAAGCTAGTTTTTAATCAAAGGTCGATCACTATAATAGTCAACATTATAATTATGTATTAATTAATCAAAAGATTAGTTACCAAATGGTTCGTCAAAACTTAATGCTATTAAGTAATCCTACTAAAATTCAAGAACAACATGTTTTATGAACTGTTAAAACTGTATTTTATCAATGATTTATTAATTATACTTGACCCTACATAAGCAGAAGCTGTTTTGTATAAATATTGAAGTAATAAATTAGTTTTTCACTTCTAAGATTTCCGTTGGTACGTCAGAAAATTAAACTAGTCAAAAATAAATGAAAAAAAAACCGCTTTAATGTTTTTGTTCAATAGTTGAATATTTTCTTATGCTTATTTTAGTGATTATTTTTCATAAAAAAACAGTACCAAGAAATCAAAGCTTCTTTTCATAAAGTTTATATATTTTAACCAAACAAAAAATATATTATTGATTGCTCGGGAATAAAAGAAAAAACTCGTAAAAAAACTTCTTCTGGATTTTACAAAAGTTATGCTATTACGTAAATTAGACCTCCATATCCAATGATTATGTAAATTATTTTTGTCGTCTACATTTACGGAAATTTCCAATAAGCTTACTCGACAAAACGAGTCCATTTGTTTTTCATTTTCGTACGACATAAATTGACAACAAAAGCTTTCGCTTGAGGCTATCAATCAATCCACAGACTGAACACGATCGAAATAGCTTGCTAAATTTAAAACTGGCTATCTGAGTGCATAGAATTGGTCATTTACGTGCTTTACCACTTTGCAGAAAATCTCGTGTGGGGGTGGATTGCCCCGGGTGCGTACTAATGGACTATTTACATGAGTCGATTTTAGTCATCTCTGACGGTCGACTTTAGTCACATAGCAAGTTGCTTCCAAAATTGAATCGCGTGATGGCGTCGCTGTTGTCTATGTAGTTGATGGCGTAACCTAGGTAACGATATGTAATAACGTAGTTCCAGTTTTGGCCACCGGATCGGATAATTTTGTTCAGTCACCTGCGGCCTAGGCCAAATTGCCATGTACACGGTCGATTTTCGCCATGAGGCGAAAGTTGTGCGGGTTTAGTCACCCATGTGAATACCCCATTAACATATGTAAGTGATCGGGTAGCGGGCAAGCGATGTTAACTTTAGGGGTGGTAAAGCGTCAGTGTGGTTGATTGTACACTTGCAAACAAGAGCTCCCCAAAACTTTATCCCAAATCCGTCATTCCATTCTGCAAACAATACCGCACTGCTCACTAATGAAGCCCGTCAATCAGTCCGTTTGTACGTCATTCAGCCGATACAAATTAGTGACAACGACGTACGTCCGAATCCCTATTAATGATCTTCTCTATAACGTGTTACCAGTGTTGCCTCAGTTGATTAATGCACGTTTGTATTTTGTAGGAATTTTAATGGTAATTTTACATGTAGAAAAATGCGCTGGGAAAAATTACTTCTAAATACGACGTATCTAAGTGCCTTTACTTTTTTATTAATAGTTCATTTGTAACTGAATCATAATAAGGTTAATTCCCCAACGAAATTGTCTCAATGGTTGATCAATAATTGCCTTTAATCATCTGCCACAGTCTTTGTTTGCGTTGCCAACACACTGATTGGCTTCGGTCAGCAAATAGCTCTGATATCGTATAGAACATTAATTATAGCTCCTGGACTATAATGTTGATTATCTCTAGTATTGTGCTCGAAGATTATCTAACTAGGTGAGCCCGCAACTTCGACCTATTGAAGGCGCAAATCACAAAATATGTAGTAATCAAATCAATGGAAAAATAATAGAGTAAATTAGTAACCATCTAGTTACAAATACATTTAGTAACAAAATAGAAAAAAGATTTATGAACAATTAACGAAGTTAGGTATATACAAGTAGTTTTTTGATAACTTACTCGAAAACGCGTACCTACCTATTTAGTGATTGCACATTGTATCGTTAAGGACTACCTAACTACCAAATAGTACAAAAGCAGCTAAAAAGTCTATTGTTGATGCTAAAAGTAGCATGTCTGCTAGGGCCTTAATATTTATAGTGACGCAAATTCTAGTAAAACTTCTATGTAGCTTTTGCTTGTAAGTTAATTGATTCCTTTCTTCTATTGAACTCCAAGAATCAAAACAGGTTTCCATTTGTTAGCAATTTTTCCTAAAAAGAATGATCCGTCATTGCCTGATCTAACGATAACGAGTTGAACCGAAAATAAACGCTTTCGAGCAACTTTTGAAAGAAGCCTTTTTCGATACGCATGCTTTGGTCACGAGAGAATCTCATTTGCCACGCCCGATTTTGTGGGGGAAATGGAAGTGGGAAGTAACATAAGATTGTAGACAATGTAAGAAATAGATTGAATGTTTAGAAAAAGTTTAATAATAAAACTTCGTCGATGGACGTGCAAGACCGCGTAAGAGCAGTTTGCAATACCGCGTATATTTTTTTTATTCTACAGGGCGCAGAAAAAATTTAATATCTTGGCCATTTAAATATTTTTTTCGACTGAACTTGTTTGTAGTTACTTTGAGAAGGTATTGTTTTATAAGAATGTGACGTAATTTTACGAAATTTACTGATAAATACATAAAATTTTCATGTAATATCCCCTCCAAGCCCTTTTTGGAACTTTCGTAAATACGCGGTATTGCAAACTGCTCTTACGCGGTCTTGCACGCCCATAAGTAAGTATAATAATTTCAAACATCTTGTTAATAACTCAAAAGTTCCTATATGTTGCGAACATTCTTGTGATATATTGGCATTTAGCGACATATTAAACCTGCAATAATGAATGGTTGGATGACATGAAAAAATAATGTTATAAGTTTAAAATGTACCAGATAAAAAATAAAACCGGATATTAGGTAGGTACTTATTCAAGACAGCTAAATATAAGATAAATTGGTATGAAATATAAGGCAGAATTATTCTGATTGTTGATGATTATATCACAAGAATGTTCGCAACATATAGGAACTTTTGAGTTATTAACAAGATGTTTGACTAATTAAATTCTCAATATATTATTATGTCAACTTTAAGGCTACGTTCAGACGATAATGCACAAGCCGACCTCAACCCAAACTCAACACAACTGGAGCCCACTCCTTGAAATACAGCGCTTACAATTTTAAGTTTTATGAATGTGTCATAAGACTCAAGGTGGGCTGCTGCTGCTTGAGGTGAGTTTGAGTTGAGATCGGGTCGAGTGTTATCGTTTGTACGCAGCCTAAGTCTCAATATAGGTAAGTGTAAGCTTTTAGCCTGTGAATTCGATAAGAAAGTCTCTCGGAAATTCAGTTATCAATAGATCAATTAAGAAGTTTCCCAAATCGTTTCAAGGCATTATCCACTGTTGGATTTCAAGTTCGTTCTTATAAAGTTTTATTATGATTAGCACTTTGGCTTTTCTGAACAAAACTGAAGTGTTTTTCAGGTAAAGAAATAAAAGTGTAACTATCACACTTTTATCGAGTTATGAAAAGCAACCAGACGCCAGGATTTGTCTTGAAATGTCTGGATTTTTAGGTTCCTTTCAGGATTCTTTCTGAAGTTGGTTTTTTGGACTATTTACAAAGTAAAAAGTATAACACTGAGAAAAATATTCATAACAGTGTTTTTATTTCAGTTAAATAAATAATTGATTAAACTCAAAATCAAATACAATACTGATATTGAAAGCAATATCGTCTGTTACTAGGTAGTTACTGTTCACTTCTGTTTACTGCAGCTGCACTGTTTTACTTGCAGCGCAGTTCTGCAGGAAATTGTAGCTTGAATTACTGACAGTCGCACTGAGGGCGGATGCGTCTGATAGTGAAACTCCTTTATTTGGCTCAAGCCTTTTAATTTAGACCTTCATTTTAAGTTGACTGGATTTTATTAAATACTTACTTTTTGCTGCTGCATTCGTGCTTATCTCGTTATCTTCTTGTTTGGATAAATAAGGGTGAATACCTTCTTTTAATTGAGTAAAGTGATTCTGTCCAGGGACAGAAGAATGGCATAATCAAAGTTCCGAAAATAGAACAGGTCTGCAAATTATAAATTAATACCTTTGGATGTCCGGTCTTATGCTCTGACCGCTGAGATTATTATTTTAGTGACTCTGTATCTCAGCAGTCAGAGCATTGGACCCATAGAAATAGAATGTCAATAAACAGGTGATCCGAAAACGAATGCATACATTTTATATGAGATACGTAAAATATGTCTTAGATACATAAAATATGACTATTATGGCAAAGGAATTTAATAAACTATATAAACTAAAAACTAAACTATAAAACTATATAAACGAATAAATGTAGCGAAATTTGGATTTAGAGAAATGTGTGGCAATATCTAATTTACCTGTGAAAAGTGTGATTACTTGGATTGTTTCTTTTTGTCACATCACAATTACTTAGAACACAAGACACCATGGCTCCACGATACCTTTTTTTTTTAATTCTAATTAGGATTAACAAATATTTAAACAAACTGTGTTTGCGCTTTTGCTAGGCGGGACGCTAGGGGCTCTTACTGTAAAAAATATTGGCACATGTCACTTGATCCTTTGTCTCTTTTTACATAGACCGTGTCCGTATGATGTAAACTTCTGTTTTCCACGCTTTGTTGGTCTTCTTGAGCGCAGCGAACATTTTTCTGTCTATGATTGGACCGGATGTTAAAAGTACAAACCTTGCAGGTTAAATATAAAAGAGATATGCAACCTCTTTAGGAATTGTTTCTTTTCCTGAAGTAGCGATTGTCAATTGTTTAGGTACATGACGCGCTCTCTTGAATTTTTGTCCATTAATTAACAAAATTTTATTTTGTGCATTTAAAATATAATTATAACATAATTTATATTGGCAAGTTGTTGCTTTCTCTCAAGTAGCACCGGCAAACATTGCATTTTGTACACCGGACATCCAAAGGTTGCGGGTTCAATGCCCGTCCGAGAATTGATCTAGTGCGAGTCGTATTTTTAGTACATTATTTAGTATTGTACCTATATAGAATATAGTTCATATCTTAACAATATCGCTCACCATAATTAGCTGTACACGTACATAAAAATATATCCTACTTATTATTAATATTATAAATGTGAAAGTTTGTGGGTTTTGATGTTTAGATGTTTGGATGTTTGTTCCTCAATCACGCAAAAACTACTAAACGGATTTGGTTGAAATTTGGCACACAGATACTAGATAGCCTAGATTAAAACATAAAATACTTTTTATCCCGATATATTCAAGGAAACGGGAACCACGCGGGTGAAACCACGGGCGGCCGCTAGTATCTACATAAATAAACAATTTAACTCTTACAAAAGACAAGAGTCCTATTTGTTACCTTTGGTAAAGTCACTTGTTAAATTATTTATATTTAAATTTACCAAAGTTACCGATACAGAAAGTAAACACTGCTACATTCGAACAGAAAAGTATAAACTAAAACCAATAAAATTGCCCCACAAAACTATGAATTTCCCATAATTGCACTCCATAATTACACCAACAGCTTTCACCGAACTATCACACTCTAACATTAACAAGTCGATCAGACAACAATTTTGAGTTCCAATAAAAAAAAGGTTGGTATAGAAAATTCCCGAAGCTTTTTTATCTTTGTTTGCAACTGGCCAATTAAGTTCGTCGCCTAATAGCGTTGTGGTTTACTCTTGCGACTTTATTGTCCAATGTTTGTGACCAATGTATGCTGAGTAATAATCATGCGCTGATGTTCGCGGTAACGTCGATTCGATTAGATTTTGATTGCACCACAGATGTTTGACATAATAATTTTGTCATTAACGTTTGTTGGTTTTTGGAAATCAGAAATAGGATTCAATTTGATACGAATAATCTGAAACAAATTAACTAACTAACGAAAAATTTGTTTATACTACACCTGCTCGGAAAGTACCTTGATACTTTATCAAATTTACGGTAGAAAGTACGTCATTGCATATCGAACAAATATGCGGGGAGAAAACGCATCTGAGCGGGAGAGAAAAGTGTATGAAAATACATTTCTTACGTGGTTCTTCTTTTTTAATTTTGGGTAAGACTATGCGCCGGTAACCTAAATATCAAAAGCCAAAAAGTTTTTACAGTGAGTTTTTATCTCCAAGTTCGCAAAATGACACTGGCCACTAGCTGTGTGTCGGATGGTGTCGGGCTGGCAGTGCGACCCTGCGGAGGCAGGATAAACAATTTGAAAAAAGAACATGTGAAAATTGCAGACGTCATTGGCGCCATTTTCAATTTGTGTGTTGTTTGAGGATTCAGTTTTAGATTTAGTTTTTTATTTTCCTTGTAGGTGTAGTATAAAGCACTATGTATCACTTGAGAGAAAGTGCAATTCCCGATCCCGGGTGTTTTAAGGCCCTCACCTACTATCCGCGTCAATTGGTAATGCGCCTGGCGGCCATGATTTTAACCTCAAAAACGAAAAACAATTGTAATTTTTTCATATACCTAGACCCTTTCTTATTGAAAATAAGAATTCAATAATTAATATATTATATTACCTATTAGAATTTTACTGTTTTTTGTCATTTTAAGTTGCGGATGACGTTGATGTGCATGTTAATTTGACAAGGTTCCAGCGCATTACCAATTGACGGGGATAATACGGCTCGGGCTTCAAACGACAACCTCGACGGTAATCGGTCTCTTTCTCCTCTCGGTGAACAATGAACTATTCTGTGAACAAAAAAAACAAAGAGGATAATAACATACATATGTACGTACACATCATGACGTTTACCGAAACTTAATATTTCATGCAATTAGATTTAATTTTTTGCTTCTGGAAAGCAAAGAAATAAAACCGCTCTAAGTACCAAGAAAGGTCACCATTCCCAAGAGTTTGAGATATGAAGTTATTATAACTTAACAATAATTGCCGTCGTAAAATTATCTTCAATATCTTTCTAACTGCCTTACTCCAGCGTGGAATCTGAGCCATTTCCAGGTAATCACACTTTTGCGTGTTGCGAGGTAAAACAATAAAATAACATTGTAACAAGCTGTGTTACCCATTTTCAGTAGAAGTGGGGTGAAATAAAATTATGGCGGTGCTTCTGCAAGGTTATTGCTGTTTCTTCGGTGGCTAACTTGCTTTAGAAATGTTCATTGGTTGTTTTAATGCGCGTACTTAGCTTATACTTTAAGTCCCAAATATACTTTAAGTCCCAAATATGACAAACTTGTAGTATAAACGTGATGCCTACCTAAGAAATTCTTCATTTTAGTTTATGCATATTAGCAATGCGTTATCTGGATTGTGGCATTCCTGAATCAATATGTAGCTGATTAATGGTACTTTGACCAACTATCAAATATTGATCAGTCAAACAAACCCTACTTTTTGAATTCAATGGTTGCATGGCACAATACGGTACATAGGTGTTTATCTAAAGCCGATCGTACATTTCACAGTGATACAGAAAATTAAGTGTTGCTAAACACTTTAGGACCCATAATATTAGGAAAATTGACCCACATCCAGTGTGCTCTCAGTATGCATTACATTGTTAATTAAGTATCTAGAACAATCTTTATTACTGGAAAAATTAGACATTAACCAGCATTTATGCGTTTTTATCTTTTAATAAAGCACTATCAACCAAACCTTTCTTCAAACAATTCCTAGTTTTGGAAAGCTTTCAAAAGTAGAGATCTACTGTTCCAAATCACTGAAGTTAAAAATCAAGAGATCATTTTAGTCCTCATTTATAAATTGAATAGATTATAGCATTTTCCCAGCGAGTCACATTAAACTCCTTTTTACCCGTCCGTCGCTATCTGCACTTAAAGTTAAATTGTTCGTGATTAACTTTACAAATCCTTGCAGTAAGCAGTTCCGTGGTCCAGTGCAGTTGAGTTGAGTCCACTGCAGTTAAGTTGTGTTGAGTTTCAGGCGTACTATAGCAGCATTTGGTTTTCAAATGAGATATTACCCCCGTGTTTGCTCTGTGGAGAGGCATCAGGTTGAGGTAAAATATATACTATGCCATAAGTTTGCTAGTTAGGTTAGTTGTGCTATCCAGTATTTCACTCTGAGAAATAGGTGCTTCGTAAATACCTTTGAAACAAGTTTAATAGAGAATCCTACTTCCTACTTATACTATAAATGTGAACGTTGTGGGTTTAGATGTTTGGATGTTTGTTCCTCAATCACGCAAAAACTACTGAACGAATTTGGTTAAAATTTGGCACAAAGATATTAGATAGTTAGCCTAGATTAAAACATAGAATACTTTTTATCCCAATATTCCCCCGGGACCACGCGGGTAACCGCGGGCGGCCGCTAGTCTTTCATAATTATTGCTATTGAACTCTATTTAAACGATACTGATTTGACCTGCCACTAATTAAATTGAAAACTTTCAAACGCTCTCTATTATGTTCTTTGGGTATATTATATGCCTTTGATCTTAGTAGACAACTAATTAATACCGGTAATCAAACGTCGCGTCGTGCCTATTCAATACGATTCCAATGATAATCGAATTTCACTTATTGAGTGACAACGTTCCGCACGCGACTTGGTCCGCGTGGATATTTTGAAAATCCCTAGGGAACCTTTGACCGGGATGAAAAATATACTATGTTTTAATCCACCCTCTAAACTATCTGTGTGTCAAATTTAATCTAAATCCGTTCAGCCGTTTTTGCGTGATTGAGTAACATCCAATAGTACATTATGAGACAAGTTAGCTTAGGTTGCTTATTGCACACAAGGCTGTGGGTTGCAGCCCGAGCCGTAGGTGAGGGCGTAACTCAGCCGAGTGTGCAATAAGCAAAAGCTTACGAGTTTCATACGATATTTTTAACACACTTGCGAGGAAAAAAGAAAGTAATTTACCACACAGCAACAAATACGACAAAAACAAAATATGATGATTATGCTAGGGAAAGGCGCGTAGGTTTTTTTTTTCACACGCCCAATGCAAGAATATTTTGCGAACAACAGGGTTAGTGAGCATACAGCCTACCCCAAAATATAGTTTTAAGTGATAAAATTATAATATTTTAATATTTTATAACAAAATATTATAAATTATGAATAATTTGATAATAATAAATATTTGTTTGACTTAATTAAGGACTTACACGTTTATTTATTCCAAAAGTGTTTATGAATTTTCAGCGGCATAAAACCTCTTTGTTGTTACCAAAAAAATAACTGTATTACCCGGATAAATTAGGAATGCTCTGTTTACTCGCGTAAAACTTGCAGTAAGATACCTATTTAAATTTGTAAGGATAATTCTAAAACCAACTAGTGTTTAATATATTATTGCACGCGTTTGTTATAGCTCGGTTTATGGCCCTAAAAGCGTTGTATTAGGTCTCACTTTACGAGCCAGTGTGTTGAAAACATCTTTAAAGGTGTGTCCCCACTTAGGCCGCGCTCCGCGCTCCGCGCTCCGCGCTCCGCGCTCCACGCTCCGCGCTCCGCGCTCCACGCTCCGCGAACCTCGGAGCGCGCTCCGAATTTGCGATCCGACACGGAGCGCGGAGCGCGGAGCGCGGAGCGCAGGGTCTATTACGAAAAGTTAAATGCGCAGGGGTCTATTACGAGAAGTTTAAAACGAAGCACGGACGCAGCTGCGTCCGTGCTTCGTTTTGATTGTTTCCTATTACAAATCACTTTCAAGTATATGGGCTACGATAGCCAAATTCAAAATGTTTGTTGTAATTTTCAATTTATTTTGGACCTTGTCTTGACAATGAAGGCTTACATTTTACGTTACTATGGAGTATGGGCCGATTTGACCGTTTTCGGTGAAACTCGGTTTTTGGTGTTATTTTGACAAAAAAATAGCAACGCAATGTTAAAAATATAAAAAATCCAGGATAACGGGCAACTTTTTTGCTTGGTAGCCAATTTCTATGAAACTCGGTTTTTGTTACTGCTTTAACAAGAAAACAGCAACGCAATATTAAAAATACAAAAATCCAATATGGCGGCCAACTTTTCTGTTTGTGGGCCGATTTCGATGAAACTCGATTTTTGGTACTATTTTGACAAGAAAACAGCAACGCAATGTTAAAAATAGCAATAATTCCAAGATGGCGGCCAACTTTGTTGTTTGTGGGCCGATTTCGATGAAACTCGATTTTTGGGTACTATTTCGAAAATAAAACAGCAACGCAATAATAAAAATTGAAAAAAATCCAAGATGGCGGCCAACTTTTTTGTTTTTGGGCTGATTTCGATGAAACTTGGTTTTGGGTACTATTTCGAAAATAAAACAGCAACGCAATAATAAAAATTGAAAAAAATCCAAGATGGCGGCCAACTTTTTTGTTTTTGGGCCGATTTCGATGAAACTCGGTTTTGAGTACTATTTCAAAAATAAAACAGCAACGCAATAATAAAAATTGAAAAAAATCCAAGATGGCGGCCAACTTTTTGTTTTTGGGCCGATTTCGATGAAATGCGGTTTTGGGTACTATTTCGAAAATAAATGAGCAACGCAATAATAAAATTTAAAAAAATCCAAGATGGCGGCCAACTTTTTTGTTTTTAGGCCGATTTCGATGAAACTCGGTTTTGGGTACTATTTCGAAAATAAAACAGCAACGCAATAATAAAAATTGAAAAAAATCCAAGATGGCGGCCAACTTTTTTGTTTTTGGGCCGATTTCGATGAAACTCGGTTTTTGGTACTATTTCGAAAATAAAACAGCAACGCAATAATAAAAATTGAAAAAAATCCAAGATTGCGGCCAGCTTTTTTGTTTGTGGTCCGATTTAAATAAAACTCGGTTTTTGTTACTATTTTGATAAGAAAACAGCAACGCAATAATAATAAAAAATCCAAGATTGCGGCCAACTTTTTGTTTGTGGTCCGATTTAAATAAAACTCGGTTTTTGTTTCTATTTTGACAAGAAAACAGCAACGCAATAATAAAAATATTAAAAATTCCAGGATGCGGCCAAATTCTTTAATTGTTTTACTTTTTTTTACAACCGAGTTACATCAAAATCAAACCAAAATCAAAGTCAAGTAAGTTCGCAGTTATCTTGACCTTTTGTCATTGTTTACATTGCGTTATTCTTGTCCTTTATGGGAGAAATTAAGTTTGGGTATTATTTAATCGGGTTAAAGTACAGTCAGCGTTAAATTGATATGAGCGTCTAGAGTAGCCAAAATGATCTGAAAACAAAAATTAACAGATCTCGTGCCTCTCACGACCTTCTGGTATATTGAAAATTATTTAATGAATTTAACAAAATATTTATTTATATTCCATTCTTATAGATTTTAATATTTTATTGAAAGGTGACTTATTTTATTGAATTTTTCTAAAAGTTTAAAAACTTTTTCTGAAACCTAACCTAATAAAAAAAAATCAAAATTAAATTCAGCATGCGAGACTCTCGCGCCGACTTCATCATCACTCGAATGTGCTATAACAACCCTCATTTTATTGCAATTGTAAACTATGTTTCCCTTTTTTTTATTTATTTATCCTTACATACAGGGTCATTTTTGGACCCCTTTTAAAATTTTGTCAGGTCATTCTATAACAGCGGTACAATCAATTTATGAAGTAAAACAAAAACATTTTTTTTTACATTTTTACCCCAAACTTTTCCCTACACAAATTGAAATTGTTGTCACCGTCGTTTGCGCGTCGCACGGTCGACCCGCGCGAGCCCCCTCCCGCCACTCGCCTTCCCCCGCTCGCGTCCCGTTCGTGACGGTGAGCGTGCGCGCCTAGATTTTTAGGATATAAAAAGTGGCTGAAAACTGAGAATTTAAAAAGAAATAAATTAGAATTATCTCACCTAATTTCTTTTTATTACTTCCTTGAACTTATATTTGATTTTGTAAAGGGGTCGCAAAATTACCCTGTATAATAAAACAGTAAAAAGTGTGTCTGCTGTACATAACATATATTTCAAAAAAAAAATGTGGGACGATGGAGACATAGTAATAGAGTAAGAATTTAGAAAAATAAGTGTGTCTGTTTGTCTGTTTGAACACGCTAATCTCAGGAAATACTGAACGGATTCGAATGAATTGTTTTTTTGTAATATAGCTGTTAAGCCTGGGTATAGTTTAGAGTATAATGATTTTGAAAATTGGAACACCTGATGCAGTACCATAATGGTCCAGCTAAACTATACAAAATATAAAAATGACACCTTAGCAAAAGTTGTTCAGCCTGATGAGCATTTTATGTTGAGGCAAAAAAATCAAAGATCTGGAATACCTGGATGACCTTATATGAATACGCCGGAGTAATAATGTCCACGCGTACGAAGTCGCAGGCATCAGCTAGTCAAAAATAAAACATTACATTAGTGTTACACGCACCAAAAATCACGTACATTTGTCCGGTGCGGATTGATTTGATGCTAGTACGTATGACAACATTAGGTAGGTAAGTACTATTATACTATTACTTAGGTAGGTAAGTACAAAGAGAATGTAAAAAAAACTAGCGTTTTACGTAAAGATATTTTAGAACTGACAAAAAACATCGAGTTACTCACTTACTAGTCTTACTACAAGCGCAGACTACATAATACTATAGAAACAGGTAAAGACTATAACATTTATCTATAACAAGTGAGTCGTATAGAATCAAAGGCGGCAATGTAGGGTATTTGTCAAAAATGACTTATTGATACAGCAGCATTGCAAATTTTAAACGTCATCGACTGTTAATATTGTTAATATTAAGGTTTTAACATTTTTCATTATTTTTTATCTTTAAATCAAATAGACAATGCAACTTATTGGCCCAATTTTTTTAAAGGTATGGTACAGGAACGAAACTTGTTTCCAAGTAAGTATAAATTTTATAATTAGGGTTGACTTTTACTATGGCACCAAAAATCTTAGGTGCAACTAACGCCAGAAAAAAATCGTTCATATTTTTTTGGCTTCAGTGCAGTTGTAACTTTTTTTCACCAGGATAGATATTTTGGTGCCTTAGTAAAAGTCAGCCCTAATGATAATATCGATATTTCGAAACAAGTTTCATTCCTGTACCATACTTTTCAAGATCTGTCTATTGGGCAAAGCCAGATGACGAGGCTAAAAACTGACGATGGACGCATCATCTCAGCGAAGCCTGAAATCCTGAGGGAGATCGATAGTTTCTATGGGCAGTTATATTCCACGCAGACACCTGTTGAAAGCAAGGCTAAAGACCCCAGAGCCAAGCTTACCCGACACTATACCCAAGATACTTCGGACGTCAGCATGCACGAGATTAGTATGGCTCTCAAACAGCTGAAAAACAACAAGGCGGCGGGTGACGACGGAATCACTACAGAACTTCTGAGAGCGGGTGGTAAGCCGATACTTAAAGTCCTCCAGAAGCTTTTAAATTTTAATCAAAATTAGCCCAAAAACAAATTTTA
Organism: Agriphila tristella; assembly: GCA_928269145.1. Lineage (NCBI taxonomy): Eukaryota > Metazoa > Arthropoda > Insecta > Lepidoptera > Crambidae > Agriphila > Agriphila tristella. The sequence goes on from OV743443.1 coordinate 16,425,145, forward strand.
ATCAAAATTAGCCCAAAAACAAAAAAGTTGGCCGCCATCTTGGATATTTAATATTTTTATCATTGCGTTGCTGTTTTATTGTCGAAATATTTCCAAAAAACAAGTTTCATCGAAACCGGCCCAAAAACAAAAAAGTTGGCCGCCATCTTGGATATTTTATATTTTTATAATTGCGTTGCTGTTTATTTGTCGAAATAGTACCAAAAATCGAGTTTCATCGAAATCGGCCCAAAAACAAAAAAGTTGGCCGCCATTTTGGATTTTTTTCAATTTTTATTATTGCGTTGCTGTTTTTTTGTCGAAATAGTACTAAAAACCGAGTTTCATCGAAATTAGCCCAAAAACAAAAAAGTTGGCCGCCATCTTGGATATTTTATATTTTTATTTTGCGTTGCTGTTTTCTTGTAGAAATAGTACTAAAAACCGAGTTCTATCAAAATCATCCCAAAAACAAAAAAGTTGGCCGCCATCTTGGATTTCTTCAATTTTTATTATTGCGTTGCTGTTTTATTTTCGAAATAGTACCCAAAACCGAGTTTCATCGAAATCGGCCCAAAAACAAAAAAGTTGGCCGCCATCTTGGATTTTTTATTTTTATAATTGCGTTGCTGTTTTATTTTTGAAATAGTACCCAAAACCGAGTTTCATCGAAATCGGCCCAAAAACAAAAAAGTTGGTCGCCATCTTGGATTTTTTATATTTTTATTATTGCGTTGCTGTTTTATTGTCGAAATAGTTCCAAAAAACAATTTTCATCGAAATTAGCCCAAAAACAAAAAAGTTGGCCGCCATCTTGGATATTTTTTATTTTTATTATTGCGTTGCTGTTTTCTTGTCGAAATAGTACTAAAAACCGAGTTCTATCAAAATCGTCCCGAAAACAAAAAAGTTGGCCGCCATCTTGGATTTCTTTAATTTTTATTATTGCGTTGCTGTTTTATTTTCAAAATAGTACCCAAAACCGAGTTTCATCGAAATCGGCCCAAAAACAAAAAAGTTGGCCGCCATCTTGGATTTTTTTATTTTCATTATCGCGTTGCTGTTTTATTTTTGAAATAGTACCCAAAACCGAGTTTCATCGAAATCGGCCGAAAAACAAAAAAGTTGGCCGCCATCTTGGATTTTTCCATTTTTATTATTGCGTTGCTGTTTTATTTTCGAAATAGTACCCAAAACCGAGTTTCATCGAAATCGGCTCAAAAACAAAAATTTGGCTGCCATCTTGGATTTTTATATTTTTATTATTGCGTTGCTGTTTTATTGTCGAAATAGTTCCAAAAAACAATTTTCATCGAAATCGACCCAAAAACAAAAAAGTTGGCCGCCATCTTGGATATTTTATATTTTTATTATTGCGTTGCTGTTTTATTTTCGAAATATTACCCAAAACCGAGTTTCATCGAAATCGGCCCAAAAACAAAAAAGTTGGCCGGCATCTTGGAATTTTTATATTTTTGAATATATCGTTGCTGTTTCCTTGTCAAAATAAAAAGAAAAACTGAGTTTCATTGAAATCGGCCCACAAATAAAAAAGTTGGCCGCCATCTTGGATTTTTGCTATTTTTAACATCGCGTTGCTGTTTTCTTGTCAAAATAGTACCAAAAATCGAGTTTTATTGTAATCGGCCCACAAACAGAAAAGTTGGCCGCCATCTTGGATTTTTGTATTTTTAACATTGCGTTGCTGTTTTCTTGTTAAAGCAGTAACAAAAACCGAGTTTCATAGAAATTGGCTACCAAGCAAAAAGTTGCCCGCTATCCTGGATTTTTTATATTTTTAACATTGCGTTGCTATTTTTTTGTCAAAATAACACCAAAAACCGAGTTTCACCGAAAACGGTCAAATCGGCCCATAAACAAAAAGACATAACCATACTCCATAGTAACGTAAAATGTAAGTACTTTTTAGAAACGACTACTGGCAACACTAGAAATCGTGGAATTTGCATTCCGGAATTCAGATATCAAGAAAATACTGTGATCCATGATTCCACTAGCCTACACACCTTAGAGAAGAGAAGTTAAGTAGTTTGGTTGACACAAATTTTTATCAACGCCATCTATCGAGCCAACAGTTTTTTTTCATTACGAAAAGCCTATTGTCAAGACAAGGTCCAAAATAAATTGAAAATTTTTGACACTTTGTATAACCTGATGTGCTGCTGACTGTACATAGGCATGATTGTTAATTCAAAGTTTTACCTCTTCTTTTCCACTCATTATTAATTACACAATAATAATACTGTGGAGACAAAAGTACTTAATATTTAAGTTTATATGAATAAAGCTTATTTGATTACGGGAACGGAGCGCGGAGCGCGGAGCGTGGAGCGCGGAGCGCGGAGCAGACGGAGTTCGCGCGTCCACATATGCTCCGAGGTTCGCGGAGCGCGAAGCGCGGAGCGCGGCCTAAGTGGGGACACACCCTAACATCCAACATTCACATTTAGGTATAATAATATAAGTAAGAAATTAGTAGGAATTTCTAATAAGTTCTCATAAATTCTAATTCTAGATTGATACGAGGAAAACAATCTAATAATTCACGGGTATCTTAATACTCAGTAACGTATTTTTCGTACGAGGGACTTTTGTGGTTAGTGACCACAATGCTAAACCCACAAAGAAGATTCAAAGCCTATACCATATAATAGCTTATGCATAGCCTACACATACCTATACCACAGAATAGATATAACGTACAGAAAGGACACTCTCCGTCCAGCCCCGGAATCATTTACCTCACTCCACCCCGCGAGTTCATGTGCCGAATCGTGTGCTCCTTTAGTCGTATTTGTCAACGTCACCTTATTTTGAAATTCAAAGCATATAGTCGTAACTTTATGTACGTAAAAGTTTGAACGGTAATACAGTACAAACTGCACGGTAGCCCTAGACTTACACACACAGTCGCGTGTCTACAAAAACGTAATCTGACGTCATCTGTTTATAATAGCGGGGTTGTATGGAGTGTCCGGGGTGTGCCTATACACCTTCAATAAGTTTTCGTTTTTTTTTGAGTTATGCTTTTAATGACGTAACCAATTTGATTGTCCCATTTTAGTGGACCACTTTCGACGACAGACATCATAACTCTGAAATCAGCACTTCAGTGCAATGTAACGAATTATGTATTATAAACTTTGACCTCTATCCAGTGTGGCGTTTATATTATAGGATATCACTAGGCAACGTATTGGTTAAATAACTTGAAATAATTTCTAATAAAACCTGCAAGCTCCGAATAATATTCGTAACGTATTGTTATCCGGCAATATCCGGCAGGGCGACCGGCCCGGATCCACTTCCTCTATACGCGCGGTGAACCGCATTGTCTATTCATGGGTTAATTTGCGCCAATGATAAAATGCGCCGGATTTGTGGTTGTCATTATAGGGTTAAGCTTACAATAGGCATATTAGTTGTTTGTTTATTTAAAAAAAAAGTTGTTTGTTTGTTCAAAAGATCGATGTGGACTTATTTAATTTTTAAAAGGGCTTTTGAACATTAAAAAATAGTACTATTTGCCTCACTTGATGGTGTTGAAAGACAAGTGAAGTGTTAAAATTTGCTTCGCAAATTAAACGGCTTGGCGTTCGCTGGTTGTTAGCAATGGTTTAGGTGTTTTCATGTGAATTATATTTTCTTTTTCCTACATTTTTTGCTTGACACTTGTTTGTTTATCAACGCCATCTATCGAGCCTACAGTTTTTTGTCATCTTGAAAAGCCCTCATTGGTACAAATTTTACGTTTTTCTTTATAGATTTGTTTTAAGTTTCGCTTTCTTCGTTTTTCGTTAGGCTTTCTATTTGATCAATAAGATTAGAATATGTAACGGTATTTTCTAATCATAAAAAGTAAATAAGATCAAATACATGGTCGAATAATCAATACTCAAACACTAAATGGAATTATTAAAAGCATAATTGGATAACGAAGTGTAAGTACACACACAAAATTGATAAAAATAATCTTTTCATTTTACCTTTTCAAGCATTTATCAGTCACTCAAGAGGTTTCCGCATTTGTGAGCTTAATATTTTCCAAAGCTTTTTATTTGCTTTCTTGGCCCCAATAATTGGGAAAAGATTTTCCTCATTTATGTCATAAAAACATGGCCCGAGATCCCATCATTTACCGAAGTGCTCGTTATTAATATAACAGTTTGCGACACTTCATAATTTTAATGACTAATTTAATTACTCGGAGAAGGAAAGAAACGATGTTTTTTTGTTATTAATTTGTTTGTTTGGTGCAAATAATTGCAATATCCAGCTATAGCTCTCATACAACAGATGGTAACGATCAAGATATTAAAGCAAATAAATCAAAATGTCTGTGCAACCACACATACAATGAATTTTTTTTCACTAATTACACAAATAGAAATTACAAATAGAATGCTGATCAGATCAATTGGTTGTGTAAGGGGATCTGAATCTTCTCCATTCACTCCCTGGATGGCCATCATCAGATCACACCACGTTTAATCCTGGGCGGTGAACCAATGCTTCAAAGTTACCTCGCTTGTATGAAAATAGACCTCTATAGTACTTAGTTTTGCAGGCCAGTGTATAAATAATCAACTCATCCGTAAGGCCTCTCTGAATTACAAATTTTAGTTAAAGAGATGAATAGCACATTGGCGTGTCTATTAAGTAATTAAACACTGGTTGATATTCTCATCGATTTGTGACAAGCTATGATTGAATATTTAAAACCAATTTAACTCTATTCTAGCGTAGTGTAATTTGTTTTAAGGTGGCAAAGTGTCAGCAAACAATACAAACTTTCAAGTTAACCATAATTACTGGTATAAAATAAATATTGAAGCAACTGATTCCAAATATCCGTGTTTCAATTGAATCTGACACCAGAATCGATACAGGGCGTCTAGTTAATTAAAGTTTCAGTAAGATCGCAGATAAGGAAATTAGACGAATGAAAAGTTCCGTTCGGAAACTCACCGCCAACTTTGCTGGTAATTACAATGAATTCTGGGAGTTGAGTTCTTGTCTGGGAGTTGAGCAGTTTGCTAGTATGACAGTCAGGAAACTTTGTGGCTTTGTATTTTGATGAGTACGTGGAACTATGCATTTATAAGAACGGTATCAGCTAGCGCAATGTCGAGCCCATTTCAAATCAGTTATAAGAAGTACCTAACATGGTAAAATAATACCAATGATTTCGGAAAAAAATCTAGTAAGTAAAATCAAAATTTAAAATCATAGAGAAAAGAAGTTTTGAGAGGGTGCTTTCAATAAGTAATATTTGTGACATATTGTGGCAATTAAATTAACAGAAAATAAAATTATTTATTGTCATTCTACTTTGATATCATAGTGGAATTGAAAAAAACTGCGCTTTCCGAAAAATCGGTAATATGCTTTTGCTCGTCCAAGGCTTTTTGCCTAATTTTTATCCAATTTTCACAAGATATATTTCAAATGATTTTGTATAGTCAATCCTCTATTTACATACGGTAACTATATTGAATTTACAATTATATCAGCACAAAGGTGAATCGAGATCGTTACGCCAGAGCTTACCCCACAATGTTTGCACTATGAATAATGAAGCCGAGTTAGTTGCCTTGCCGCCCTAGGGAGCCTAAATCTAGACTCAGTACTGAAGACGGCCTCACTGGAATCAAGGTGGCATTAAATTCCCTTTCTTTTGTTTCGAACACACATAGATTTTTTTTCAATCTGTACTAACACACGTAACATTTTTTTCTAAGTTACTATACTTTACACCGTAAATAGTATCGATACATAAATTACATGTTCATGCGGATTTATTACTATTTTTTTTTAAGATGGCATTATCTCTCCATACTTGCCATAGAATAAACCATTAAATTATTTGTAACAGATGATTGAGACCAGAGTTTTTCAATCTCTGTTGATTGAATAGTTAATTGGCTAAATTAATTGAAAACTCGATTTAATTAACAACTCATAATTAATACTCGTAATTTTCGAATTTATTACTTTGAAAACATATTTTAAGTAACTCTTTTGTTGTGTATATTTAAGACTAAGTACATCATTAGTGTTTTAATTGTTTATTAGATTTATTAAATTTTTTCGTCACTAATATATTTTAATGATTTCATTGTTACATAAGTATACTTATAATAATAAATAAATGAAACAGAAACAAACAATTGAAATCAAAATAGGTACAATCAATAAAATTAAATGAACGTAAACAATAATTTTATTATTTATATTATCTATACGTATAAAATTCTAAATTGATTGATTGTTGGGATAGGCGTGGAGCCCTAACGGCTGAAGGTAGAGACACCATTTTTAGAGGGTAGATACCTTTCATGGTGTAGGTAAGCACTAAGAAAGGGTTTTGTAAAATTTTCGTTATACAGGGTGCTACAGGGTATTCCTGTTTGTATGGGAATTTGTATAGGGCTGAAGTTGAGACACCATTTTTGGAGGGTAAATACCTTTCATGGTGTAGGTAAGCACTATGAAAGGGTTTTGTGAAATTTCCGTTATTCAGGTGTTACAGGGTGTTCCAGTTTGTATGGGAATTTGTATAGGGTTAAAGGTAGAGACACCATTTTTGGAGGGTAGATACCTTTCATGGTGTAGGTAAGCACTAAGAAAGGGTTTTGTAAAATTTTCGTTATACAGGGTGCTACAGGGTATTCCAGTTTGTATGGGAATTTGTATAGGGCTGAAGTTGAGACACCATTTTTGGAGGGTAAATACCTTTCATGGTGTAGGTAAGCACTAAGAAAGGGTTTTGTGAAATTTCCGTTATTCAGGGTGTTACAGGGTGTTCCAGTTTGTATGGGAATTTGTATAGGGCTGAAGGTAGAGACACCATTTTTGGAGGGTAGATACCTTTTATGATGTAGATGAGCACTAAGAAAGGATTTTAGAAAATTCCCGTTATACAGGGTGTTACAGGTTGTTCAAGTTTGTATGAAAATTTGTATAGTGTTAAAGGTAGAGACACCATTTTTGGAGGGTTTCGTGATGCAGATGAGCACTAAGAAAGGATTTTAGAAAATTCATGTTATACAGGGTGCTACAGGGTGTTGAAGTTTGTATGAAGGTAGAGACACCATTTTTGGAGGGTAAATAACTTTCATGGTGTAGGTGAGCACTAAAAAAGTGTTATGGAAAATTCCCATTATACAGGGTGCTACAGAGTGTTCCAGTTTGTACCTACTTGAATTTTTATAAGAAAATTTAAATGTGTGAAATGAGGTCTACAGATAAATACCTAGGTCTATTGGCAATCCGTGACTTTCAAAATAAATGCAAAACTATCTTAATCACGCGAACGAAGTCGCGGGCAAAAGCTAGTATATATATATCTATTAGCGATAGGGTCGCCATGTTTAGCACTTAAGTTTTATAGTTAATACATTTTATGTATATTTCTCTTGGTGTTAAAATAAAGTATTATCTATCTATCTATCTATCCATTTTATTTAAAGTTTGGAAGAATTAGTATTTGCCCTTGAAACTGTATTTCAGTTTCAATCGCAAATACTAATTCTATATAAATTGAAATAGAACATCCAAACAAAATCCTCTAATTTATTAACGCGGTCGCAGAAAATCCACAAAATGGATTTAGGTTTGTCGAAACATCCGCATTTGCGTAATCTAATGTTGTTACCAATATTGGAATTGGAAATTCTCCATGATTAAAATTGTCCATTTATGATTTTGTAGCGTTGGCAGATATTATTTTGAATTTCAAAGCAATCGTCACTTGTTATGATATTATTTTATTACCAACCTTTAATTACTATGATTACTCCCCGATACTGTAGTGCGTCAGGTAGGTATGTTTGCGGAGGCTCGAATTGATGACTTTTCGCCATTATTTGCAAGCGTATTGCCTCTATGCGGCACAGGGTCCGGGGAGGCTCTAACAGCATCCTGATTGCAATGAAGGATAGACCAGACTGCCCTATCGCTAAGCATTGGACCCAGATGCACATGTACGGGTCACGTAAATATTTAAATTAATTTAAATTGAATTTAACTGTCGTTTGTTCTGTTTTAAAGTTACTAACATAGTGTAAGTAAAACTAACAAATATGGATGTAACATCAGAAATAAATCTTTTATTATAATAATATATAAGTAATAACTTACTGATTCAATTGAAAGTTTATTGACGGTGCTTATATTATTACTAGCTTCTGCCCGCGACTTCGTCCGCGTGGATATTAGACGAAATCCTTTTAAGGAACCTTCAACCAGGATCCGGCCAGCCATTTTTACGCGATTAGGCGAGTCCCCATCAAGCGCGCTGCCTCGCGAGGCAAGACATTTGCCGCGTGTGGCGGGCCTCGCACAAGGCTTCCAGTTCCCGTTCCCGTTCCCACTCCCGCTCCCGCTCCCGTTCCCGTTCCCCGTTCCCCGTTCCCCGTTCCCGTTCCCGTTCCCGTTCCGTTCCCGTCCCGTAAACGTCCCGTAACCGTCCCGTACCCCTTCCGTTCCCGTTCCCATCCCGTTCCTGTCCCGTTCCCATCCTGTTCTCGTTCTCGTTCCCGTCCCGTTATATTCCCGTTCCGTTCCCGTTCCCGTTCCGTTCCCGTTCCGTTCCCATTCCGTTCCCGTTCCGTTCCCGTTCCGTTCCCGTTCCGTTCCCGTTCCGTTCTCGTTCTCGTTCCCGTCCCGTTATATTCCCGTTCCGTTTCCGTTCCGTTCCCGTTCGGGTTCCCGTTCCGTTCCGTTCCCGTTCCGTTCCCGTTCCGTTCCCGTTCCCGTTCCGTTCCGTTCCCGTTCCGTTCCCGTTCCTGTTCCGTTCCGTTCCCGTTCCGTTCCCGTTCCGTTCCCGTTCCGTTCCCGTTCCGTTCCCGTTCCGTTCCCGTTCCGTTCCCGTTCCGTTCCCATTCCGTTCCCGTTCCGTTCCCGTTCGGGTTCCCGTTCCTTTCCCGTTCCGTTCCAGTTCCGTTCCCGTTCCGTTCCGTTCTCGTTCCGTTCCCGTTCCGTTCCGTTCCCGTTCCGTTCCCGTTCCGTTCCCGTTCCGTTCCCGTTCCGTTCCCGTTCCGTTCCCGTTCCATTCCGTTCCCGTTCCGTTCCCGTTCCGTTCCCGTTCCGTTCCGTTCCGTTCCGTTCCGTTCCGTTCCGTTCCGTTCCGTTCCGTTCCGTTCCGTTCCGTTCCGTTCCGTTCCGTTCCGTTCCGTTCCGTTCCGTTCCGTTCCGTTCCGTTCCGTTCCGTTCCGTTCCGTTCCGTTCCGTTCCGTTCCGTTCCGTTCCGTTCCGTTCCGTTCCGTTCCGTTCCGTTCCGTTCCGTTCCGTTCCGTTCCGTTCCGTTCCGCTCCGCTCTGTTCCGTTCCGTTCCGTTCCGCTCCGCTCCGTTCCGTTCCGTTCCGGTCCGGTCCGGTCCGGTCCGGTCCGGTCCGTTCCGTTCCGTTCCGTTCCGTTCCGTTCCGTTCCGTTCCGTTCCGTTCCCGTTCCCGTTCACGTGCCCGTGCCCGTTCCGGTTCCCGTTCCCGTTCCCTGGATGTGCATGTCCAGGGGCCGTACCGGCTAACGAATCGATTATCGAAAAGTCTGTCGAGTTTCAACTTAAAACAGAAAAATCAAAGTAAGGAATTTCGTCTTGTACTTTCTGTTGACGTAATTTAGAAGGTATCGATGTTCGTGTGACATCATGAATTGGGGTTTGCCATTTTGGCCCAATTGGGGCTCGATTTATCTGTTTTAATTTGAAACCCAGCAGACTTATCGATAATCGATTCGTTAGCCGGTACGGCCCCTGGTCCAGGTCCATATGTGTCATGTCCACCGCGTTGCACTTCAAAATAAATCTCATTTTCGCAATCACCATCCCATTAAACCTCAAGAACGACATCCATATCGATTTTTATGTTACTCACCCCACTTACCCTCTAAGGGGTTGATTTTCAAAATCCCAAAATATGTTTTTAGACTTGCTCCTACGAATTTTAAAGTTGTAATTTCGATTTTGTATTCTCTTTCCATACAAAATTTGAACCTCATTTTTCCCCTTTAGGGGTTAAATCATGTCCACCGTGTTGGACTTCAAAATAAATGTCATTTTTGCAATCGTCATCCCAGAAAACCCCAATAACGACATCTATATCGATTTTTATGTTTACTCACCCCATTTACCCCCTAAGGGGTTGATTTTCAAAATAACAAAATATATATTTGCCTATTTATTTTTAGATGTGCTCCTACGAAGTTTAAAGTTGTAATGTCTATTTTATATTAATTTTCCATACAAAATTTGGACCCCATTTTCACCCCTTTAGGGGTTAAATCATGTCCACCATGGTTGGACTTCAAAATAAATGTCCTTTTTGCAATCGTCATCCCACAAAACCCCGATAACGACATCCATATCTATTTTTAGGTTTTTTTTAACCCTTTTCACCCCCATTTCATCCCCTTTGGAGTTGAAATCCTAACAAAAACAATATACGTTGCTTTAGATTTCTATCCATAAGCCTAAATTATAAATTTAGCAATTTTTACTTCGAAAATGAAGGATTTTCTTTAATACACAACTTCATCCCCCTTTTGACCCCTTCGGGGGTAGAATTTTGAAAAACGCTGAGACCCGTATTTATTAATTTTCAATCGTCAGCCTAAACACAAAATTTGAAGATTCTAGCTTCAAAACTGAGGGACTTTCATACAAACTTTCATCCCTTATTTCATCCCCTTAGGGATGGAGTTTTCAAAAATCCTTCCTTAGTGGATGCCTACACTGTATAAAGTATGTGTGTGCAAAATTTCAAGTCTCTAGGTCCAGCGGTTTGGGCTGTGCGTTGATAGATCAGCCAGTCAGTCAGTCAGTCATTCAGTTTATGATTTTATATATTACTAGCTTCCGCCCGCGACTTCGTCCGCGTGGATATTAGAGAAAATCCTTAGGGAACCTTCAACCAGGATCCGACCAGCTGTTTTTACGCGATTAGGCGGGTCCCCACCAAGCGCGCTGCCTCGCGAGGCAAGACGTTTGCCGAGTGTGACGGGCCTCGCACGAGGCTGCTTGCTTGGTGGGGACCCGCCTAATCGCGTAAAAACGGCTGGTCGGATCCTGGTTGAAGGTTCCCTAAGGATTTTCTCTAATATCCACGCGGACGAAGTCGCGGGCGGAAGCTAGTTTATTACAATAATCAGAATTAGGTCCAGAGATATTAGTAGGTATCCCGTTCCTGTTTCTTTACACTTTCCCGTTTCCGTTCGCGCTCGCGTTCCCGTTCCTGTTCACGTTCCCGTTCCCATTCCTGTTCCCGTCCCCTGGGGCTGAATCATGTCCAGCGTGTTGGACTTCAAAATAAATGTCATTATCGCAATCACCATCCCACAAAACCTCAAAAACGACATCCACATCGATTTTGATGTTTACTTATCCCATTTAGCCACTAAGGGTTGTTTTTCGAAATCACAAAATATATGTTTCTCAATTTATTTTTAGACGTGCTCCTACGAAGTTTAAAGTTGTAATGTCTGTTTTATATAAATTTTTCATACAAAATTTGAACCCCATTTTCACCCCTTTAAGGGTTAAATCATGTTCACCGTGTTGGACTTCAAAATAAATGTCATTTTCGCAATCGTCATCCCAGAAAACCCCAAAAACGACATCCATATCTGTTTTAGGTTTATTTACCCCATTTCACCCCCATTTCATCCCCATAGGGGTTAAAATACTGCCAATAACAATATACGTTGCGTTAGATTTCCATCCATAAGCCTTTATTATAAATTTAGCGATTTTTACTTCGAAAACGAAGGATTGACTTCTAAACACAACTTCATCCCTTTTTTCACCCCTTCGGGGGTAGAATTTTGAAAAAAGCTGAGACACGTATTTATTCATTTTCAATCATCAGCCTAAACACAAAATTTGAAGATCCTAGCTTCAAAACTGAGGGACTTTCATACAAACTTTCATCCCTTATTTCATCCCCTTAGGGATAGAATTTTCAAAAATCCTTCCTTAGTGGATGCCTACACTGTATAAGGTATCTGTGTGCAAAATTTCAAGTCTCTAGGTTCAGCGGTTTGGGCTGTGCGTTGATATCTCACTCAGTCAGTCAGGACTTTGAATTTTATATATATAAGAAGATGAATTCATTCATTTCATTTACAAAATGTTCCTCTATGGAGCTTAAAAATACCACAAATATGAAGATAAAAAAAACCGGCCAAGTGTGAGTCGGACTCGCTCACGAAGGGTTCCGTACCAAAAAACGGCAAAAAAATCACGTTTATTGTATGGGAGCCCCACTCAAATTTTATTTTATTCTGTTTTTACTATTTGTTGTTATAGCGGCAACAGAAATACATCGTCTGTGAAAAATTCAACAATCTAAAATCTCACGATTCATGAGATACAGCCTGGTGATCGACAGACAGACAGACGGACAGCGGAGTCTTAGTAATAGGGTTCCGTTTATACCCTTTGGGTACAGAACCCCAATAATCACGAGCTTGGAAATTTAATTGCTTTGTCACCCATTCTGGTTTTGCAAAAGTTACTTATAGCTATTTAGGTAGCTTACTTATATGTATTCGCTTCGTGTTCATTTTGATTCGGTTCCAACATCGTATAAGTGCAAAAGTACCTTTACTCATTTACTAGAACGAGTCTAGAATCTTTTTTACTAGAACGAGAGAACCCTTGTCTGCATTCGGTCTTTTCGGTATCGTTGAGCGTCGTCGCTAAACATTCTCCCTCTGATCGAAATCTCTTTCGACTATCTCTAGAGCCATAGAACAATCCGGAGCTGGGTTGTCTAATATAACACTCTGACGATGCTGAACACGACAAGTATTATCAAGTTTCACATTAATGGGGATGGCTTATTATCGTTAATTACAGAAATGTTGTTATATATTTTTGTCATTCAAAATGACTTTTAGATCGCTGGGTACTAGGTCCCATTTGGTTTGGGAATTTAGTGCGACACGGCGATTGTATGGAAGCTTTTGGTACTTTATAGATAAATAGGGTGTCAAAGGACGCTGATTGACGAAATCTATCAGATGGTGAAGGAATTTAAAAAAAAAATTAAATCCAAAAAAGTTATGGTCGAAAATTTTTGAATTTTTTACTTTGGGCCCGGATGTCTCGAGAACAAAAAGAAGTCGAAATAAAAAAATATCGGTCCTAAGGTATTTAGTTGGCTGTCGAATGAGGTCAACAATTTGAAAAAAAAAAAGAAAAACCGCCTTCAAAAAACTGAAAACAAAAACAGCTTAAAAATTAAATACCTCTAAAAAGCAAGAAATAATATTCGAATCATTCGTTACACATATCAATATTAATAAAACACGTCTATTGAAGTCGGGTGGGGCTGGAGGACAACTTCATTTTTTTCTTAAAGCCCCACCCGACTTCATTAGACGTGTTTTATTAATATTGATATGTGTAACGAATGATTCGAATATTATTTCTTGCTTTTTAGAGGTATTTAATTTTTAAGCTGTTTTTGTTTTCAGTTTTTTGAAGGCGGTTTTTCTTTTTTTTTTAAAAGCTTTTTTATTTTCAACTTTTTAGTGGTAGGTATGTAAGCGCAGCGTGTAAATATTTTTTTACTTTATATTATAATATTTTCAATGGTAAAATGCCCAGAACTCAATTTCCAAATTTACGCTGTTTGTTTTTGAGGAGTTCCGTTGTGTCATCGTAGTCCAAGTCTAGTCCAGAACGTTGCATCGCAAACCATGATTTGGTTTGTTCTGGATTGCCATAAACTTACCAAAACCTAAATCACTTTACTTATACTATTTGATTTTGAAGAGTTCCTTTATGTATCTTCGAAGTTCGAAGTCCAATAACAATGAAATTAAATTGTGACCACTCTTAAAGTATACCCTTTCAAATAAAAAAAGAATCATCTAAATCGGTTCATAAACAAAGAAGTTATGTTCGAAATTCCATAAAAACTCGTGCGATGGCGAGCTAAATAATTGATATTTTTCAGGATTATGAAAAAACTACTGGCCAGATCTCTGTAAAAAATTTATGGGACCACACACGAACTATGTTCTTTGAGTTAAAAAAAGAATTGTACAAATCGGGTAACAACTGACGAAGCTATGTTAAAACATACATAAAAAAAAATAAAAAAAAAACCGTCGACTTGAGAACCTCCTCCTTTTTTTGAAGTCGGTTAATAAAAAAAAATACGTGCTGTAGGTGCGCCCTCAAAAAAGTACCTCGGCGAGTGAGTTGTAGCACATCATGGTTATACAGTACTGTGGTATGGAAGATGGGTGTATATGAGAGTTTATATTGTTGTATGTGGTGAATGGAGGATTATTGGATTTTTTTAAACAAAAGGCAAACAATCGTACAATTTAAACCATACTATCTGAGTTCAGGTGAATCCATTAAAATTTAGGTAAATCCGTAATTCATGAAGGCTAATGGTAATACTCCCGGGATTTAGTTGAATTCCCGACTCCGAGATAAATACCTATATAGTAAATTTAGGGTTAATAGGTTAATTAGACTTTAACCCAGTACTAAAATAAGAGGTTTTATAGATCGGAATGATTGGGTACGAGCGTAAAAAGTTTGGGACAGTAAGATTTACTGCCTATCGCTTTTACGGCTAAACATTGTAATTTAGAACTGAGTAATTTACAAGTTTTTTTGCAGATTTGTTTTTGTTTTTGTCGAGGATTTTATATTAAATTTAACCCTTTCAGACCAGAGATTATTTTTATTTCTCTGATTGGTTAAGGATTTTTTTTAGCTTATATAGGCTACAGATACTATGGGAAAAATAGATAAAAAAATATTGTTTGTCGCCTTCCTGAGAAAATTGCGTTTATCTTTATTTGCACACATCATATCGAAATAAATACTTAAATATTTTTTTATGCTTTATGTCCTCGATTGTGGACGCCAGGTCTGAAAAGGTTAAGTAAAAAGTATTCTTTGATTTGTCTCGTTATTCAACCCGATGAATTTAACATAAGTACCAATAAGTAGTTACAATATTCCTGTGTAAAATACAGGTCATATTTATTTCATTCTGACTGATTCTGACTTTTTTTAATGCACAACGGGATGGTCCTTGGTCTTCATCTCACCTGATGTTAAGTGATGATAAGAGCACTTCACCCGGAATCCTTATCACTGAGGAACTACTGGCTGTCTTACCTCTTACTGCCGGAGCACAACAATTTTTTAATTGGCGTCAGAGTTAGGTAAGATGGTGGTAGCTAGCCAGGCGGACTTGGAATAAGCCCTACCATCAACCAAACCGTACCAAATGTACCCCGCCTGGGGATCGGACCCGGGATTTCTGCGTTTTACATGGGTAGGCCAACCACTAGATCACAGAGGCGGTTGTAACTTTTAGCGTGGTCACTTTTTATTAAAGTGAGCGTTATTTAAGTATATTAAAACTTTAGCATCTAAGTAATTTCAAAAACTTCACTACTTAAAACTATAAATTGCATTCTGACAAAAGCTTCTTTTCTAATAAAAATATTAAATCATAAACCCTGAAGATGCCCAACAAATATTACTATTCATATCATCGGAGGAACCGTAAAAAGTGAGCGAAGTAATAAAGCCGATAGTTTTATGGTCCCTACCGTCAGGTGGGGCGAACTTTAATATTTCGCTCACTTTGAATATAGGGTTGTAGTAAGATTCTACTTATTTTTGTGACAAGAGTTCGCAATTTCCTTAAAGTTGAAATTTATTTAAATTCATAAATTTTGACTGCGCCAGTCACCAACCACTATTCATGGGTTAGAAAACACAGGAATATTGTGATGGAGTGAACCTCAAATCTCTCTCTCTCTTGGAATATAGTGTTGTAGTTAGATTTAACTTAGTTCTAGGTTCCTTGAAGTTGAAATTTATTTTAATTCATAAATTTTAATTGCGCCAGTTACCACCCATCATTCATGCGTTAGAAAATACAGGTACTATATCCTTACTATATTATAAATGCAAAAGTCCGTTTGTTTGTTTGTTTATTACGCCTTCACGTCTTGTGAAATTTTGCATACACGTTCTCAGAGTATAGAGAGAAGGACATAGGGTACTTTTCATCTCGAAAAATAATATTGTTCCCGAGGGATAGCAAAAAATATTTCCACGCCGACGAAGTCTCAGGCGGCCGCTAATTGTAATATAATGGAGTGCACTTTAAATTTGGCTCTCCTTGAAAATAGGTTTGTAGTCAGATTCGATTTATTGGTAGATTATGATTTGAGACACCAGTTCGCAATTTAATTACAGTTGACATTTTATTTAACTTCATAAGTTTTAACTACGTCAGCTATCAACTACCATTAATGGGTTAGAAACTTCGATCAAAAGTTAGAAAATACAGGTATATTGCAAAAAATTAAATAATGTATATTGTAATAATAGTGGAACTAACTTCTATATCACGCTTTCTTTGAATATAGGATTGTAGTCAGCGATTCAAATTATTTATAGTTAATGGTTTGCGACACGAGTTCGCAATTTCTTTGAAGTTGAACTTGATTTAAATTCATCAATTATGACAACGTTACCGTTCATGGGTAAGAAACTATTCAAATGCGAACTTATTATTGATTCATTATTTTGGATTAAAATGTCTGCCATATTCAGACCGATTCCCCTAAAAATAAGTCCATTGATCCATGAAACAAAAAAAATATGTCAAATTGATCTGGTCATGGCTATTAAACTTGTGTTCTATGATTTGAATGGCATCGTGCCATCAAAAGAGGGGGTGGGGGTTATACTTCTTTGATATTTTTTGTAACCTGAACAGTAAAAAGTATTTTAACGTAAGATATCATCATTACTCACGTGAATTCCGTTACCACGTTACCTTAAAAAGCACAGCAAACGTAGTAAAACAAATCGACTGCAATAAATCGAATGGACCAAGATCATACGGGGAGAGGGTGAACTGAAAACACCGACCCAATATAAAAGCGGGATATGCCAATAAATAAGAATTTACTGTTGGTTTCAGCAACGTATAAATTGGATAAAGATATTTGAAATCAGTCCAGGAGCAATTCGATACAGTCGGTGAAGTTAAAAGAGGTATGAAGAGTTTGCAGGCTGGAAAACTTGTAACTTTCCTATATAGTTATTCGATAAATACTTAAAAGCACTACCACAGAATAACTAATAGTACGCACTACGTTGTGTACTGTCCTTGAACCTAAAGCGTGCCTGTCTGCTAGTATCAGCAAGATAGAATTTTGTTTTCGGCTTAGATATTATTGATCATCATGTAAAAACCGGCCAAGTGCGAGTCGGACTCACGCACGAAGGGTTCCGTACCAAAAAACAGCATAAAAAAAACACGTTTGTTGTATGGGAGCCTCCCATAAATATTTATTTTATTCTGTTTTTAGTATTTGTTGTTATAGCGGCAACAGAAATACACCATCTGTGAAATTTCAACTGTCTAGCTATCATGGTTCATGAGATACAGCCTGGTGACAGACATACAGACATACGGACAGACGGACAGCGGAGTCTTAGTAATAGGGTCCCGTTTTTACCCTTTGGGTACGGAACTCTAAAAATCGAAATGACTTTACCCTTGTTTGCTTCAATTTTTTTCTTAAGTACTTTAAATTTTTAACGGTATGAAGTGATTACTATCATCAAATCAACATAATGCTAGGTTGTAATTTTTAGGAAGGTACATAAATCTATCCCAATAATGTTTTAATTAAATATTGAAGTAAACAGTCCACCTAACATGATTTAATTATAACAAAACACATTACGTGTCGTTCTAAGAACGTGTAGGTAGAATCCCGCCACACTTCGCTTTAATGATTACATCAATCGTGCATCAAGTAGTATCGATTAAATCTAACACCATGTCGATCATATGTATCTATTAAATAGATGCTTTACGGATAATGAAAGGCTATCGCACCATATTTGAGTTTAATTTGTGCTCTAAAGGTCCGATTCTAATCTACTGAGACCGACCGATTCAAGTCACGGGCGCGTGTGTGCCGGTTGTAAAGTTGTAAACATAAAGATTAATATTTTGAACGTGGCCGTACATTATAATAAGTTTTGTGTACAACGTCAAGTGGTTTAAGGTTTTATATCTTGTATTCACTTCTCAAGCTTACACGCTCACTAGACATGAAATAAAAACACTTTTTAACGGATACTAGCGCGGTTTTATCGAAAGTACTTTGGTAGTTAGTTGGTATTTAGTTTGATTTTGGATTTTCCTGACGTTTCAGCACCTTTTTTATATCTTGTATTTTTGTAGAAACAATTTGAATAAAAATAGAGTAACCGTCGTATTCATAAAAAAAAAACCTTGAAATAGGTAGAGTCTATTTTAATTCGATTCGATCGAAAAGTCTATTCTAGTTAAAATGCTGATAAGGCTTATTAAACGTCATATAATTTTCACTATTCATAAACGTATTTAAAGATAACGTTCCCATTGTTCTACATTGGCGTTATTATAATCCAGAGACAAAACAGGCAAATCGAATGACTGAAATCCACATCTTCCGAAAAAAGAAAACTATGACCTATCTGTCATTAAATCTCAAATAATGTGAAGCTGTCACTTCAATCAACTGTTATGTAGTAGGGCATGTTGTTCACCTACCAGCCAGGTTTTTCAATTAAAACCAATATTTGGGTTTATTTGTGGTAGGTATTATTTATAGTGCTCTGAAGACGGTTTTGTATTAAGTATGGATTCGTATGTTTTCTTGTTGTGACCAGCAATTAAAACAAGATGTTATCTCCGGGTCACGTTACACAGTTCTAGTTTAATTAAAGGCTTTTAATTTATTGCGGTTCTTATGCTCAATATTTGTATAATTAGGCACGACAAAATAATTTTAATTTCGGAATAGAACACCCAGGTTGATGTTTGTAATTTTATGCACTAAGAAAATTTTAAATAGAAGGTTGATTATGAAACATTACTAAATTGCAAGTAATCTAAAAATATATTGATTTATTAAGTAATAAAAACATTTTCGCAGATTGGTATTGGATTGGATTGGACAGGTACGAGTACTATGGGCAATAGCGTCGCTTAACCAGTTAGCAAAAAAAAGTAGTGTGCGCGCGTATCGCCCCTGCACGAACTAAACGTAATGTTGTGACGGCGCAGTGTGCAAACGTTTTTAACCTTAAGCTACGGAACCTTATGATAAAAGAACATATCTGGGGCCGTACCGGCTAACGCATCGATTATCGAAAATTCTGCCGAGTTTCAACTCAAAACAGAAAAATCAAAGTAAGGAATTTCGTCTTGTTCTTTCTGTTGACGTAATTTGGAAGATATCGATGTTCGTGTGACATTATGAATTGGGGTTCGCCATTTTGGCCCAATTGGGGTTCGATTTATCAGTTTTAATTTGAAACCCGGCAGACGTTTCCATAATCGATTCGTTAGCCGGTATAGCCCCTGGACGCACCTTTAGGTTACGCGACTCTGTCGCCCATGGTACCTACCTACAGATAGTTTTAAAAGAAAACGCAAATTATATTAATATCTATAGTCGTGACTTTATTTTATGAAAGAATAAATTTTGGAATAGGTACTTATGTAACCTACATTAGTAATATTTCAGTTGTTGGCTCCATATAAAAATAAAATAGAGAATATAATGGATTTGTAGAGTCAATGCTTAGCCAAGGCTAAATTAACTTTTACAATGAGATCGAACTGAATATATAGGTATATTTTTTAGCGTAATACATATACGTATTATAACTTAATCAATCCTTTCAAACATAGAGGTAACATTATAATACTAATAATTTGAGTTATCTGTTAATAGCTCTTGGACGAGGCGACACTTCAAAATTAGGCTTCCTTCTTCATTCCACAATGCTCATCGGTCCAAGTTTTAAAATTACAAAAATATCATGCTGACATCTAAATTGTTTCGCCTGCTAAACGTTTTCATTTATTATGCTCCCATTTATTCAATCCGGAACGCTTAAAACAATGTCTGTGCACTCCTTTTCTACAATTATTTATTTCTGTGCCTAATGTTTCTTGGGCTCGGGGTAGCTCTGTTATTTCTCATGCCACCAAAGCTTTGTTTCTTCTTCAGTAGACGCGCTTGTTTAAAAAATAAACTGCCGACGCCATTTGGACGCTACAAAAAATAGTATAATTTTACGTTGTTGTCGTTTTAATGTTATGTAAATGTTATACCTGTGACGGCTAACAAGTTAATTGACGATTTGTCTTGGTAAGATAGTGAACTCTATAATTATATTAGGTTTTTATTTTATTAATTTGATATAAATTCTCAAATTTTGAATGGGTCATTGGTTAGTTATGGGGTCTACACATGCACAAGTCCAGCCTGCAGGATCGTATGGAGAGGACCGTGCAGCCTTCTGCGGTCGTGCCGCCAAATCTCGCGGCCTCCTGAGGACTGAATACACACGTTGAGATTTGGCCGAAAGGCTCGAGATTTCTCGAGATACCATTTTAGGCAAGTCACAACCCGGGGCCGTACCGGCTAACGAATCGATTATCGAAAAGTCTGCTGGGTTTCAAATTAAAACAGATAAATCGAGCCCCAATTGGGCTAAAATGGCAAACCCCAATTCTTGATGTCACACGAACATCGATATCTTCCAAATTACGTCAACAGAAAGTACAAGACGAAATTCCTTACTTTGTTTTTTTCTGTTTTAAGTTGAAACTCGATAGACTTTTCGATAATCGATTCGTTAGCCGGTACGGCCCCTGTGCCGATGATGTAGGCATTAATGTTCTTCATGACTTCAAGACTCGGGTTTTTACGCAAAATAGTGTCTTATTTTTTACAAATCTTTTCTAATATTGAATTAGAAAGGGCGGGTTGGAGAGCTCAAAATTTATTTTCAGTATTTTTATTGATTTTAATAGAGGCTAGCTCAAATAGCACCTTTTACGTACCTCCCGCCACTAATCAAAATATGCACGATTGGAAAAAAAGGCTAAAATATGCATAAACGCCGTAATTAGAGAGTTATACCTATAAATACGAATGCATAAAATCCGATGTCTATTTTAGTCATAACATAAGTCAGAATGAAAAACAAAAGCTTTTGCAATTAATAAAATCCACTCAACTGGAAGTGAGTGGATAATTTAATTGGTGTGCCAATCAAAGGGAGAAAAACTTGTACTATGGTGACGACATTACGGCGGAATCTATAAATAAATATAAACCCTGTAACAAACGCTAATGCCCATCACACAAACTAAAATAAATTGTATTTTGCATCGAACTATTAAAATTATGTCAAAAGCAAACTCAAGTAAAATCATACACCATTTTTGTCGCAGCATAAATCAATAAAAACCCAGTGAAGTGACAATGCCTCAGAGAACGATTTTTGGAAATCAATGAGCAGAAAAACGAAAATCTTTATAGCCCTCTCTCGTTACTGAATATATCTTGTGGCGTCTTTTTGCAATATCTGACTGTTCCCTCCCCTTTTGTTGATATCCCATATCTTGCAATGTTTTCCAATGCGAGCTCCCTTTATTGTCTGTCAATATGTAAACTTTCGATTGGATTACAGTACGAGTATTGATACAGGCCGTATGCGATTTTAAAATTAACAGCGGCCATTTTGGATTTTTATTAGTACTCCGTTATGACGGTACAAACTTTATTGTAGCATACTGTTTCGTAAAATTGCGAGGGAGGGTAATAAAATTTATTAGGTTTCCGATTTTATGCAAAATGTATGAATACGAGTGTTGTTTCAAAAATTAACAGTGATATTGTTATTTTTGAAACACGTATAAAACACCTACCTACTTGATGTGATTGTGTAAGCAATAATTGTTAAGGGAAGTAATTTACTTGTACTATTATGTATTCTGTGGTAATGTTGTTTGACCTTGGAAAAAATACACTAAAATTTTCGATAAACTGAAAATGAAAAAAAAATTGTTTATTTCTCCAAGTAGGTCTCTACATTAAACTGATACACACATTGTCGGAGCGACCTAGTAAGCAACTTGTGGCAGAGAAATATTTTTAGGTTTTTCATCTAAAAAGTGCATAAACGCCGTAATTAGAGAGTTATACCTATAAATACGAATGCATAAAATCCGATGTCTATTTTAGTCATAACATAAGTCAGAATGAAAAACAAAAGCTTTTGCAATTAATAAAATCCACTCAACTGGAAGTGAGTGGATAATTTAATTGGTGTGCCAATCAAAGGGAGAAAAACTTGTACTATGGTGACGACATTACGGCGGAATCTATAAATAAATATAAACCCTGTAACAAACGCTAATGCCCATCACACAAACTAAAATAAATTGTATTTTGCATCGAACTATTAAAATTATGTCAAAAGCAAACTCAAGTAAAATCATACACCATTTTTGTCGCAGCATAAATCAATAAAAACCCAGTGAAGTGACAATGCCTCAGAGAACGATTTTTGGAAATCAATGAGCAGAAAAACGAAAATCTTTATAGCCCTCTCTCGTTACTGAATATATCTTGTGGCGTCTTTTTGCAATATCTGACTGTTCCCTCCCCTTTTGTTGATATCCCATATCTTGCAATGTTTTCCAATGCGAGCTCCCTTTATTGTCTGTCAATATGTAAACTTTCGATTGGATTACAGTACGAGTATTGATACAGGCCGTATGCGATTTTAAAATTAACAGCGGCCATTTTGGATTTTTATTAGTACTCCGTTATGACGGTACAAACTTTATTGTAGCATACTGTTTCGTAAAATTGCGAGGGAGGGTAATAAAATTTATTACGTTTCCGATTTTATGCAATATGTATGAATACGAGTGTTGTTTCAAAAATTAACAGTGATATTGTTATTTTCGAAACACGTATAAAACACCTACCTACTTGATGTGATTGTGTAAGCAATAATTGTTAAGGGAAGTAATTTACTTGTACTATTATGTATTCTGTGGTAATGTTGTTTGACCTTGGAAAAAATACACTAAAATTTTCAAAAAACTGAAAATGAAAAAAAAAATGTTTATTTCTCCAAGTAGGTCTCTACATTAAACTGATACACACATTGTCGGAGCTACCTAGTAAGCAACTTGTGGCAGAGAAATATTTTTAGGTTTTTCATCTAAAAAGCGGTCATTTTCAAAGAAAATTTCTCTGTTATCTATCTCCAAACACAAGAACTCTCACCATAGAGAATGATCTTAGCTGTTCATTTCACTTAAAACGTTCACGTAGACGGGCGTAAAGTTTTATCACCTCAGTTACCTTAAACTGAATTTTCTGTTGTGTACGTTATCTTTACTGCGGAGCACACCTCAAAACCATTAAGTCCGATGTCCTTTAATAGTGGAATACGCTGTAATCTTCAGGGTTGCTCCAAATTAACATCTCGGTCTCTGGATAACTGAATTAAGTTTAAATTAGTTATGAGACTTGCCGGGTGCCGGTTTTTTACAAGATTATCTCGAGCCAGGCGTAGCTGCTTATCAAAATGTCTCTAATCTGCTTCGCTTCTGTTTTTTTAATCCGTTATTTCTCTTCAGTGAGTTTAGCATCAGAAATTTTATCTGAAAAGTCTACTTGGACAATTTGTTATAGGATTTAGGAAAGACTTGAATGGAGCTTCGTAACGACAAAAAAAATACTTTTAAGGATGACTTAAAGACTTTTTTTTAAGTCCGTATTAAAGTTATGAATCAGTGGATTTCATCCACTGCTTCTGTGGTTTGCCAACCCGTGTATGATTCAGGGGTCCCGGGTGTTTGATTGCCAGGGGGGGGGGGGGCATAATAACAATTTCAAATTGTTGTGTTCTGGCAGTTAAAGAGGTAAGACAGCCAATTCCTCGGTGATGAGGATTTCGGTGTAGTGCGCTTCCACCTTCCGTCTTATCGTTACTAAATATTAGGTGATATGAAGGCCAAGCACTATCCCGTTGTGGACAAAAAAAATAGTAGCTTCTAGAAAATAGTACTAAATTCCATGCAATGCTATGAGTGCTCTGCACGCAATGCGTAATGAAAAAAATTAATTTTTCATACAAGTGTCCTTTCCACACAGCATGATCGAGTTTTGTATGAAAATTCGATTTTTTTGTATTTTTCGGAAAATACGTAGAACAAACGTTGTTGTTAATGATGACAGTAATCCAGTCCTGCTAAGGTATTAAAGTAGTATTTTACAAAATAATAGGTCTTTAACTATAAAATTGCCGATTTGTATGGAGAATTTTCGAGAAGATGCATTTTAATATTAGCATTTTCTTTGTTCATTTCACAACCATAAACACATTATCATGTAATAAAAAAATTACGCACCTGCTAATGTTTGAACTCTATGCTATCTTATTCCATCACGATGAACGAAAAAATTATGTTTCGGCTAAGTTATAACCCCTTCGGTCACCCTTTTTTTGCTCACAAAAAAGAGTACTTTCAAGATAGGTTTTTAATGTTAAGAAAGCTAAAAAAAGGACTTCATTTTTACTGATAGTTGACTATCATGGTCATAATTTGATAAAATATCAAGAATATTAAGATATTGTGAAATATTTTGAATCGTATAAGTTATTATTTTCTCTGTATGTGATATGTCGGCAATTTCATAGGTAAAGACTTAATATAACACTGTATAATTAGGGTAGAAATATATCAAATCGTTTTAAGTCCCCATTTAGCAACGGTGCCCAGGTAATATTTCAAACTGATCTAGATAGTCGTCGAATAGAGTTTCCGATAAACATGAATGTCGTTCCCATTCCCTGAACTCCGTCGAAAATGATTTTTATTTCTCTCGGAAAATACGCTACCCAAATAAATCATTCGGTGCGAGTCTCGTGTCAAAACGTCGGTTCGACGCATTATTGCGAGTGCGGGCCTGGGCCCGATTCTTAATGTTAACCTTACAATCTTGTATCAATGGTGTTTCGATAGTATCGCTTATTGACACAGTTCTTGTTACTAAAACACAAAAGCAATACTATTGAAACACCATTCAGACACGATCGATACGTTAACATCAGCAGAATCAAGGCCCTGCTCGAAGGGAGCGTGCGTTTCATTGGCTGGTAATGAGATTCTATACTAACACATGTTCCCACCAGTTATGTGCTGAAAAATCCAATATTCCGTATTTCTGGAGTCGTCTTTACTGCCTACCACCTACGCCCATGAAAAAATTCTACTGGATTTTTGTACAGGCTTTTCAACGATCTTGCACTAACATTCATTTTCTCTTAGTTCTATAGCGTCAAAACAAAACAGTCATGCAACCAGAAGCCATTAGAAGAAAGCCAGTCCAGAAAACCTTCGATTCATAACAAAACAAATTGAAGAAGGTAATACTGGTTTTGTATCCTCATGGTTATTAATTTTTACGTCCATGATAAAATAATAGAACCCATTTATTTCAAAATTAAATATCTGCTATTAGTATTTTACGGAAGAAAAACGTTTTTCTTTATTTGATTCTTAATCATTCTCATTCACAATTCTCTTTACCTCAGGTACGAGGTATTGAGAATTGTTTTTGTTTAATTGTTTATTAAGCAAAAAGGTATTTTTAATAAATATACAATTAAACAAAAATAATAAACGTTGTATTTCAAATGGCTTCACAATAAAAAAAGGTCACAACTAAACCCTTTTCATAGAAATTGAAGCCCATTGATTCCATTAAATTTGTTATTTTCTTTGAAGTAAAATTATTCGGCAACCCACCCATACATAAATACCGTTAGAGAAGGTAATAAAATGGTTATTAAAATACAATTGTTTTTCTTTAACATTTCTAATCATGTTTTCTTTGTTTAAGGTGTTACGGGAATGACGCATCGTTATAATGCAAATCATATGTAAGTATTTTTTTTTGCTATGATCACTTGATGATCACTAACGTTTGGTTGCAAGTTGCCATCTTCTTTTATTAAACGCAATATTCGATCATGATTTTATGAATCTGTAGGTAGTGTTCAGCTTCTTTTGAGGCCGACTGTGCGTAAAAGTCTTTTTTTAAGAAAATGTGATTGCGTCTAGCATATTAAGTTTTTATATTTCATACGCAAGACCATAGTACTAACCGCATAAGACCAACCGCATGCTGATATTTTTGCAGATGTCAATTTTCAGATAAAGTATTGTTATATTTGTCTTCATGAATCATGAATTTATTGTTGTTTTGACACAGAATAATAGTACAAGTACAGAAGATGCACTCCACTGAACCATTTAAATAAATAGAATCTCTAATTTCAACACAATAAAGTGGAATATAGCTTGTACGGCGCTAATTACGAACGGCTATATTCACCTAGACGCTGCATCTCTTTCTATCGCATATATCCTATCTTTTCCGACCTACGTTAGGGTTGCAGCTTGCGGCAATGAAAGCGCGGAAATCGTAAGACCCTGTGAAAACGTGCTACAGTTATTCCGAGGACGCGACGGACAACCCTGCCGATTTTGTCCACGCAGAGGACGCCGAGCGCTAGGTGCTTTTTTCATACCTACGCGCGGAGTGATAGAGCCCTGGTTTTGATTTGATTATGATTTTATTTTGTTTTCTCATTATTTTGTTTCTAATCTGATTTTATCCTAGAGCTCTGATTTACATCGATGTTATATTTTAATTATTGTTATTTATTATTAATTTATTTTCTGCCTTTATCTATCGAAATTGTAATTTTATTCTAATGTTTATTTTATTTTATTGGAATGTTTATAATACTATTATACTCTTGGATGTTTTGGGTACTGTAAATCCAGAGTAAAACTTGATGCACAAATAAACAAAATAGTCTAGCTCATAATAATCTGGCTGTGGATGTAGGCATCCAGTTTAGAGCTTCTCTGCTTTCCGTTTGTTTGGGAATTTGGAGAGTCCCGTACTCTCCAAATTCACTCCAAATTTCCAAAAAGAATTTAGTTTAGAGTAGGAGTTCTTGATAGTCTATTTTTAAAGAGGAACGTAATTGAAAGTGTATTAACGCTTGTCGTGTGACTGTGGTACGTTGTAGTTTAATTAAAATGTAACATTTATATGAAACCATTTTGACATGTGAAAATTTGAATTTAACCGGAGAATGTGGATCTTTAATCTGTGAGTAAGAATTAGAATCACTTTTAACGGAAGTAGAAATGAAATCCATGAAATCCATATAGCGAATATGAGTAAGGAGTAAGTAACTTTGCCCGACCCAACATATCGCTCTTTGGAAACCTGTCAGGTGTCCTAGGCTCCCTCATTTATCTAAGTCTAATATGCGAGCGAAGGAAGGTTGAACCACTTATCATTCGAGTTTGGGAAAGCTTACAGTTTTGTTTCATGTATTTTAGGAGATTGAATATGAGATACACGCTTAAATTAGGGACAAAAATTGCTATTTTTTTAAGAACATACCCTAAAGTTAGTTCCAATTGAGCTTATAAAGGCCTTTTACATAAATTCAAGATAGCCTTTAGACCCTTACTTCCACATGCTCGCGAAATCCATTGAAACTACTTGGGCTACCCTATTCGCTTAACGATTTAAAAATAACTTAATGAATTGAGAATTTCCTCTCTTATGGGGTGTTTACATAGGTGACTTAAGCCGCACATCTTTCGCTGCACAGCAAAAATCGAAAGTGTAAATGGCAATTTGGCCAAGGCCGCAGGTGACTGAACGAAATTATCTGATCCGGTGGCCAAAACTGGAACTACGTTAGCACATATTGTTACGCCATCAACTACATAGACGACAGCGACGCCATCTGTGATTTAATTTTGCAAGCGACTTGCTAGGTGATTAAAGTCGACTGGCACAGGTGACTAAAATCGACCAATGTAAATAGACCATTACGTTCTCAATTATTTTGTTTCCAAGTAGGCGGCATTAAAAAACCGTTTAGTAGTTCTATTCATTATGTTAAGTAGTAGTTATGATTTCAGTTATATAATATATCGTTAACATTTCTCCTTTCTAAAAAAATTTTAGGTACATAAAAACTCAATGAAGTAAAATATCTTTTCAAATTATAGCGACAACTCATCCTAACTTCTTGCCCCAAACTACTGAAATGAACTGCGACAACACCCACCCACTAGTTCCAGAAACTAGTTAAAACATAATAACGACATACAGTTTAAGCATATGATATAATTCTCCGGTGTTAGACGAACTACGGTACAAACCGCAACTAATTTCACTAATTAAGTCGCTGCCCAGAGGCGTATAAGTAATCCCGACAGTTTTTGCGGTCTCAATCTGTTGGGTTGGACCTTTGTCAAGTAGAATGGAGATATCAGGACGAACACTAGTGTGCGCGCACTTTAATTTGTATCGCGTATTGTCGATTGTTAATACGTTGAAATAAAATTATCTAGTAATTAATTAATTGATAACTCTTTATCAACGTATTTTTTCTGTTGTCTTAACTCCTAGTAACCTCTATTACAAAGTAATTAAACGTTTTCAAATGATAAAACATCGTTAGCAATATCAGAGAGAATATCGTCAATATTCATTATAATACTATGAATGTAATGTTATTGATTTGTAACCATTTCTTGTTTCAATCGCAAAGAACTACGTAATCTACAAAAAGACAAATAAAATTAACAGAATGTATAAAAAATTGCCTATATAGGTCTTCGTTCTCAAAATCTTCTCAAAATATACACAGGTCAAGGAAATTCAACAAAACAAATTAACTTGGCCGTATACGAATAATAAATTACCCTTCAATTTATATAACACTCATCCAAATATGCATCAAAAAGGTGAAATTAGATTTACACTCTCGCTTTAAGGAAACTCAAACACGAAATATGGGATAACAATTTATGGGATAACAAGCATGAAAAAGAACCTTTGAACTCGAGGACGTTTCGAGAATTAAAGAGTTATCGTATAGCAGAAAATCGAATAAGCAATTGTTAGGAAGGAAGCAAATCGGGGAATGTATTGGAAAACACACGACTTGGAGCGTCTTGTTCCCATCTTCAATTATAATGCGAAATAAATGAGAGCTTTTCTTCTACTTTTTGAGAATATTTTCATACTTCGATTTTCAATCTCCGTTTTGCTGTGATTACGTTTACACAAAGGAATGAGAGTAAACATTAATGTTTCATGAAGAATACGTATTATTATAACATAGTCTGCCTTTAATCGTTGTTCGTTGTTTGTTGTATTATATTCGTTAAATTTTAATACTCAGGTACTTACTTACTGGAATAAATAAATTGATTTTGGCTTATCGTTACAACGTGAACAGTTTACAAATGATACTATGGGTGGACTGTCTCTACTAGCGCCGCCAATGAGGAAAAAATCATTACAACGAAATAAATTCCTATGTTTTATAAAATTCTGATAAATATATGCCCTAGTATTAGTTGTTAGCTATTTTTGTAGGAGTTTTCTTCTAGGTTCAAATGTGTCTGTGTAGTTATAATCAAGAAAATTCTCAAAAGTGGCCACCTTAGGCGGTTTTCTTGATTGTCACTACACAAACAATTTTTTTCGATAAAATCTCCTTACAAATAGTTTGTATGTATAGGTATAACGAATACTAGAGTGTATATTTAACAGAATTTTATTAAAAATGTTACCTATTTAATTTTTTTATTAACTGTGCCACTGAAGGCTAGGGGCATCCTTTACTGATCGTATTTGAATTGAATAATAAATACTCTTAAATTAATTTAAATTAAACACTCGGAAGTTTTTGAAATAACAACTATATACCCAGAATTCCGGTTAATATGACAATGTATACTATTGCGCATTCTACAATACAATACGGGTTTTATTTAGGTTTTGTTCTAATAGTCGTAGCTAGTTCGTGCGATTTTATGAACCAAATAATTATAACGATATCGAATACGTGTCATAATGTGTAACAGTGGCGAGTGGTGAAATTATGGCGAAGGTAAGCCGTTCTACAAAAATGTTATTATCTGCATAGTGGATAGTCGAAGTGGGCTTTCTAAAAGGTAAGCCGATGGGGATCGGCTTGTATGGACCCTTCGCCACTAATGTAGTCGCGCTAACAGTAGTCGTCACTAACATTGTAGTCAATGTTCATATGGGTGTGAACTTGCGTTTTGGTCGCTTAATCTTGTTCTATAAGAACGACGCCATACCAAACCCGATTTCCTCAACATATACCTACACACACAATCCATACAGTACTACGCACTCCACTTCACTGTCAGGCTTTCATTAGTCAACGACAGTGCGATTATTTATTTAATTCTATAGCCCCCACAAAGCTCGTTCAGAGGAAAAAGTTATACGCTGTAACCACGACGTAAAGAAGTTTCATTCAAGAAAATAAAAACTGTCCTTTAGTTCGCTTCTGAGTTCAGGTCTCTTTTATGATGGCGTTTTTAGGATTCCGTACCAAAATGGTAAAAAGGAACCTTTATGGTGCGACTCAGTCTGTCCGTCCATCACTAGGTCAAGTCAAGTCAAAATGTTTTTATATAGTTTCCTCCCACCCGTTCCAGACTTATTTAACTGACAAGAAGAACGGGCGCAAGAAACTTATTAGCTTTAACAGAAATAAATAACGGTATTTACAATTTTAATATATCGTTACCAAATACAGTACCTACAACATTGTTATTTGCAACAAATTACATACTATCAAGTTATGTGTTGTGTGTTACATCATTTCCAGGCATTTTGATTTTTCAGATAATCGTCTACTTAATAATAACCTTTACCCATGAGCGTCTTTTAAGATGGTTTTTAAATTCATCCAAAGGAAGATCAATTATTTGTTTTTGTTTATTTGTATAGAAACAGCTTATCTTTGCTTTTAATGCAATTGTTTGTTGTTTTAATAAAGAACCTAAATACGTGTTTACGCTTACACTTGAGTTTACAGAGCTACCCGCAGGCAAAATTCATATTGTTCATCATGAAAGGGCTTACTTACACATTCCGAATGTAATATTTGAAACGGCATTATTTCCATTCTTGAAACTTAGTTAGTACTAAACAAATAATATACCTACTTCTAGAAAAAAATTGACTCTTTACCAGATAATTTTCTGCGGAAATCGACCTTTGGAAGTCCAATGCTCTTTAGTTCTGTTTGTGTGTGTGCTTTCTTTTTTTAATGATATTTTTACTTACAGATGGTTCTTCTAATTTGTTTCAGACGGTATTAGCGAAATTCATCAACAACCTTCCAAGAAATACACTACCTTTTTTATACTTTTGTAAGTTATAAATCTGTAGTTTTCTGTCTTTGCTTAAAAATTGGCTGACCAAAACCTGAGAACGATATTTTTTTTTATCTAATGTATATTACAGGAGTTATTATGAGGAGAAAAGTTTTGTAAAAGTAAAAAAGGGTAGAACTGAGACAGGGTTAAAACCTTACAGATTTACCTATATGATAATAAAAAGTAAGACAATATTACCTTATCACTTATGTAAGTGAATAGAAAAGGGTCTTAAGGGTAAAGCCATGGTTATAGAAGGCACAGTAACTGTGTCACAGTTTGTGATACAATAGGAGCTTAAAAGTAACAAGATAGAACAGAGTAGAAAATTCCATTTATACTATAATTATAAACTTATATTAATTTCATACCGTTTGAGCATTTTTTCCGAATATAATAGAGTCAGTTTTCGTGGACGTTTGTAAAACGAAATGTCCCAGTATTTTATTAAAGTATCAGGCATTCAGGAGAACCAACACAGTCACGTCGTTACCGTGTATGTGTAACTGGATCGATGTATCGATCTTAGATTATTTATATATCTAGATAGAGTCTTAGGCTTTTGACGTATTGAACAAAACAGGCCAACTTTTTTAATAGTGTGCATTTTTAGCATCATCGCGTCCAAAGAGTATTGTATTAAAAACTATGGCCGGGTCACACTACTGACAATGTGTGCGTATTTTGGTCATCCAACTCTTGGGTGATATTTTTTTCGACGCTGTCGTAGCTTCGACTGTCTATCTATCTAGCTAGACATATAAATAATCTTAGATATCGATATATGGGCTACGTATTTTCGGTAGCAAATTCAACTTCTGATAGCTTAGTGTACCATTTTTTTTGGGAATTTTTCCTTTATGGGGTTTATATGTTATGTGCGACTTGGCAGGCGACTTTAGTCAATTAGCGCTTTTTATAGACAATCGCCTGTAAAATCTAATCGCAAACATAATTTCAATGAGGTTGCGTTTCGATTACCTATTCGATTATATATTACAAGCGATTATCGATAAAAAGTGTTAATTGACTTATTTAAATGACTTGAACTACAAAAATTACAAATAATTGAGTTACTCTCTTTTATTATGTAACCTATAACTTGCCTTATTATCTACGTAAAGTTTGTTGAGTATTTATTTAATTAAAACATCTCTCCTATAAAAATTTTTAAGTATTATTTAATTCAAATATTCCTCATATTGACACTTTACGTCAAAAATAAAATACTGAGCAACAGCGACTACAAAGATTATTTGACTTGTGTATCTTTGACCATCACAGAGGTTTTGTTGTATTTGTTCGGTTTTTTTTTCAAATTATATTTTGTACAACAAAAGATAATATTATCGAAACCTTTCCACAGTTCCATCAAACTGAAAAAGTTGTAAACTATTAAGTTACTCTTTTCGATGATGCCTCATTATCTCCGTAAAGATTGTTGAGTATTTTTTTTTAATTAAACCATCTCTCCTATTGACACTTTAAGCCAAAAATTAAATACTGAGCAACAGCAACTACAAAGTTTATTTAGACTTTGACTTTGTCTTTGACCATCACAGAGCTTTCGATGTATTTGTTCGGTTTTCCAAATAACATTTCATACAACAAAAGATAATAATTATCGACGAAACCTTTCCACAGTTCCATTAGCAACTGAGCATCAAACAAGAAGAGTATCCTATTATACTGAAAGGCCGAAGCTGTAAGTCTGTAAGTTGGGTCTTGATCATCACGAGTAGAACTTTATGGCTGCCGTACGCTCTCGATATTCTTTGTTATAAAACAGTAATAGAGCAATAAAAGTTTAACGATCCAGGTCGTGGCTGTCTTCCGATATAGTTTGCTTTGCGATTCCATTTGGAAGACGATTTTCTTAAGGAAAATGATTTTCTCTAATGTTGGTCTTACGCTTTAGCTGGCGAAGCATTTTGACTTTTAATTTGACTACCAGAAAGAATTTCAATTCAATAATTCCATTCTTAGTGAATGGTTATGTGTAGGTATGCCAATTTTCAGCTTGGTCACTGATACGCAAAAAAGTTACCTCGTAATAGGTTTGGGTACAGTCAGCAGCTATTATGGTAGGTTTGAATGCTCAGATCATTTTAGCGCTGACTGTACCTAGCCGTTCACGCTATGGGCTATTTACATGCGTCGATTTTAGTCACCTGTAACGGCCGACTTTAGTTACCAAATGAGTCGTTTGTAAAATTGAATTGCAGATGACACATCGGTGATAGCATCGCAGTCGTCTATTTAGTGACTACATATAGACGACAGTGACGCCGACGATCGACTACATTGTAGTGGATGGCGTAACATAAGTAATAATTATGTAATAGCAATTAGTTCCTGAGGAGCTTGGTGGCACAGTGCTTTAGCGCAACTTTTGCAAGGGTCGGTCATCATGGGACGGGTGACCAAAAATGTTTACTTCCTCCGTGCTTCGGAAGGCACGTTAAGCCGTTGGTCCCGGCTGAATTTACAGTAATTAACCTCACCAATCCGCATTGGGCCTGCGTGGTGGGTTATGGCCCATCCTCCTTATCCACCCATAAGGAAAGTTTGTGTCCCAGCAGTAGGGACATTATTAATGGCTGATGGCGAACTTAGTTCCAGTTTTGGCCAGTGAAGCAAATATATTTGTTCAGTCACTGTAGGCCGAATTACCATTTACACTGTCTATTTTCGCCGTGCGGCAAAAGTCGTGCAGCTTTATATCCGTAAATACCACACACACACGGAGAGCAAACTTTGGCTGATTGAAAATAAATAAAATTATTTAGCAGTAAACTAATATCTACTTATATGATAAGATCACGTGATGTAGCAAATAAAATTGGCATAACTAACATAGTATTATTGTTTCTTACGGCCGCATCTCAATCATAATTATTATTTGAACAAAGTAAATAAATCTAATTTGTACTAGCACAGTATAAAGAAGGGTACTAGTATGACAAAATTTGCGTGTCACATAACCTACACCTCGTAGATTATGTGACTCGTATCGATGAAATGAAAGATTCCCACTTTCTCAACACTTTGAATTATTTATCACACAATGTACTCTCTGAACCTCAGCTCTCTTTACTGTCACAGCAAAGTAAACTTTGTTCCCTTCGCATTAGGAGTCAGCTATCCATATTTATATTTGCTTTAACATTCTTTTAAAATTTAAATCAGTGGCTGCTGGTAACTCGTTTGATCTACCCGAAAATCAGATTGAACTATAGGCAAAGTTTTCCGAAAAATCAAATATTACTATAGTCTCCCCTGTGTCTGTCTTGGCCCACAAAGAGCCAATCTACTCACTTTTTTATGATAGATGCAATGTGGTGATAGCAAGCGCTTGCTTGCTATCACCACAGAATAAATAATAGTACAAGTACAGAAGATGCACTCCACTGAACCATTTAAATAAATAGCAACTCTAATATCAACATGATAAAGTGGAATTCAGCTTGTACGGCGCTAATTACGAACGGCTATATTCACCTAGACGCTGCATTTCTTTCTATTGCATATATCTTATCTTTTCGAACCTACGTTAGGGTTGCAGCTTGCGGCATTGAAAGTGCGGGAATCGTAAGACCCTGTGAAAACGCGCTACAGATATTCCAAGGACGCGACGGACAACCCTGCCGATTTTGTCCACGCAAAGGACGCCGAGCGCTAGGTGCTTTTCTCATACCTACGCGCGGAGTGATAGAGCCCTGCTATCACGCACGCCTGATGGTAAGCGATGATGCGATCTACGGTGAAACGCGCTTGCCTAGAAGATACCTATTCACTCGCGACTTGAAGGACCCCCGGATTGTACCTATCGGGCAACACAGACTCAGGCAAGGAGTTCCACTCTCTAGCGGTACGGATGATAACATTTGGAGTTAAACGCTTAGTGCGTGTCTTTGGAATATCCACAAAAATCGGTGGTGCTGATTTGTACGTCTGGTCATCCAACGGACAACTTAGTGACCGATCTTAGTGAACAGACGAATTTCATACTATTGCAGTAGGCCACATGCAAGCGATGCGTTTTGGTAGGTGTCTTTAATTGTACAACACAAGTCACCTAGCAAAGCATAGTTTGGTCTTAGCAAGAATTCAACTTAGGCCTATTTAAGGCCAGAGAATATGAATAAAATATGACGGTGCCGTCATATTACGGCCGTAATTTAGCGGCGGAGAACGTTGTAGACTATCTTAACAATACGGCGCGGTTTCTGACGTTACGGTGTCACCATTATTGTTTTCCTAAACAACATTCAACGCTGCTATAATTACGGCCGTGATATGACGGCACCGCTATCTTAGGAAACCCTAGCTTTACTTTAGAGTCGGGGGTAATCGACTTTTTGCTATCCGAGTGATTACAGACGAGTTTTTAATTTATTTTTCTAACGTACTAATTGACAGAAGTAAGTTACGACAACCTCCTTTCCTTAGATCTACTTTATCAAATTTAAAATCTTTATTATTGTTTTATCTCGTTTTTATTTCGATAACTATCATATTATACAACTTTTATAACACCTTTATCATAATATTCATATTAACCTTTACATTAGCCTATGTTTAATGTTCGACACTTTGACACCTATCTAGGGCTGATAATAAAATTACTTAATATGTGGTTTGCTTCATCCAAGTGTAACCTTCGCATCATAACTTGCAAATTGGCCGATTCTCAGTCATTTCGAATGTAAATTGCCAATTTGGGCAACACGACGATTTTCGGAATAACCGGTGTTATGGATAATTTATTCAACTGTTCAATATTCAATAGATCGGAAATCGGAGGGCCTATTCTGTTCCCGATAAGTTTCCTTTATAGTGATTAGGGCTTAATAAACTTCGTTTGTCGGTTGTTATTGAAGAACACTTAGTATTGATTAGAGATCGTCGATATTGTGAGTGCTAAAGCTTTTGTTGAAGATTATTTTTCTACTTTAATAAATTGCTCTCGAACATTCGATTCGATATGTGTGCTCAACGCGTAAGTGTTTTTATACAGTAAACAAAGCAATATTTTATTCCCATTTCCCTGAACAACAGAAAACTTACAATACGTGCAGAATAAAACAAATCATAAGTATACAGGGTTATATGTAAAACACCAACACCCCTGTAGGAGTAGATTACTAGCATCATTAACGACAAGAAGATCGACTTTCCATACAAATGTCCGAACAGCTGTTCGAGTTTTATATGAAAAGTCGTTTTTCTTGTGCATGTTTCTGGAAAAGTCGGAGACACTATCACCTGTTTCAATATTGTTAAATAATTAGGTTCCACCTTGTCTTTATAATAACGTGAAAAAGCTTAAATATCCAACGTACCAACTTTGGCTAGTGATCGTAAAAGTAAAGAAACTTAGCGAATATCGTTCTTCGAAAGTTCTATAATGCTTTTGCGAAACACACGTTAAGTGGTATGAACAAGTTGCAAAGCTTTACATAGAGGCCTTTTAACGAGATAAAAAAATATAAAGATCTTGTTTAAGGGGACCATTAAAAAGGAATATATAGTTATGTTAAAAAGATATTTTACTAATTAAGACAGAACTAAGAAATCCAGTGTCACTGATTTATAAATCAAACACAATGTATTTTTACCTTTGAACGGTGCAATTACAAGTGTTTGGTTTTGGTTTTCAGTCATACTTGTATAAAGACCAGAGGCCGTATTACAAGCTCTTAAATCCTGCCAGGCTTATAAATTGCTGTAGTTACATCTCTTTCTCGTCGTATAGAAAATAAAAGAGATAGATTGCTAGCCAATCAGAAAACTACCTGGAAATAAGAGGTCATAATACGGCCCCTGACTAGGTATCAAACAAATTCATTCAAACCATTACGACGAACTCCGTTAACGACAAACTTAAACACAGGTTTTCTCATCGTCACTTATTTACTCATATGGTATCACCATCGCCACCTCGAGGTCCCGAGCTCAATCCTGACGGTCGATAAAAAAAACTAACTTTTCTATATTGTCTCAGGTCCATGTGTTTGATATACCACTTGTTCAGTATTTATATACAATAATAGAGCATAAACTTTTTATTACGAATGGAAATTTTGTACGATTTTTCAAACAGCAGTATTATAGCGTGTGAAGTGGCTCAAAAAATGGTGACAATAAATGCAAAAGCTCGATTTTCTATTAATAAATATGCATACAAAACTAGTTTCGATTATATACAATAATTTAAGTACATATCTGATCGATAAGCGATGCTTTATGGCTTCCACAACCAATAGTAGGTTGTGACAACTATAAATAAAACATTATGATTAATAGGAAATTGACAAGAGCTGGTAGCTTAATGGTTGTGTTAACTACTTTGTCTTATTCGATCGATAGTTAGTTATTTATAACATAACGTGCTAAACAAACATACCAGTTGATTTGTATTGTTTTTAGATGGAATGGAATTAATGATATTCGCCTATTTATTTATATATGTCCCTACGAAAAAAAATATCGTTTCCATAATTTATAAATCTTTTCTTGGTTTTTTCTAGCAAGTATACTGTAATAGGCACAAAGAGTATACTATAACAGGGGTTTAACGAATATTGTAATGATCTTCCTATTAGTGTAAAATTATTCCTGAAAATATTTTTCAGACAAAATTATATCTTAGCAAAAGTTATGAAATTTTTAAAAGTTTATTTTAACATTCCTTATATAAATGTTCATACCACAGAACTGTGATAAATGGTAAATATACTGTAGTTTACGTACTATATTACAATACCTACAGATGTTAGTCATCTTATAAGAATAGTATGAAGTCGTATTTTCAATGAGATATCACCACACTCAAGGTTAACCAAGCTAAATAAAAGGCGATATTTTTTTTGGTACCATCGGTGCTCGAATCCATCAACCACTTATTCTTTTTTTTCTATAGTTTGTACGGTAGCAATCACACAATAGCCCCTGTTCCATCAGTGACACTGTATTTTAAAAAAACACGAAAAAAACCCAAGACATAACGAAACATGACTTGTTGTAGCATATAAACAAAGCCTTTTATAGACGCATTATACCATATACGCAAAATACCAACTCGAGAGTGTTGATACTTTTTTGATAGGTTCATTTCGCATTTTACTTGGCAACAAACTTTTGAGATAAAGAGTACTTGTTAAAATTTTTCCTATAGTTAAACTCTAAGTAACATTCACATTACATTCTAAGGAACTATCAGCTATTATTGAGTCCCTAAGTACATTTAATATTAATTATTCTAATACTTTAACATCCAACATTCAGGTGGAAATTTCTTTAAACTAAACGAAGAACAGATCACTCAATGCAATACAATAAAAATTACGTTTGCGTTGAAACTAGAATGTTTATAAACAACGCAAAAGATTTCCTTATAACAATACCAGATAAAAATGCAAAGCAGCTAACTACAGTATCAATATTAACGCGAATAAGACTTAGTATCCGCCATAGTTACAACAAAGGAAAAGAGGAAATCTCTGCACTGGTCTCTTATTAAATTTTCATGTTTTCTTATAAATAATAGAGGGGCACCGTCTCTGCCATCTACTTGACCGCGCACTGACAAAACCGAGCACTGGCTTGAATACTGAATATGCTTACACAAAATGAGTAAAAAGCAACTTTAAATTTCAAATATTTGAATGTATTTTGGTTAAGCTATTGATTTAAAAAAGTCAAGTAGGTACTGTATTAAAAAAGAAACATTGCATTTATGTGCATAATTATCCGTTAACTTTTATAAAATAAAGTATACGACGAAATGCTATGACAAATGCTCATGCTCAATGATCCCGAGGAATATTTTACCAGTTTATACGTAAATATTTAGAAAATCTTCTAAAATATTTCCAAAAGTCATACAATAATATTCAGCCGAATCCTTTACAACCGTTTCCATGTTATTATTTCCCGAAATTTCCAGAATACTCGTGACTTCGTAAATTTATGTTACCTCATAAGGTCTACTGCGCTTCAGAATACAAAGGTTTCGTAAAGTTGCGTCATATTTTTGCCAGTAAGCCCTACGCCCGAGTTTTTTCTTCATTTAAATTCTCAATTGCCGTTCACTTCTCTTGAATTCTTTTGCGGAGGTATATTTAAGTTTTCATAAGCGACCTGGAGCAAGTATCGTTTATTCATATTCATCCTATTTGAATCTGGAAAATTTATTGGAAACTAAGGAGTTTGATATTACCAGACCGCTTGGGATATGAATAAGCTGATTATGGACGTAAATAATATAAGCCCTCTTTAATATTTTGAGCTTGTAAAGCAACCTTGGATTATAAACCACTAAATGAAATAGCTGGTCATACTGAATGCTTAATGAGATTATTCAAATTATTATCACTGTATTAAAATATGGCACGGCATATTATGACATTACATAGGCCCACCTCGTGATTGAAACGTTGATAATTAAATTTTAATTTACTTTTGGATGATGTTCTACTGGAATTATGATAACATGCGTCAGCATGTGAAGAATGAGGCCTTCCTGATCTGTACCCTTAGCACAAAAAGCTATAAAAAAATACGTGCGTTAAACCATTCGATAGAGTAATTTTATATGGAAAATTTGTACAGCGCTATCAGCCGCTGAAAAGCGAAATTAAATTTTCCATAGATAATTACACTATCAAGTACTTTTACGCGCGTTTTTTCTCGATATATGTTCGTGATAAGGGTACAGAAGTTCTAAGTAGACCACCTAAAAGGCTTCACATATTTCAGCCACTTGATGCCAACTCCACTTCGACTCGACTGACTTACCCACTTTTCCCTTACTGCTTTAAAACTATCTTTCCTCGTGGTCAACCTGAGTTCTCCATGAGGAATTGTATGTCCTCGTGCTCCAACTAATGATATTACATACAGATACGCTCAGTAAAAAGTGTCTATTTGCTACATTTGTTGTGTTCATTGTCTCTATGATGAGGAGTGAGATTATGTAGGAATTCCTTCATACATTTTTATTCAATCTCGTCTCAGATCAAAATCCTATGTGAAAGTCCGTTTGTTTGTTACGCCTTCATGTCTTAAGTACTGAACTGATCATCATGAAATTTTGCATAAACGTTCTCAGGGGTACAGAAAAGGACATAGGGTTACTTTTCATCCCGAAAAACAGTATTGTTTCAGAGGGATAGCAAAAAAACTTTCCACGCAGATGAAGTTGCGGGCGGTAGCTAGTTATTATAGAAATAAATAAAAAGCAAGTAGTATCTATATTCATTTCTTCAAATATTGCTACAGGAGTAATGTTTTTATCCTGTGGTATTGCTTTCAAGCCAATCTTTCTCTTTGCATTCACAAGTCGTATTTCTTCCGGAAACAGAATTTTCTCATTTGCATCAAGACTGTGTAGTTCAATTTTATATCAAAAGAAACCATTCTAAAACAGTTCATTGATCAAAGTAATAAGCGGTGGCTTTGTTAGCCACTTCGCAACTTTACTGCGGATGTCGGTTTGATTAAATTTTCATGTTCTAGGGTTCACGCAGCTCTAGGAAGGACTTTTCACTTTAAGTGCTGTTTTGGTATTATTCTTGCTCGAGGAATGGGGAACTGTTTAAAAATGAACTGGGTTTCGTTGTTTTATGACCCTTGGACGGTTATAAGAGCTGACTTGTATTATTTTACTTGGCTACTTTTAGTTTTTTAATTATAATAATTTATACGTATAGCTGAGACGCTTTGTCTGTTCGTAAATGGTAAAAAATCAAATCAGCTGCTTGGTCAAACTTGTGTCAAGGAAAAGAACATTGGAAAGGGTGCCCGAAACATAGTAATAGCCATCATATACATGTTATTATAAAAAAAACCATTATTAAAATAAAAGTACTGCTAATTCTTAAGCAGAATCGGGTCACCCCCATACAATTTGAAAAAATTCACAGATTTTACAGTCCCCGCAAGAATCGGAGCATTGAAAATGAACACAAAAATTTACGAAAAACCATAATCAAATCGAATGCAAAATCCTATAATATTTTTAAAGTAACCTAGGTAGTACCTATTATTTTACGATTGTGACACTCGGCTCCGCCTCGTGTCACAAACGCGCCCGCTAACTGCCTCGACGCGGCCGAAATATTATTAACCGATTATCAAAAGTACAACGAATGCACTTCTCGTCTGCTTCTGTATCTTTTAACACTATTACCATGACGATCGGTCAATAATCATAGAAGCTACATCACTTTTTATGTATGGAAACACCCTTTTTTCTTCAATTCCAAATCTAAAGGGACCACCTACAGGTCACAATTATTAACCAATTTTCAAAATTATTTTGCCATTTGGTAGCTAAACTAATACCCTAGGACCCTTTTTTTCATTTTTTCTTAAGTCGGATTTTTTCCGAAATATTTACAATTTAGTAAACAATCACACGCCAAAAAACCCGGAATTTTTGGAGTTTTGCAAAATTCCAAAAAAAGATTCCAGTGGATTTTCAAAATTCAAACGTTCACAGGTGTCTCGATAAATTCCTCAACTTTTGGTACTATTTTCATCTCGATCCTCCCAAAATCTTCGGAGATATGGCCAAAAATACGTCTCAGGCGATTTGCATCTGATAACCATTTTCAATGGTAAAAAATCGCCAATGGAACCGCAAAAGTCATCGTCCTCCGTTTTATTAGCATAAATTAAACTTGTTTCCCCAACTGAAAAATTGTTTCTATTGAAAATATTCGGAGCGAAACTCCACTGGAACAAAGGGTGGTCAAAACAAAAGCCTCCGCCACTACAATAAAGAGAAGGCTCGGATCTTTGCCTCTTTACCTTTTTATTGTTGCCTAACCTTTTTCCGTTCATCCACTCCCATTTAATAACCTTTTCTGCAATGCAGCACGTAAAATAGGTTTAACTGGCGTCCTAATTTGAACGCAAGCCTATAGTTATTGCTTTCCATGTTTGGACCTTAATTGTCAGACCTTTCTTATTATGTAAATGAACCTTCACATTGTATTCCTTCCGACTTCAAAATGTATGCCTTAATAAACAGATTGAAATTTTATTAACTTAGGATTCCAAGAGTACTAAACCAGCTATTTTCTATCTCCATTGTATTGCTATAATGTAAATATTAAATTCATGAAAAAACTGGCCAAATGCGAGTCGGACTAGCGGACGAAGAGTTTCGTATTTTTATTCTGTTTTTAGTATTGTTGTAATAGCGGCAACAGAAATACATCATCTGTGAAAATTTCAACTGTCTAGCTATCACGGTTCATGAGAAACAGCCTGATAATAGACAGACAGACGGACAGTGGCAGTGGAGTCTTAGTAATAGGGTCCCATTTTTACCCTTTGGGTACGGAACCCTAACAAGAAAGTAGTAGCTTATTTTCTCTTTATTTTAAGATATCGAAAGTGGAGGCGCTTCCTTATTATGTAATGAAAAAGTTAGATTCTTTGATACTTATATTATTATTACATCATTATATCAAAGAATTAAACAGATTTAAAAGGTGCTTCAGATCTCTTTTATCTAACTGCCCATCAATCCTTAAGTAGTTTAGTTAGTGAGCTGGCTGGAATTTCCTACACCAGTAAATAAAACTGTATTCGTAAATCAGCCGGGACTTTATAAAGACTTCTAACACCTACTAAAGAGGGAATAATTCGGGTGCTCATAAAATCGTACTAAACCTATCCGCGTCTTTGCTTTAGGCAACATTGGGAGTGTCCAAGCATTAGTGCCCGGAATTTACGCCCCGTTTTATGTGGCACTCGAATTTCAATGAAATGGCTGGTTCTCTTAGCTAACGTTGGTTACGACAGATCCGTCATGGAGTTGCGGCGGATTTGTACGGAAGTGAAAACTTTGAAACTTTTCTTCTATACGAAATCGAAAATTAACAAATTGATGATAAGTATAAGTTGACATAAGAATAGAATAGAATATTATTTTATTTTATTATATTTTATTATTTTTAGCACACAACAGGGAATAATAATTAAAAAATACAACAGTTTAACAGACGTATGATTTAGATTAAGCAGTATGGTATAAAAAGAAAAAATCGAACTGCCACCACAATGATGGGAATACATATATAACAAAGTAAAATTCTAATGAAAATACAACTTAATATATTGCTAATTTAACTAACTACAGATAAGATTCATTCAACACCTTAAGCAACAATTTAAGTTGTGATACGGAAATGATAAATCAGAGATTCCCCAGTGAACTATACAAGTTTACCAAAATATTTAGAATTTCCAGCATTGTCGTTTACTCTGTGGCGTTTCAGTTGAAAGGCCCGGTAGTAATAAACGGATTTATCCGCCAAATCCTTTCTGTTTGACTACACGGTCCGTTGGCGACCTTTTTCTTGGAGCATCTTTTTTGAAGGGGCCATAATACAGCGTTATGCTCGATCGTGAAATACTGAGCGACTTTGATTTTAAAGACCCTCTACGTCGGTGGAAATATTGCTGACTGTGTGATGTTTCTCGCTGCCTTGTTTTTTGATACTCCCTTTTTATGGGGCATTGTGGTCAGGATCAAAGTTGGAGTAAATATTTTTACAGGAGTAAACCGTATAAGAAATCGTAAAAGGAATGCGGACGTTTTAGTGCTGCTGAGTCTTTTAAATGTTTCATTTCCGTCGAAAACTTGACATATCAACTAATAATTAATATAATCATTTGTTTTGTATTACAGATAATCACTAACTATTTAGTTTACCATTTCAATATCAAGTAGCATCAATATTTTTCAAAAATGTATTCATCCCTTACCTAAAAACTATGGTAAATATGTTCCCCAACATTTGCGTTATCTCTCATAAACATATGAAATGTTTATGAGATGTTTATGTGAAATTCAACATAAATGCATAATATATTAAGAGTAAGCACTTATTTTACTGACAGCAAAAGTTTTATTGCTAACATTTCTGTTTTACTGTTTCAACTAGTTGAAAGTTTATATACCAAACGTACTACTGAGAAAAGTACCTAGTGAACACCGGTTGCTTTTAAAAGCGTTAGTAAAATTTAATTAAACGAAAACGTGACCAGTTCTCGAAAAGAGTTTAGTTTCAACGTTGTATCCGCAGGCTTAGTAATACCAATAATCCCTTTTTAAATTAGAATCGATTCAACTCCCTGTGTAACATGGATTTCCATTGTGTTACAACGCCATCGTTGATTTATTCGAAGCCGCCGAAAACATTTAGTAATTTCGTGACCCGAAGGTAAATGTAATTCTCCTCCGCTGACAACCAGCGTTCCCTCTTCCCGATTGAGATTAAAAAACTTTTCCACCAAAGCCTGTGGCGAGGAAAAAAATATTAATGAAATTTCTAGAAAGCTACCGATGACCGAAAAGGAAGGAAGTCCATCAAAGTATTCCTCTGTTGTGGATAGGCAATTAAGAAATTCAATTTTCAGTAAGTTTGTAGAGTGTCTGTCTAGTCGATTAATCGGAATTCAAAAGGATGGAGTTTTGT
This sequence comes from Agriphila tristella, assembly GCA_928269145.1. NCBI lineage: Eukaryota > Metazoa > Arthropoda > Insecta > Lepidoptera > Crambidae > Agriphila > Agriphila tristella. The sequence goes on from OV743443.1 coordinate 16,469,828, forward strand.
TTTTTCATTGTCATCGTGCGGAGTGATTTATTCTGGTGGATTTTCTGTTGGTGTTTATCAGATCTGCTTCGGTAAGCTGTACAAGTTTTTGTGAAGTGCAAAGTAAGAGAAACAAAACACGTGGCCTTTATTCCGTAACATAGATAAATTATTTCCGTGTTAATATTAAATACTTTTAAACACTGTTTAACTTAGACATCTGTTTAAATGTGATGCTGACACTTTTTTGACAATATTGTTTGAATTATGAAGAGACAGCATCACATTTAAACAGGTGTCTAAGTGAAACAGTGTTTAAAAATTTTTTGTAATAACATGGTTTAAGTTAAATTATCTTAGCATAATTTATATATTACTAGCTTCCGCCCGCGACTTCGTCTGCGTGGAAAGTTTTTTTGCTATCCCTCGGGAACATTACTTTTTTCGGGATGAAAGGTACCCTATGTCCTTCTCTGTACCCCTGACAACGTGTATGCAAAATTTCATGATGATCGGTTCAGTAGTTAAGACGTGAAGGCGTAACAAACAAACAAACAAACACAGAAACAAATGGACTTTCGCATTTATAATATTAGTAAGGATTTGCAGTGTTGTGTTGTTTTGTTTGTATAATTTGTGAATATACAAGTGCAGTAAGAATATAATCATGTGGTGTTTTTATATTTTACTATTAAACTACTTTTAAGTATTAACCAAATTCTATAATTTAGGACGAATATTTCGCTGACAATAAATATAACCTGATGTTTTAAATTTATTGACATTAACTGTTTGCCTCGTACGACTAAAAGTAAATAATTTACACACAGACCATAAGTACAACAATACTAGTGGTTTTACCCAACGAACCGTCGTCGTGCACAATAGAATGAAAACTTCTTTAAAATCCGGAAACCCACATTCAAATCAAACAGCGAATATTATTAACGACAGCTGAGCATAAAACAACTGCGCAGCGGGCACAAATTATCAAAACAAACATTACACAGATCCTAACATAACACAGGAATATTTACAATAATATTCATCGCGCGTAGGTATTCTTGTAAGTGGAGCATAATTGAAACTGAATGATTTATACACCATCCCGGTGTTTTTGGCCTTGCAAGGGAAGGGTTCCCTAGAAAAGGGGAGCTTGAATTATGGCCTTTTAAATTCTTTTTTCTTTGTTATCGTTGCGACTTTTTCTCGACGATAAAGGAGATTACACCATTTATCTCGAGGTGACCTGGTGAATTGGTACTGTTTATCTGATTCTCTGAGCACAACGCTGCTTTGACTGTTTTAGATTTGTTTATCGTAATATTATAATTTATGATATACCATCTTAGATCTATCTTATCATCTTTCGTAGAAAGTTCTGTTTCCATTATGCGCAACTTATTGACTTCAATGCAAATAAAGACTTTACAGATAAATACAATACCTACTGTTATTAAAGTTACGTTTTGTGTCTGTATTCCCTAAAATTCTTCTGACAAGCCTCAAGCCTCAAGAATAGGTACATGAAACTGAATTTGATTCCCAGCTCGGTAAATCTTGAAAAAAATACTTTTCTTTACTGTCTCGAATCTGGATGTTTGTGTAATATCATCGTTGTCTTCGATTTCTATTGAAAAAGTGTTTTAGCTCATAACGTTGGGATCAGAGAAACTTATGTGATGTTGTCAATTATTATTACTCATTATTTCTTAAAACGTCAATACTATAATAATTTGACAGAGAGCGACTACTATACAGGCTGGACTTTTGAGACGGGACCGTGTTTCGTGTGAATAAATGAATCTGAATCTGAATCTGAATCTAAGGGCAGGTTACCCTAACCGTTATAGTTAGGAGGAAAACGTTCCTGGGAGACCATCCATAACTTTTTAAGATATTCTGAACTGCATCCACAGATTTTAGAAAAAAAATACCGTTAGCAAAAAAAATGCTAAAATACCAAAAAAAAATTTTTATGCTAATCGATCCTATTTCATGTGGGGATCAAAAGACTCTATGGAACCATTTAAGGTATGAGTACTAGAAACGTCAGAAATCGCCAAAAACTTTTCCCATACATTTTGTACGGAAAAACGAAAAATTTACTCGTAATATTTTTAGTGCCAAACGATCTTATTTCTTACTGTGATCAAAATACTCTTCAAGGACAACTGAAATTTGAGTACAGAAACTACTGTTTGGATCTAATGTTATTAAGGATTGTGTCTGCGTCTGAAGACGATGTTGTGTGTGACTTACGTAGTTTCTGTATTAAAATTTTAGTTGCCCTTAAAGAGTATTTTGTTAACAGTAACAAATAGGAACATTTGGCAATAAAAAATATTTCATGAAGATTTTTCGTTTTTCGTACAAAATGTATGGGAAACGTTTTTGGCGATTTCTGTCGTTTCTAGTACTCATACCTTAAGTGGTCCCATAGAGTCTTTTGATCCCCACATGGAATAGGATCGATTGGCATAAAAAAATGTTTTTTGGTATTTAAGCATTTTTTTGCTAACGGTAATTTTTTTCCAAAATTTGTGAATGCAGTTCAGAATATATCTCAAAAAGTCATGGATGGTCTCCCTGCAACGTTTTCCTGTAACTATAACGGTTAAGGTACCTGCCCTTAATGTCCCGTCTCAACAATCCACCCTGTATAACAAATACAACAACATTTAGTTGTATTACTAATTTATAGTATTAAGTAACTTTCAAATCATTAATTACCAAATTAATTATAAATATTCGAAATTTTATTATTAATATAGTTTGTTTTATCGAGGGAATTCTATGGCCTTGGGAAATGATTTCAAAGTATTTTCTAATGTCGGAATGTAAAAAAGCCTACGAAATATTATTTTCATTCTGGGAATCGGAATAACCCTGTTAAATTAATTAGTCATACGTAACTTAATGTATATAAACATGAACGCTTACTGCGTTGTTTCTTTGATGGAATAACATCGTTTGGAATAAATTTAATTTGAAATGGCGAAGGAAAGTAAAACACGTGTAAATGTCTGCTACTTTTTAGGGTTCCGTACCCAAAGGGTAAAAACGGGACCCTATTACTAAGACTCCGCTTTCCGTCTGTCTGTCTGTCTGTCACCAGGTTGTATCTCAAGAACCGTGATAACTAGACAGCTGAAATTTTCACAAATGATGTATTTCTGTTGCCGCTATAACAACAAATACTAAAAACAAAATAAAATAAATATTTAAGGGGGGCTCTCATATGACAAACATGTTTTTTTTTGCCGTTTTTGGCTCGATATTAATAACGACAACAGGTAAACAATTAAAATTTTCAAAGATGATGTATTTCTGTTGCCGCTATAACAACAAATAAATATAAGGGGGGCTCCCATACAACAAACGTGATTTTTTTTGCCGTTTTTTGGTACGGAACCCTTCGTGCGTGAGTCCGACTCGCACTTGTCCGGGTTTTTTATTTTATATTTTATTACCTAATACAGAAAGACTTTGCAATCTTGAAATCTAATAGCCAGATTCATAGGCACTTACTGTATGACTTTTTGAGGAAATTCTGTTTCAATTTTTTTTGTCAAGCCAGAAGATACCCGTTAACTAAGTACTAGAGTAAGCTCAACTTAACTCAAAGTGATCAATCATAGATAAATAATTATCAGTACCTAGTACATATTAATAATTAATTACCTTTCACCAAAAAAGAAAAACCAACAAAATATACTTTATAATAAATTCGAATTAATAATAATAAAATAGTTGATGCCGAAAGCTTTTACTGAATATTATTATTATGTTAATTAATTTACCTGTATTGTCCAACTTTGGCCTTTTAATTGGCCAATCATAATTTTCGACAGTATTAAGAATTGGGATTGACAGGAGGTTAATGAAGTTTACAAGTTCATTGTTATTATTAAAAGTTAATAATGGACTAAGGTTTTCAAAATTAATATTATAAAATTAATTAATTAATGTTCTCAAGCAGCGATATGAAAAAAGTTTTTTCTGGGAATTTAAATAAAAAAATTTATTAGGATTATGCATCGGTCGCGAATAAAGATATTAACAATATAATAAGTCTATGGATATTAATTAATTGCGACCCGCCCTAGCTTCGCTTTGGTTCCTTCCTTTGTTTGCCAATTGCGAACTTCAAACAACATCCAAAAAGAAATCAAATTGCTTCTAGACTGTCACATCTATTCGCTCCAAAAGTCTGCACCCGTCCCGTTCGAGTTCCATCATCGGTTAAAGATGTGCCGTTGCCGGGAATATTCCCAATATTGTTTACGATTTTTATTAGTATTTCGTTATTTTATTCATTAGTCATCATCCCTTTGTGACCATTTAAAAAAATGCCCATAGTAAGCTATCCTTAAATGATAGACGTATTCTGTTGTAGATATAGATAAGTTAAGACTATTTTTTTGTAGACCTATAACAGAGAAACAATTCCATAATTTATTATTTTGTTATAGCTCAAAAGGTTTAGGCTGCTTTTTCAATGCCAGCCGACTGGGAAGCTTAATTTCTGCCGACGACGTTTTCAACAATTATCGTCATACTTCTAACAATTTAGATAAAACCTCAACTTATTACACATCTAAACCTTCAGTTCAGTACTTTCTGAGTTTATCGCGAACAGGCAGACAAGCGTGGCGAGGGACTTTTGTTTTACAATTTTGTTATGTGTAGTGATAGTGATTACTTGTGTGAGCTCTACCAAACTAAATGAAAGAAAGAAAACGGTAGCGAAAACATCATCATCATCATAATATCAGCCGCACGACAACCACTGCTGGGTATAGGCCTCCCCTAAGGATCTCCACGACGATCGGTCCTGCGCTGCCCACATCCAGTGGCTTCCCTCAACCTTTTACGTCGTCGGTCCACCTTGTCGGGGGCCTACCCACGGAGCGTCATCCGGTGCGCGGTTGCCATTCCAGAACCTTTCCGCCCCAACGGCCATCGGTTCTTCTCGCTATGTGTCCCGCCCATTGCCACTTCAGCTGAGCAATGCTTCGAGCGATGTCGGTTACTTTAGTTCTCCTGCTCTTGTTTCTGATTCGATCATGCAGGGAAACGCCGAGCTCCATTGCACGCTGGGTGACCTTAGTAGCGAAAACGGTTTGCATCAACTCATGGTACATTCGTGTTTTCTCGATTAACTAACTATTATTAAGATTCTGCACATTTTAACACACTTACATGTTCCACAAACTCCACTCTCTCTCTCTCACACACACGTACGCATACACACACACACACACACACACACACACACACACACACACACAAACACATACATATACAGACACTATTAGAAATATTTTAGAAATATCGATTATAATTTAAGTACCTACTATTATTTAAATTAAGCAAAACCTTTGTACTCTGGAGGTGGGCGCTAGTGTCTGCGACACAGTTTTTCATCTAATGCGGCCACTAACTTTCACTATTGTTTTTTGTCATACTATGTTTTAGTTGCAAATAAAAAAAATCATTTCAATTTCATTTCATTAATTCGTTTGTACTTGTTTTTTTTCCAACTTTTCTTACTGTACCTAACCTATTCTACCCATCATTTAGTTGAATTAGAATGAACTGTACCTCTTAATATAAGTGAGACTTAAATTATTGGTCTTTGCTTTCGGATTTGTTTATTTATTTACAACTTACATTAACCCAGTTGTTACTGAAACATTTTTTTATCTCGTATCACAGCAGTTTTTTAGTATTGTTACCTTGATGCATGAACTAAACATGGAAAAATACCAAAAAAAATCTGAGTTTTCAGGAAAGCTCGGAAAATGCGGATCGTTTTAACGATCAGTAGTAATAGGCAGGTAGGTTAACGCTCATACAACTACTACTTTATCGATTGTATCTTATTTTAAATAAAAAGAACACAGTTATTACTATGAAAAAAGGTTTATTATCTAATTGAAAAACGTTAATTAACAAACAAGTCTATGAAGGAGTATGGTAACATGTTTTAGGATCCAAAGGGATTTCACATTTTTGACAAATGAAGTTTTTTTTTTGCAAAGCGAACATCGAAGCCGAGTTCTATCGTATCCTGAAGTTTCCCTGTATTATATATATATATATTATATATAATACTGATATCAGTGTCTGTTGATTTATCCCAAGTACATGTATCCTCGGGAATCCACTGTAAAGAAGTATAAGCAAGGAAACATTTCATTTCTCTCGTTGTTACATTGCCCACTTTATATTGCGTAAATATTTGTATATTTGACCAATAATTTGATAAAACAGTTATCAAACATACAAGTCAAAGTAATACATGGGCATTTGAAGGTATCTGGGGCTCTGGGCATGGGCCCAGAAAACCAATGGGGAAAGAAACCATGGGGTTTTCTTGCTATTGTGGTCAGTTGGTTTTCTTGCTACTGTGGTCAGTCGTGAGCATTATTTATTTTTTGGTACGGTTGAATCACCAAAAAAAACTGTTGTCGTGCTGCTAATTAACTGGAGCTGAATTACATTTAGATGAGTCAGGTTGAAGACCTTCTACAATGAGGGGTATTTCGGTGGTTTGACTTTTTTTTTGCTAAAGAAGAGAAGGGTAAACTGTCCTCGTCACTGTTGAAACACATGTAGTCTAACTCGGCAGGAGCTCTTATAAAAATATATATAGGTATATATATTTTCATCTTATCTACCAATCTAATCTTCCGATATATAAAACAACTGACATGAGAAAAAAACGTAAGATTTATATGTAATCAAACCTGGAAGATTTTTCGAAGTTACAAACTCTTCATCACCAGAATCTTCATCTGTGATATCAGCATTTGCGTTATCTGGTGGAAAAAGTGGTTCCATTTAAAGGAAATGGGGCAACTTCATCTAATTGTTCCAATGCGTCAATCACTTCATTGAGAGACAATGTTTATTTGTATTCCTGGGTATGAAAGTCAATACATCCCCAAATTACTACCGATCGTTAAAACGATCATCAAATATAATATCATTTGTTTTTTATAAAAGCCATGAAAAGATCAAATATTTTTTCACAGTTTTGTTGGACAGGTTATAAATTCATAAAAAACGTGCATAAAATAAATTTCAATCACAATTTGTAAATACTTACCGTTTTGAAAACATAGTGAAAGTTAATTACGCTAATAAGAATCAAAATACAAAAGCACTTCAAAATTATGATCATAGGATAATTCTGTACCTTCAGTGAAAACTGATCTAACTCGAGTTGTATCGATTTTGATTTTATTTCACTATTCAAATCGTTGAAAAATTAGCTTTTTTTGTGTCTAATTGGCGTATTTATATGACTTATATTAACAGAAATAAGTTTTGTGCATAGTGATATAAGTGCTTATTTTTTGTGTTTTTTTAGGAATAAATTGTGTAAATTAATATATCTCTACTTTAAACAAAGTGTACCGAGACTATTCTTAAAAAAAAATAGTGTCAATAAATATAACTCGATTTAATACTTTATACACAATTCAATAACAAGTGACTTGACTTGTGCGTAGTGATTTATCTAGAATTATATCAATACACACATATAATTTCACAGTATGCTAGTTTGTGCACATTGATTCAACTCGACTTATAGCACTGAAAATTAAAAAATAATGAATTTTTACTTCGTGTTTATCGATATAATTTCAATTATGTCAATAATCACATAAACTTGGGAAAGGTGTTAAATGATATAATTGACTTATATCAAAAAATACAAGAATACAAGAAGTAAAACGTTTGATTATTATTTGTGTAAATTGATATGACTGCCTAAAATCCCCCCGCAACCTCTTAATCTCCCTCCTCTCTCTCGTACCCTTCCCCCGCCGCCTGCATGGACACGACATTGTGTTGTGTTGTTTGCCTCAGTGTTACACCGACGTTCCTGAGCTACGGTTACGACACTCGAGAGTTCGCGACACGAACAATATGAAGTGAAACGTAAATTGTATCACTTTACACAAAGCATAATGGATTGTGCCATTTAATTTATAATGATCTAAATTGTTATTGATTGGACAATATCTGACCTATATTGCTTAAAATAAGAGTGAGATTGCTTCGATGCATAAAATGAATTGTATCAATATGCACTAACTATTCACACTGTTGTACGTTGTATTTATACAAGAAATTAATTAGTGTTCGATTTCAGTAGTTAGCATCTTCTTCATCGGCAGTGGGTGTCGTGCTGCTAATATCAATGGTACACAACTTCATGACACCCACTGCTGGGTTTAGGCCTCCTCAAGGATCTCCACAACGATAGGTCATGCACTGCACTGCCCACACACAGCAGCTTCCCGCGACTTTCATCAAATCATTAGTCGGAAGTAAAAGAAGCGTCATCGCGGTGCGTGGTAACTATTCTAGAACCTTTCCATCTCAATGGCCATCGGTTCTTCTCACAATGTTTCCCACCCACTGCCACTACAGCTGAGCTATCCTTTGAGCGATATCGATTACCTTAGTTTCCCTAAGGATCTCCTCATTGCTGATTCGATCACGCAAAGAAATTAACCACGTTTCATTGCCATACTACTAGACTACATACACTGGCCAAAGACGTCGGTCGTCCTAAGACTGAGGCAGGTTCAACGCAAAGATGTTCAAAAAACTTCCTGAATGCTAAATTTTGATGAGATTTGTGCTCCGGTTCTGTAATCAGTCCGATATGGTGACATTTTTGTATAAGTAGTTACCTCAGCACCTCGATATACATCTAGTCCATGTGGCACCTCTGGAGAGAATGCAACACCGCCCAGGTCTCGATCGAATTAAAAGCTTTCTAATTAAAAGCTTTGATTGGACCAGGAAAGCCAAGCAAAGTGGCAGTTTTTACTATTCGGTGTTCTATACAACCTGCCGCAGAGTGTCGATGTGTGTCAAAACCATTTCAGAAACCCGCTTGTTTTGACAGCAAAAACTGTATTTTCCATCAGTACTCTGCGCCTTCAGGTAATGACAATGATTACAATAAAACTTAACAATTTACCAGGCTCTATCGGTACGAATGAGTGGCCATTGTCGTCAAGCTCTAATTTGAATCGATTGAATTATTATTTTTGGGCGAAATACAATAAAATAAATACAATGATGATATTTTCTTAAAAGTTGACTTTTAGTTCTACTCAAACCTGTGATTATACGAGGTACCTATGAACGCGATAGCGTACTTGTAAACAATTTGGCGTGACAAACGAAAAAAGAGTATTAAAAGTATCTAGTTTGAATTAAACTGAATACTAACACAATGCTCGTAGATCTTCGTAGTGCTTCCCAAAGATTAGGTCTTAGAATGAACATGGATAAGACGAAAAATTAGTCGATTGCCCATGTTGTACAATCTCTAGTTCAAATTGGGAATACTACACTCGATGTTGTAGTTCATTACGTTTAACTAGGAAGAACAGGCAGTCCAGTTAAGTAAGTCGAACTTCAAGATAGATATCTTTCGTCGAATCCAACTTGGATAGGCAGCATTTGGGTAGTTTTGAAAAACTCTTTCCGTCTAACTTACCTTAATGTCTCAAGACTAAAGTTTATGACCAATGTGTGATGCCAGTGATGACTTACGGCAGTGAAACGTGAAACAGTGAAACTATGGATTTCTTAAGAGAACCATGCTCGGCCTTTCCCTACGTAATCGAACCAAAACTTGAGTACATACGTAAGAGAACTAATGTAACCTACATCGCTTGAAGAATTGCTCAGCTGAAGTGGCAGTGGGCGGGACACATAGCGAGAAGAACCGATGGCTGATGGGATTGAAAGGTTCTGGAATGGCGACCGCGCACCGGACGACGACGCTTCATTGGTATAGGTTCCTGACAAGGTGGACCAACGATCTGGTGAAGGTCGCGTCAAGCTGCTAGTTGCAGGTAGAACAGGATCGATTATTGTGGAGATCCTTGAGGGAGGTTCGCATACACATCACTTATACTCAGCGGTGGGTGTCGTGCGGCTGATATGAAGATGATTAGTCTAATTTGCTGGTGTCTATTTAATATTTTATTTATTTTTCACGAATTACTTATATCACTATTCACATAATAAATATAATAGTTATATCGTTAGTGATAAGAGTTGAAACAATTTACACATCGTTTTTTTCAAAATAGTTGTGTAAATTGATATAATTCGAATTTTTTAAACGATTCAACAAAACAAAACTCTTATTACTCATATTTAGAGATTGTTTAACAATGTTTCTTCGACAACTTGAAAAAAAACCTACAATTAAAAAAGTTGACACAAAAAGTAAAGGTAAGGTATCATTTGACACAAAAGCAGATGTGCCTGGTGTAAAATGATAGAAGTATTATTATATCAATATACACAAAATAAATAAATGTGCCAAGTGATATAACTGAACATTTTCTTGAATACTGAAAAATCTGTTAAACTTTTCTCTGTAAATTAAACAAGAAAACAAAGCTAGCATAACTATCTACAGTCTACAAGCACTAATTTTATTTTATCTATCTCAGACGAAGAGTAGGATTTTTTTAAACTTTAAAGTCAATTTCCCAAAAATCATGTTTTTAGAGTTATACCTCTTTTCACTGAAGGTACAGAATTATCTATGTACCAAAACAATGTCAAACGATCACTGCGGCGATTGGTAAACAATAAGCAAAAGTTTTCCGCTCATTAATATTTTTAAATTGAGGGTATTCCTCACACTTATTTTTGATCTTTATAACGATCGGTCGTTATAAATGGGTTTAAAGAAACGAAGTTAAATCAGTACTGTGAATGGGGAAGCTCTAATTCGTTACCGAAAATATTATATCTTATATTTATGTAAGAATGTGATCAAATTTAGCATAATTATGTCACTAGTGTATTTATTTATTTATTTCATGGAAGGTTTGCAGACAAATATCATCTTTAAATATAATTTATAAGTAAATGGGTACTATGCTTTAACAAATCTACTGTATTACTATAATAATACTATAGGTAGGTAGGACGACTATAAGTTGCATTTAACTAATTTTTACTAGCATCTGTGTTCGAGGTTTTAAATTTTATAAGTATTTTCTATCAAATCATTTTACCTTCTTTCACATGTAAAGTTCTATTCTATATCTTTTACCACACACTTAGCGACTGCTCTTACGAGCTCTTAATTTTGTTAACCATCCAAATATGGTTATGGCATGTTAAAAATGTATGGAGCGGAATCATTAGATGCAAATATACACTTTTAAGCAGTCACAACTTGTTTAGTCCGGATGTAGGTAACACATACAGCGGATTGAAGAAATCTGTAATTTTTTTAAATTAAGTTTATCTTTAAACTGTAGGGTATTAGGTTGAAAATCGATTGAGGTTTGAATGTTTACAAAATTATGTTCAGATCTCGTTGCAACTATCGTAAATTATACGACTGATAATGAACTGTTATTAATTCCAACTATGCATTTTTGTTTGGAATGAAAAATTTATTTGAACTGGTTTGAATGGGCGTCTGTTCCCTAAATATTTTTGTTGGTACTTTTTAAAGTACCAAAATGACCTAATGAGCTATTTTCCATATTTTTTAACAGATCAAAGATTTGTTTAATCATCTAAATTGACGTCATGCTTTAATTTCGATTTGAGATTCTCTAATGAGAAGTGTTTTTTTTTCACTACTAATCTCAGGCGAAAATAAAATCACAATCACAATGACAATCAAAAGTGTCAGTTGTCAAAACACTTCTTAAAAAAAAATATAATACTTAATTCGATGTTATATTATGTCATCGGAAAACTGTAAGAACTATTAAATTACAATATAACTCGCAATATTACAATTTATCAGAAAATTTCCTTATAACTGTAATATGTCATCGAAAATTAATGCCATAAATTGTAAATGTTTATCTATTAAGATTAATACAATATGGTTCTCATGATTTTACGGTGGCATAAAAATTATAAAAGCTTATTCATGCAATTATAAAGGAGCACAAAAGTATGAAAAAAAATGTCAATAAAAATATAACATACCTGTTTAAGTATTTCCACCTTATATTCAACATCACAATTACTCGGTCACAGGTGTATCATATCTGATACCAACCTAAAAATACGGGTTGTCGCAAACTATACCGTCGGACGGGACCTCTTAAATGGCTCTGTCAGATCATACATTATTCCGGACTGAAATAGGGACCGTTATGGAAATAGAGAATACAGAGGTGTCCTTAAAATGACACCTGCCTTGGTTAAGTCTAAATAATATGTACTTAGTTAAAGTTCTTCTTGTTACGAAGTCGAAATAGTTACTTAAACCACAGATAATAATTATAATAAACTAACAAATATTGAAATAAAACATGAAATAAAACAATTTTTAACGGATACTAGCGCGGTTTTATTGGAAGTACTTTGGTAATTAGTTTGGTATTTGGTTTTCCCGACGTTAACAAATATTGTTATTGAATATGAGTTTGATTAATGTTTCCATAAATAGTTTTATTCGAAATTAAATTATTATTATTTGCCTGTTTTATTTTTATTTGGTGAGGTCCTTAATGTATTTAATATACTTAATAAGTGACAAAAAGTCAATACTGGCTTGCTGAGAAGAAAACAATGATAAAAAATTATGCATTTATAATTGAGATACTACCTACCTATCTTCCGTATGTTTCTTTGTTAATATTTACTAGAGCAGGGATGGCGAACCAATGGCACGCGTGCCATCGATGGCACGCGACACAATATTTTGGGCACGTCACCGATCACAAAATTCATTAGGTACGCTACGATTTGATGGATAATGGCACCTCTATGACCTCATTAAACATTAACATTTAGAAAAATGGCACGTTGATACATAAAGGTTCGCCATCCCTGTACTAGAGTTACCGAATTCGACATCATGAACCTTTTTTTATTTGTTTGGATGTACTCAGAGTGAATTCACAAGGGCTGCATTGCTTATTATTTGTTACAAAAATAAATAAATAGGTACCTACTTAAGTTATGAAGTTGTTGGTATTATCGCATTGGATTTTTCTTAAGCCTGTAATGGTAGTTCTAAGTTTTGGTGAATAAAACAAACTAAAAATAAAATATTATCATTATAAACTTTTATCAGATTTTGAACTAGTGCTTCAGGTATTAAACTATGTATTTATTTTTGTTCTCTGCATAACTATTTATTATCAAATTTTCTACTTGAATGCAAAATAATAAACAATATTAATTATGCCAAGTTAATCAAAGCGACCTTATCACAATGATACTAATTTATGCGAAATAAATTTCATACTAAATCGTTTCTGTGAGTTTTAATATTTAACAGAAAATATTGCGCAATAATTCATTAAAATTGCCATCTGATGAATATGGATACAGTAACATCCATTATAAGGTTTTATGTCCATTAACGTAGAATTAGCGGGAACGATCGCATCAAAAGTTAATACCGCTTTTGTATTGTGACTGTAATTGTATGACATTACAAATATAACTCTCTCGGTAAATTCATTTAGGTACAGTCAACAGCATGTACATTAGACAATACATATGATCTTGAACTTTGTCTTTATTCCGAACGTAATAAACGCCTCTTTCGTAGTTCAACTGTTTAACTTAACGTGCTGTAGTGTGTATCTACATGCATGAAAATGATATAATTTTAATACTTAACTTTGATATTCATATAAATGTGACACAAAAGGTCGATCTGAAACGATATACTGAGAAATAAATTTTGACGTTCTGTAAGAAATTCAACTGTTTACTAATGAGTGCGTCCAGCAAACTATTATGGATTCCCTTATTCACCAACCATACCGATATTTTTTTATCGCTTTCATTTCACATCCTTTTTAGTCCCTGACTAGTCCTTATCTGCTATTTATTACTGCTCTATATTATATGTGTTTACACGAAATTTCTATTAAATATTTATAACTAGCAGCTGCCGGCGGCTTCGTCAGCGTGAAAAGTTTTTTTGCTATCCCTCGGGAACAATATTTTTTCTAGATGAAAAGTATCCATGTCCTTCTATGTACCCCTGGCAACGTGTATGTAACATTTCATGATGATCGGTTCAGTAGTTAAGACGTGAAAGCGTAACAAACAAAAAAACGGACTTTCGCATTTATAATATAGCGGCGTTAATCGCGGCGATAGTCGCCCGCGAAATGACACGACAAAGGTTTTATTTAGCCAGCGACAAAAAAGCGCCGCGATTATCGCCGCGTTTATCTCGTACCTTATCGTGGGCGTTTACGTATTCAATTCTGTATGTTCTATTATCAGCGACAAAAAAATCGCTCAGTGATTAATCGCCCGTCAGCGGGGACGCTAACAAAAACGCTATTCTTAAGCACGCAACCGCTTCCCAAGCCTGTATACAAACGAGGAAAATTCACGATTCGGCCCTTGAATAAGAATGAAGTTTTTGCACCTGGATTTATTAGCTATTACATATTCTGTTTTGTAGCAGCATTTAATGTAACTTACCGAGTGTCCTCTGTGCTATGTCGTGTATATTTTTCAAAAGAATTTCAAATAAAGATATGTCGGCTTCTGTGGTCTAGTTGTTTGCCCACCCGTGTGAGAAGCAGGGGTACCTGGTTCGATTCCCAGGGGGGTACAATTTGTACTCGGTTAGGTTGGTGGTAGGGCTTATTTCAAGGATGCCTGGCTAGCTACCACCATCTTACCTAAGTCTGACGCCATAACAATAATTCAAAATTATTGTGTTCCGGCACTTAGAGGTAAGATAGAGATAGAGGTAAGATATGGTGATATGGCACAGACATATATGTCTGTGTGATATGGTGAGGTGAGATAGAGGTAAGATAGCCGTTGCTCAGTGATGAGGATTCCGGGTGTAGAGCGCTTACACTTTCGGCCGGTGAAGGCATATCTTTCTTATGTGCATAAAAAAACCGACTTCAAAAAACCTGCCTATAAAAAGCAAGAAATAATATTCAAATCATTAGATATCTATTGAAGTCGGGTGGGGCTGGAGTACAACTTTTTCTTTTTATTCTTAAAGCCCCACCCGACTTCAATAGATATCTAATGATTTGAATATTATTTCTTGCTTTTTATAGGCAGGTTTTTTGAAGTCGGTTTTTTTGTTTTTTAAACAATTTTTTATTTTTTTATTTTTAGTGTAAGTACCTTCTGCATTAGGTATATTATTTAGGTAAAAAAATCAACTCAGCCAAACGTGAGATAATCGCGGAGAAACATACATACATACGGATCAAACTGAGAACCTCCTTTTTTTGAAGTCAGTTAAAAAAGACTACATTAAGGTATCCCTTTTCTAACAAAAAAATATCATCTAATTCGGTTCATAAATAAGAAAGTCGTCAAGGTAGTTGATGCAAAATAATAGTATTTTCAGGATTACTTGAAAACTACTTGACCGATTTGGAAAAAAAAAAATGGGACCATCTCGCAAGCAAACTCATAGTACAGTAGCCCGTAATACATTTAAATTACCATAAAGGTTACCGCTCGCCGTTGTGATATAGTTATTTATTACAAAATTATAGGTGCTTTAACCCAAGTTTTACAGATCGCAAACCGCCGTAACCTATATTTGTATATCTCCAAAAATTATATTATTTTAGTTTTCGAGGTTTACCACATGGTTTAGCTATTGTCGTGTTCTACAGCTTTGTTTGATTGCCACTAATAATAGTAAGACTATGAAAAGCAGCCATACACAGATTTAAGACCAAATGAAAATGGATGGACTTTATCTGGTCTTAAATCTGTGTATGGTCACTTTCCATAGGCTTACTATTATTAGTGGCAATCAAACAAAGCTGTAGAACACGACAATAGCTAAACCATGTGGTAAACCTCGAAAACTAAAAAAATATCATTTTTGGAGATATACAAATATAGGTTACGGCGGGTTGCGATCTGTAAAACTTGGGTTGAAGCATCTATAGTTTTGTAATAAATAACTATATCACAACGGCAAGCGGTAACCTTTTTGGTAATTTAAATGTATTACGGGCTACTGTAGTATCAATCGAACAAAAAAAGAATCATCAAAATCCGTCCACAAATGTCGAAGATACGCGCGAACAACGATAAAAAAAATACATACAATCGAATTGAGAACCTCCTCCTTTTGATGAAGTCGGTTAAAAAATGACAATTTATTGATTTATGATTAAACCCAATATCTACATAGATCATAATCATAATAGTCCAATGTGGGACGTCAGTTTGTCCCAGGAAAGGATGTTGCTATTATGTGAACATAATAGCAACGCTTTGCACGCGGTTTGAAGATTGCACGCAGTATTTGTCTTTACCTGTCCATAAAGAAGACCGTGCCCTGTTTATCAAAATTTACAAGTAAAATTTTACAAGTTCATGTAAATTGCCTCTTTCCAAATAATTTATGCAAGATACTTGTAAAAATTTTCAGATAGAATGCAGTCGCCGGACACACTCAAAAATACTCAGGATTTTTCACTGAGTTTTTGACAAGTTGTAAGTTTTTTTTACAATGTCTGTTTTTTTTTATTAACGAAATCCAAGGGTAACAAGATACGCGCGAAAAACATAACCCTCTTGCAGTCGGGTAAAAACATAACAAAAACATTTGTAGCGTTAAATTTAACGTGTTTTGATAAACTAATTTGTGGAATAATTATTTTCATGGGGAAAGTTCTTGTTTTTAAAAGTACAGGAATTGTAAGTTTCGATAAACAGGACACAGGGGGTATTACGAGCTCTTAAAAATTAATTTCAAATGACGATCATTTTTATCTGAAAACGCTATTGCCCATGCCAATTTAGTGATCCATGGAGACGGAGGTGTAAGTAAACCATTAATGTGAAGTGTTAATGCTTTATTCTACTCTACAACAAGCCACCAAAACCGAAACAATATGAAAAATGAACAAAATTCGTTTAAAAATTACAATGAACTATGATAACAATATATTCAGCTGTTCATGTAAAAATATGTTCACAAGATCCACTTTATCATAGCCAGCTATGCATTATGTATGAAACTGTGCTCTGCAACAAATGGTATGAGGTGAGATGCAACGATGACCTTTACAAAGCAATTGCTCTTATAAAATTTATCGCAATACTTCCACTATTTCTGCCACCACTTCTTTTTACATTACATGCAGTATATTACAAAAAAAAATCGCTTTAATCAACGCATAAAAACGAAAAGCGTAGTCTATATTAGACACCCATAAAAAATCAAATAACGTATGAATATAAAGTATACATTCCAAAGTCACTGCGTGTTCCATTTTACGCCATACACCCCTACCCTATAATGAACTCCGCATTAACCCTCCAGAAGGGTGTCGCATTTATCTAACACTTTCGCCGTACGTCAAACCACAGTGTACGTGGTGGGTACGACACGTGTGTCCAATTTGTATGCCCAACCACGTAGCCGTGAGTCGGGTCCGGCCTTGTCACCTTACGTCCATCAGTCTGAAGTGTAGGGTTGAGCTTATTACTGTTCTGGTCAAATGTCGCTGTTAAATCGGCCCGTGAATTTGACTACGTGGCATTACAAAATGTTCTATAAATGTTGTTCCTTTTTGATTCGCCCGATTCTTTACCTTACTACAACTCGACCAAATTGTGTATGTATTACTACCAAAACTGTCATGAACATAGCTGTCATGCGCCATCTTGGTCAAGTTGTAGTTAGGAAAAGACTTGGCGATTATGAAGTTTAGTGCAAATGTGTGTTACGCCTGTTTGCACTTAACTTAAGAATCGCTTAGTCTTAAATCTTTTCCTAAGTACAACTCGACCAAGATAATTGAAAAATTCGGCTAAGTGCGATAGTGGGCACCCCGCTATTAAATCCCTAATAAGGCGCACGACAGCTTAAGTTAAGTGCAAACGGCCTCTAGTAGTGTGTTAGTCTTTTTATTCTGAAAATAAAATAGAAGATAAAACTTTACCGAGATAATTGTCAAAATCTTAACCTAGGGCGTTACTGATCATCAAATCACTTTTAACACTCGCTAAAGTAGTGGAACAAGTACCTACGACGTCACAAAGGTGGCACCTCCTAGGTTTAGATTTTGTCAATTATCTCGGTAACTTTTTATCTCATTTAAGAAAGCTAGAAACATGGAAAGAAACTGTAATTTTAGGTATTATATTTATAAAAAATTGGGACTTTAATGTTAATACCTAACAATAAACGATGTTCCGTAGACAACAGTTATGGTGCGAATTCGGAGGAAGCTTATATTTATGTCTTCTAATGATTCCATAAAAAAATACAAGTACACCAATTTATTCCAATCTTTTTACTAATTTGACTATACTATAATGAAATTAAATATATTTTTATATATTATCAGGTTGTAATTATCATTATGCCACTTTGACCTTAACTTTACAAGATGAAAAACATTAACTTTGTTGTCTTTTTTTCGATTCGTTTAGTCGATTGCAATCTCTATCAGTAATTATTTTAGATAATAAAACGCAAAATAGCTAATATTTGCGTGGGCTGTTGGAAATAGTTTGGTGAGGTGGGT
Organism: Agriphila tristella; assembly: GCA_928269145.1. Classification (NCBI taxonomy): domain Eukaryota; kingdom Metazoa; phylum Arthropoda; class Insecta; order Lepidoptera; family Crambidae; genus Agriphila; species Agriphila tristella. The sequence continues at coordinate 16,488,343 of OV743443.1, forward strand.
GTGAATTTTAATGAATATTATTTACCGTTGTTTTATTTGCATAGTTTACAAATCCGTGCCTTTCACAACACTTATCATAGCTAATAGTGATAAACTGATATCAAAACTTATAACGTAAATTATTATTACCTTCTAAGCAATTAAGTAATGATTGCAATGCATACGTCTGACTTGATAATTATTAGGATAAATTATTTAATTACATTTTTCAACATCAATATAGAAGCTTTATGAATTATGATTAAAGTTCGAATTAAGAAAAGCGAAAGTGCATCAGTGGTGGGGGGAAAATGTAGGCATTCTATTCGAAGCGGCTGTAGTGTACTGACGTCACAGCCGTGACACACTCTGTAGGTGAGAGTTCGAGCGCCAGCGACCTTGAGCCAGAGCGTGGAAGCGCTAGGGTTGATACCGAAATGGAATATAGACTTGTGGCAAAGGAAATTACATAGTAGGTATGTTAGGAAATAAACTTGTGCAAGGACATGTTAATGAAAGATAGGTTTGATTTATAATAAGTTTTTGTAATCTTTTAATTATATTAGGTAAGTACACATCATAAATTGCAACCCTTATACTTTATTTTCTGTTATTTATCATATAATCATTTTTTAATCTCTTAACGTGTTAATAAAGGAAAGGTTTGATTTATAATCATTTTTATTAGGGTTCCGTACCCAAAGGGTAAAAAACGGGACCCTATTACTAAGACTCCGCTGTCTGTCTGTCTGTCACCAGGCTGTATCTCATGAGCCGTGTTAGCTGGACAGTTGAAATTTTAACAGATGATGTATTTCTGTTGCCGATAAAACAACAAATACTAAAAACAGAATAAAATAAATATTCAAGGGGGGCTCCCATACAAGGAAAGTCCTTTTTTTGCCGTTTTTTGGTACGGAACCCTTTGTGCGCGAGTCCAGCTCGCACTTGGCTGGTTTTTTTATTTATTGACAATTTTACCTACTTGCGAGTTTACGAGGTTTAATCGTCTGAAATCCTTATTTTCAGAGCTTTTTGTTATAATTAAAGTCAGGTTAAAGGAACGGTAAGGGCATGACTAATATTTCATATATTTTAACTTATAAAAAGTCGATAAATATTTATTTTATTAAAATTCAAAATATGGTGAAGTTGCAATAGTAGGTCCCATCAACTATGGCAACTTTGACATATTTTTGTTATTTTAAAATAAGATATAAATTTATCGCTTACTCTATAGGTACTTACTTTTCTGGATCACTGGGCAATACGAAGAAACTTTTATCGATTTTGTTTTTGGTTGTTGCCACAGCCATAAACACAACAATAACGCCCGCCGCCGGGCATGATTAATTATCTAACAATTAAATAATGTAAATTAAACGCGTAGTCAGTCCGTGCGAAATGCGGTACAATACAGATTGCGGTGAGACAAGCGAGCGGCGAGCGAAAGTAGAAAGAACCCTTGCCCGAGTAAGTCGGCGACTAACGGCTGCACTCCCCGCGCGCCGCGCGCAGCCCCCGCGCGCCTCCAGACACGCACACATAGCCGCGAGCGATTTTACGAGCATACATGCGCGAGTGTCGTTTCTTTTCGCGTTAGAGTATATATTCTGTGCTGACGTCTCAAGGGTAATTGTTTGTGCCACGCAGAGATAATAAATTACTATAAAAAGAGTTTCATAATATTAATTGAGAGGCGTAGGTGGAAAATATATTTTGTTTTTGTCTTTTACAATAATGGCATACTTTAATTAAACGGCCAAAGTGTGAGCTTTATTTTTTAGATTTATATCAACGATTACTATGTATTTATATCAAAGTAACTGCAACCACTTTTCGAATAAAGTTTAAAAAAATTACGTATTGCTATCTCTTTCTTTTCGTTTTACAATACGTTTTCGTTTCTCACGAACGAACGAACGACGAACAACGAACACGTATTGTAACACTAAAGAAAGAGGTTGCAATAAGCCGTCACGTCACTAAAGGAGCTTTTTTCAATCTTCACTATGACATATGGCCGTGCAATCTCCATTCGAGGGAGGTATAAGCTTCTTGTATATTTCTTTAATGACTTGAGTAAAACCTGCATGCAATTTTTAAATGCTTCTACAAATATATTCACATGCAACTTATAGTATTTAATCTTAAATGCAGTTTTAGTGCAGTTTTGGTGGCATTTATAAGATTATTTTTTACTATTAATTGCATGAGAGTGTAATATTAGAAGCATTAGAAAATTTAAAGTTTTACTCTAGTCATTACTTACTTGTTTATAGGTACGGGGGTTAATATCGAAGAAGTAAAACTAATTACTCATCCTACCACATTCAGGACAAACAAAATAAAGGCCAGTTGGGAAAATCATCGACCCCTATTTACTGGCACACATTAATCTAGTCCGACATAAATGTTTACTGCCTCATGAAACATCTAGCGGACGAAGACAATTTCTTTCATTGTGTAAGAAAAAACAAATATTATTATGCTTATTTCTAAGAAAGACTAGACTAAATAATTCTAGAATAAGGCAGGTTACAGCTCCGTATTTTATCACTTATGATGCGGTGTTATTGAGTACACTAATTGATGATGATAGGGTGTCAGCCTTTTAATATTACAATAATTTCTCATATACTTCTAATGAAAGATACAAGTAAACGTTTTAGTGTATAAAATAAAGTTTTTAGGATTCCGTACCCAAAGGGTAAAAAAACGGGACCCTATTACTAAGACTCCGCTGTCCGTCTGTCTGTCACCAGGCTGTATCTCATGAAACGTGATAGCTAGACAGTTGAAATTTTTACAGATGATGTATTTCTGTTGCCGCTATAACAACAAATACTAAAAACAGAATAAAATAAATATTCAATGGGGGCTCCCATACAACAAACGTATTTTTTTTTTTGCGGTTTTTTGCTCGATATTAAAAACGACAACAGGTAGACAGTTGAAATTTTCACAGATTGTGTATTTCTGTTGCCACTATGACAACAAATACTAAAAACATAATAAAATAAAATTTTAAGGGGGGCTCCCATACAACAAACGTGTAATTTTTGCCGTTTTTTGGTACGGAACCCTTCGTGCGCGAGTCCGACTCGCACTTGGCCGGTTTTTTCTACTTCTTTAGTCTGTCTGTTTTTACTAAAGAATACAACTACAACAATCATAGGCATTATTTTATCCATATTGTCACTTTCCACTACGCAATTTAATACCACTACACCAGATAAAAAATTGAGATCAAAAGAACAATTTTACTCTTTTATAAATAAACTAGCTTTTGCCCGCGACTTCGTTCGCGTGATTAAGATAGTTGTGCATTTATTTTGAAAGTCACAGATTACCAATATACCTAGGTATTTATCAGTAAAACTTATTTCACACATTTAAATTTTCCCTTAAAAAATCATGTATAAACTGGAATACTCTGTAGCACCCTGTATAACGGGAATTTTCTAAAACCCTGTCTAAGTGCTTACCTACACAATGAAAGGAATCTACCCTCCAAAAATGGTATCTCTACCAGCAAAAATGGTTTAGCCCCATACAAATCCCCATACAAACTGGAACACCCTGTAGCACCCTGTATAACGGGAATTTTCCTAAATACTTGCTTAGTGCTCACCTACGCCATGAAAGGTATACCCTCCAAAAATTGTGTCTCTACCTTCAGCCCTATACAAATCCCTATTCAAACTGGAACACCCTGTTAGCACCCTGTATAACGGGAATTTTACAAAACGCTTTCTTAGTGCTCACCTACACCATGAAAGGTATCTTACCCTCCAAAAATGGTGTCTCTACTTCAACCCTATACAAATTCTCATACAAACTTAAACAACCTGTAGCACCCTGTATAACGGGAATTTTCAAAAATCCTTTCTTAGTACTCATCTACACCATGAAAGGTATCTACCCTCCAAAAATGGTGTCTCTAATTCAACCCTATACAAATTCCCATACAATCTTAAACAACCTGTAGCACGCTGTATAATAGGAATTTTCTAAAATCTTTTCTTAGTGCTCACCTACACCATCAAAGGTAGATACCCTCCAAAAATGGTGTCTCTAATTCAACCCTACACAAATTCCCATACAATCTTAAACAACCTGTAGCACGCTGCATAATAGGAATTTTCTAAAATCCTTTCTTAGTGCTCACCTACGCCATCAAAGGTAGATACCCTCCAAAAATGGTGTCTCTAATTCAACCCTATACAAATTCTCATACAAACTTAAATAACCTGTAGCAACCTGTATAACTCGAATTTTCTAAAATTCTTTCTTAGTGCTCATCTACATCATGAATGGTATCTACCCTCTAAAAATAGTGTCTCTACCTTCAGCCGTCACGGCTCCACGTTTATCCCAACAATGAATGAATCAGTTAATCAATCAATCAATTTAGAGTTTTATAATGTATAGATAGCTTATATTTATTATTTTTTTAACTAAGACATGAATTTGTCTTTTTCAGGTAACACATCAAGCGAACAAACTTAGTGTACAGTGCGGGAGTTTTGTGGGACAAGTGTAAGTGAAGTGCGACATGCCTAAGTGAGGCCAAGGCCTGGCCTAGGCCATGAGGACGGCGTGGGCGTTCGGCCCTAGCCGCTGCGCTGCGTGGGCCTGGCTCGCGGTGCTGGCGGCCTTAGGCCGTTCGACGGCCTACACTGATACGGAGGACTTTCTAAGCGACTTAGATAAGCCAGGTAAGAATTAAATTTCAAATAAATACAGGGGCATAGAGTATTTTTCATTAGAAACGGAGCTACTCACAAAACTGTGTAGTCATATAAAACCACTTTTCGGTAAGTTGTGTTTCTGTTGTGTTATGTTATACCCCTATTTACAATATAATATCTAATCATAATACCATATCTATTGTGTACTCAAACCATTTACTAAATCATGTACTTTATTTACTTTAGACATAAGTTCCCATATTTTACATTAACTAATATTCATTGTTGTATTCACTTCCTTTTACCTAATCACCTTATTTACTAAATCTATTTGTATTATATCGAATCACTTAAACTTTCCAGAGTCCTTTTGAACCTTTGTTAATAATTAAGTAATCGTTTGTTTTGCTTTCTCAGGACTCATTCACTATAAATGTTCAAGTTCCTTTAGAGATAAGTCAGTCATAGTTCAGACAAAATCTATGTAACATCAAATTCTTTTCGTATTAATAAATATTTTATTTTTAAATTCGTTTATCCACCGAGCCCATAACAATTTGGCGCAGTCGGTAGGATCGCGACGCGAGTGCCGTAAGACAAAGTTAAACGCGTAAATTCGAACGTAGGACTAAAATCGCCGAAGTTAGAAAACGCGGTAGCCGAAGGCTTTTAAAAGACTTTGCCGAACCTACAAAAATCGTAGTGATGCAGCTCAGCGCGATCTACATATGTTTGTTGTGGTAAGTGGCTAAACTTATTCGCTCTGTTTCCTAAATCCCAAATCACATTCCTAAATCTTTTCTATCTCCTACATATAATATTTTTATTTATATATTACGTAATAATATAAATAATATATTATTCTTAAATCTCTAATTCAATAACTAAATCATATTTAATTATTACAAAATGCCTAATAACGAAGACAACAAAGTAATTATCAGCCAGGAAATTCAAATACCAACCCTCTTGCAATTAATCCCAGATTTCAACACAAACGATGCGTCTCAGGTTTATAGATACATTCGTTCATGTGAATCGGCTTTCAGTCTTTCAAATGTTTCTCAGCAAGAAATATTATTAGTCTATGCCCTAAACAAAATAACAGGTCCCTCTTCGTCAGACGTGCACAGTAAACAATACCAGAATTGGACGGAATTAAAAAATTTCCTTATACAAAAATTTTCACAAACGAAAACACTCGCACACTTAAATCTAGAACTTCAAGCAATGTTCCAAAAACCCAGCGAGTCTGTTACTGAATATTTTCATAGGGTGGACCTTTGTCGAAATAAAATCTTAGAAAAATTATCAACCGAGATTAAAGATAACTCATTGTCCGGTCGTAGAATCACAACAGAAGAGACCGCGTTAAACGTTTTCATTAATGGATTGAGCTCAGACATAGGAATTATGTTACGAACTAAAGAGTTCAATAATCTCTCCGACGCCGGTAATTTCGCAATGCAGGAGAACAAAATTCGAAAAATGAACAATGCTAGGCAAACCCTATATGTCAATTCAAGGCACACACAAAAACCAACTATCAGGCCGCCATTTATTCCAAGACCAAACCCTACTCCATCTGTACAACAGTCACCGCAGAAAGTGTGTAATTATTGTAAAAACATCGGTCATCTTATTCAGGAATGCCGCAAGCGGGCTTACAATAACTCGCTCAAAACACAACCCCAACGCGCATTACCTGCACCTCCACGCACATTACCTACACCTCCACGCGCATTACCTACACCTCAACATCACATCAATCATTTAAACTCACAAGCGGCCATGAGCACGGGCACGCCCATGGAAACCGCTTCAGTACATTACTCAGTTGCCCAGACACCGACATCGACTCAGATTCAGGAACTCACCACATCTCTAGACAACATTCAGTTCCAATAACAAGTTCTCAAAACACACAGCGTGCGATCGATAAGCCATTCAATCCAGTCCATCGGGGACAAACACACATTGATAGCACATTAACACACAATACACAAAACACACAGCGCGTAATTAGTAAGCCATTAGAACCAGTCCATCGAGGACAAATGCAAACTGATAACGCGCCTACATCTAACACACACAACGCTAACAACACACATCAAGCACAGCAGAGACTTCCAGTCTATCGTAGACAATTACGCGACTTTGGTACACAGACTACTGAATCGTGGACTTTATTCGAGTCAATGCAACCTCAAACTACTACACAAATCCAACACACTTCTAATCCTTTACTAAATCCAAACACCACCGAATCCACTGAATCAAAAACTACTGAACCCACTGTATCTTTACAAAATCCAACTACTAAATCTTCTAATTCAAATGAATCCAAATCTGCTATTCCTGAAACTCAAACTCCAAAATCAAAAAAATCCAAATCCAAATCTAAATCCAAAGGCAATAATCGTCTCAAAAATAACTACAAATACAATCAAAACATTTCTAATAAATCATACAAAATCAAATCTCTCAGTATACCAACTGAAAACTTATTACACTGTAAATTTCATGTTGATGGTCAACCACTCGTCTTGTTAATCGATACAGGCGCTGCCATATCAGTAATAAACAAAGATAAAATAGGTCACAATCCTATCAATGACAACGACGTTGTATCTATAATAGGCATTTCAAATACAGACTCTACTATTTCAACTCTTGGTACATCTGATATATCACTTGATCAATTTCCTAAACACAAATTCCATGTAGCTAACCTGAACATAGCATCAGACGGTATTCTCGGAAACGATTTCATGTCCAAATTCAATGTCAATCTCTATATTCAGTCGAAAACTATGCGTATCCGCGACCGATCATATAAACTCTTCTTTTTCAACGAAAAACAGGAAAATACTACTGAAAAACAGTTTTTATCAAAACGGTCAGAAACCGTGATCAACTGCTATTCTAATGAGATAACTAATGGCATCGCTATTGTTGATAAACAACTAATAGGTGACCATCTTACTATCCCTAATGCCTTAGTAAATATTAATAATAACAACTTCTTAATTACTTGTGTAAACTCGAGCGATGAAGACAAATATATTTCGATTCCTTCCATTTCTAATATCAAACCATACGTTGAAGTGTCCGAAAGTTATCAAATAAATTCAATAAACACAAACAACACACCTAACTACAATTCTTATGATAAAGTAAGAAAATTAATCAGACGAGACCATTTAAACTTAGAAGAACAAGAGTCTCTTGATAAAATTATATCAAATTATTCAGACATATTCTACACAGAAGGCGACCAACTTACATTTACAAATCACACAAAACACTCTATCCCTACCACATCTGAAAAACCAATCAACACAAAAACATACAGATTTCCTTACGTGCACCAACAAGAGGTAAAAGATCAGGTTGATAAAATGTTAAGTGAAAATATTATACGTCCCAGCTCATCACCATGGAGCAGCCCCATCTGGGTAGTTCCCAAGAAGAAAGACGCTTCCGGTAAACAAAAATGGAGGGTCGTAATAGATTACCGAAAACTAAACGACATTACAATAGGCGACAGTTATCCCTTACCTAATATTACCGACATACTCGACAAACTAGGACATTCAGTTTACTTTACTACTCTCGATCTCGCATCCGGTTTCCATCAGATAGAATTAGATTCCAAAGACATCCCCAAAACAGCATTCAACACCCCTTATGGGCATTATGAATTTTTACGTATGCCATTCGGTTTAAAAAACGCACCTGCCACATTCCAACGTGCAATGGATAGTGTATTGTACGGTCTACAAGGAGAACGATGTTTCGTATACCTAGATGACATCGTAGTATTTGCATCAAGTCTTCAAGAACATGAACAAAAACTGACCGAAGTTTTCGACCGACTTAGACAGCACGGACTGAAAGTACAACCTGACAAATGCGAATTCCTTAGAAAAGAGGTAGCTTACTTGGGTCACATTATATCAAGCGAAGGTGTTAAGCCTAACCCTGAAAAAGTTCGAGCTGTAAGAGATTTCCCAGTTCCCAAGTCATGCAAAGATATCAAATCATTTCTAGGCCTTGCAGGCTACTATCGACGCTTCATAGCTAATTTTAGCCAAATCACAAAACCTCTAACAAGCCTTCTGAAAAAAGATGTCCCTTTCATTTGGGGCGAATCTCAACAACATGCCTTCGATACCTGTAAGGATATTCTAACTACAACTCCTATTTTACAATATCCAGATTTTAGTAAGGAATTTATTTTAACTACTGACGCCTCTCTTCATGCCATTGGTGCCATTCTCTCCCAAGGTGAAATCGGTAAAGATTTACCTATTGCATATGCCTCACGAACTCTTAATAAAGCCGAAACCGGGTATGCAACGATAGAACGAGAACTTTTAGCTATTGTATGGGCTGTAAAACACTTCCGTCCCTATCTCTTTGGCAGAAAATTCAAGATCGTAACCGATCATAAGCCGTTAACTTGGTTATTCAATAACAAAGATCCAGGTAGTCGTCTTTCTCGATGGCGATTAAAACTAGAGGAATTCGATTACGAAATTATTTATAAAGCCGGTAAATTGAATACTAATGCGGACGCCTTGTCACGTCCTCCAATCATGAATAACAATATCATAGATTTAACTTCAGACGATCTAAGTCCATCCCATTCCCCAGACTACTTACAAATGAATTATGAACATTTTACTTCTCAAAATAGGTCCATCGATTGTCCCAGATTAAAAACGTCACCTGATAACCTTTTAGATTCAAGACACAAAAACATATTTATCCCTGTATCTTGCCAACTTATAGAACAAAATAAAATGTTTAATGAAGCCATGGAGTCATGTTCCCAAATAGGTCCCTACTTAGAAAAAACAAAATCCCTTTACGATGTTGATATCATAGTATCAGATACAAAACAGAAACTCTTCCTCAGCCCTACGAGGCCATCTCACTTCGACCCATGGGATTCTGAAAGTTATTTCAAGTCACTATTATCTTGCCTTCAACAAAATGACATCGATACTCTATACGTCCCTGATCTAAAGAACGATCCCACATGTAAACTAAATGGTAATGAACAATTACGTATCACTGCATACCTAGCTGAAATTTATAATTGTGATATAATAATTTGCCAAAACAATATCAAATACCCTCAGCCTGAAGAAATCCCTCTTATATTAAAAACTTTTCATGACGAACCTCTTTCAGGACACCGCGGCATTATAGAAACTACCAGAAAAATTCGTGACGAATATTTCTGGAAAGGTATGACCAATGATATAAAGAACTACATTGAATCTTGTATCACCTGCCAAAGAAATAAAATACAAAGAAAAAACTTTCAAGCACCTATGGTGATCACCTCACAGTCCACTGAACCCTTCGAACGAGTGTCTATGGACCTCGTCTCTTATTCCGATATTAGCGATAGTAATAATAGATATGTATTAACTCTTCAAGACGATCTCACTCGATTTGTCCAAGCTTACCCTATTCCCGATAAAGAAGCGGTAACAGTAGCGAAACAATTACTTCATTTCTGCCAACACTACGGCGTTCCTAAGAGATTTCATTCGGACCAAGGAACTGAATTTACCAATAGTATTCTGAAACAATTAACAAAATTTTTAGGATCCAATCATACTTTTAATACTGCATATCACCCACAAACTAATGGTGCTCTCGAAAGATTCCATGCTACCCTTCGTGATCATATCCGAATGTACCATAGCCGCCGTCTCAAAAACTGGGATAAAATCATTCCTTTTGCCGTAATGTGTCATAACACTTCAGTAAATAAATCAACCAATTATACTCCCCATGAATTACTCTTCGGTTTCAAACCACGTCCATTTTACTCAATAAAACCTGTACCCGACTATACTGCATCCGACTACTTAAAAGATTTAAACGAACGTCTAAGAGTAGCTAGAGACACTGCCTTAGGAAACCTCGATTCAATGAAAGAAAAAGCAAAGGATCGATATGACAGTCAAATAAAAAACCCAGCTCATTATCAATTAGGTAGCAAAGTAATGCTACGAGTTCCTAATCCAAACAATTTAGACCCTAAATGGGAAGGTCCTTTTGAAATTATCCGTGTAGGCTTTAATAATAACTACACTATTAGAAAGCACAATCGTCATCAACTCGTCCACGCTAATCGACTCCGACCGTACAATGCTAATGATGTAATAACATAAGTAACTTCAACTTTGCTGTGTAGTGTCGGCATTAGAATAGCACTAACGCTTTATCCAAGCGTGTCGTAGAAGGCGACTAAGGATTAGTAGGTTAGTCTTTAATATTAAGCTTTAGATAAGAATTCAATATCACATATTCAAATTTCTATATCATAGGTTTTACAAATTTCTATTTCATAGGTTATTCAAACTTCTATTTCTTAGGTTATACAAACTTCTATTTCTTAGGTTATTCAAACTTCTATTTCATAGGTTATTCAAAATCTTTTACAATTTCAATTATTAAACTAATATTTTAATTTTACATTTCTATTTCTTTTACATTTTATTTTATTAATAAACACTAGGTCTTAAGTCACTTTTATTTTTATCTTTTTAATCTTAACTCCATACATTTTACAGGGTCAGCTCTACAGCGGCTCAAACTCCTAAACCTAACATTTTTAACAAACTTTTACAAAATCCTTATATTAGTTTTATTATTTGTTCAATTTTAAAATTAATCGTATGCATAATAATATACAAACTCTATATCTATTTAAAAGACTATATTAAAGCGAAACGTATATCTAACCATAACGTAATTCAAACTTTATCACTTTCAGGGCAACTGCAAGAATCGTTGCCAATCTAATCGAATCGCTGCCCTCTCATGCCGGACTATTCTATAAAGAAGAAGGCTCTATCTCCATTTCCGACGAATCATGGAAACTCATAATCTACCGTGATCTTAAACCACTATTTATCGCTCATGAATCCCTCTTACGTTTATCAAATAAATTCGATATATTTTATACAAAATATCCCACCTTTCCTAATGTTCTTTCTACTAAATCTTATTTAAAAGTCAACCTTGATAAAATCGATAACAGACTCTCTGAATTAAATATATATCTTGGTAAGAACTCTAGACAGAAAAGGGAACTGTTAGACGGACTAAGTTCATTACTGAAATATCTAATCGGTACTCCTGATGCCAAAGACGCAAAACGTTACAACGAATGTATCGATATGCTCGAGAAACGCGAACTCGATTTAACTTCTTTAATGCAAAATCAAATTCAAATAACTTCCAGTACATTAAAAAACTTCAATGAAACAATATTTAAAATTTCTTATGATGAACAAATCATTAACGATAATATTGATAAATTAAACGCATACCTTAATAGTAGCTCTAACACTATTTTCGATATCAAAGTAACAGAAGATATCTCTACTATTTCAATTCAAATCCTAGAATTAGTCACTAATCTTGAAAATGATATAAATGACTGCTTAGCAAGCATCCTTTTCGCTAAATCTAATATTGTTCATCCTTCTATAATATCATTAAATAAACTACATCAAAATCTTCTTTTATCCAACCATGCTAGATCCAACAAACAATTAGTATCTCCCGTAACTATTGAAAATATTAATAAAATTCTAGATTCATCTCAACTATCTGCATATGTTTATTCCAATAGGTTAGTTTATATACTAGATTTTCCTTTGGTAAAACCAGAATCCTTAAAACTATATCATATTTATTCTATTCCTATCCAACATCCCAACTCCTCATTCTATACAACCATCCTACCAGAGCATAAGTACCTAGCTACGAACCCAAGCGGCGAGCGCTACGTATCTACAAGCACACTGAGCGATTGCAAGGCATACGCTGAAAGAAGAAGCGTCTGTCGTAACACCGTCGTCTACAACGCCGATACACGACCAATCTGCGAGCTACAAGTCCTGTTCAGCATCTCCAACAAAATCCCGAGAACCTGCACAACTTCGACATTTACTGCCCAGATAAACACTTTCCAACCTCTAGAAGACAACAGATGGCTATATATCCTCAGCAACGCAACACAATGCATACTCCAATGCAGCAATCAAGTAACCCATCACAACATCCAAGGATCAGGAATCATCACCCTCAAAGAAAACTGCAAGCTCTACACTGGTTATAGCACTCTATATGCATATCAAGAAAAAGACGAAAATATTACTTTTCCCATCATAATCCCTGACATAAGAACTGATGATTGCTTCGAAGAAAACAAGAACCTCCATGTTCCAGATCTTCTACCTATTACAATAAATGAAACACCTTTGGACTCGCTTCACAACCTAAAACATCAACTGGACAAACACAACGAAGAAATCCAGAAAATCAAGAATAAACCATTCATTCGTCGACATCAAACTTCATTTTCATGGTTCTATTTCATAACCGGAACCTTGATGTTATTATTCATACTCTACAAACTCTTTCGAAGATGTCACCGAGTCACAAATTATTTTAACAATCATCGACACAACAACGAAGAACGTTCCTGTATACAAATTTTCAACAACTGCTTCAGCCCATCATCACGAAGACAGCGACAGAATACTCATGTCTCCAACGCAATCCCGATGTCAACATTGAATCACAGTACAACATCGTGCATCTCCGATGATGAAAGCGATGACCCTTCGACTTCAACTTCAACCACACCAAAAAGATCAGGCGCTAACGCCCAATCTTTATTCTAAGGGGGGAGGTGTTATGTTATACCCCTATTTACAATATAATATCTAATCATAATACCATATCTATTGTGTACTCAAACCATTTACTAAATCATGTACTTTATTTACTTTAGACATAAGTTCCCATATTTTACATTAACTAATATTCATTGTTGTATTCACTTCCTTTTACCTAATCACCTTATTTACTAAATCTATTTGTATTATATCGAATCACTTAAACTTTCCAGAGTCCTTTTGAACCTTTGTTAATAATTAAGTAATCGTTTGTTTTGCTTTCTCAGGACTCATTCACTATAAATGTTCAAGTTCCTTTAGAGATAAGTCAGTCATAGTTCAGACAAAATCTATGTAACATCAAATTCTTTTCGTATTAATAAATATTTTATTTTTAAATTCGTTTATCCACCGAGCCCATAACACGGTATACGGGGTACTGGATTTAAGTGGTGTGGGATTGTGGGACATATAACAGCGTTTTTTTTTGCGTAGGGTATGGGATCAGAATTGGCAGCACGCGTCAGTTAGGTACCTATATAATTTACTACAAAGCACACCATGCCAAGTTAACCGTTGAAAAACTGTCTGTCCCCTGGAGTACTCCCCTTTAAGCTAATCTTAGTTGAAAAAGTATTACGACCCAACACTTGGAAGAAATGTTCAGTTTCTGTTATTTAAAAAAAAGTTCGTCGACACAGCATTGACATTTTTCTCAGAGAAAATACTAACCTTATTTATTATATTTATAGCTTAAAAAAGAATTCCTTGTGGTTTTGTTCTACTTTACTTTAGCTCGTTGTGGCGAACTTAAAAGAGAGTGCTGAGGATCAGGATACAAAGTTTTTTTAAAACATTGCATTTTTCAAACTATTTTAACGTAATGCAAAACCGGAAATCTACAAGTCAAACAAGGGGTATAGATGTACAATAATATATCTTATTAAATTCTTCATTAACACAGTAAAAGATTTTATAAATCAAGCGATTGAAAAAATAAATAAAAATCTAAATGTACGTCTCAAAAAGCACAACCTCCTTCAAAAATCTTAAAAAACAGCTCTATAAAAAGCTAGAAATAATGTACAAATCGATTGATTAAAACACGTCTATTGAAGTCGGGTGGAGCTGGAAGTATTTTTTTTTATTTATTGTATTGTTTATATTCTTAAAGCTCCACCCGACTTCAATAGACGTGTTTTAATCAATCGATTTGAACATTATTTCTTGCTTTTTATAGAGCTGTTTTTTAAGATTTTTGAAGGAGGTTGTGCTTTTTTTTTAAAAAAGCTTTTTTATTTTAAACTTTTTTGTGGAAGGTATGTAAGTGATGATTTTATAAAATAAAACGTTATAATGTTTCACATTTTTCAATGGTATACCCCGAGTAACTCAATTTCCACAAGAGTTCCGTTGGGCCTTCGCAGTTCAACCATAGTTCAGCAGGTTCTTGACAATAAATAGGTACTTAACTTGTTTTTGATTGTCATAAACCTGCCAATATTTCAATCACTGTACAGTTCCTATTTGATTTTAAGGAGTTCCCTTGCTTATCTTCAAAATCCAAAGTCCAATACCAATTAAATTAATATGGTATCATTCTTAAAGAATCATCTAAATCGGTGCAAAAAAGTAATGGTTGAAAATCCGCCTGAATTCATATAAAATGGTAACGAAAACGACAGTTTTTTCAAGATTACTTGAAAGCTACTAAACCGATTTCAAAATTTCAAAAAATGGGACCAACTTGAAAACAAACGTCATGTTATAACGTTTGAATCATTTCAGTCGGTTCAGCCGTCTTCGAGTAATCGGTGTACATACATATAAATAAAAATAATATACGCGACGAATAGATAACCTCCTCCTTTTCAAATTTTTGAAGTCGGTTAAAAAAGAACGTACTATGCGCACCAAATAAGAATAGTATTGACAACTTCACCGCACTGGACAATTTTGTACTGCCAGCAAAAAAAAAACAATGATCGTTTGCCATGCCGATCGATGCTAGCAAAAATAAAAGTCATAGTTTTTTATTTTGCACATCCTACAGGACGTCCAAAAGTTGGGGCGGAAAATATATATAAAAAAAATTGCGAAAATTCCCTAGGCACAAGGAAGCTGATTAGTTTCTGTGGACTGTATTAATGGTTTAAAGAATTTCTACCTATATATATTTAACATTTAAAAACACGGCACATCCTTTTAAAGTACTATTCTTCTTTGGCGCGCATATTACATTTTGACGACCCATAAAATGTCATTTATAACGTAACACGAATTTGCCACTCCAAAGTACGTATACAATTACTACGTAAACACGATATTATGTAAGCCTACAAATTTCAAGGAATGGGGGAGGGAAGGGGAAGGAAAGTTACGCTATTCGATAACAGTATATCCTGGGAGGGCTCAAGTTTATAAAATATGGTTGTGAACCAACGAGCCTCATTTGCATCGAGAATTTGAGGGTACTTTATCGATAGTTGGACAGGTCCTCTTTAGATACATTATTAGTTGTTTGTTCTCTTGTATTTTCTCACATTTGATCTCACGAAAAAAGGATAATGTAATAAAAGTAAAAGTTTCGACGTTTGTTACAGTCATGCAAAAAGAGCTTAACGGATTTTGATGAAACTTGGTATTAGTTAAATTCAAAGCGTGCAATATTTTTATCTCAGTATGTTCTAGTGAGCTGTTGATATAAGACCACGCGGACGAAGTTACGAGAGGAAGCTAGTATAAAATTTAAGCTGGTTACACAAATACCCAAGACCAGCCCCTCAATTCTCTAATAACATCATTTTTGTATAAAAACATAGTACCGACCATCATTGGCGAGCTCGTCGTTCGAGCGCTAGCGTCTATGTGACAGCGGTGCCGCACCGCATCGTAGAGCTATTTGAAGAAAATCGACACGCTGACGATTTATAAAAGGGAACTTTTTTAAATTGTATCCTATACGGAGAAATACAAGGTGTTTATTTTAAGGTGTCAAGCTATCGAGCTATCGATTAAACTTCTTTAAATTTAATCATGTCTGGGGATTGAATCCGGGAGAAAAGAAATGACGACAACATGATAACTAATTTACAGGCCACTCTACAACTGAGCGGCACTCAAAAAAATTCACTTTCCTACTTAGATATACAGGGTTATTTGTAAAACACCAACAACCTCGGAGGAGTGAATTACTGATGTAGATAAGATAATCATTTTATTTCTTGCTTCAGACACACACATATTCATTTAATACTATAGATACATAATTTTACACGTTATAAATAATTGCTAGCAACTTAACGAGAAAGAAAATTAATACAAACAAAAAACAGTAATCTATGCCCTAATAAAAAAGTGTGTGTGCAGCAACATCATACACAACAATGTTTGTTCTACGACTTTCCGAAAAAGCTTTTTAAAAAAAGCACAACCTCCTTCAAAAATCTTAAAAACCAACTCTATAAAAAGCAAGAAATAATGTTCAAATCGATTAATTAAAACACGTCTATTGAAGTCGGGTGGAGCTGGAAGTAATTATTAACTTATTGTATTGTTTATATTCTAAAAGCCCCACCCGACTTCAATAGACATGTTTTAATTAATCGATTTGAACATTATTTCTTGCTTTTTATAGAGTTGGTTTTTAAGGTTTTTGAAGGAGGTTGTGCTTTTTAGGGTTCCGTAGCCTATAAATGGCAAAAAACGGAACCCTTATAGATTCGTCATGTCTGTCTGTCTGTCCGTCCGTATGTCACAGCCACTTTATTCCCAAAGTATTAGGATTACACAGTTGAAACTTGGTAGGTAGATGTATTCTGTTGAAAAAAAAATTTTGCCCCAACCAATACGTGTGGGGTATTTATATATAGGTCTTTAAAAATGACATTGAGGTTCCTAAGACGATTTTTTTTCAAAGTCAACCGTTTGAAAGATAAACACCGCCAAAGTGGTAAAATGTGTGTCCCCCCCCTCTAACTTTTGAAATAAGAAAGTGAAAAATCTAAAAAAAATATATGCTGTAGATCTTAATAAACACTTTTAACTAAAATTGGTTTGAACGAGATATAATAATTAGTTATTGAGATATAGCACATTTTGCAAAACCGCAAATATAACTTTGTCATTCATACCAACACTGTGAAAAACAAAGTTATTTTTGCAGACGAAAAATAATAGTGGTATTAAATATCTTATGGTATAAGGTAACTACGGAACCCTACTGCGCGTGGCCCGACACGCACTTGGCCGGTTTTTATTTTAAAAAGCTTTTTTATTTTAAACTTTTTTGTGGTAGGTATGTAAGCGATGATTTTATATAATAAAACGTTATAATGTTTCACATTTATCAATGGTATACCCCGAATAACTCAATTTCCACAAGAGTTCCGTTGGGCCTTCGCAGTTCAACCCTAGTCCACAACGTCCTTGACAATAAATAAGTACTTAACTTGTTTTTGATGGTCATAAAAATATTTCAATCACTGTACAGTTCCTACTTGATTTTGAGGAGTTCCCTCATGTATCTTCAAAATCTAAAGTCCAATACCAATGAAATTAATATGGTATCATTCTTAAGGTATCTTCTTTAAAAAAAAAAAATCATCTTAATCGGTTCATAAAGAAAAAAGTAATCGTTGAAAATCTCCTTTTCAAGTTTTTGAAGTCGGTTAAAAACACAAAAAACGTCGTCTTTTCATACAACTCTCGATCAGCTGTTCGGATATTTTTGTATGGATAGTCATTTTTTTTATCTAATTTTTGGAAGACTCGTGGAACAAACGACGTTGTCACTATTAAGTATTCTGTGACGTTATTTATAATGTTACTATTCTACTCCTGCGAGGTTGTTTGTGTTTTATAAAATAACCCTGTACAATTACATTGAAAATATATAAAATAAAATAAAAACATACTTATTTCTATGTTGTCTATTTCTTTCTTTTCCTTTGTGTAAATGCCAATGTAGTGTAGAATCATATCCAGTGCAAGTCAAAATATGAAAGCATTTACATATTCTTGCGAAAAATACAATCTACTTCTATTGTTGCTTTGAAAAATATAACTGCTGCAACATTTATGGTGTTTACAAAAATCTAAATATTGATCTATATTATATTTCAGAATATTTTGCTCAACAAAATAAAACTGTTTTTGAGCTCAATTTATAAAACGAACACAATTCAACAAGCAAAGAAATAAGAGAGGATCTTTGATCATTCATGGTCAATTCTTAAACATAAATACTTTGTTTGTTAATAGATATGGCCCCAATAAAGAATACAAAAACCCCTAAACCGTAATAACAATAAAAAATGATAGAGTCCATTACAACAAATCATCTCACAATTATACACAATGAAAAAGGAACAGAACAAACATATTAAATCAGTTAGAACATAATCATAGACAGGCGAGCCATGTTAATAAGGAATTATTACACACAAACATGGCAACACTGGATGTTAGTTTTATAGTGATGGAAACAAGTTAAAATTCAATATCGATGCTATAATATATGCTATAATATTGTGTTTCTATATAAATGTTAATTTTAGTAGGTACCTACTATTACAAAAAAAACTAGACCATTGTAAAATCTTTTTCTAAAAACTTATTCGTTTTGACTATTTTAACACGTTTTTATTAGGTGGCTTTCTCGTTTGTTTGTGTTTGTTTGTTTGTTTCTCCACAAAGTTAAGCGAACGATGTTTTATATTATGTATTTGAAAATGTAATAAAATTCTATGAGGTCAGATATAGCAAAGCAAAATTTTAAAACATATTTTTAATTTTTATCCTTAATTCCTAATTAATTATTTTTACGTACGTATCATAAAATAACCTCCGATGTAGTTTGTAAGATATTCTTCAAAAGCATCGATAAAATATCGATATTTCGCAAATCCATCGGAGGAGACTGTTTAACCCTTAAATGTGGAAGGGCACACATGGGTCGTGCATACATTCCTCTGTCATAGCATGGCCTTTTATGGCCTCTTGTCACGCTCAACCGGCGGCAGTATTAATTTTGAAGAGCGAACCCTGATATGTGATGAGGGTTCTCGATATTCGAATTTATGTCGAAATGGGTATCAAATTTGTGCAAACTTGCTATTTGTGTGAATATACTGCTTAAGTGGTATTTTGTGAGTTAAAACAACATTTTAAAAATCTATTGTTGGTTTTATAGTCTTTTAAATGGCTGTCAATATAAATTATCTTAATAGATTTAGATGATAGAATTAAGTTTATATGGCAGTATTTTTTTTATGACCTGTCAAGTATTTGTGGAATCTCATTTGCATGATAATAAACTTGGTAGCTAATAAAAGAATTCTTTTTAGTGTTATTTTAAAATTATACGTTTACGAAATAATTTTATATTGTTCAATTTAAGAAAAGGTCAAAAATAATTTAAATTAATTGAATTCGTAGGTGTTATTTTATAGACCTGGAGAATTTTCTGAATGGCCTTTAATAAAACTGACAAGATAATCTCACTTTTTGATTATGGTTAGTGTATGAAGATTTTAATTACAAAAAAATACCAAAATTACATTTTAAATCGTTAAACATACTTCACTCTTCACCTCTCAAGCTTACGCGCTCAAAACATGAAATAAACAAAACACTTTCGAACGGATACCAGCGCGGTTTTATTGAAAATACTTTGGTAATTAGTTGGTATTTGGTTTGATTTTTATTTTCCCGACGTTTCGACGCTTATGTAGCTGCCGTGGTCACGGGAAACGTCAGAAAAATAAAAGAAATCTAACCAAATACCTACTACTAAATTTTACTCTGTTGAACCCCAAACAATGTCGTTCTCCGTCGTTTTTATTTCAGCAGATAATAATACATCAAAGGCTTAACGTATGAACCGCCCGATAATACGATTCTAAAGAGATTATGGCTGTAATTTACTTCAGGCGGACTTTTATATGTAATAAACATGATATTTTCGGTATCGTTGGGGATTTAATACCACTGCGGTGTTTTAGGGTTATGTGATCAAACGATTTGTTCATTGTAGTTAAACTTTCGTTAATGATGCCATATCACTCAACAAAGGTTTAAACAAAGTTTTAAGTGTTTTATATATCCTTTGTTCTTAAAGAAATAAGGTACAGTTATTGCACAATCTTGGCATACTTGCGTAATCAACTTTCTTATCGCAAACATAATAAAAATACATTATAACGTAGAGGAACCATGTATGAACATGGCCGCACAAATAATTGTGCTGCCATGTTTTCTTGTCTAGCATTTTCTTCAGTATTAACTATGTTTTACATTACAAGTTTAGAAAAAATATATTAAATAGTACCTATATTATTCACTTCTCAAGCTTACGCGCTCACTAGACATGAAATAAAACAATTTTTAACGGATACTAGCGCGGTTTTATTGGAATTTTATTTCAAATAGTATATTGTTTTGTACCAACCAAATAATAAAAAAACCATTGACGCTTTAATGAAGGCACTTAAGCGAAAATTCCCATAAAAACTGCGTCCTGAATAATAAAATATTAAAAAAGCTTTATCATGAAAACCTCCTAGCATTAATTAACTGCACCTAATAACAAAGGCAATTGCATGAAAATTAGTTTCATTATAGCTCAAACCGCAAACCTCTGCAAGGAACTTGGAGTAATTTAGTCGAGACGCGCTGTTAAATAGAATTTTTTATACCTATAACAGATATTTCAATCGTAATGGAAGTAAGGACAGTGTGCAATCTTAGGTTTGGAAAAAAAAAAAAATTCTTACTAATAACTGTTGTAAAACTAATAATACGATTTATCTCTTTCTTTTTAATGAACTGCGAGTGAGTCATTAAGGTGCAAAAGCACTAAACTTAAGAATCGCCTTAGTCTTTTCTTATCTACAACTCGACCAAGATAACTAGGCGAATGACAGCTACATGACGGCTAAGTTTATGACACCATTTTAAATTGGTCGTGTTGTAGTTAGGAAAAGACTTAGGCGATCCTTAAGTTTAGCGCAATCGGGCGTAAGAGTGTAAATATTTAAAATGTTATGCACGTTATATAAGGTAATTTAAGGTTTAAAACAATGGCTTGCAGTTTATCATTGAACAGCTAAGTTTCTGCCACTTAACAGTTTGATTTTTTTATTCGTCTTTTTCGTCATTAAACTTGAGACAGGTTGTGGCTAGCATAATAGTGGGATTCGACATCAAAAACCGCAGCTGCTTGACCTTTTTTACGGCACAGAATTTGATATACTTACGTAGAGTTAAATTATTTTTCTTTTAATCTATAGAGATTATAAGAGATATGATTATGAGAAGATAATAATTGTTAATACAAAAAAGTAATATAGATTACTTTTTTGTATTAACAATTATTATCTTATCTTCAACATAAAAAAATGATAATTTAATTGTAATTTTAAAATGTATGTCAACAATAGTAAAATAGAATTCTCAAAAGAATACAGTTTAAAATGCAGTATTATTTTTCTATACTTGCTAGTTATTCTGTAAAAATATAAATGGGAATTCGAACTCACTCAAACGAGAGAAGAGAAACCTCTTCTCTTAAACTGTATTCTTTTGAGAATTCTATTTTACTGATATTATTTATGAATAATGCAATCCCTTTCAAAGATTTTGTTATTGCAGCATTGGACAGAGATAATATATGTTTTTTTTACGTAGACATTGGAAACTCTCTGCGTTTTTTTTTTAAGTATTTTTATAATGGTGTAACCGTGTCGGTGGATTGAATAGCAAGAATTCATCACCCTTTGTTACGCATCATTTGTTGGTCATCACTATTTAGTTATCGTATATATAACGTTATTATTCGATATTCTTCTTTATTTCCAAGTCAATGCTTTGTATTTGCTTAGTTAGTGTACCTAGTTGTGCTTTGTTTAATACTTAAAATCAGTCTGGCATATGTCCGCACTAGTTAATTGTTTGGAATCAGTCTGGCAAGATAGATCTCGCTCGCACATGTGCACTTCCATCTGTGCTGACTTTGACTGAAAGCAGATAGCACAGAATATAGAATACCAGAAGCATGGTCAATGTTGATAAGTCGCACTTATACTCTTTCGAAGTACATACCAACATTATGGTTAAGGGTAAACATTAGCACGTGACTCGCTTTTGTAGGCACATACCTAACGTTGTTTGCTAGGATTTTAGCTTTTACACATATTTTAGCGTGTTCCGAAATCTAACGGCAAGCAAGCAATATTGTATATTCTGAACTATATAATATTTTCCGAACACAACTTGAGTGTGTACATATTATTCACTTATTTGTACACACTAAAGTTGTACCTATTCGGCAAATACTACAAACATTTTGCACTTAATGAGATAATTTTGCTTTAATAACATAGCTCATAGTAATTAATGCCGTTAGTTGTCGGAACACGCTAAAATATATTTTGTAAAAGCTAAAATTCTGGGAAACCACGTTATATGCCTACAATAGCGAGTCTCGTGCTAATGTTTAACCTTAATTTGGGCGATACGCTTTCCAGTTGCTATGACAACACAACCGCAATTAGAGCCGGCGTTGACTGACTTGTGGCTTTCTGCTTTAAAGCACTCATCGTGTCAAGAAGCACGCTAAGCTAAAAGTGATTAAAAAGGTAAATTATTTACCATGGATTAGATCGGCCCATTAGGCTGATTTAAAGCCAATGATAGTTTTGAGTATACAGAAATATGAACGTAAAAAAACATTGTGGCGGAAAGGCGGAATCCAAGGGTGCGAGTTCGAGTCCCGTCTGAGCTGCTACGGGTGAGTCGATTTTTTTTAGTATTTTTTTCTATTAAAGTATTTATCTTAATATAAAAATAGCACTGTGAATGCCTAAAATAAAAAATTCAAAAAGTAAAAAACATTCTTTTCTTTCATCAAACATGCTCTATATACACAGCACTTTATGTTTTGTAAACGTTATGGTGCAATATAAATTGAGATTCAATATATATTGAATACGAATCTATTTTACAGAGCAAATAATTATTTAACACTGAATAAATACACACTTTATATTGAATTCTAGGACTACATTTACATCTTACTTTATTTTATCTTCTATTTTTCTCTACTGAACTGATTTTCGCTATGACCCGGATGTGCCTCAGGGAAGTTTCGCTATTCACATTTATAACTCTTTTTACAGCTTCCAAGGCGACGCGGATTTCAGGATTACGCGTGCTGACGAGATTTGCAGTCATGTTGTTAATAAGCGTAGCGGGGTGGATCTACGCATCTTTTTTACGCTGTAAAAATGTTATTTTATTAGCCTGTAGACCGTGTGAAACCGGAAGTTTGAATTGTGGTGATGATTTTGCTTCTGAGAGCCCTTTTATTTTGTCTGAAATATCCAGTTTGATCTAAATTTAAAGTGAAAAGATATTGATAAAATATTTCGAACGCATTCATTTTATTTTGAATATGTAGTTCTTTAATGATGGTAATAAGCTAACTCTTTTAGATACTTTTACAGAGGATTTAAAGCATTGGTAGATAAGTACTTTCTAGACTATTGTAGTTGAGATGAAACAGATTTTTTCTACTTTAATACGAATCAGGCTAACTACTAGAAATTATCGAGATAGATTTGAATATCTTTTGAAGAATAAAATTGTAACAACTATGCGGAGTGAGATTCTTAATGATATGTACAAACACAAGAATTCACTTTACTACAAACACTCATCTCCCAACATATTTAAGTTACCATCCTGCGCACTGTTGCATAATATTCCGGCACTAAGTTTTGCGGAAAACACCTCCGTCTGATTGTCTGTTTACATTTCACATAGCATTTTGCAATTGTACGAACGTTTTACGAGAAAGGCTGTTTTCACATTGGACGATAACGACACGATATCATTAGACTGGTCATTTAAGTCTAGGTCAAACCGGATACAGCACAGCGCGTAGCGTTACGTTGACATATTGTATTATATATATATATATATATTAATATACACCAGCATTTCATTCATTAGGACGTCGTTTGCCGTCACGCTATACAACGGAATGCTATGCTGCAACGCACACGTATTCAGTTGTCGTCCAAATATCGTAGCTGATACAGTATCGCACTTGTTTCTACTTGTTATTTTTTAGTTGTTTTAATTAACTTGAGCGAGTGTTCTACTAATGACACTCAACAAAGAAATATGGGTAGAAAAACGAAAAAAAATATCTTTCCATACTAACTAGACAGCTAAAACATTGTAATTAGTATAGTAAAGTTAGAAAAAATACGTTTTTCGACCCATGTTTCTTTGGCAAAAATATTTTTTTTCATTGGTAGAACGGTCCCTTAACTTAATTAAAACGACTACAAAATAACAGTGTAGTTGTCACCGGACGTTTTACCAGTGTCGTGTCGGTATCGTTAACGTCGCAGTGTGAAAACGGCCCAACTCCCATCGCGACACCAAATTATCTTGCCAACTTCTATAGCCGGCACCCTTTGACAATCCGCGCTCAATGCCCTCGCATTCCCTCCTAATTACTCGGTAAAGTCTGATATTTCAACGGGATTTTTGGAGGAGACAACGGAAGCCCCCTAAGGTGCTTGGCATCCCAAATATTTCGGGGATACTGAACTGAATTAGGGACAACTGGGGTGAGTTTTTAAATATTTTAGATAGAAAGTTTAATAGACGTTTCTATATTTTTTAAAATATTTGAGCATCGTCCACGAAAGTACGACGTATTTTGTATTGGTATTCGTTTGAGTTTGTTTTTTTTTTCTGTGACTTGGGTCACGACATACATTTTATTGTGGTCACG
Source organism: Agriphila tristella (assembly GCA_928269145.1). NCBI lineage: Eukaryota > Metazoa > Arthropoda > Insecta > Lepidoptera > Crambidae > Agriphila > Agriphila tristella. Next base: position 16,513,542 of record OV743443.1, read on the forward strand.
TCTTTATCACATATGAATGGGCAGAAATCATTTTCTTACACTTGCAATGATCCTTAAATATCTTTTGATTGTTTACTATCATTACTTTGATTTACTAAACTTTTTTTAGATATAATTGGTAGTTGTTCCAAACAGAAATAATCAAAGGCTTACAATTTTGTCTTGGCTAAAATCTCAACTTAGTTGAAAATAATTATTTTAAGTCTATTAAGTCTTATTGAGTCTCAAAAGCTCAACGAGGAACATAGATGGTTAGTACATAAAACGAACTGGATTACCAAGTTCGATTTACTTAAACTTCTCAACAAAACTTATTAACACTACGATTGAGACTGTTGTGAGCTTTTCGTGTAAATCAACAGTTGACTTGTAAAGCCTAACTTTTATGTATATTAATACATAACATAGGTAATAGCATTAATTTAGTTTTTTTTTGTAAAATAGCTTTAGAAATTCTTTCCAGAAACAACTTTGGCTTTTAAATGCTTTGAAAGAACGATACATTATCTCAAAGCATTTCCTGAACGTTTTATAAGCTTGACATTTCACACATCCCTAATGCTTACCAACAGTGCACGGATCAGAAAGGAGAGAGAGAAAAAATAATATCACCCCCCGCTAATGGCACGGACTTTTGGGCAATACCGGGCTTACTCGAAATCTCGAGTGCTGAGATTTTACCGTCTATTTGCCCACCCAGATTGGGCACAATTTAGTCTGTTTTAGGTGGCCCCATTTATTTACGCAATTAAAATATTTGAGCCTCAAGATTTACTTATTCCTTTCACGGTTGGTATCTGTCTGTGATGGAAATAGAATTGTAAATCATAATGGTTTTTGTAGTGGCCTTTAGAAAAGGTTTCCGTTTCACTAACGGCTCTACTGTTACTTGGAATCTTGAGAAAGGTGAAATATAATGGAATTATATTTATAAGCTCTTCAGCTATGAAACTAATTAGAACTTAATTAAATCTACTGTTTCATTTTTTATTATTACTTGTATGATTAATATTAATATCGTACAAGTAACGATTGACGACAAGTAAAAATGGAGATAATTCTCGCAGTGGTAGGTATTACCTGCCCTTTTGATTAACTATCATGTTTATTAATTATAATATGTTAGTATAACGATGTACTAAAGGTTTTCATGTGTACCGAAGATGCGCATCCATTTGTGATTTCTGTACTCCAGAAAATCACAGCCAAACTCCCATGTCACTTTGCAAAAAAACAATATTTATGTGCCTTAGTGCATTGTGGGTATTATCTTCTGGTTTAAATAGTAAATGAAACAGAATTTCTAAATAAATGAACTGCAAAGTTATTTAATTAGAACTTAACTGTAACTAAAATTGTGTAATAGACCCAAAAACTCTTTAAAATAAAGTTTTTTAGTGGATTTGCTTTTGATCCCAATCTACCCCGAGGGCCAAGATGCGATCTACGATGGAGTGTGCTTGCCCAGAAGGTGCCTACTCACACTTTTTTTAAAAATTGTTGGTTAAATGTTAAATTTGTCTTGCGTTTTATGCACATTATTATCCTACTTCCTAGTAATATTATAAATGTGCTAGTTTGTGGGTTTGGATGTTTAGATGTTTGTTCCTCAATCACGCAAAAACTACTAAACGGATTTGGTTGAAATTTGCCACAAAGATAAAAGATAGCCTAGTTTAAAACATAAAATACTTTTTATCCCGATATTTTCACGGGAACGGGAACCACGCGGGTGAAACCACGGGCAGCCGCTAGTTATTTATAAAGTCATTTTAAGATTTATTAATATTAAAGTATTTTAATAAAAATAAGATTTTTACACGCATCACATTTCTCCAGTTCCAATAAAAAAATCTTAACTAGGTACTTATTAATAAAAAACACGATGGTCCAATGTATTGTTTTACTTTAAAATCTTTTTAATTCCAATTGTTTCTATGAAACACGATGAAATCAATTCATAAACTAAAGCTCGCTACAGGAGGCTATGTAGGCGTGAATATTCATCCGAAACGAAATCCGAAGTACGACTTTCGAATTAGAAAATGGAAATAAATTAACCTGAATTTTATGTGCAATGGTGCGTCTCCCTAAGAAAGGGGGGGTTGGATCACCGTTTATTCGCCGGCTTATAATTGGGTCGATTCGGTCTTCGGTCTCCTGTTTTTGGGAATTCCAGCTTATTTGCGAACCGAAAATATTTGAGCTCCATAATTATTTGTTGAACCTTTTTACATCGGGATCCATAAAAATTGAGAGTAATCGAGAAATGAAGAACTGAATTGTTAGATTTGTTGAGTTGGTTGTTTTTAAGTTTGCTATTGTGGAAAAAAACGGGCTACAGAAACAATGAACTGTGAAATACTAATTAGAGTTTACTTTGTTCAGCTATTTCTTTTTTCGAACCCTTTTTGTGTTGAAACTAACATTTCTATAGCACTAATGAAATGAGACTTAACGATCTAGAAAGCCCACGCTTTTAATCAATTCATTATAAGTTCTTATCTTCAATACAAACGAATACTAAAAGAACTCGTTGATTACGATTGGATTCACTATGAACTTTTAGAGTTATTAGAAAAAATGATGACATAAAAATAAATTGGTAAATTTAACAATTTCACCCAACTTAAGTGTTAACTGTCCATACAACAGTTCAGAACGCTGAATCAACGAACGTAATCTACGTCCGCCATTTTACCATACTGCATGGAAATTACCTGAAAATGAAGTAAATTCTCACAGCTAAAACAGCCATGAATAATTTTAGGCATTCAATCATGGACTCTAAATACCTATGCAGAAACTGAAGCATAGTTTCATTCTCATAAATATTCAGCCGAAACTCGTAATAATATATTAAATGGGTGGCAGTCGACAGTACCATATATACGAATTGTAAATAAGCCTCGTAATGGTGATAGTTTTGTTAAAAATGGTTTAAAAGATTTGTGTTAATATACTTTTTATTTCACCTGTTAAGTTTTCTGTTTGCTACTAAACCCACTTGAGGCTTAAAGTTTATTCATCACAACACTTATGTTTTTTGCCAAAAACGTGCATTGCACAGGCGTTCCTTTGCAAAAACTTTTTTTTTAATTTATTATTTGAACACTCAAATAAACTTATGTGTAATACACAGTCCCACAAAACTGTTTACACAGTTTGACTGCAGGGATCGGTGTGTCTCGAGATTAAACATTAAAACATAGGCTGGGCCTGTTTCACAAGGTTATAGATTAAGTTCTTAACGAGTAATTTCATATAAATTCCACTTAATCTTAAATAATCTTACTTAATTTTTAATTTTAATTAATCTTACTTCGTCGTTAAGTTTTAGTAACACGATGTGTTAAAGGTTAAAGAAATATAAAAATATAAAAAGGAAGTTTGTTGAGATTGTTTTCTTTTTTAAAGATGTTCAATACCCTTCTAAGATATTTATTTGAACAGGTAGCAACTAAGAAATATAAATCCATGTTTAAACATCTATACCGCCTACAGATATCGAACATTCAACACCTACATCTGATCAAGTTTATTTCTGTTAGCCGCCCTCTCTTTATGCTTATCAGTACATGTTATTTCTATGGGTCTTATCTTATAAGATAAGAAACGAATCAACATAAAGGAGCGTAAACCATAGAATGATATGGGATCACACACGATGATAGCCGATTTACTCTAAGGTTCGTCATCTACTAATAGCTGAAAGATATAAGAGATTATTTGATAGTTTTCGATAAATATTTTATCTAGAGCACTTAAATTTCTCGTGAAAAGCACAAAAGTGGGCTTTTGTTTTAAATGCTGCTTTATTGTATTGCGATATATTTTGTCAGTTCTCATAGGTTACTAAAGAGTGTTTTACAAGTGGGGATATCCATGGCTGATAAAGATATCTTTAGTGTACACCAAACGGCCTCAATACCAAAAGAAAAATAATTTCATTAAAATAGCATGTTATGTATTACAACCTTTATAAATACCAAGCTCAATCGCCAAACTTAAACTTTAAGACCATGTCATAAGACCCAATTCATGTTATATGTTTAATTAGTCTAGCCACAAAGATCTCGATAAGGCGGTATCCACAACTGAATTTACTAGACGAGCTTCGTGTTTCGTTCGGAAGCCCTTAATGATTTAATATAGATTGCCTTTACTGATTAAATTGCTACATACTTCACACCTGTTATCTCTAAAACAATTTGACTGCCTGTAATTGGATTTTTTAAGATGATTGACCGAAACAGTCTTTGATTACAGTAAAGTCACAATGTATACCTACTTATTTATATAAAAAAGTACTAAGTATTTTTTCTTTTCTAAAATATTCAGTTTAAGATATCGACTTAAGTACGTATGTTTATGACGGTAAAATGATTTTATGAGACTTACTTGATAAAAGTAGCATCATAACTTATCGTGTCTTACCTTAGCCTTACTTTAATTCACTGCCTGCGACCGCACTGCGTCATAACTCGAATTACTACGGTGACCAAAATAACTCAAAAATGAAAGAAAACAATAATAAAAGTCTGCCCCCGTATTACTTACAACCTCTTAAAACTTTCCAGTTTTCTGAATGGCTAGCAGTGCGTCTCTTTTATTTGGTATACAGCGAGAAAGAGATGTAACTATAGCAATTTATAAACCTGCCAAGTTTTAAGAGATTGTAATAGGTACCCACCCTGGTAGTCTCTTTCCATAGCCCAAATCCTAATCCATCTAAAAAAACTTACCCAGTAGACTCTATAGTTTCTTTGTTTTTGCTGGAGAAAGTCCATATCCATATCCCTACGCTAGCCTTAAAAGAACCAGCGGGGCTACTCAAATGGCCACTTTTCTATTCGTTCGCTAACTTAAAAATTAAAAATAAGCCATAAACACTAAAATAACGTGTCGTAGGCTTGTCAATTCTGTACAATACAACAATGTCTGTGATTTACATAAACATGCGAACGTCTGACTTGATCATTAATTGCTTATTTTTAAGATTTAAGTTAGCGAACGAATAGAAAAGTGGCCATTTGAGTAGCCCCCCTGGTCACTTATGTTTGACCCGTGAATTCTAAAAACGAAAACACATTACAAAAAAACAAGAAATATTTACCCTTTCTATTTACTTTTGTTTGAGAGAACTCATTATCATCATCAGCTTATCGTCGTCCACTACTGAACATAGGCCTTCCCAAGTGCACGCCACCGAGCACGATCCGCGGCTTCTCTCATCCAACTTTTGCCAGCCACCTTGCGAAGATCGTCGCTCCACCTTGTCTGAAGGCGTCCCACATTACGTTGCCGATACACGGTCTCCACTCAAGAACTCGTCTGTCCCAGCGGCCATCGGTTCTACGGCTAATATGGCCGGCCCACTGCCATTTTAGCTTGCTAATCCGGTGGGCAATGTCGATCACTTAGTTCTCTGTCGGGTCACCTCGTTTGGAACGTTGAGAGACCTAATGAAGACCAACTTTTTCATAGCTCGATTCGTTTTGGAGGAATATTGCAAGCCATCAATATTTTTTATCATATCATTTATAAAGTAAAATAGCAATTATTTCGAAATTAAATATGAATTCGATTTTTAATGATTTTGTACTATAAAAGAAATCTTGCACATCCGGTTAAAAATAAATACGATACTATACCGTCGTTAAGAATAAAATACCGTCTCCAACATAATATGGAAAGTTGACATAAAATCTTACAAACCTGTCTTTTCTCATACAGATACAGTCATATTCACATTACTCAAATAACAGACTTTACGTACATTCCGAATACATAAAGCAAATCTTTTCCGCAAATCAAACGCTCGTTTGTTTTCTTCAAGAAACACAAAAGAAATACTTGTCACAACGCAAGGAATTCTATTACTTTGCCATTCGTATTATGTGAGATGAGGCGAAACGTTCACGTGTATAAAGGAATGTTGACTATTCTCGGATGAGCTTTTACATGGATATCTACTAGCAGCTGGCAGTAAAACCCCGTCCGTTCTTGACACGCGAGTGAGACGCGTTTTCTTATGCATAGTTACAATTAGCTATGCCATTTCATCACCTTAGCCAGACTTCCGCACAGCAACATCCTGTTTTTTGCAGGATCCCGATTAGTAATGCTCAAACCTTTTTTTTTAATCTAAGGTTTATTATTGAAAACCTAATTGTATCGGAAGTAGGTTACCAGATTGGAAGGAAACGACGGGGTTTGCTGAGTCGCCGTTTTATTCCACCACTTTGGTTCCTGTGAGGGTCGCTGGCTTTCCCGTTTGACATGGTTTTCTTCCAAGTGACGTGGTGTTTGCTATAAAAATATACTGCGCCATTTATATCACTCCGAGACAGAGGAAGTGACGTAGGTCTGCACAGGCATACGTCATCTCCGCTATCGGTATTGAAAAAAACGATTTGTTCCGGATTCGTCATGTTCCTGATTCGTCATATTCCAGATTCGCCGAATTCCAGATTCGCCGATTTCATGATTCGTCGTAATACGTACAATCGATAACACTAGCGCTTTATCATTTTTAACCGACTTCAAAAAAGGAGGAGGTTCTATGTTCGTCTGTATATTGTGTATGTCCACCGATTACTCGAAAACGGCTGAACCGATTTAATGAACTGTTTTGTTTGCTAAGAGAAACAAAGCATTATAATCATTTTGTAATGAGTCTGAGAGAAAAAAAATCCTTCATTTTTGCTTGTTACTATAAAGTCGCACAACTGGATAGCGACGTAAATCGTAATGACTGTGCATCTCCCGGAATGCCGGACCTTGCTCTCTTTGACGATGACTTCACATCACCTTCGTTCGTCTCCCCTTAACTTACTTCTTCCTTCCTCTTCTTCTTTTTCTTTTCCCTTCGTTCTCCTTGAACTATTGCCTGAGAATAATTACACATAGAAGCCGTGTCCTTGTATGCAAAGTGAGGCAACTTTTAGATTTATCCTTCATACGTTACCTAATTGTAACTAAAATCCAATAATATAATAATTAATCTCTTTGAGGTAGGGAAATTGAAACTGTTTTGTACTTATTAGGTATGATTATGTAATAATACAAATCTGAAAACGGACAACAAAAATCTGAAAACGGCGCCATTTTGGCTGTTTTAGTTGCCTCACTTTTGACAGCGCGCTCTGTAGTGAATTATCGTTCTAGGTGTAATTATTCTAAGACTATTTCCAACTACATCAATTGTGCGTTTCGCCGCTGCTTATATACCCATAAGTAAGTAAAAAGACAAACGAAAAGAAGATCTTCTCTCGAAATTTAAGTAACTTACTTCTTGAATTTCGATAGTCGCTTTACTTTCCGTTCGCCTTTTTCATTGTTTTTGGTCCTTTTTCTAATGATTTCTTGACTATCAAAATTTCATGATGATCAGTTCATCGGTTAGGATGTGAAGGCGTAACAAACAAACGAATTGACTTTCGCATTTATAATATTAGTAAGGATGAAGTCGATTCTTTTAAAAAAAAAAATATCTGTTTCTTCTATTATCATTTGACATGTTTCTTTCGGGCTTTTTTACTGGTCTGCCATTTCTATCACTCTGCATTTTAGGGAAAATATCCCAATGAAACCTTTTCACAAGACCGAGGTTTCATAAAGGAAGCAAAAAGTTTCATTCAACGCATGGTCACCCTACAGCTATAACTTTACAAGGTCTCGTACTAAGCACTAAAGTGGTAGGAATTAATTACATAATACCTACGTTGAGGGTTCGCTTCAAATTAATTAAAACAATGTCGTTCGCAATATCTTACTAATGGGTGTGTATTATGTGTGGTTCAAGTTTCGATGTTCATTACGTTACTTTGGGGAAGAATTCGTCCCACTCGTACTAATTCATAATTTTCCATGAGCGGCGATGTTCTAACTATGTCTTCCGTTTTAGTGTTGGCGGGTGTCCCACGTTCACTTTTAAAGATATCTTTAACGAAACGAAGTTTATTCACGAATTATACTTTTTGATTGTAATAAAAAGTATGTGCTTTTTAATTCAATATTCACCATTCTCTAATCGGTAAAGCTTTCTCTATTCATATCTCCAGCCAATATCATAAAACAAATGACTTTTTTGTGCGTTTAGTCCTATTCATGTTTGTACAGAAATTAGTAAAACTAAAAGGACTTTTTGCTCAGTTTAGTTCGAACTAAACGATAGAACTATATGGATACAATGGACCTACTTAAGAATGTTGTCTATTTTTATTATTGTTTATTTATAATCTATGTTAAGATGCGGATCGAAAAGTAATTTTGTTTTTCAATAAGTAACTCTACAACGAACACAATGGCATAAAAAACATACACTTAATTTAAAGAATATGTAGGCACCCCATCGTGAAACAATATCGATCGATACTCCAGTTAAAAACTAAAACAACACGACAAACTAATAAATAAATATTGATTTCATACGTCTAAATCGTTAGGAGTATAAATCTTGTCATCGAAAGTCGTGATTTATGGAGGAAACGAAAAAAACAATTTACATAAAACAGTTAAACTCGACCGATATTTATGCGGCCTAGCAGACGCATTAATATCTTTTGTTACGAGTATTATGTTGACGACCTTTATAGGTCGATTTAGTTTTTTTGTCATTTAATTTAGAATTAATGATTAGGTTACTTTAAGAGATAAAAAATTTGAAAATTGTTTAAAAAGAGTCATTAGTAGTCAATTCAAAAGACAAATAACAAAGTGTTTTAGAAATATCGTTAAAATTCAAACGTCTATTCAGTAATCAAACGGTAAACAAATTCGATTAGTATTTTGATCATCGCGATATAGGGAACTTCAAGAGATTTTCATAGCTATTCGAATCTTCTCCATAATAAACTGATATCCACTGACCACCAAAGTATATTTTTTTCTTTCGGGCCCGTGGACCTACCAATTTGCCTTACGTAGTTTAATACTTGTTTTCTTTTTTCGAAAGACGTGAAAATCAGCAAGTCGATTTGCCTGTTTTGTCATTGAATTCGTCAAAACCGACTACTTATAACGCTAAAGTAGCCCAGTGTGAACGAATAGTGAAAGTTATTTTTATCTAAAACAGATTTTTACTCTATTTTAATGGTTTTAATGAATACGACGGTTATTTTATAAATAAAGTATATTATTATCCATATTTTGTTCATTTCAAGTTTAGATTGGAACCTGTTAAAGGCGTTAAAATTTTAAAACATTAAGTCATAACAATAAAATAAAATGTTAATATCTTATGGCGGCTCTTTAAATTTTTCTTCGGCCATTTAAATTGGTTCAATCATTGAGGCGTTAAAACCTAACTAACATAGGTAATAAGAAGCACGCATATTTTAGTTTTTATATACTGGAGCTAATTATGTTTTTTTTTATTATTTTTTATTGGTAATGTTGTTAAATAGATTGGGTTTTATTGAGTAAAACGAATGCCAAAGCTATCTCAAAGCTTGAAATTATTGAACAGTTTTAAGGTACTAGCTTCTGCCCGCGACTTCGTTCGCGTGGATATTCGAGAAAATCCTTTGGGAACCGTAGGCGGGTCCCCAACCCCATTCTCACCAAGCGTGCTGCCCATTTTCCTCTCCCTATCCCCCTCTCTCCCTCCCCTACCCCTCAACCTCACTCTCCCCTCCCCCTGCCCCGGAATCATCAAAAACTCTGAGATACATTATATCGTGTCATGCGTCACACCGGTCGGTGTGACTACGGGTAATTTATCCCGACCCGTGGTCACACCAACACACCCTTGACCAAATTTGCTTCTATAACCCTGACAGTGATTTCAATATTTATAAGTGGGGGCTTATGCATGCGTACAGACAGAAACGCGCCATTTTTTACTTTGTCTAGCTACAAATATTCAAATTATGTAGAAGCCACCTTGCTTCATTAAAAAAAACAGTTTTGTTATCGTTTTTATAACATTAAACAAAAATGTGACGGTCTTTAAGTAACATTAGCCCATGAATATTCATTTCGGTAATCAGAACATCGGTTATCAAGAGTTGATTATGCAACGCGTTTCTAGTTTTGGGTTAAAAAAGCCGTTTTAGAGGTTTATGAGTTAACTCATCTGTGACAACGCAGCCGTTACCAAATAATTGATTATCAGAACATTAACTTTCAATTTTAGGCAGGAAATCATTATCTAATGTTGATGCAAGAGTTTGAGTAAGGCTTCTCTCACACTAGTACTTTCACAGCATGCGGTTCTTTCTATGTATGACGCATGGTTTCGGATTAGTTATATCCAGTGTTAATACTTAGAAACACTATGTGGCAATCCTGTACAACGTATTAATGAATAAACGCAAAACCTCTTAGGTGGTGATTGTGCTCATGAATATGAACAACTTTTACTATGGGGCCAACTCTGCAACTCAACAAAAAATTAGCTGATTCATACATGCTGGTTGTGTATGAAACAGCAGATTTTTTTTTTGAGATGCAGAGTTGGCTCTACTGTAAAAGTTGTTCATATTCATGAGCACAATCACCACCTAAGAGATTTTGCATTTATTCATTAACACGTTGTATTTCATCACGTAATGAGGTATTGACACGGAGCAACTTGGCAGGTGGTTTAGTCAATTAACGCGTTTTATTGACTATCTTGTAAAATCGAATCTCCATTTCATTGAGATTAAGTTTGCGATTAGATTTTACAAGGAATCTCCTAAAGTCACCTGCCAAGTTGCCTGCCTATTCGCTTCATATAAATACCCCATAAGTAACTCGAACTTGACATTCAGTACAGATTGACGCAGCACACGCGCGCGTGTATCGGCACACCGTAAACATTGTATGTGCGATAATACAAACTAGACCATAAAACACATATAATCGCGTTGTGTTCTCGCTTATCACACATTCAAGTGCGCAGGATTGGTAAATACGAGTGCCGACCCAGCCACTTTAATGTCCCCACTGCTGGGGCACAGGCGTTTCTTATAGTGGATAAGGAGGATGGGTCATAATAACATGCAGGCCTAGGATTGGTGGGTGTTAATGACTGCAAATGCAGCCGGTACCAATAGCTTAACGTGCCTTCCGAAGCACGGAGGGACTCGAGATAATAAATTTTTGGGCACTCAACCCATGACCGACCCTTGCGAAAGTTGTTTAACCCCCGCAATCATAGGGCCAGGCGCTATACCACTGCGCCGACCACGCAACAGGCTACCGGGCCGTGCGACTAGCGAATTTGCTCTTCATCTCGCTGTCAAAATGCCCAACGCAGGACAGCTAATTCGCATCATCACATGCCTTGAATTCGTTCGTCACTCTACGCCGCCCGCCGCTGGCAAATCTGTCTCGTGGACAGACCATTCTGTTCACTAGTCATTATCTACTGGAAGCTGGAAGTGATTTATTAATTTGATGAACTTTAACGATTAATAAACAGCCGCTAAGTTTAAAAATAGTCCTTTAACTTAAATAAAACTGTCGCCATTCACTTGATCAACTCGATCAGGCTTTAGGTAACAAATGTTAGTTTCTATTAGTGGTGGGCAACTCGGGTCAATTTACCCGGGTAACTCGGGTTACTTCTCCAGCCCGTCAACTCGGGTTGACATTTTCCTAACCCGGGTTGACTCGCTTGACTCGGTTGACGCGCCAGACGGGCCGCCACTCGCCCACTTGACGCGTACGCGACTTTCAAACCGAGTCAACCCGGGCTAGCACAATCAACCCGCCAACTCGGTTCGGTGTGTGGCACTGTATTACCGCTCGCACTCGCTTCGCGGCCAGCCCACCGCGCCGCTCCCCCCGCCCGCGACAGCCTTATTAATAATGGTAATAGTAGGTAGTTTGCTCGCTCTATTGTTTTTTTTAGTCTTTAAGTGTTTTCTAAGTAATTTAACATGGTAAACAATAAAAAGAGTGTTGTTTGGGAGTTTTTTAGCAACCGAGTTGGATCGGTTCAATAGTTCATCAAATACAGACAAAACGAGTTGAAGCCCGGGTCAGCATAGATTTCAACTTGGATGACTTGAGTTGAAAAAATTGCGACTCCGCGGCCCATCGCTGACCCGGGTTGACCCGAGTTGTAGCCCGGGTCAGCATTAGTTTCAACTCGGGTAACCCGAGTCGAAAAAATTACGACTCGGCCCATCACTAGTTTCTATTAGATTTATATCTTAATGCTCAGAATAGATACATTTGTTCTAAATCGCCCTAAGTCTTGGAATTGGACGAGGGTCGCGATTTTATTGACTGTTTTATTTAATTTAATAGTTATTGGATTCTGATGCGACAGGTGAAATTGTACCGTTTTTTCTTAGGTAAATAGAAATCGGTGAAATTCGTACATTCAACGGCACGACCTTGAGACCGTCATCACAGTACGTATATAAGTTTTTTCAAACAGTAGAGGAGCTAACGTCACTTAGGCCCTTTTGTCTTTGCACTCCGTCGGATCGCTAGGGTTGGAATTTTCCAGACGTCTCGTGGAATGCTACGCGCGAACGCTATGGAAACAACTGCGACGCGATGTCACAACCCTGGCCAAAGTACTGCGAACTTTGCTTAGAGCTCTTAGAGTGACGTCAGCCGTCAAATACGAACGTTTCCATGGAGCTCTCATACTGTTTGAAAAAATTCACAGATTTTACAGTCCCCGCAAGAATCGGAGCATTGAAAATGAACACCAAAATTTACGAAAAACCAAAATCAAATCAAATCCGAAGTCTTATTATATTTTTAAAGTTACCTAGGTAGTACCTATTTATTTTTACGATTGTGACACTCGGCTCCGCCTCGTGTCACAAAAGCGCCCGCTGACTGCCTCGACGCAGCCGAAATATTATTAACCGATTTTCAAAATTCCAACTAATGCACTTCTCGTCAGCTTTTGCATCTTTTAACACTATTACCATGACGATCGGTCAATAATTATAAAAGCTACATCACTTTTTAAGTACGGAAACACCCGTTTTTCTACAATTCCAAATCTAAAGGGACCACCTACAGGTCACAATTATTAACTGATTTACAAAATTATTTCGCCATTTGATAGCTAAACTAATACCCTAGGACCTTTTTTTTTTCATTTTTTTTAAATCGGTTTCATTTCCGAAATATTTACAATTTTGTAAACAAACACCCTACAAAAATTTAAACCGGAATTTTTGGAATTTTGCAAAATTCCCAAAAAAGTTACCAATAGATTTTCAAAATTTAAACGTACCATGGGCAACAGCGACGCTTAACCACTGCTAAGGTCAAAATCGCTTGCACGCCGCGCCGTCACAACCATACGTTTAGTTCGTGTAGGGGCGATACGCACGCACACGAATTTTGTTGCAAACTGGTTAAGCGTCACTGTTGCCCATAGTACACAGGTGTCTCGATAAATTCCTCAACTTTTAGTACTATTCCTATCTCGATCCTCTTAAAATCCTCGGAGATATGGTCAAAAATACGTCTCAGGCGATTTGCATCTGATAACCATTTTCAATGGTAAAACTTATATATTATGTACTGTGCCGTCATTATGCTATACGTAAAAAAGCTGTTTTCGTAGTTCAACTGTTTAGCTTACCGTGCTGTCGGATCTAGGACACTTTCGTCAGTTATACAAAATATAGGCTGTTTTTTTTCTGACGAAAACGGAATTCCTTTTTGTCAGTTTTTTTAAACTTTGTTTTTGTACATACAACCCAACTGAATGTACGAGTATGTTTGAAATAGTTAGTCTGCGCATAATACACAATATAACTTACGTAATTTAATAAGACGCTGCTTCCTATTTTCAGATTCAAAGAGGACACTTTACGACTTTAAAACTCTACTTACTATTCTCATCATCAGAGGTAAATAGAAAAGTAAAGATCACCAGATATTTTCTAAACGGTTATAATTAGTATATTTATGTTAGGCTCAGAGCGAAAAAAATGCTCACAACGCGTTCTGGTCACTGTCAAAATTCCACAACGCGAAATTCTTGTCATGGCTCTTATAAAAACACCCAGAACGCGTTGTGGTAATCACATAAATACCACAAAGCAAAATTCGCGTCGTGATCAACATACCAAACGACCATAACGCGTTGTGGAAATGAAGAAAAGCCATGACGCGTCCATTGGAACCATGATAAAGGTAAAATATGACGCTCACTGATTTGCAATACCTGTGCGTGGGTCCTACAAGTCTCAAAACTTTTAAAAGATATCTTTAAGAAATATTTTAGTACTTTATTAAGTAGGTAAGTACTATGTCGGACTTTGAGTATCTACTTACTTATAAATTCGTTTCTCTATTAGATTTCTTAACTGTTAATGATAATAAATGTAAAATGTTTTTTATACTTACTATAATAAATTAAAAAGAAAATTACATTTTGCAGGTTTTCAAACAAATAACTGCTTGTTAAAATTTATCGAATCATTATGCAATATAATGGACATTAAAATAAAATTAAAGATAACTGCAACCGTTTAAATAAAATAAATCTAAAGAGAAAACTCAGTTATGTAATAAATTGCTCTCCAACCTGTGGAAATCCTACAATTTCTAAGTCCGGTATGTCACCGGTTGTAAAATGTAAGAAAGGAGACAATTCTATTCACGGTTGCGAAGTAAAAGGCAAAAATAGGAGAGTATTCCAAGAAAGATCCTCCACTGTGAAACGGTATTTTGTCAGACAAATCAATGAGCAGCACTCTCTTTAGACGCAAGGCATCCTATTGTTAGTGAGACATTGGTTTTATCTCGGATCGTAGGAAGTATTCTGTCATTGATGCCTTTGACATTCAGAACATTGGAACAAATAGTAAAGTATTTTCGTACAAAAATCTTTAGCAATGTAGAATTAGCTTCGTTTAGATTATCCTCTCCGTTAGCGACAAAATATACAGCACAAAGAATGTAAAAATGTAAAAAAAAATCACGTCAAAAAGACCCCAAACTTATTAATATGCAAACTGCATTAACTCTACCCTCCAACAAAGACATCGACCGCAATTTCTGGAGATGAAAGACAACTTCATAATCTCCGGATCATCTATAGCAAAATCCTTTCATATAACCCACAAACGAAGTAATTTTCTTTGCATTTAATAAAAATAACACTTTTTTAAGCTACGCCACGCTCGCTGTAAAGGGTTTGCTCTAAAGTAATCGAGTGTCATTACTTGACTATGAATAAATTACACAACTTCACAGTCCTGGCTTGCTGTGTGGTGTAAGTAGAAAGCGATGTTTCTTATATTCGAATTAAAGTTTTCTAAACTAATAAAGTTTTTTTTTATAGAAATAAGTAGAGCACTTATCTAAAAAAGTATGTATAAATAAATAAATAAAGTTTTATTAGGAATAACTTCCGAGCATTTTAATAAACGGGAATGTTTTATTTAATATTTCTAATGGATGCATAATTATCACATATTTATTTCAGTTTTTTTTTTTATAAAAGCAGAAGCATCAGCGTTGAAGCGGCGACGCCTAATTATCATTTTTTTTATATTTAATAATTAATTTATAGAAAGCACGAGATGTTCATATTTTGTGAATTACTTAAAACTGATCACAGTGTAAAATGTCGAATAATCTATATACTGTATGGTCCTCCATTTTTTTAACAGAAACATAATTCTTAATAATATTATAAATGCGAGAATCCGTTTATTTGTTTCTAATGCCCTCACGTCTTAACTACTCAACCGATTACTATTAAATTTTGCATACATTTTGGCAAAGGTACAGAAAAGAACATAAGGCACCTTTTGTCTCAGAAAAAGTACAGTTCCCGAGCGATAGAGAATAAACTGACCACGCAGGCGAAGTCGCAGGTGGTTGCTAGTAGTTATATAAGTTAAAACTGTAGTGAAATGCATAAATATATTGTGATAAGGAAAACGATAAAATCCCATGAACAGAATAAAGAAATTCAGAATATGCCAGATTAGAGGCGGAGAAAATGTTATATTTTCCGCTGCAGCCTTTACCTTGCCCCACAACCAAACTCGAGTACAAGCGAGAGCGAGCGAAATTCGTTATAATATCGCATTTAAGTAAGGCCGCGTTAAAATTGTTACACGGTCCACGCCGGCAAATTCACCCCGTAACGTGTGGCTTTTTGGTTCTAAAATCATTATTAAGGAGATTAGCGCCATGTTAATGCTACACGCTCATAAAATTTTTTTGGATGTTTTAAAAGAGGTAGGGAATTAACTCCATTTTTACGCTATAGGGTTATTTTGCTGTATAAGATTTTGTCACAATAACAGCCGCACTGAGACGTCAATTAATTTTAATGCTTCATTATAGTTGGTGCTGTCTGTTTCTTTTCTATAATAAATAATAGTTTAAGATGACACGACACAAAATTGATGACTCCGACTACGGCAGTATAATTGCCTATGCGAAATAGTTTCATAACACAGTCTATTCAATGTTTCTAGGGTTAATATAAAGAAATATGAAGTTTTTTTTCTGCTTTCTTGAAAGCGTGGTTTAATAAATGTTTTTTTATTTGTGCAGTGCGAGTGTTCGGTTGTATTTTTTAGTAGAATAGTAAATTATCTGCTATCTCCTGACTAATTTGGACAGGCAAATAGGTACGCTGGTACTTAATCCTACTTCCTACTAATGTTATAAATGTGAAAGTTTGTGGGTTTGGATGTTTGGATGTTTAGATGTTTGGATGTTTGTTCCTCAATCACGCAAAAACAACTAAACGGATTTAGTTGAAATTTGGCACACAGATAGTAGATAGCCTGGATTAAAACATAGGATACTTTTCATCCTGACATTCCCACGGGAACGGGAACCACGCGGGTGAAACCACGGGCGGCCGCTAGTAGATAATAATAACCTAATAATTTGTAAGTGAATTTCTTATGGCATAATAAATAAAAACTCCAGCTTCGATATTCATTCAAAGATTGACTTACAAAAATCTTTACTGTAATTTACATATCGCTATTTCGCTCTCCGCCTTTATTAAATAGAACACAATTACATTTGACTCGTGTAGAAAGGTGAAAATATTCTAATGTCATTCACTTTACTTAAAGGCTATGTAAAGATGGAAAGAAAATATTATTACAACGATAAAGGGTGCGTATAGGAGGGGAACGTGGGCTTATGTTGTGTCTACATGTAATATGTTCTGTGGGAAAATTGTGAAATAATAGTATGGTTACTGCAAAGGGTAGGATAAGAGAGACTATTCAGGACTAACAAATAAGTATATCAGGTCATTTTGAACTTACCATCAAATTTTTTTAGGATATGTCCAGTCCATGAAACTAAACAATTTTCTGTAAGAAACATGTGCCATATTTCGCCACAAAATTTTGGTCATCCCATACTAAATTGATCACGTGATCTCTTTGATTTGTATGGAAAGTCGATTTTTATTATACATATTTGACCGTGTGTTCCTTAGAGAAAATTGTTCAGTTTCATGGACTGAACACATCCTCAAAATTTGGCCTCAAAAAATTACCCGTTATAGAGTGTTTGCTAATAGCCTTAGGCAGCCATTACACGCTAGGTTTTGCTGTCAGTTTAACCACAGTCACGGGCTGTGACTGACGGTTAACCTACCGTGTAATGTAGTGACTGATGGTTGCATGATGTGATTTCTTCTTTCCATCAGTTAATCAGTCAAACGTAATTCATGGCTGATGGAATTTGACTAACGCTTGCATGACCATGTAATGGCTGCCTTATAAAGCCAGATAATATATGATAGATAGGGACCATCAAAATGAACAACTTTTACTATGGGACCAAAAATAATTTTTTTTTCGTAATTTTAGAGGAACTAAAGTAACCGACATCGCTCGAAGGATTGCTCAGCTGAAGTGGCAATGGGCGGGACACATAGCGAGAAGAACCGATGGCCGTTGGGGCAGAAAGGTTCTGGAATGGCGACCGCGCACCGGACGACGCTCCGTGGGTAGGCCCCCGACAAGGTGGACCGACGATCTGGTGGAGGTCGCGGAAAGCCAGTGGATGCAGACAGCGCAGGACCGATCGTTGTGGAGATCCTTAGGGGAGGCCTATACCCAGCAGTGGGTGTCGTGTGGCTGATATGATGATGATGATGAATTTTAGAGGGTCCCATAGTAAAAGTTGTTCAGTTTGATGGTCCCTATCTACCATATTCAGCTTTATAAGTCTATTACCAAACACCATGTGCACTGAAAAAAAAGAATGATTGATTTTACTAAATTCCTCGTAAATTTTATCAAATCCGCGGGTTAATATAGGTCCTACACACTAAATTGTTGATTTTACCAAATAAAACTGGTTGATTATTTAACCCATACGTTTAGTAAATTTAATAGTATGATTTCGTATTTTCAACTAATCAAGTCCTGTATATTTTACCTCGATGACTTTCGATATTTTACGATGAGATTTAATAAATGTCACTAAACGTGTTATGTGAAATATGTGAAATAAATTTTGCTACATTTACTCATTTCGTTTTGTATATTTGACTAAAAAGTCCTGTATATATAACGTCGATTACTTTCGATCTTTTACGATAAGATTTAATAAATATCACTAAACTTGTTTTGTAAAATATGTGAAATTAATTTTGCTACATTTACTAATTTCATTTAGTAAATTCAACTGATTCAGTCCTGTATATTTTACACCGATTACTTTCGATATTTTACGATGAGGTTTGATAAATGTCACTAAACTTGTTATGTAAAATATGAAAAATTTATTTTGCTACATTTACTAATTTCATTTGGTTAATTCAACTGATACAGTCCTGTATATTTTACATCGATTACTTTCGATCTTTTACGATGAGATATTATGTCATTTTATTTGTTTCGGGGCTTTCTTCTTCTTCACTTCTTCTTTTCTTCTTATTTTATCTTTGCTACTACCTTTTTTATATTCCCCCTACCCCAATTTTTGAGTTACTTTGTTATTCTTTTGTTTGTCCTTTAATAATCATTTTCTGTTCATCTTTTCTATTATTTTTTTTAACTTTACTAGCATTTTCTATTTATTAACATTCTAAATATGTGCATTTGAGTACAACCAAACATTTTTGATATCAGAAAAACCATCAATGACTGAGGTTCGAACCGCGGCCTCTTGAGCATTTAGCGAGCAGTCACACCATTACACCACGGCAACTTAAATGATAGCGGCTAAAATGGTCTTTGCTTGATGCTCCACGTTTCATCTATGTACTTACTACTTAAGATTTAATGACCAGCGTCTCCAAAGTGTAAATTGTTTGTTTTTGTACCTACCATGACATTAAATGAGAATCGAAATCGAATTTAGAACACGAACCTTATAAACATTAAACACGAACAAGCGTCACCTATCGGAAATTTGGAGAACTGTGTTGCTAAACTCATACTGTTGTTTAAACAAAAGTTCTTTGTTGATTTTATTGACAAGCTTGTGTAAAATGTACATATTTCTAATGTCAATTATACTAAATATATCTCATAATTAGTGTTAAGTAAAATTGATCCTCTAATTTGGTAGTTTTTACGAACAACTTTAGTAGAGTAGCAAGCGTCACCTATCGGAAATTTGGAGAACTGTGTTGCTAAACTCGTACTGTTGTTTAAACAAAAGTTCTTTGTTGATTTTATTGACAATCTTGTGTAAAATGTACATATTTCTAATGTCAATTATATTAAATATATCTCATAATTTGTGTTAAGTAAAACCAATCTTCTAATTTGGTAGTTTTTACGAACAACTTTAGTAGAGTTGCAAGCGTCACCTATCGGAAATTTGGAGAACTGTGTTGCTAAACTCGTACTGTTGTTTAAACAAAAGTTCTTTGTTGATTTTATTGACAAGCTTGTGTAAAATGTACATATTTCTAATGTCAATTATATTAAATATATTTTATAATTTGTGTTAAGTAAAATCAATCCTCTAATTTAGTAGTTTTTACGAACAACTTCAGTAGAGTAGCAAGCGTCACCTATCGGAAATTTGGAGAACTGGGTTGCTAAACTCGTACTGCTGTTTAAACAAAAGTTTTTTTGTTGATTTTATTGACAAGCTTGTGTAAAATGTACATATTTCTAATGTCAATAATATTAAATATATCTCATAATTTGTGTTAAGTAAAATCAATCCTCTAATTTGGTAGTTTTTACGAACAACTTTAGTAGAGAAGCAAGCGTCACCTATCGGAAATTTAGAGAACTGTGTTGCTAAATTTGTACTGTTGTTTAAACAAAAGTTCTTTGTTGATTTTATTGACACGCTTGTGTAAAATATACATATTTCTTATGTCAATTATATTAAATATATGTCATAATTTGTGTTAAGTAAAATCAATCTTCTAATTTGGTAGTTTTTACGAACAACTTTAGTAGAGTAGCAAGCGTCACCTATCGGAAATTTGGAGAACTGTTGTGCTAAACTTGTGCTGTTGTTTAAACAAAAGTTCTTTGTTGATTTTATTGACACGCTTGTGTAAAATATACATATTTCTAATGTCAATTATATTAAATATATCTCATAATTTGTGTTAGGTAAAATCAATCTTCTAATTTGGTAGTTTTTACGAACAACTTTAGTAAAGTAGCAAGCGTCACCTATCGGAAATTTGGAGAACTGTTGTGCTAAACTTGTGCTGTTGTTTAAACAAAAGTTTTTTTTTTGATTTTATTGACTAGCTTTTGTAAAATGTACATATTTTTAATGTCAATTATATTAAATATATGTCATAATCTGTGTTTAGTAAAATCAATCTTCTAATTTGGTAGTTTTTACGAACAACTTTAGTAGCGTTACCCGTTGGAAATTTGGAGGAGTATTTTACAAACTTTCTTTAGTGTATTCAAATAATTGTTTGGTTAATTTTACTATACTAAGAATAGTTTTAGTCAATCTGTTTTGTTATGTAAAATCAACAAAGTATATATTGTTAAATTCACCCTTGTTATAGTAAAATTAACTATGAAATGGGTTGACTATGGCAGTTCACTAGGCAACCTACGCTACTTTAGTACATTCAACAATTCTTTTTTTTCAGTGTACGGATGTCTTTTGTTTTTTAAATAATCGCCAGTATGCTAATTTGGATTAGAATAGTTATTAATATCGTTATTTTTTAGCTAAAAAATTAAAAATTAAATTAAAAAAAGAAAACATTGAACTGTAGCTCGTAATAAGAAATACCTACCTAATCTAATCCCCCCCCCCCCCCCCTCCCCCGACAAGGTGGACCGACGATCTGGTGAAGGTTGCCGGAAGCCACTGGATGTGGGAAGCGCAGGACCGATCGTCGTGGAAAGCCTTGGGGGAGGCCTATACCCAGCAGTGGGTGTCGTGCGGCTGATATGATGATGATGATGATCCACTATTCCTCATTCGATAAGAAGAAGATGACCGAAGCAACTGTTAACCTCAATCGGAATCGCGAATTTATTTAAACTTGCAGTTAAAGATTAAAAAAAAAAAATTGCCGACCTCATCGTAAGAAAAAGAAGTTAAATCGTTGATTACTTAAAAAAACATTTACCGTTTGTTTTACTATAATCACAGATTATAATTCTATACTATACCTAATGCATAGCGGCGCAAAACATTGTAATTTATAAACTATATCCCCACCCAGAATTATTTAGTTCAAAATAAAACGCCGTCATTTTCAAGGATCAGCCTACAAAATCGACATATCTGGTTACCGCAGCGGCGCTCCTGATTTCCCGTACAAGACGAACGCTTTTGAGGCTAACATTAAAAACAACGGAGAAAATTCACTCAAAGCATTCTGGGCAATCTAATAAAATTGCTTACTGGCTTATAATTCTTTTTCGGATTTATTGGAAGGTGATAGCGTGGGAGAGTGTAATCAATATTTTACTTTGTTTACTAAGCTGTATGTGTTTTTATGCTTCAATCCAGAAAATAAGGTTTTTCGAGTTCAGTAACTTAAATTATAACAAGGTTGCTAAAAGTCATAACTTTAAAATGTTTGGGCTTTGTAGGTATTAAAATTAAATATCCTTTTGTTTCATGTGCTTTAACCACATACCATGTATAACAAATATACAGTCTGTGGCTGTCACACGGGCACAGTGAAGCTGTGGGATAGCACATCGCCTTGTGATTGCGGCAGTTCAGCAATTTTAGCAAGGGTCAGTCATGGGATGGGTGACCAAACATTTATTATCTCCTCCGTCCTCCAGAAGGACAGATATGTTCAGCCGTTAGTCCTGGCTGTATTTTCTGTTGTTGTTAATCCCGGCAATCCACATTAGAACCATGTGGTGGGATATTGACCTTCCTCCTTATCCTACTAATATTATAAATGTGAAAGTTTGTGGGTTTGGATGTTTGGATGTTTATTCCTCAATCACGCAAAAACTACTGAAGGCTGAAATTTGGCACACAGATAGTAGATAGCCTGGATTAAAACATATAATACTTTTTATCCCGATATTCCCACGGGAACGGGAACCACGCGGGTGAAACCGCGGGCAGCCGCTAGTCTACTCATAAGAAAGACCAGTGCCGATGAGGAATTGCTGATGAGGTTATTAGGTTATTTATTTTTATCTTAAAAAAAAATAACTTTGATGATTCGAGTCCCTCAGAAAATTTTCGAACGAAGGTTTTTCGAATTCACAACAAACTTTTTATTTGATTTAAGCATTACTTAATCGACTTAAAAGTCATCCTATAACCAATGGAAAGTTGGTTAACGAGGAAAACTTCGTGGTCATGAATAATAATTAATAAATTAATGATGCTGTTGTGTTCTGGCTCTCGACAAATATTTACTGAGGCTGAGATTATCTGATTTTCACCTTCAATAGGGGTCAGATGTTTTATTTGATCGTTAATATCATTATACTACCTTATACTCTGTTCAAGGATTAGAGCTGGTATATACAAGGTGTTTGGTAAAAGCCTTATAAAGCCGAATATGGCAGATAGGGACCATCAAACTGAACAACTTTTACTATGGGACCAACTCTGAAATCGCGAAAAAAAAAATCAGCTGTTTCATACAAAAAATAACAACGAAAATATCAAAATGTATGAAACAGCTGTTTTTTTACGCGATTTCGGAGTTGGTCCCATAGTAAAAGTTGTTCAGTTTGATGGTCCCTATCTACCATATTCGGCTTTATAAGGCTTTTACCAAACACCATGTATAAGATAACACAATATTATTATGGCATCACTAGACTCATAATTATCGGATTTGTTTGTATTTTTAACCGACTTCTAAAAAGGAGGAGTTTCTCAATTTGCGAGATGGTCCCATTTTTTTTTTCAAATCAGTTCAGTACTTTCCGAGTAATCCTGAAAATACTATAATTTTTTGCGTTAATTACCTTGACGAATAATTAATGTTAATTTATGAACCGAATAAGATTTTTTTGGAAAAGGGATACCTTCAGTGTAGTCCTTTTAATTTCATTGACATTGGACCTTGGACTTCGAAGATATTCAATGGAACTCCTCAAACTCAAATAGGACATGTATAATGATTAAGATATTCGTAGCGACCGCCCGCGACTTCGTCTGCGTGGTCAGTTCTCTATCCCTCGGGAACAATTCTTTTTTTTGGGATAAAAGGTACTATGTCCTTCTCTGTACCCCAGGCAACGTGTATGTAAAATTCCATGAAGATCGGTTCTGTAGTTAAGACCTGAAGGCGTAACAAACAAACAAACGAACTTTCGCATTTATAATTTTAAGTAAGGAAGGATTAGAAAAAAGGATAAGATTTTTTGTTGCAAAATAAAATAAAAAATAAAAACTTCGTCTTTGCAAATGTATGGAATAATCTCCATTCTGCTGTTATTTCCTTACTTAAAAAAAAGAAATGATTAATTTTTTTTATACTATCTTTTCCTATCAATGAAATAAAATATTCGGTCAGACATTCCCCAATCCCCATTCATGTTCGAAATTCCTGAATTTTCTTTATTTTGTCGATTGGCAATCAAACGTCATGAAAGTTTCAGAATCACAGAGTAAATTGAATTCCTCTCACAAATACCTATTGAATAACTGTGTCGATTTATAATTAAAAAAAAAAAAAAGTTTAACAACCAAAATGACATTGAATTATTCGTATCAGTAAATCTCTAATATCGACTTGACTTTTTTTAATTCTGAAAAAAGTTGTGGGCGAAAGGTTTTTCGTTTATTTATAATTCAGTGGTTAAATTTTCTGTAGGCGTAAAATTAATTGATGGCCAATTTTGTAGAAGAAATATCAATTGATATAGGTACTGACCTTTAATGTCCAAACCAATATCGAATTGATTGTGAGTAAACTGCCTCCATCTAAACTTTAATATCAAAACTATCTCTAAATTAACTTTGAAGCTGTAGGTAATAGACTATTTACATGGGTCGATTTTAGTCACCTGTGACGGTCAACTTTAGTTACCTAGCAAGTCGTTTGAAAATCGAATTGCAGGTGATGGCGTCGTTGTCGTCTATGTATTTAAAGGCGTAACCTAGGACCTAACAAAATTTTGTAATGTAGTTCCAGTTTTGGCCACCGGATCAGATAATTTTGTTCAGTGACTTCCGGCCTAGGCCATCTACACGACGAAAGTTGTGCTGGCTTTAGTCACCCATGTAAATACCTCATTAAATAAAAAATCTAGCGATCTGAAAGAGGGTGGTGCTTTTAAGATACATGAAGAATTTGTGTGTACTTCTTGCTCTTAAAACATAACCGAAATAGTAAACTTAAGCATCGTATGAAAAAAAAATTAATACCAAAGAACTTGGTACTAAAAAAACATAATAATCTGAAACTAATAGTAATTTTAATAGCCTAGACATTAAAAAACTTACATTAAGCTAACAATAGTAGCTAAAAGAAACGATTCTATTCAAAGAAGCGGCTCCTCCTTTTGTGTAACTTCCTTTCGAAAGTACATACATTATAAAAATTTAAAAAGAGTCCGGATAAAGTGAAGTAGTTTAAAGCATAATTATCAAGCATAGTTGCTTCAGCAAAGTTGTTTTGCTCCAGAACAGTTCATAATTGAAAAAGTTTCACTTCAAAATAACAGGAACTTGTATAAAAGATCAACTATTACTTTAGAACTGGTTGTAATGACTTGAGTTTTAAGAGCATAGCTAAGTGCAATTGCTGCAGATATTGTTTATGAATCTCTTAAGTATTTGCAAAGTTTGAAGGATAAGATTTACTAAGAAATCAAGTTGTTTATCAACTTGTTGGAAACTCAGTGTGTAAGTAAAAACTCAGAACAAAATTAAGCATGACGAAAATTTTATAAATTGTTGTCTAAATCCGCTCTGGGTCTACGATTATGGCCAAAACACTTCTCACAGAAAACTAATATATGTACATTCTTAGTAAAGTTTAAAACGTATGCCAAACATTTATGTAAAATAATAAAAAGTACAAGAAAATAGTATTTTTAGATTAAATTATCAATCGATTAGATAAATCGATGAAAGTAGCCGTATATAATGAATTACACTAAGACGAAGAAAAATTATAACGAAACATTAAATTGCCTACTCCGAAAACCGAAAGCTTTATTAATGCGTCACTTTACTAAAACACTGCCTTAATTTCCAGTTAGTGTCCCCAGTTTGGAGTTATAATGGCCTATTAAGAAGTGTACATAGTAGGATTTAAAGACATTTTGTTCATAACTTTATTGAAATAATGTTAGTTCAAATAGTTAGTCTTTCAAATTGTACTCCAATACAGTTTTCTTCCGTTATTTAACAAAATATGCGATGTATGTATATATCTAGACAACTTAATAGTGGTTTTTGTCTACAAGTCATAGGTTTAATTATAAAAGATGATAAATAAACACTGTGTGATAACGTAAATTATCAGATAGTAAAATTATTTTCATTGATACGGTGGCGTGATTAAAAGGTCTAAGACATAAATTAAAATGCAAAAATGTTTTATTATGCCATTTAAATAACGTGTTACAAGTTTAGTGATCTTAGGATTATTAATAAATTCCACATTCTAAAGTATTAACATCGACCAAGTTTTATCGAGTTAAGGAAATTCTCTCAAAGCTCCTGGAAATTCGACGAAACATTGATTGCGCAAACCTTTGTGTTTGTTACTCGGAAAAAAATCTCTTATTCCAGATTTGTTCCCATAAAAGATATCACAGCGTTCAATCTCGACATTGCTCTATCTTTCTGTGGGGTACAAATTATTTTTCTTTGAAACGCTCTTCCTTATTGTTAACAAAAACTCCTTGCAACTTCACAAGCGGGGGTTCCGTGTTATGAATAAATTAGAAAAGTTCGCCTTCAGTGTGGGGCCAGGAAATGCACGTTTCAACCTTGAAGCTACTTTTTTGTGTTCGTGTAAATGCTGAACGACAAACCGTAATTAATCTTTTTCAGAAATAAAAAAGGCTAGAAAAAAACTAAGAGTTGGAAGCCGGTATATATTCACGGTACCTCCAGCGGCAGTGGCAACGGCACTTCGCTTTACTACAGGGTAGACAAAAGTTTTCGTTTGAGTATTTAGTTTAAAATAAGCTGCGATCAGATACAGAATAAGCTACAAAATATAGTATTATGTTTTGTTACTTTTAGTATCGATGTTGCAAAAAAATCGATCCATCTAACTGAATTATTGTGCTTTTGCGTAAATATTTCTTTGGTTTTTGTTAACTCTGTGCCCGAATGGTGTCCATAATAATTTTAATTAGTAAATAAATATA
Organism: Agriphila tristella; assembly: GCA_928269145.1. Taxonomy (NCBI): domain Eukaryota; kingdom Metazoa; phylum Arthropoda; class Insecta; order Lepidoptera; family Crambidae; genus Agriphila; species Agriphila tristella. The sequence goes on from OV743443.1 coordinate 16,540,223, forward strand.
GTACAATACTATATCTTAATATATAAAATCGTAAACTGAATGACTGACTGACTGACTGACTGACTGACTGACTGACTGACTGACTGACTGATCTATCAACGCACAGCCCAAACCGCTGGACCTAGAGACTTGAAATTTTGCACACAGATACTTTGTACAGTGTAGGCATCCACTAAGGAAGGATTTTTGAAAACTCCATCCCTAAGGGGATGAAATAAGGGATGAAAGTTTGTATGAAAGTCCCTCAGTTTTGAAGCTAGAATCTTCAAATTTTGTATTTAGGCTGACGATTGAAAATTAATAAATACGGGTCTCAGCGTTTTTCAAAATTCTACCCCCGAAGGGGTCAAAAGGGGGATGAAGTTGTGTATTAAAGAAAATCCTTCATTTTTGAAGTAAAAATCGCTAAATTTATAATTTAGGCTTATGGATAGAAATCTAAAGCAACGTATATTTTTTGTTAGGATTTCAACTCCAAAGGGGATGAAATGGGGGTGAAAAGGGTTAAAAAAACCTAAAAATAGATATGGATGTCGTTATCGGGGTTTTGTGGGATGACGATTGCAAAAATGACATTTATTTTGAAGTCCAACCACTGTGGACATGATTTAACCCCTAAAGGGGTGAAAATGGGGTCCAAATTTTGTATGGAAAAATAATATAAAATAGACATTACAACTTTAAACTTCGTAGGAGCACATCTAAAAATAAATAGGCAAATATATATTTTGTTATTTTGAAAATCAACCCCTTAGGGGGTAAATGGGGTGAGTAAACATAAAAATCGATATAGATGTCGTTATTGGGGTTTTCTGGGATGACGATTGCAAAAATGACATTTATTTTGAAGTCCAACACGGTGGACATGATTTAACCCCTAAAGGGGTAAAAATGGGGTTCAAATTATGTATGGAAAAAAAATACAAAATCGAAATTACAACTTTAAAATTTGTAGGAGCACGTCTAAATATATATTTTGGAATTTTGAAAATCAACCCCTTAGGGGGTAAATGGGGTGAGTAAACATAAAAATCGGTATAGATGTCGTTATTGGGGTTTTCTGGGATGACGATTGCAAAAATGACATTTATTTTGAAGTCCAACACGGTGGACATGATTTAACCCCTAAAGGGGTAAAAATGGGGTTCAAATTTTGTATGGAAAAAGAATACAAAATCGAAATTACAACTTTAAAATTCGTAGGAGCACGTCTAAATATATATTTTGGGATTTTGAAAATCAACCCCTTAGAGGGTAAGTGGGGTGAGTAACATAAAAATCGATATGGATGTCGTTCTTGAAGTTTTATGGGATGGTGATTGCGAAAATGATATTTATTTTGAAGTCCAACGCGGTGGACATGAGACATATGGACCTGGACCTGGACATGCACATCCAGGGAACGGGAACGGGAACCGGAATGGGCACGCGCACGGGCACGGGAACGGGAACGGGAACGGAACGGAACGGAACGGAACGGAACGGAACGGAACTGAACTGAACGGAACGGAACGAAACGGAACGGAACGGAACGGAACGGAACGGAACGGAACGGAACGAAACGGATCGGAACGGAACGGAACGGAACGGAACGGATCGGAACGCAACGGCGCGGAGCGGAATGGAACGGAAAGGAACGGAACGGAAAGGAACGGAACGAAACTGGAATGAAACGGGAACGGAACGGGAATAGAACAGGATGGGAACGGGAACGAGAACAAGAACCGGACGGGAACGGAACGGGAACAAGAACGGGAACGTAAGGCGTACGGGACGCTTAGGGGACGTTTACGGGACGGGAACGCAGCAGGAACGGAACGGAAATGGGAACGGGAACGAAACGTGAACGGAACGGACACGGAACGGGAATATAACGGGACGGGAATGGGAACGAGAACAGGATGGGAACGGGACAGGAACGGGATGGGTACGGGAACGGAAACGGAAGGGGTACGGGACGTTTACGGGACGGGAACGCAAACGGGACGGGAACGGAACGGGAACGGGGAGCGGGAGCGGGAGCGGGAACTGGAAGCCTTGTGCGAGGCCCGCCACACGCGGCAAATGTCTTGCCTCGCGAGGCAGCGCGCTTGATGGGGACTCGCCTAATCGCGTAAAAATTGCTGGCCGGATCCTGGTTGAAGGTTCCTTAAAAGGATTTCGTCTAATATCCACGCGGACGAAGTCGCGGGCAGAAGCTAGTCTATATATATAAAATTCAAAGTCCTGACTGACTGAGTGAGATATCAACGCACAGCCCAAACTACTGAACCTAGAGACTTGAAATTTTACACACAGGTACCTTATACAGTGTAGGCATCCACTAAGGAAGGATTTTTGAAAATTCCATCCCTAAGGGGATGAAATAAGGGATGAGAGTTTGTATGGAAGTCCCTCAGTTTTGATGCTAGGATCTTCAAATTTTGTATTTAGGCTGATGTTTGAAAATTAATTAATACGTGTATCATCGTTTTTCAAAATTCTACCCCCGATGGGGTGAAAAGGGGGATGAAGTTGAGTATAGAAGAAAATCCTTAATTTTCAAAGTAAAAATCGTTAAATTTATAATTTAGGCTTATGGATGGAAATATAACGCAACGTATATGGTTATTGGTAGTATTTTAACCCCTATGGGGATGAAATGGGGTAAATAAACCTAAAATAGATATGGATGTCGTTATTGGGGTTTTCTGGGATGACGATTGCGAAAATGACATTCATTTTGAAGTCCAACACGGTCGACATGATTTAACCACTAAAGGGGTGAAAATTGGGTTCAAATTTGGTATGGAAAACAATATAAAATATACTTTACAACTTAAAACTTCGTACGAGCATGTCTAAAAATAAATAGACAAACATATATATTGTGGTTTTTAAAATCAACCCCTTAGGGTGTAAATGGGGTAAGTAAACATAAAAATCGATATGGATGTCGTTCTTGAGGTTTTATGGGATGGTGATTGCGAAAATGACATTTATTTTGAAGTACAACACTGTGGACATGATTTAACTGCTAAAGGGGTGAAAATGGGGTGCAAATTGTGTATGGAAAAATAATATAAAATGACTTACGGCAGTGAAACGTGGTCGCTAACTATGGGTCTCATAAGGAGGCTCAAGGTCACCCAGCGTGCAATGGAGAGAGCCATGCTCGGCGTTTCCCTGCGTGATCGAATCAGAAATGAGGAGATCCGCAGGCGAACTAAAGTAACCGACATCGCTCGAAGGATTGCTCAGCTAAAGTGGCAGTGGGCTGGACACATAGCGAGAAGAACCGATGGCCGTTGGGGCGGAAAGGTTCTTGAATGGCGACCGCGCACCGGACGGCGCTCCGTGGGTAGGCCCCCGACAAGGTGGACCGACGATCTGGTGAAGGTTGCCGGAAGCCACTGGATGTGGGAAGCGCAGGACCGATCGTCATGGAAATCCTTGGGGGAGGCCTATACCCTGCAGTGGGTGTTGAGCGGCTGATATGATGATGATGATGAGACATTACAACTTTGAAATTCTAAGAAGCATGTCTAAAAATAAATAGGCAAATATATATTTTGTTATTTTGAAAATCATCCCTTAGGGGGTAAATGGGGCAAGTTAACATGAAAATCGATGTGGATGTTGTTCTTGAGGTTTTATGGAATGAGGAATGCGAAAATGACATTTATTTTGAAGTCCAACACGGTGGACATGATTCAGCCGCAGGGGACGGGAACGGGAACGAGAAAGGAACGGGAACGCAAACGCGATCGCTCGAAAGCGAACGCGAACGGGAACGGAAACCGGGGACAGGAACGGGACCAAACGGGAACGGAAAAGGGTAAAGAAACGGGAACAGGATACTACCAATATCTCTGGACCCACTTCTGATTGTTGTAATAAACTAGCTTCCGCCCGCGACTTCGTCCGCGTGGATATTAGAGAAAATCCTTAGGGAACCTTCAACCAGAATCCGACCAGCCGATTTTATGCGATTAGGCCGGTCCCCACCAAGCGCGCAGCCTCGTGCGAGGCCTGCCACACGCGGCAAACGTTTTGCCTCGCGAGGCAGCGCGCTTGGTGGGGACCGGCCTAATCGCATAAAATCGGCTGGTCGGATTCTGGTTGAAGGTTCCCTAAGGATTTTCTCTAATATCCACGCGGACGAAGTCGCGGGCGGAAGCTAGTTACTATATAAATGTTATGAGAAGGAATGAAAGGCACATAGGAATGCCATGAGAAATAATAAAAGGCAAAGTGTAATGTGTAATGGATATGGATGTTGAGGGCTGGAAAGTAAGAGGAAAACCGCAGAAAAGATGGATGAATTGTAAACGGAATGATATTAATGAACAGGGAGTGGATGAGGAGAAGACGAGTGACAGGAAGGAATGGAAGAGGACGTACTGCACCGACTCCAAATAAATTGTGATAAGGGTAGGAAGATGATGATGACTATAATATTATAGTACGGTTGGCAACCCTAGGCTACACATAGGCTGTACAGACGCTAAATTAGTAGCCACCACATTGCGCGCGACTCTACCGCCTTATCGCGCAGTGTAATGGTTATATCGCCTACAAGTTCGTCCGACTGTACTTTTGACGGCCATTTTACCGAACCCGAATTTAGGCCGAAACTTTTGACGTTGCGTCAAAAGGAGTTTCGTATTACTTCGCTAATTGTCACTTGTTTGCGGAATGGGGAGGAAAAGCGCAATTTTATCCCGATAGGTGGCGTCTGGTCTTTGGTACCCGGCCGCCTCAAAGAAAGTGTCAAAACATATGGGAATCTCTTGGAGTGTTGCACTTTTTAATTTTATACTGAGAAAATGCCGCATTGTTATGCATGTAACTTTTAAAATATTGGAGTTCATCGATTTCCCAGTATCAAAAAAAATATTGGGCAAAAAAATATCAAAAAAAGATGATTTTCCCTCGATTTTCTCCTTTGCTGATCCTGAGAAACATTATAAATCAAAAGGAATGTTTCATGAATTTGATGAAGCTTCGCCAAAATAAAACAACATTTGAATTATAACAGCTTTGTTCTTTAATATTTCAACCTCAGCAGTTTCTAACATGTTTATAGCTTGGATGAATTTGATAGGTATATCAAATATGGAATAAGCCCAATATTGGGGCCAAACAGAGAATTAATAGAATTTTATATGCCAGAGTCATTCAAGAAACTTAGAATAATAAAATAAATATGATAAAACGGTTCGTGTAATTTTGGACGGTACAGAAATTCCAGTACAGAATCCTGAAATTACTATTGCACAGAAGGCATCATGAGGCAACTATAAACACGGAAATTCACACTCAGTTGCTTTGTTAAAATTTAAATTATATGCTTCTAATCTGAAATAAAAAGATTACTTGTAAATCTAACACGAAATTTAAAGAAATGTAATACTTGTTAGCAATTTTTTGTAAGTTGCTATAAACTTTCTTGCCTGTTGTTTTGGCTTTTCTTTTCTGTAATTCTTCTTTTATCTGAGCTAAAGTTAGCATAGAATACATTGTTTGTCCGCAAAACCGAAAAAAATATAATCTAAGAAAGTAAAATCACGTATATACAGTCAAGACATATAAGATCAAACTGACAAAGGGTCCAAAGACTGAAGCGCCATCTGTAATTCACTTTGCCTTCGCCTCCCCATTCGGGTGCTTTGAACGAAATTTTGGGTTCTGAAGTAATCAGAAATGGATTGATACGGAATTGGGAATTAAATTATGTTATATAATTTTGAATTAGATTATTGTACCTATATTTACCGAAAGTAACAAATTCAGTCGTAGTCTGTATGGTCAAGAATACGGCGTTTCGTGAACCAAAAATTTCCGTTGGCAGGGTTGGTCTTTGGGGTTCAAGGATGGATTAAAAATTTGTTTAATAAGTTTTTTAAGGTTTTGGCCTCCAGCCTAATTTTAATAGATGCATTGGTTAAGCTACTGTGCCAGGTTTGGTATGATATTCATATGAATTAAGGATGCTAAATTAAATTTTGGATCCATATTTTAACGGTTCAGATGTTAAACTTTGCAAAATTATAAACATAAAAAAATACTTGCTTGATTAATGAAAAAGCTATCCATAGTAGGTATGCACAAACTGAACTATTTGAAAAATACAACTTGGCACTAATTTAGATACTACTTTTGAACCTTAATCACGAATAACCGAATAAAAACTTGTAATACAGACAGATATTATAACGGAATCAATATAATTTATATTTTAATAAAACTACCAAATATTATATTATATTGAAGAATATACCTAATGCAAAGAAAATGATTCTTCATTATGATTACGTTACACTATAGCACTTCAATACTCGTAAATTTATTATAATACCTAACAAAGAATTCATAATAATAAACAAAGAATTTTCTCCATTAAAAATTGAAGTAGGTTCACTTTGTTTGTTAAAAGCACACTGCTCTTTCCGAGAAAATAGCCAGTAATTACATAAACAAAGGGAGGCTCTTTCCGAGCCTATTTAGATACTTGTTAACATAATCAATACTTACTTACGGAATAAAATCCTTACTAATATTATAAATGCGAAAGTCCGTTTGTTTGTTTGTTTGTTTGTTTGTTACACCTTCACGTCTTAACTACTGAACCGATCATCATGAATTTTTGCATACACGTTGTTAGGGGTACAGAAAAGGACATAGGGTACCTTTCATCCAGAAAAAACCTACAGTTCCCGAGGGATAGCTAAAAAACTGTCCACGCAGACGAAGTCGCGGGCGGAAGCTAGTGGACTATAAATTGAAACTGCAATCTAAACGAACGATAAGTGTCTTTGTATTTAATGATCCTACTAATATTATAAATGTAAAAGTTTGTGGGTTTGGATGTTTAGATGTTTGGATGTTTGTTCCTCAATCACGCAAAAACTACTGAACAGATTTGGTTGAAATTTGGCACACTGATAGTATATAGTCTAGATTAAAACAAAGAATACTTTATCCCGATATTCCCGCGGGAACGGGAACCACGCGTGTGAAACCGCGGGCGGCCGCTAGTTTTCAATAAACAAATACACGAACTATTCTACTATCTGTGCTGTGCCTACCACGCCAGGTTACGTATTACAGTCTGCCCATGAAAATGTTGAGCATACTTAGAACCTTTTCATGTTGACAAGTGACAATACAAACATATCACTGTCGCTCTTTGAATTATCTGTCATTTAATTTGCCACTGTACTAAAGTGCTCAACATTTTCATGGCCCGAATGTATTGTATTTTACTGTAAAACCCCGAACTTACGTAAATCCTAAGATTTTCCAGTAAAACCTACGATTTACCCACTCTTAATGGTAAAAATGTTCAAATTTTGCTGTGATGATCGTTTATTTCGAATATTTACCATTCACTCGGTACGAGGTACGAGGACGGTTACCTTCGAGACGAGGTAAATGCTGAAAAATATTTATTTTGAAGGAGTTTCAAAATTATATTTTTCTTATTACTAGTAAATTCATGAAATCATCATAATTTAAACAAAGGATTTGACTGACGGATAACTTTATTGTAATGTATGGCTTATAAATACTCCTACAAGATAAATAAAAATAATAATGATATGAAGAATAAATCAAAAAGACAATGAAAAATATTTTAGTATTTTCTTGATAGGTAATTTGTAATAAATTACTATGTTATGATAGCTAACTCACTGTTTTATTAAAACAATCCAAGATTTACCAATAGTCATTGGTAAAACCTAGCATGTGCCAAACTCTAATGGTAAAAGCCCGAAAAATGGTCTCCCTTTTATAAAATCTTTACATTTACCAACTCATGTTGGTAAATCTTAAGATTTTCCAGTAAAACCTAAGGTTTACCAATATACGGGCTTTTACAGTAACAAGTACAATGTACACGTATTTTTAAGAGTTTTCTACATGAAAATAGATAATAGTTGTCTTAAATATTCAACCTGTAAAGTTGACCCATTTCCGTAAAAAGAACAATAAATTATGAACTTAAAAAGCCACCAACTACGACTTATTGGGCAGATTATGTATTATTTGAGTAAGCAAAGTGACTCAAAGGTATAATCACGTATCCTTAAATATATAAATATGTTATGGTGGAGAATCGATGCGCAGCCAAACAGGTGTCAGATTACGAAGACCCTCGTCGAAGACACCGACTTAGAATGCTTATAACACTGACTCGGCTGTCGTCATAACAAACTTTGTTACTCAACGACGATGCACGGAAATTTTCCGACAGATATGATAAGGTTATATCCAATATAAACTTTTTAGGTCTCGGTAGCTCAGCGGTCAGAGCATTGGACCGGACTTCCAAAGGTCGTGGGTTCGTTTCCTGTCCATGAATATGATCTGGTGCGAGTCGTATTTTTCTGGTAAGTATTTATTAAGTATTGTATAAAAATTGCATTGTGAATACTAAAATCTCAAAAACTTTTTTGGTTTTTGATGGCGTTTGACCATAAGTTAACTGAAAGTAGTTTAGTGTAGGTACTTAAATAAAATAAATGATTATAAATCATACACGTGGAATCAAGGGTATGTAAGTAAAGAAGGTCATTATTTATTATCTACGTACATCAATATCCTTACTTTTTTTCCCAAGAACGATTATGCAAATTAACATAATCGTTCTGCAGTAATGTTCATAACTGAAACCTAACATAGAAGGAAAGATTAAATAAGTTGCTCAGTTTTCATAAGTTACGTTTTAAGGCTCCTTTATACCTCAAAGTGGTGCCATCATCTTCTACTAGCAGGGATATAGTGTTGCCTTAATTTCTTAAATGTTTATGGGTCATTCCAGGCGACTTTAGTTGAATAGGGCTTTTTATCGACAATCGCTTTTAAAATCGAATCGCAAACCTAATTTCAATGAGGTGGCGATTCAATTTTACAAGTGATTGTCAATAAAAAGCCCTAGTTGACTGAAGTCGCCTGGAAAATCATCATCATCATATCAGCCGCACGACACCCACTGCTGGGTATAGGCCTCTCCTAAGGATCTCCATGACGATCGGTCCTGCGCTGCCGGCATCCATTTGCTTCCCGCGACCTTCACTAGATCGTTGGTCCACCTTGTCTGGGGCCTACCCACGGAGCGTCGTCCAGTGCGCGGTCGCCATTCCAGAACCTTTCCGCCCTAACGGCCATCGGTTCTTCTCGCTATGTGTCCCGCCCATGGAAAATCAACTCTTGTAAATGCCCTATTACCGAGACTAGAACTGACATTGCCAAACAATGATTAAAATGTTTGCAGCATTTAAATGTATTATCTACACCTCATAATTTTTACGTTTAACCAATTTGTTTAACTTTATATTTACAGTTTTCAGTATCAGTTTCCTTAGAATCCTATTCAAACAAAGCTTGACGACATATACCTAATACAAAATTCAGGAGATTACTTAATCAAACCTGCAAGTTCGGTCTAACCAACGTTTGGCGTCAGACAGTTTCGATGTAATCCTCCAGTAGATTGCATCTTACAATGCTATTTGATGCAAATATGCTGCACTTCAGATAAGACTACGGTATACGAAAGTGAAGCATGTAATTTATAGAAGGAAGATTTTGTTTAGAAATACTCAAAATATTTTTTTTTATTATTAGGTAAGTAATTCGTTTTTGAACTTTCAGAATCATTAAAGATACGTATGGGTCACTTTTGACCCGCATCATTTTCGCTCCTAGATAAATTTCCTTCATAAGTAACATAATTTTTCAAAGTAATAGTTTTCTGTATCAATATGATAAAATTTTATTTCATAAAGAGAGTCGCTGGGACATTTCATTATTTTGCATTTTTTTACATGTTGGTACTACCTACTACGAAAGACGGTTAAAGTTGATACAAAATATACGTCGTGATTAACATATTTTCTTATTCTCACTGTATAATTATATTATCAGCTTATAATACCATGTTGTATAATATTAATACAATATTACTGTTATTCAATAGCCAACCAATGAGTTACTAGTGTCTCATCTTTCCTAATTTATATGGTAATAAAGTTGTTTTATTAGACAAAATCAATTGAGAACGGGGTATAATTGTTACCGCTTACTCGGGAGCGATAAATCTAAGAGAGATCGTGTTTAGAATTAAACAATACCAAACCTGAATTATGGAGCTGGCAACCCTTCGTCCCTTTGTACTGTGCACTGTAAACTTGGACGGCACTCTTCGGAAATGATTAAGTAAACAATTTGTTTAGTTCTATACGATAAGTAAACTATGCAAATCAGTTTAGAAGGTTCGAGGTACTGTCAATAGTATCTTTATTTGAATAGGGGGATCCCAAAATCAAGTTAACTTGGTATAAATACGAGTTTCAACTACTTATATTATTATTTAGAGAAAAAAAAATGTAAAGCAAAATTCTTTACGTGTTAATATGGATGTGCTGTATGCTCTCACATCCAAAAAAAAATACTGATCGTTTACTCATTTCAGTCCTTATAGTTGAGACCATGAAGGACCTGTACCTTGATCACGTAAGTCTGTTGCTAACAATTCTCGATTGAAATCGATTGAAAGCGCGGTTGCATTGCTGCTTTAGTTAAGATAGTTGTCACATTGGTTCTTACCAAAGCAGCAATGTAACTGCGATTTCTGTCAGAGTTGATTGCAACAAAATTACAAAATGACCCCCCTGAACACAATGCTCGAAGATCTCCGTAGTGCTTCCCAAAGAGTGGGTCTTAGGATGAACATGGATAAGACGAAAATTATGTCAAATGCCCATGTTGTACCCTCTCCAGTTCATGTTGGGAACACTACACTTGAAGTTGTTGACCATTACGTATACCTAGGACAGGCAGTACAGTTAAGTAAGTCCAACTTCGAGAAAGAGATCTCTCGTCGAATCCAACTCGGGTGGGCAGCATTCGGGAAGCTTTGAAAAATCTTCGCCTCCGACTTACCTCAGTGTCTCAAGACGAAAGTCTATGAACAGTGTGTGTTGCCAGTGATGACTTACGGCAGTAAAACGTGGTTGCTAACTATGGGTCTCATAAGAAGGCTCAAGGTCACCCAGCGTGCAATGGAGAGAGCCATGCTCGGTGTTTCCCTGCGTGATCGAATCGGAAACGAGGAGATCCGCAGGAGAACTAAAGTAACCGACGTCGCTCGAAGGATTGCTCAGCTGAAGTGGCAATGGGTGGGAAACATTGCGAGAAGAACCGATGGCCTTGGGGCGGAAAGGTTCTGGATTGGCAACCGCGCACCGGACGACGCTCCGTGGGTAGGCCCCCCACAAGGTGGACCGACTATCTGGTGAAGATTGCCGGAAGCTACTGGATGCGGGCAGCGCAGGACCGATCGTCGTGGAGATCCTTAGGGGAGGCCTATCTATACCCAGCAGTGGGTGTCGTGCGGCTGATATGATGACTCATTTCAGTACTAATTCCTTAAAAGTTTTATCTCATACACTCGTCAAAAAGATATGAATTTTTGTAACTAAGTGCAAAATTAACCAATGTTAAGTTTAAGCTATGCAGACACCGTCAGCATAAAAAAAACACATATTGTAGATAATAAACTAAAGAACGTTTATAGTTGTTCTTCAAATAATAAAAAGAATGCACTCACTGCATGATACCATCCCTTTCATCTTATGTTTCCTGTATTAGGTTTCGAAGGCTTTCTTTAGAAATGTCTACCGTTTCTCTCCTTTGTTCTATTTTATAAGAACCGTTTTAGCACCATTTTGTTATTACAATGTTTTTCCTTTTTTATTTCATTTAGCTAACGTTAATAATACATATTTATAAAAAGTACCTAATTGAAATCTTTCTTATTGCATCTAACCGGACAACCGGAGTTTATCCATTATCAAGACCTCTTTAAATTTTAAGCACGAATAATAGCAAGAGACGGATGATTGATATGTAAAGTTCAAACGAAACGAAACTCAAAACAGTCAAGAAACAATCTAACAAGTAATACGACACCTTAATTGCAAAACGAATAACATCTTTGCAGGAAAAGTGGAGTTATTCGTTTTGCAAATTAAGTTATCTAATAGTATCACCAAGTACCAAATTGTGCAGTTTCCTCTATCGACTGTATCTTCGTGCCAGAATCACAAACTCCTTCAGTATGAAAATAAATACACCCAAGCGACCAGCTCCGGGTGGGTGCGATAAAATACCCCCAAGGCTTAAGGGTCTCCATCCGGCCTGCTCATCAATCACTGCTCCTCGTGTACACAGACTGGTGTAGTAAGTAGCTATGTCCTATAGAGAGATAGGGATTTTTGGTTCGATAAATACTCATTTGGAAATTGTTCAATTAAAATGAAATAGTAAAAACTTTTTAGCAAAAAGTTCTAAATTACGTAGATACTTTTGCTCGCAAATCCTATCTGAAATATTTTTTTTTAATAACTAGTTATCGGCACGCAAATCACTTTAGCTTTTTATTATTCGTTGTGATTAGAATATTTAGTCTGGCAAACTACATATCCATTTAATTAAACCATTTAATATATTATCACAGGATTTTTATGACAATGTTTTGGTTTTAGATGTTTTCGGCGAAGCCTGATTTTTATAACATTGAAACTTATCTTGGAATGGAATTAGATCAAAAATATCTGCTTTTTTCTTCGTAAAAATTTTTTGGAACTGTTGTAAGAAGTTTAAAACTTATTTTTCTGTTATTGCTGTAGTAAATAACATTTCTAGATAGACGCTAGTTCGTCTACCCACTTTACTGTTATATCCAACTAGCTATTACTCTTCCTTTGTTCGCGAAATGGAATAGATATTTACGTGTTGCAATACATCTGAATGCCGTATCATCTCTTCATATTACCGTCTAATCATCTCTCCAAACATTTACGTGTGTGATTACCGTGTTTGCTATAACCATTATTATCAATTTCAACTGATTATCATTGTCCATGTTCATTACATGGGCTTTGAACGTCGCACTGCAGATCAGCCCCTGATTACGTAATTCTGTTGCTAACAGTTCTCGATTGAAATCGATTGAAACCGCAGTTACATTGCTGCTTTAAGTAAGATAGTTGTCACATTGGTTCTTACTAAAGCAGTAATGTAACTTCAGTTTCTGTCAGCGTTGATTGCAGCAAAGTTACAAAGTCAGGAGGCAGAACACGGAATGTGGGTGGCTATTGAAATTTGGCTGTGTGTTATTTATCAATTTGGGAGAGTACGTTTCAATAAATTTCGCGATGCCTTTTTTATCAAAGATTTAAAACTGAGCGATTTTTAAGCAGCAATTTAACCAGTATGTAGGTAAAAAAAAATTATCATGCTTTTCTGGGTATACCCGTGGGATGATTTTTAATATTATTCATTGTTGTGCAGAGCTTGATGCATTGATTACAGTTCTGTTTAAATCTGTAACAAAACTGAAAGTAAAATAAAAATAAGAAAGGATAAGTGGTTAGGAAGCATGTTCTTTCAAAAAGGATCATAATTAGGATTGAGTACTGATTACAGTAAAAAAACACATGAGACAAATTAGTTTAGGTTAAAAGAAGGAATCTGATATTTTAACAATTCTTGTATTTAATTAATATGTTAGTATTGTACGACTTTATGAAATATTGAATTGCATGATTCACAGTAATAAATCTAAAGTTACTGCTGTTTGTGGGTTTCTGAAATTTTTGATTAAACTTTAATAGATTCATTCTATGAATTTCAGTATGAAACATAATTACAAGTTTTACAAAGTACTACCATTGCGGTATTTTAATATCAACTGCAGTATTTGCCCAAAGAATAGTTCATTTTATTTACTTCTATAAAAGCATTTAACCGCCTCGTGGTCTAGTGGTTTGCCCACCCGTGTAAGACGCAGAGGTCCCGGGTTCAATTCCCAGGGGGGTATAATTTGAACTTGGTTTGATTGGTGGTAGGGCTTATTTCAAGTCCGCCTGGCTAGCTACCACCATCTTACCTAAGTCCGACACTATAACAACAATTTAAACATTGTTGTGTTTCAGCAGTTAAAGGTAAGATAGCCAGTTCCTCAGTCATGAGGATTTTGGGTGTAGTGCGCTTCCACTTTCGGTCTTATCTTCACTTCACATCAGGTGAGGTGAAAGCCAATCATTATCCCGTTGAGCATTAAAAAAACATATATTATTATACCAACAAACCCATGTCATATTACCAGACCTAAAGGTTACATTTAAGTATCTAATGGGAGGCCAGCTCCTTGATTACTGAACTAGCAACAAGCTAACAATTTTCGGTTAAAAGCAATTTTGAAATTCTTTGAAATTAATAAAATTTAACCGTATCAGGTGCTAACAAAGTGCTATTAGTTTCAAGCGATTTCAAACAGTTTCAACCAATTTCAATCAAGAATTGTCAGCGACAGAGTTACGTAACCAGGAGGCTCTGCTTACATTACCAAGCAGTGGGTGTTGTACGGCTGACAATGATAGTCTAAATAAAATAAAATAAAAAGATGGATACCTGCGTACCATGTTAAAACATTACACAATTAATGACACGTAAGGAAACGAAAACCTCCAGATCATAGTGTATTCAAAAAACAAAAGTCATTCTACAAACCGAAAATCCTTACCCAAAATGGGAAACCGCTCGCAACATGACCAATTACAATCAATGGGAGATTAGATTAATCAAGCAAAAACACCCCTTAACGGTCTGCGAGACAAAGCTTGAAAGGATTAAAACCGCCCAGCCGTTTTATTGTTTTCGAATATCCCCGGAACCACAGGCTGAGTTTACCGCTAGGGGAGTCCAAGTGATTTATCTAAATCCCGTATTAGATACAAATGCTTATTGGAAAGCAGATTTGAACTAATTGTTATAATCGGCGATAATCATTCTTCAGATTAAAGGGGTCGAAGCTATTATTGAAATTTCAATTTAGTTGAAACCAGTAATTGAATTTTCACTAGAGATTCTGAATTAAGAACTACTTATGTCGGAGTAGTTACGTCAAATAACCAATCAATTCATAATGTAATCCTCATCAAATCCCAACTGAAGCTCTTTCCTTTTAAAATACATACAAATTGAAGTAAACACTTCTAAAACATTAAAAGGCTACGTACCGACATGTGTCTAGATTGGTGCCTAGATATCCAGGTTACTTATTGACCGCACTGGTAGGTGAGTCGCTAGGATAGTCGCCGTGGTCTTAGTCTTTGGTTGTAAGCCTCGCACCTACAATACGTTCCAGGTAGTCGCCTGGATGTATCGAGGCACCTAGCGAGCAGTGCGGCCGGTTGCGAACATTCGTGAGCGTTCGTTTTACTTGGTTACATATTCTAGGCTCTAGGCACTAATCTAGGCACCTGTCATGTCGGTGAAGAAGTAGTTGTTATATACTAGGTACTTCTTAAAATGTTTAAGATGTTCTTCTTACTACTACTTCTTTAGGAGTTTCTGGAATTTTAAGGTAGAATTTCCCCTAAAACATAAACAGCACTAGAACACATATCTTTTCATCCCACTCTTGTTTTGAGTCCAACGCCTAAAATATGCAACATACATTTTTAAGTATTTGTAAAGGTTGAGCAACGATTATCCCCGAAAGCGCGCGCAATATGTCCGGGAACTATCGGCCGAGATAAAAAATTATCGCTCGAGCACCGGACGGCAAACCATAAACTTGACCCGGCGAAAATGGAGTAGATTAGAAGCTGAAGCGGGTTGGGTTTACTGGAAGATTCTTGATATTGTTTCGGGGAAACATTTTAATAGTGTTGTAGACCAAAATAATCTACTTGATGATTGTAAATATTTGTTCAAAGAAATAATTTACTGTTTTAGAGACAATGCTTTCATGATTTGACTTTTTATCCTATTATCAGTACAAATTTTTGCATAGCCAGAAACTTAAATCTGATTGATTATTATTCGATTGTACACTATAACTATTAGTTGTTATGTGACTATAACGCATTTGTAAACGTGCTACGTGACAGCAAGATTCAATAAAACAGCTGACCATGCAACATAAAGTTCTTCATTGATCAAATTTGATATAGATTTTGATTTCATCTATAAACTGTTATAAGATAATGAGATGCCTGCATAAATTAAACCAGATATTTTTACACCGCTTTCACTCGTACCTCAAGAAGCGCGTAAAGTTTTCGCAGTCTCATTAATTATTAATATAAGGGGTTGAAACACCTCAGTGGTGAGGTAATGGGCAACTAAACATACTATGCCCCCCGAGTGTTTTGTGCCCGTCGGCGGTCACTTCGCTGATTTAACCGTCCACTTTAACATTCTGGGGTATGGAAAGGGTTTGATCGTACAATAAAGTGCTAGGTGCCATGGATGATGCTTCTTGAAAATGTAAAGTAGAAATATGGACTTCGATATTTTGGTCTGCAAAGTGCTTTTGAAGGTTTTGTTTGTTTGTTTATTCTATTCGATGTAAGGTTGGGTTATACCCTAGTTAGTAGTACTTTTAAGTTCTATAATACAGAAGGAAGGAGTGTATGGTGTCCGTTTATTTTTAACTGGCGGCCGCCTGCGACTTCTTCTGCGTGGATAGTATTTTGTCTAACCCTCAGGAACAGTTCCTTTTTTCGGGATGAAAGGTACCCTGTGTCCTTCTCTGTACCCCTGACAACGTGTGTGTAAAATTTAATGATGATCGGTTCAGTAGTTAAGACGTTAAGGCGCAACAAACAAACAATCAAACGGACTTTCGGATTTATAATATTAGTAAGAAGATAAAGTATGGAGACAGAATTCAAAATATTATAGTTATAATAAATAACTCATGTTAAATATGGAGTAAAGTACATTTATTTTCTAAATTAAAAATCGCTTCTTTAGTTTTATTTTTGCTCCCTTTGGTTTAAACTTATATTTTTTCTGATAAAAACAGTTTTCTACCCTAATCGGATTATGTCCGCCAAAGGTGGGTTTAATTTTTATTTTATCCGAAATTGCTCATTGAAAGCTTATCTCAAAGATTTGTAAAAGGCAATTAGTATTAAGAGTTTTTAAAATGTATGTAGGTTTAAGTGGAACTCTCAACACAGTAGAGACACTGATTGTAAGTTGACGATAACTTAATGTTTTAAGTTATTTATTAAGTACCTACTTTGGATAGTTTTTGTTGTCAAAGTTTAAAGATGATTGTATTACGTGATTATGCACTTTTTCGAAATTCCTTCAAAAGATGCAATCTCAACATTAATGTTTGATATTGCAGGCATCTGTTGGCAGGCATGATGTTTGTCTGAACTAATTAGTGACTGAAGCGTATAAAATTTATCACTTCACTACACTTAGGTAGTGATGTACAAGACTCGAGTCCTCCGAGTCCTTTTGTCCAGAGCTCGGAGTCGTTTTACAGGGCTCGCCTCGTTTGTACGAAGCTCGACGACTGGGGAGTCTTTTTTAGCGCTCGAGCCTTTTTCAGAGCTCGGCCGACTTCAAACCATTTTCACGGCTCGAGCCTTTTTGGAGAGCTCGGTCGATCTTGAGGCTTTTTCACGACTCGAGTCTTTTTCAGCGCACTAGTTTTGATGGGCTGCTGATGAATGAGGATAAGTAGAGCTAAAGCACAATAAGCTTAAGCATCTACGGTGCTCTTTACAACATAAGCCATTCATCTATTTGAGTTCTAATTTTGAAGACTAGAGTCAGATTTTCAGGGCTCTGTGAGCGCGATAGGCTCAGCTTTAATATCTCCGTAAATAATAATATTGTAAATACTATTATTTACGGAGATATTTAAGTCATAAACATGAACTCTAAGCTTTTTATGAGGCTCGCGTTCATTTTAAGACTCTAGCTTTTTTGAAGGCTCGAGCTCTTTTTATAGGTTCGAGCTCTTTTGAAGGCTTGAAACTCTTTTGAAGCCTCGAGGCGTGGCTCAGAGAGCTCGTTTTTCGGCTAGGCTCGGGCTTACGAGTTTACTGAGCTCACCGAGTCCTGACAATCCGAGTCGAGTCTTCAAAAGTAGAACTCGACGACTCGAGTTTTGTACATCACTACACTTAGGTACCTATAAGATAATATTACTATTGTAGGTACAACATTAACGATTTCAATTCAGACTTTCTGGAATTTCAATTTCGAAACCATCTCAGCTGAACGACTTGTCAATAAAGTATTTTAACAATTTGAGTAACTTGATTATTAAATAACTAAACTTAATTTGTTTCAGGTACGCCGTCGAATTTCAAGCTACAGTTTAACCATTTTCAGTAGAGGTAATTAGTATTAAATTATTCATGAAATTTTGACATTTCGTTAGATAATTTAAATAATGAGTTTTATAATAACGACTGTCGCAAGATGAAGTCATTGAATAAGAAAAAAATATATACTTCTGAGAATAATTGAATAAATACTTAAGTCAATGACTAAAACGAATAATTTAAGTGTAGTTTATAAAAAAAACCATTAACGATAGTAGCTAAAACGTGCTTAAACTTACAAAATCTTAAAGTTTAGACTGTGGTAGATATAATTATTAAAATGAATAGGTAACTACAAAACATTTTCAAAAAAAATACGTTTTAATGAGTTTGATAAATGTTATGAAGATCAAAATAATATAAGCCAAGCAAAGAGTACGAGAATTTTATTTTCATCAATTCTTAACTGTTCAAGGAGATAAGTTTCCAGGAAATTTCTTGCAAACTTCACAAGATTTCTTAAAGAAAATTAACGAAGCACAAATTAAGCCTTTGGCCTCAAAGACACTTTCCGTTACAGTTTTCGGCTACAAAGCGCCATCTGCCGTGAGATTTAATCATTCCTCTTCTACAGATCCCTTTTATTTTTTTAGGACAGCGATATTCAAGTTACAATCAAGTAGAGAGTTCACTCCAACGGATTTCCAAACAGGAATGGGATCGCAGGCCTTTGTACTCCACGTTTTGTGCTGAATCCAATGTTTTCGTCGACTTTTAATTTTATTACGTTCAGTCTTGTGTGGAAGGATATGTTTTATTACAATTTACATGGAGTAGCCCATGTTGTATTCGGCTTTTTTTCAGTTGTGGATAATTTATTACAAGCAATTAAATGGTTTTGTTGTGAAATGTGAGGCCGTGTGTGTTTTGAAAAGAAATTGTGTTTAAATGTCCCATCACTTTACTTAAAAGTAATATTATTGTATATTATATATTTATGTCTTCTGGCCTTCACAATCCCTTTAATTTTACCCACGTAAATTAAAAAAAAAAATCTTATTTATACTAGCTTTATATGTAAAGGCTTAGGGCAATACGCACTGGGAATACATTTCAGGTAGCAAATCTAACTTTTAAGTCCTTCGTAAAAACTTTTACTACTTGCTTGGTAGGCATCTGATGCGCGTTTGGATTTTATTTCCCTTCTAGATCAGCTTAGAAAAAACAAAGATTTAAAAAAGCAATATAAACCAAAGTCATTTCTTAAAACTAGGAATATCTATTTATATTTTTTTAAATATCCACCCGCATCCAACATAATTTTCTACGACCCAGTTCCGTATACCCCACCTTTATTAAATCACACATGTATTTTATTATACCTATTTTGCAATGGCACTGAAATTTCATTATAGAAAACAGCGAGTTACTATAATAATGTAATAATCCTCAACTCTTAGCGTAAGCGGATACTAGAAACTCATTAAAATCAGCGACGAACTTGCTCGTTTGCAAGCGACGCGACGTGGCCGATACGACTCCGAGAAACGAGGCTCGGTTGAGCAATACTATTTTTAATTTAAGTTTTCTTTGAAAGATTTTCTTCGATATTTTCGTAATAGCTTCCAGTTTCGCTGAGTAATCATGAAACGAAAAAAAAACTTTTTTGATAACATTGCTGGATTATTGTGTGATGCGATATAAAGCTAATCTACTTAAACAGAATATTTATGCGAACAGAATGCGCGTCAAAATAAGCTACGTTGATTTGACTAATAATAACTGTGGTTTGGTATTTGGCGTGTCTCACTAAGTTTGGTGAATTATTATTACTCAAATTAATATTATTAATATTTATATACTCGTTATTAAATACACCTCATTCAGCTAAAGGCTACTGTTGCCAAGAGCAACTCATTTAAGTTTAAAAGTACTAAACAGTTCCTGAGTTGGAGATTAATAAATCCATTTAAAGTTTAAACTGCTTGTATGATTAACGATTGAATGGAAATGATTGAAGGATATTTTGCGCTTATTCAATGTTGACTTATTTAATATAATTTAAATTATATAATTTTAAAGCAATAAATCGGTAGATAGTTTTCGACCTAACATTATTGTGAATAATAAGTCTGGCAAGTATCGGATCTCGAGCCAATTGAATAATTAATAGTAAGTTGTTTTTAAAAACCCATAGATCAGTACGAGACGAACCAAAAAAGTGACAACCAAAGTTAAAAAAAAGGTTTTAGTTCCCAATTCAAAATATCTAAATGGGCTGTTTTTTAACTGTCAAGAACTTTTATTACAAAAATCGGGTACTAAAAATTTATAAAAAGCAAACATTCTCAGGAAATTAAAACTCTCAGGAGCGTTTTATTCTATCGAAATAATTGTTAAAACTTAATAATATGTTAAAAGCAGTGTAATTTAATTAATTTAAACGCGCGCTCGTTATAGTGTCGTACCGTATAAGTGACACCTGATGATTAATGTTAATTCAATTTACAATTATAATTAAGGCTTAAAACCCAATTTACATTTCTATTTTGATCTATATCTTGTTTGTGTAATTCTGTAATGACAAACGTTAATTCGTTATGTCCCATAGTAAATACATAGGCGGTTACAAAAATAATGCTATATCGAGGCAATCTAGTTTGAGCATGTGTATTTTTTTATGTTTCTCTTGTTTAACATAAACATCCAAATATAAATTCCAGATCTACAGATTCCTGTACAAAATTTGAGTTCACCCAAAACAGGAAAATTTTAATAATACCTAACCTAGAAGCAAACTTAATATAACCGCTTTTTAGTCGGAAATATGATAAAGCGTGTGAGTTTATAGTTTTCTTCTTTTATTAGCACTCTCTATTGGTACGCATTGTTTGCAATTTTAACACCCCAACAGCTGATCTATGCAACATGTTTCTGAAGAATTCGTTTTTAATACACTTCTATCAACTAGTAAATCGTAATGTAATGGGTGTTAATTAATTATTATGTTAAGATATTTGTAGTTCAGCTCGTGATAAAAAACGACGAAATAAAAAAATAATACTTTGATTACCTTCAGCTTCAACTCTTTCTTGTTGATTATAAAAATAATGTTATCCTATTGTCATAGGATTATCTGCTGACGCTGATATACCCAAAAAACTTTTAAAAATTCTTAGACGTTAATTTAGTTAATAAGTGTTTGTAGTTGTCTCTAAAACATCTATATTTTTTTTTGTTTATGAATCATTCTACATTTACATATTTAAAAAAATGTGCTTTGAGTATTTTACAAAGCCAAGAAACTCTTGTTTCAACATCTCATACTCCGCGTGTGTTGACTGCGATTTATCTGAATAAAGCACAATTGAGACAGTGAATTATATAACGAGTGTTTTGCTTCCATTTGGATGAATTCAGAGTAATGCTGTTTATTCGTGTACCTACTAAGTTTGTACGGTGTAATCATTCGCGTGTGTTCTGAGAGAAATTGGTTAATTTTGTAAATCTAACTGAAAGAATTTAATATTTGAATTTTATCTAGAACGAGCCGTTGTTCCTGTGGACTTATTTAACTATGAAAAATTTAAAAATGTAAGTGATATTATCTGTGGATCTTAAACTATTAGTGTTTCTTTAGGTAGTAAATCCTATGATATTGTTCTTATGATATCACAATTATCAATATTTAAAAAAAGCAAACAATCTTAGCAATAATTTTTAAAATGTTCTGAACCAAAACACGCATTACTAAACCTCTCATTCTTGCGTATATATTGTAAAGTAAATATTTTTCATAATCATGTTTACTTTTCAAACATAATCGACAAATTACATATAATCCCTTTTTAGAAATTGGCAGAACAGTCTTTCATCAAGAGTGTATCAGCTAAAAACGCCTGTCATTCTAGCCCATTTGGTGCGGGAGGCGTAGTAACTTTTATTTAATACGCATGATCGATGGGTTAATAAATGCCTGCTTAGGTAAGGCTGGCATCGGACTTTAAACAAACGAAAAAAAAAATTGAAAACCCGCCTTCACAAAAAGACAAGTCAACTGAAAAGATGGAAACAAGATTAAATATTAAAGGCAACATTATAAAATGCAGTCGGAGGCATGCATAAAGAAAGTGACATTATGAATGATGTGAGTTCTGACGACCGACTGCATGTTATAATGTTGCCTTTAATATTTAATCTTGTTTCCATCTTTTCAGTTGACTTGTCTTTTTATGCAGGTAGGTTTTTTATATTTTTAAAATTATTTTTTTATTTATTTCTTTTTAGTTATTTTATTATATATTAGGGTCATGATATACCTTTTTGTAATCTTTATAATAAGCCCTTTAATTTGATACCCATATAGTAGCATTCTAAAAACCACTACGTATAATAGCACCGTACAGCCGCCATGTTGGTTTTTTTATAACGCCACCATCTTAAAAATACTTGGGCTGACGAGACAAACCTAACGATATGTTAATCATGGAAATCCGTTCAGCCGTTTGCAAGATATGAGGTAATAAAGAATATTACATACATACAAAATACGCGCGAAAAACATAACCGTCTTGCAGTCGGGTAAAAGTATTACTTATGTATATGAAAAAGCTCAAAAAATAATCTTTAAATATTTGAATCTTAAGCAGAAAATATGGTGCTGCTTACATTTCATAAACCACAGTTTCCTTAGCTTATAGCAAAATAAACAACTTACTTATATGAGACAAAGCAATGAATCTCCCATTTTAACTATGTCATTTAATTGTGACTATAACGTTTAAAATACTCTTTGTAAACTCATAACAATGATCCGTGATAACACAATTTATTTCCAGACAATTTAAGCTCTTTTGGCCCTAAGGGAGAGCCCTGAGGGAACCCAACAGAAACGTCGCAGCGCCGGCGTGCGAACCGCAAATGTGTAACACACCTAAACATCAAGTAAAATGTTGTGACATTATTCACCCGTTAGTAAGTAAATTATGAACAAGCACAAACTCCTTGTGTTAGGGAAAAGTAAAAAAAGGTTGGACATGAATTTAGGGAAGGTATCTACAAAACGAGAACATTTGTACGAGGGGTCAACGAGGGTCAAACTGTTAAATGTAGTATAAAAGTATCATCAAAAAGAGGAAAATGTTTCGTTGCTTGTAAACACAATCGAAATCTATTGTTGCAGGTTTTTTGGGATAGCTTGGAGACGGTTATGATGATATAAGAAGGAAATAAGGAATCCAACTTGATTCCACCTGAAGTGAATTCCAACTCGTGTAAAACCACAGAATAAATAATAGTACTAACGTGTTATTAAACCAAGAATCCAAATAAATGCTGGGAGTAAGAATATGATGAAGTAAATAATGTTTACTATATTGTTTTCTTGGAATAACATAGGTTACTTACACATAATATTGTGAATTAATTTTACTAAACTATATCGGTTTATTCAACCCGAAATTATAATTATAATAATTTAGATTAGCAGTTATAATTCTAGTTAATTTCACTAAAATAGAATAGATTCAGAAAATAATAATGAGATTGTATTGAATGAACAACTTAAAATGTTTACGCTTGCGATCAAATTTAGCTGTTGTTTCAACCAAACATAAATAGGAATATAAAAAAATACTTTCTGTATTACCCAAATGGCGAACGCCAGTAATTTACGACTGCGAGGGCCGGACCAGACGCGGATAAACTGGGCACCATATAAAGTCCTACTGAATTTTGTACAGCGGCTTCGGCTATCTTTTTATTTATTTTAATTTATCTAGCTTGCCAAGTGGGAGGAGTTGGAGGAAATCAACAACAAGCGTGAATGTTTATTTATCTCAGGGTATCATTTGTTTTTGATCTTTCTTCAGATTATCAGATGGTTGGGAAACATCATGTTGGGAACATTCAGGTTCCAAGATTTTAAAGAATACAGTTTGCGTCAGGCTATGGAAATAATCTTTACTTTTTAACTGACTTCAAAAACGAAGGAGGTTCTCAGTTCGAAACCTCAGATCTAGCTTGATTTTGCTGGCGAAATTCTTCCACAACTCTCAAAATACTTGTAGGATGCGCCTCAGCTTTCCTTAACGCCGACTAACTCAAAATTCAATATTCAACGCGACATTTCGATGTAAACATAGCGTGACAGCGTTTTGTGCATGCCGCAAGGTACAAACTATATTCAGGGCAAGATTTATTTGTATTAGAGAGATTTTTGAGTCAGAGCTAATTAATCAATAAAAATAATACTGATATTATTTTTAAGCCATTGACTATGTTGACCAGATATCTGGCTAGGCCATCATTTTGGATCCCTAAAGATAAAAGAAGAATGGAAAAATAACGTTAAGATTACTAATCTAATAGTACAGATACCCAAAAACAATAGCCTAGTGTGAGAATACTTTTATTTTACAGGAAATTTGTTCGGTATCATAGATGTTAACTTCTCAAGGCAGGGAGAAAGTAATGAACGATGTTACACATTATTACTATAAATATACTGAAACCTCTTAAGATACTCAATCGCTTTTAACTTGTGCGGTTTCTGCGTGTTTTGTTGCGTCATCGATCATCTTCACCGGCGCTTTTCGTTCGCGTGAAGTGTCGAAAATTACTTACGGGAGCGAACTACGGAGTTCTTACAAAAAATAACTCAGTTTTTACAAGGAATGGCAAACACTTTTGTAGAAATGAGTAATATCTTATAGTTTGTCCTCGCAATTCTCGTGTGCTTCAGGAACAGATAATAACATCAGGACTATTTTATATAAAGGATAAAAGCAATTTTGGAAAAGAGTTGGAATACTTCTTTGTAGACTTTACTAAGTGTATTTATACAAAAAAACTAGTATAGAATTCACATACGACCAAAAATGTTCTTGTCGCACTCGCAACACGAGCAAGAAATAGTATTCAAACAAATGAGCCTATCCATCGAGTCGAGAGCTCAACATTAAAACCAGGCTATCCTCTTCCTGTCTCCAAAATAATCTGGAATTCTTCGGTCACATCGCCCAAAAATATGGACACAACCTTGAACAACTGATGGACACAAGCAAGGTCGATAGTTAACCGTGAGGTGGAAGTTGAAGGTGGTCTGACCAAATCAACTAACGCTGAACACCAAGCTACATGATTCACTCCATGACGCTTAGGACAGACATCGATGAAAGGGCATTATCAAAGAAAAACTTCCCATCGGGGCAATCATTACCCTCAGCAATGAGGAACAACGACACAAGGGAGAGAAAAGTAGGAATTTAAGGTGCATCCTATACTGAAAGTGGCATCCTTAGAGGTTTTTATTACCTTCATAAGTTGTCTATTAGATAAGGATTTTAATAAAATTTACGTGGAGTTTTTAAGACCCATAGTATAGTATTTGTAAGAGGTATCATTACATTCCTTCGTAGCTATTCGTAGAAGTAGACAGCAAATGTATCAAAAACGGTCACTTTTAGTAGTTTAAACTTTGACTTTACTTCTAGAAATAATTACGAGAGAATGAATGAAACGATACTGAAAATACTAGAACATGGGTCTTAAAAAATACATGTTAGGTTTTATCAAAATTATGCATTATAATTTCAATATTAAATAAAATTCTAGGTACCGTCTTTAGTTGAAAAATTAAAAGCTTGCGAATATACATAAACTTCTACCATACACTGGTCAGTATAATCCATAGAGACCTTATTTCGATAACTCAGATTTGAGAATTACAAAATTGGTTTGTGTTCACGCCACATCGACAAACACAGTTTGCTATGCCCAGTGGCAATACACACTTGATTCCAAGTATTTAAAGTGAACCTGTGACCTAAAAAGTGAGATAAATATTTGAGTTTCTGTGGACAGCTGATAGAATTTGTCTTTCCTCTTTGGCAACTGCTTATGAAACTATGGCTTCGTTGACGACCGAAGGGGTACGTTAGATACCTACAAAATTATAATTGTTGTACCTATAGTATAGGCGCTCTGATAATTTTCCCAAAAAAAATTTGTAAAAACTAATTTATTATACCTACTTACCTACATAGTTTTCAATCAATCAACTTTATAATATTTATAAAAAAATATAATTATCATCTTAGAATGGTTAAAGTATATTAATATTGCAATATATAGTTAATTAGTAGCTATATGTACGAAAATCGAAAAAGTGGGAGCTGCTCGGTGGTCCCATTGCAGGCATAGGCATAGGCTTCATAGGCACTGCACCCGCAATCCTGGTGAAGGTCCTGGTGGAAAACCTGGTGGAGGTCCCGACGTCCCGGTGGAAAATCTGGTGAAGGTCTTGGTGGAAAACCTGGTGAAGGTTCTGGTGGAAAACCTGGTGGAGGTCCTGACTTTCTGGTGGAAAACCTGGTAGAGGCCCTAGCCAAAAATCTTAGATGTCCTGGTGGGAAACCCGGTGCAAAACTTGGTGATCCTGGTTGAGGTGGTGGTCTATGCGAACATTATAGCAATGAGGCAGCTGAATTTAAAAACGCGTTGAACTTTATTGTTTACTAGCGGCCGCCCGCGACTTCGTCTGCGTGGACAGTTTTTTGCTATCACTCGGGAACTGTATGTTTTTTCTGGATAAAAGGTACCCTATGTCCTTTTCTACACCCCTGATAACGTGTATGCAAAATTTCATGATGATTGCTTCAGTAGTTACGACGTGAAGGCGTAACAAACAAATAAATAAATAAACAAACAAACAAACGGACTTTCGCATTAATAATATTAGTAAGGATTTATTGTCCATGACGTTTAACTACGAACGGACATTGTTGTTTTTAGACTTCCGATAAGAAGAACACATATTTTTTAAGAACATATCAATCTTAACCCATGTTCAGTCACTTAAGAGCTCCAAGTGTTTTAAAAGACAAACACAGTAGGTCTCCAGTTAATAACAAACATGTTGGACGGTCACTTCGTACCGTTAAAATTATTCAGGGAATATAAAATGAGAACTAAACTATTCAAAATAAGGTCTATTTTACTTTGAAAACTAAATACCGTACTTACAACAAATTAACAAAATTTTAAAGTTTTGGAAAGCTTAATTTGAGAAGGTGAGAGAATTCTGTTCTTGCCCCTGGTACTACCACTGCACTACCGTTAATTTTTATTTTTGAAAGAGTTTTACATTCCCATAGAAATTTTTGATGTGTGTGTTAAACTTGATGAACAAAAAATGCTTAGTTTTACTGACACCCCACAATACCATTAATAATGAACACAACGTTAGGCAAACAGATAAAAAATGTATGGTAGCGAACTCTCTCTCTCTCTCTTTGAGTGAACCTTAGTTACCAGAAACTTCAAGAGAACCATAATTGATGATTAAACGAACTTACCTGTAAGTGAAGTTCTATCATAATTATACGACGGCTTCGTCCGAAGAGATTAGCATAGAATATACACAAACACTTGTAGTACCGCGCAGCGATCGCCATTATTGCACTGTATTGAGAGTACGTCGGGTATTCGATCCCTTTGCCTTATTCTTTTTTTTTTTGTCACACATCTGTCATATTGACACCTCCTTCCTTTACCGCGCTCTAGCTGTCATTTAGTTTAGAGTAGAGATCTACATATTTCACGATTGGGGCTGGGACAAGCATTTTTCGGGCGGGATGCTAATCTCTTCGGACGAAGCCGTCGTATAATTATGATAGAACTTCACTTACAGGTAAGTTCGTTTAATCATCAATTATACTCGGCTTCGTCCTTTGAGATTAGCATAGAATATACACAAACACTTGTAGACTTTTAGAGATTGAATCGTGAAATATGTACTAATCAGGTACGTTTAAAGAAGAACTATTTGATCATACAATTACATTTATTATTTATTCACAAATGAAAAATAATAATGAAATCGTTTTCATATTAAGTATTTGGGTTTTACAAACTATTATTTATTATTGCGTTTGCAAAAGATACATTGCCAGAATCAGATATATTCAATGGCCGATTATAAAACTTAAAGAAAACATTGGAGGATGGACTCCAACCAGCCGTCCTCCTGATGACGTCTAGGCTGACGCCGAGTCGGTGTGCGTGCGAGACGGCCGCGTGCCGCGCGCTGTGCGCTCCGAAAGCCGCGGCCGGCACGCCAGCGTCCTGTAACGTGCTGCGAATCCACCGACTCAACGTCTGGCTCGAGACGACACCATGATTACGTTTAAAACTTATAAACAAGTTCTTAATATTACCACGCAGTGGTGCAGTTCGATTGAGATAATCTTGCAAAACTCTTCCAGGGCATATTTCGGGTTTGTCGTTGTAAAAGGGCAAAATCAATAAAGGCTGTGGGGAACCAATACGAGAATGTTTTAAAATATCTGTTACTTTAATAAAAATACGAGAACCTGTTATTGTTATGTTTTGAATATTTATTTTTGAAAATGTTTGCACCCTGTGCGCTGTGATTAATGCTAATAAGGTAATTAACTTTTTTGACAAAAGTTCTAAAGAGATATTATCGTGAGGATAACATTTTTTTAGATATGTTAGCACTATACCTGGGTCCCAGGTTGTCTCGTATTTAGGGAATGCGGGACGTAAACGAAATATACCCTTGAAGAATCGTTTAATCGTTTGATCGGATCCAATGTGATCTCCAATAATTAGAGAGAGAGCCGAACGGCAAGTATTTAAGGTGCCGTACTGAGCGCCCTCGTTATATAAATCAGTAAGAAAACAAAGGACTTCTCTTACGGATGCATTAAACAAATCAACTTTTTCCTTAATACAATAATTGTACCATTTTCTCATGTATACATCGTACTGTTTGATTGAGTTTACTGACAACGACGCAATCATAATGTCTAATGCTTCTAAAGGAGTGTTTCTTTTCATGAAGGCTGACCGGATAAGATAGCGGCAGCCAGGGTAATTTTGGTGTGCATCTCTCGACCGCTGAAATAAGGAGAAATAATTGGGTTTTCTTCTGGTTTAAATAACAATATTTCTGAACAAACCAAGCTTTTAAAAAGGGGAAACCAGGGCTGTGTAGGCCACATTGGCACTATCACGATACCTCTGGAGTTATCATTTATTATTTTGCGTAAGACTTTAAGAATAATTGAAAATGGCGGGAACGCGTAAAAGAAAAAATCTTTCCAACTTATTGTGAAAGCGTTAACTGTATGCGCCTCTGGGTCTCTGTGCCAGGAGACGTATTTATCACATTTGTTATTTACCCTGCTGGCAAATAAATCTATATGTGGTGTTCCAAATTTATCAACAATGTGTTGAAACACTGAAGGTGAAAGTTCCCACTCAACATCTGGATGTATTCTCCTTGATTCAGCGTCGGCTTCTTTGTTATCACTAGAGCTAATATAAGAGGCGTATACAAATAAATTGCGAGCTTCGCACCACTGCCAGATTGACTTAGTAACTTCTGTCAAGTGTGGGTATTGTATGCCCCCCATACGGTTGATGTAAGAGATAGCAGTTGTATTGTCAATCCGTAATAGGATTTGACAGCTACGTAAGTTTTTAGCAAAAATTTTGATACCAAAATATGCGGCTAATATTTCCAAATAGTTGATGTGCATGGCGCGCTCTTTTTCATTCCATAAACCGCTAGCTCTTTCATCACCGCAGGCCACACCCCATCCCATATTTGAGGCATCTGAAAAAATCTCCATAACATAACTATCGGTTTTTATTTTATTGACAGACTGTGGTATAGCTTTTTGCCACCATTTTAAATCTGGTAAAACACTAGAGGGGATAGTCATATACTTATCATAATTATCATCAGGTTTTAAGTTCAGAAATTTTATTCGTTCAAATAATTTAGTATATAGCCAGCCATATTCTATGGCTGGACATGCCGAAACAAGCAAACCGACAAAACGTGCAAACTCCCTTACTTTACATCTGTCAATTGTAAGAAACTTTTCTATTTCTTTTTTAATTTTGTGAATTTTTTCAGGCGGTAAACTAACATGGATATTTTTTTAATCTATAATATAACCTAAAAATAGGCAATAGTTTTTTGGTATAAGAAGACTTTTTTCTTCATTTAGAATGAAGCCTAAAGAAGTCAAAAGAATACTAGTTTGTTCAATATTTTTTAAACATAGCTCATAAGAGGGTGCGACAAGAAACCAGTCGTCTAAATAAACAGTAGATAAGTAACCAGCAGAGCGAAGCACCTTAGCTACCGGCTTCATAATCTTAGTGAATACATAAGGTGCTGTGCTTAAGCCGAATGGTAAAACATTGAATTCATAAATATCTGGACCCCATTGAAATCTTAGAAATTTTTTAGAATTTGCATGTATTTTTACAAAAAAATATGCATCTTTTATATCAAGTTTGGCCATGAAACAATCTTTAGAAATAAATTTTAAAGCTGTTCTAAAATCTTCGATTTTAAAATGCTTTGTGTCGATGAATTTATTTAATTTCTTTAAGTTGAGAATGAATCTCATTTTGCCATTCGGTTTAGGCACTAAAAAGGTACTAGACAGGAACTGCCCTTTACATGGTTCACATTTTGAAATGGCCCCACTTGACAGTAAGTCACTAATAGCAGCCTTGTATTGTTTTATTTCTTCCTTAGAAAGGTGCCGGACGGGAGGTATTTCTGTCTGAAATACTGGTTGAGAAAATGGAATTTCGTAACCTTGTATATAGGACAGTACAGTCGGATCACGAGTTATAATACGCCACTGATAATAAAAATGAGATAATCTACCAGCATAGTTTACCGGAGCAGACGGCGGAGATGATGACGTCCCAGGCTGTGGCGCTAGCGTCGACTGCGCGTGCTCCGCTGACTCTGCGACGGCCTGGATGAGCTGGTCTGCCGAGACTTCGGTGGTTTCGATGAAGCTGGCTCCTTCGGCTTCGGAGGCGCTGTCTGCTTGCGAGGAATTTTCCAGTTTTTTGAAGGATAACCTTTACTCGTTGACGGTTTCGGTGCCGGTGTTGCTTTAAGTTCTGCCCCGGATTTGTGAATTGCTTTAGCCGTTTTTAATGTATCGGCTAACTGTTGCCCAAATAAAGAACCGTCGATCTTGGAATTTTGGAGTGTTTCTTTCATTTCCTTTTTTACCGAAAATATGATAAAGTTACGTCTTGTTATCGAGTAATTATGCTGGCAATCGCATAATATACGACCAGTGTCTACTAGTAACCGAAACAGGTCAGTATTCTTCTCTTTGTTTGAAAGAACAAGATTGATCGCTTCTCCGAGACTAGAGATAGCAGACGCCAACAATGCTTGTTTTGATTCAATGACCTTGTCACGTTTTATAACCATCTCTGATAAGGCAGCCTTGGTTTCAGGGTTCAGGCTAGGTGCACCGATCAGTTTACAGTTCTCCGGTATAAGGTATTTGTCTGAGAGACCCTTACGGTCCTCTTTAGAAAGACCCGCTGTTGCGAGGTGCTCAAAACGAAGAGCGATGTCCTTATGAATATCTTTTCCAAAGTTATTTATTTTTGTAGGATCGGTGCCAAGGATTTGTAAAAAATCAGAATCTAACTCACATGTCACTTCATCCAGGTTCTCGGGCATAATGTTATTATCACCTTCTTGAGTTAAATTGTCCAATTGGATATCACCTGCTGGTGCGTCCGAGGCTGAGGCAATAACTGGCTCCATTTCTGTTTCCGGACGCACAGGACTCGGTGATGCGCAGTCTGAAAGACATACGGCAGCGTTAATAATGTACAATTCATAATCTTACATACTTATATTTACACAATATAAGTAAGACGATTTCTTCAGTTTGAAGTTTTGGGAAAAAACATGATAATCAAGTAATAATCTTTGAAAGTATGATTAGTATCGACATGAGGCAATCCCAAAAATTGCCCACTATGTCATTAAATAATTAATGCTTTGCATTAACTAATGTGAACTGTTACTAGAGAGGTAACATATCGGTAAGAAACAGCCCCAAAAGCTGTTCACAATACCTACCACTCACAAAGTAAACGCATATTTTATGCGGAATGCTACAGTGAAGGGATAGCCCCAGAAGCTACCCACTACACTAACACATTGGCACGAGACAGTCCCAAAAACTGTCCACAATACCACTTACAAAGTAACAAAGTAAAAGAATCACATAGTTCTATGTGAAAGTGTTACAGTAAAAGGGGTGGCCTTAAAAAGGACTACCCGCTAAATATACTGCAAAAAAGGCACAAAATAGCCCCACAAGCTGCCCTCAAACCTTGTTTCAACAAATAAAAATAATTTTGTTACAAAAGAAAAAAATTTCAGGTAGTTTTACAACTACCTGCAAATTAATATAAGTCGGGTCAGAGGGATATCTTTGGGGCATATTTTTTGGCGAATATCCACTTAAATCAATTCATTATACATGACTAACCGTTAGTTTCATACTGTCGAGCATCCGAATCCTGCGACGCTGAAGATGAAGAGGAAATAATTCTGACGCATCGACGGCGGTGCTCACTTCTTCCTCCATGCGTTTCATGCAGTTCTTCTTCGAGTTTTCTTAGTTTTCTGCTTATTTCTTCATAAGAGGCCTTACGTTTAGGCATTTTAACTTTTATTTTAACTTTTATTTGAAAAAATTATAAGAGAGTGCGTAAATGGCAGAGCACTGAAACGCGAATGACAGCTAGAGCGCGGTAAAGGAAGGAGGTGTCAATATGACAGATGTGTGACAAAAAAAAAAAGAATAAGGCAAAGGGATCGAATACCCGACGTACTCTCAATACAGTGCAATAATGGCGATCGCTGCGCGGTACTACAAGTGTTTGTGTATATTCTATGCTAATCTCAAAGGACGAAGCCGAGTATAATTTTATTTTATTTGTGATAATAGATAAACAAAAAAGAATGTGAATAACTTACAAGGTTTGGAATAAAATAGGAGACAATATTGACAAATCATTACGTACGCGTACGAGCGTACTCACGTGAATGCGTGCGCTGATGCGATCGTAATCCCAAGGACGTATGCATTCGTGCTTGAACATTGTTTCTAAGCATGAAAATGCTTGAAGACATTTTGATTTATTTAAACGATAAGCTGTTTTGTAATAAAAGGACGTAAATAAGCGTACATCCCGCAATAAGCAATCATTGAAGGTAATATAAGTATTGGCAATATGCTTATATTCTGACCTTATTTTGAATACATAATAAGGTTATAGTTAGAATCGTTTCACGTTACTTTTAATTAGAAAACACTTTTTTCTAGTGATTATTTAAGCGGACCATCCACTAATGGTAAACGCAAATCCACATAAATAAGCTATTTTTTAAGACGAAGTAAAGATTAAAATTTTCTTAAAAGCATACATCATTAGTGCTCCATATTGCTTAAAAGTCTCGACTAATATCCTTCAAGCAACAATAGCCGCTAAACCTATCGTAGCTAACTTTGCAGACTTACATTCTGCCGTTATTACGCGTCAAGTTTCCATAAAGCACGTCAAAGTGGCAACACTGTGGGATATGGAAGCCCATTACTTTTATGAGCAAGAGAGCTTGGTTGGGATAGGCTGGCGTTGAAATAAAAAATGAACAAAGAAAGTGTCAAGACCTAAGTGGGGTACATTTCACTACATCTTAGGTATTATAATTAAGGAATAAGGAAGTCTATACAAAATATTCTTAAAAAAAGTCGGTTGTCTCTGTTAGCCCATGCTGGTGTCGACTGCTGATTTTATGTTTAAACTCAACTTACGGCCTTACCGCAAAAGATCTTAAAACACTGTTTAAGTGTGATGCTGTCTCTTTCAAATAATATTGTAAAAAAGTGACAGCATCACATTTAAACAGTGTTTTAGCTAAATACTTGTTAAACAGTGCTTTGTGGTAAGGCCGGTGTTTAGAAAGGTAAACCAACCCTAAAGACTTAACTACTTTGAACAATTTTTATCTGTGAAATGTGTACGGTAAAATATATGTTATACCTACTAGAAAAAAACAGCTCATCTTTGTTAATCTAAATCAGGAATCTAAACCACGTTTTTTACATCAGCAGAGCTGTTTAATACGCCCACTTCACGTTTCTAAATATTTTGTCTTAAAAGTCTTTTTGCAACTAAAAAGTAATCACCTCCTCAACGAGTTTGAAATAATTGTCCTCTACAAAATCACTGAAAATAACAAAATGAAACTAAACTCAAGTAATAATAAAGACTTGGAAGGCGGTTAAGCTAGTGGCTGAAAGTTTAATGCTAAACAGCGTTTTAATATAATCCCCGAGGAAATCAGCACTCGACGACCGCAACGAGTTTAATCATAAGAAAATAGGAAACATCTGGAACGAACTTACGACCGCTTAATCTGTTGCTTGATATACTGTTATTGTCTAGAAATGCAGTAGTAGAATATTTTCTTATAAAGTCTGTAATGCAATACATACTCTTGATTCTATTTGATGTGATTGTATGATAATGAAACTATTGAGAAAATAAAACACCTTTACGGTTGCATGTCAGCCCTTTTTAATTGCCGGGGCGCAGGCTTTCCTTATGACTGGATAAGATAGATAGATAAAAAGTTTTATTAACTACGACACACACATTACATTCATCAGTACAAAAACGACTTAAAAAGAACAATAAACAAACATTTGCGAGAAAAAAAAATAAGGAAAAAAAAACAAAAAATATGAATAAAACAGTGAGAGGAGGGAATGCACGTGTGTGCAGCAGGTAAGGTCTAGGCACAGAATACATAATAGTACGTCTAGGCTCGGTGTGTCGCATTTGCCTGACAGCAAAAACACCGATTTTCAGCCGTCACCTTGATGAAACGCGGGAACCAGTAGCTGCGCTGTTATGTCGAGAACATGTGCGTGAGTGTGAGTGTGTGTGTGTGTGTGTGTGTGTGTGTGTGTACATCTGTGTGTGCGCGTGAGTGTGCGCGTGAGTGTGTGATAAGGAGACAGCTCGCGAGCTCAATGCGGATCCGACTGCAATAAATTATTGCAGCTGTCACCAAGGGCTTATCATACCTTCGGAAGCACGGAGGAGATCGAGATACTAAATTTTTGGTCACCCATCCCATAACTGGTCGCTCACGTCACTAAGGTCGTTTTTCTTCCGCAATTGCATGGGGGACGCACTAACTAATTACGCCACCGAGCTCCTCACTTCCACTTTAGTTTTTGCATTTCCTATCCTTTTGATACATTTGCTGGTACCGTGGTCATTTTTAGCCTACCTTCGAAAAATATATATTATGTACATACCTACCTACGAAACAAAACGTCGGGAAATGAAAAAAATCAAATAAAACAACCAACTAAAACATAAAAAATTAAAATGTCGCCCTAATATCCTTGTAGGTATGTGTTTTATTTTAATTCTTCTACTAAATTACAGTGCCAACATATTACAATAATGAAAAAAAAAATCGATTTCAGATTTAGAACCAAGCTTTTAGGTAATAAATACTAGGAAAATTAGAGATTCATTTGTGTATAAAAGTGAAACTAAAATGAAAAACACATATTCATGTGTATCAATGAGACGTAGAGATTAGTGAGTCATTTGTATATAAAGGAAATCACTTATCATCAGCTTTTATACAATTACCTACAGATATACAAGGTTCGTATAAGTTCATTACTTTAGAAAGAAGAACACTTTTTGTCGGCCTATTTTGTTTTATTTCTTTACAATTGTTACTAGTATTATAAATGTGAAAATTCGTTTGTTAGTTTGTTGCCAGAGTTACAGAAAAGGACATAAAGTACCTTTCATTTAGAAAAAAGTATTGTTCCCGAGGGATAGCAAAAACACTTTCCACGCAGACGAAGTCGCGGGCGGCTGATAGTACATAATATTTTTGTAGCTCTGCGTACTCAGTCCAACGAAGTTCCTACCTCTTTAACCCATTATTATATTTTCCTTTCATCGCCTGAAAAAAGTGGTACCAATGGGCGCCAATTTCAGGCACCACCTTTTGGATTTATAAAAATCTTTGCCTTTCAAGAGTCATTTATTCATTTATGGGAGGAGAAAAATCGCAGCGAGCTAAATCTAGAGCATATTAGTTAAGCAATAATTCATATCGTACTTAATTAGATGAGTTTTGATGTCATGAGTGCAGCTGAAAGGGTCAGCAGGATCATTAAAAAAAGTTAGAAACTTAATAATTTTTAGCCAAATTCGAAAAACATGTTGTTTGAAGCTTCGTAAGGAGTTCCTTTTAAAGAAACAAAAATAAATAAAAAAAATATAAAAAAATCATTTTTTTTTTAAACTTGGTCGTAAACTTATCAAACCGCCCGCCCTCGTATCGTAGATTAACTGAAACGCAAATTATAACATAACTAAAACTTCAAAATGAAAGTTTAGATTACATAATGACAAGACTTGATTGAACGATTGAAAGACTTGAACCTGATTTGTGTTAAATGTAATCAGTACTGGTTAGTAGAACACGTAAAGTTTGTCGTTTCAAGGGAAAAACTCGACACATAATTGGGCTCACCTTTAAAGAATTCCTCGTAGCTAAAAACAGAAAAGCAATCGAGAAAGTCTTGCGTGATATTGACCGTACTAACACGCACAACACGATTAATTTCTAAGGGAACCAGTGTTACGTGAACGCCGAACCGTCAAATTGTGTTTGAGACACACACGGGCTTGATAAATGGTATACAAATGTTTTCCC